>OX421328.1:6223805-7473805 GCA_949125395.1 Diaphora mendica | reverse complement strand
ATCCCCTGACCCCGACAGGAGGTATGGAAAGGCTAGTAACGTACTTGTGACTCTTGAGTTACAGGAGTCCATGTGCTGCGGTAGGCACTTACCATCATTACTAACCCATCGTCTGTTTTGCCTCCCCCCATCCCATAACTTTTCATAGATATAGGCATGCTCACAACACTACTTAATGTTCCCTTCCCACTGGAGGCCCAGAAGCATCACTAGACCGCCATAGTGTGGGTCACTATACAGCATTTTTGCATTGTCTGCACGAACAATGAGTATGGTAACCACCACTCTTGGATTCCGCTTATGCTTTCCATCAGGCAGAATAGAGTCATTTTGGCAGGGCCATACATAAAAAAAAAAACTTCTCAAACGAGTTATTTAACATGTATACACATTATCCGTTTTCTGTCCACCGTAGAGATTAAAGCATCATTTTGACAGGCATTTCTGCACGCACAATAAATTCTCACGACTGGGTGTAGGACTGTAGGTACATCAAATCTCGAACACTTAACATAATTGGTCCCTGTTTCTGCATTATTAAACATCAGTCAAACAAAACCAACTTGACTCTCCCTTCATAAAGTAAATGTAAAGAAGTAAACAAGTTATTTCGCTAACCTAGTAAATTATTTTCTATTTAAGTTGTAAAGGGTACCTTTGGTAGTGAAGTCGTAAAACCAAATGGTCGTAATTTTTATTGCCGTCTGCTTTACCCCTTTGTGGCTGAGTCGTACTAATAAAAGGTGAAAAAGTTATAATTGTGTTATGGACGGGGTTCGAACAAAATACTGCGTTTGCTATTTTCTTTTTTGGTTATGAATAATTGGAAGAAGAGATTAAGACGCTATGTTTTCCATGAACTTTTGTAATAGATTTAAAATCAATAACTAGTTGACCCGCGAAACTTCGTAATCTCTGGAACAGCTGAATAATTTTGGACGGGACTTTCATTGACATTATTACTTCACAACAAAATAGGGTTACGCGAAAATTAATTTAAAACCAATAAAATATTATACCTTATAGACTATCGCGATAAATGAGCTATCTAACACTAAAGATTTTTTAATAAGAACCTGAAATGAACATGTTCAACAAAACAAACAAATAAACAAACTATTCAGCTTCATAACTGCCTTGAAATTCATTAATTATGTCTTCAGTCACAAAACATTAACACAATTAATTTTCGTATTAAAAGAGGCGGGATTGTATCACTACATATTATAAAACAAAGTCCTCCGCCGCGTCTGTCTGTTCGCGATAAACTCAAAAGTTACTGCACGAATTTTGATGCGGTTTTTATTAATAGACAAAGTGGTTCTTGAGGAAGGTTTTCGTATATAATTTGTAATTTTTTTGAGTGTATTGGCTAAAATATAACGATATTTGTTGAAGACGCCGGTAAAAATTAAGCCGCATCTTCTCAGGGTAACATAGGTTATATTATATTTGCCGTAAAGAAGCACGGAGCGAAGCCGGGGCAGGTTGCTAGTTTAACATAAAACTGTTTTTCAAACCAATAAATGTGTCTTAAACTAAATCATGTTCCTGTATTTTTAACCGACTTCACAAAGGAGGAGGATCTCAAATCGACTGATTGTTATATCTATATTATATAAAAATGAATCGCCCATAACTACCGATCGGCTGCACCAAAACAAATAATACTTTTTTATGTGTTCGTTATTGTTAGCACAGGGCTTATGTACAAGAAAAAATTAAGGGAAAAGGTAATTTAAAGGTCACCGGGAAGCCGAGACAGATATGTAAATATGGCAATACAAAGTTTGCCAGCTAATACCTTATTATTATATATTTTTTAATTGCTATCTTTCTTAATTGATATCTATTATGGTGATCAAGATTGGTTCATGAAATGATAGAATAGAATATTATACTGTTTACAATTACAGCAGAATCTGTTTCTCACACAATGTCAGTAATCAGTAACATTGAGTGCAAGGATGACGTGACTTCCTACTGCGCTGAGTGGTTTGGATTCGATCCCCGATTTGTGAATAACACTTTATGTAATCCACATATAGTTGTTCTGAGTGTATGTGTTATTTGTGTACGTTTCATTAGCAAGTCCCCAGCGACACAGAATATATTCCTAGTAAAACAGTCAGCTTTTTTACAAGCTTTTTACTAACTTGCAATGTATGTATGCTTGTATGTTCGGGTGGAATCTTGCAACTCAATTTTGAAGCAGATATCTTCAACCGATTTTGCTGAAGTTTTGCAAGCATATGTATACAGCGTGACAATACAATATTATAATGACATGGAGCTGATCTGATGCTGGAGCTGGAAGGTTGGCTGGCTGGTTGGCTGGAAGGCTGGAAGGATAGGAACTCTATAAAGAAACATCGCAACATTATCGAGTTTGGACTCGTTTGATTCGTCTCGAGGCATTCCAGTAAAAGCTTGTTTTGAAAAAAGCTTAATTAAATTTATTTATAAATACATACAAGCATTTAGTATTCACATCTATTGGATTGAATGAAGTCACAGTTTACTGATTAGAGAAATGGAGCGACATCTCCACGTAACAATGAGAAAGTTGCCTTAGTAACTTACTTTTATGAACTTAGTATTATTCATCGTCATGACTTTAGTACTCATTTCTGCGGTTAGTCTGCAAACCCCACAGGATATTAGAAAGTAAACTTTTTTGTGATAGCACTAGAGTTGATTTTAGATATGATTCGTTGACCTAATGAAATTGATTCTCAACCACATGTAAAGTTTTATTTGCTTCGAGTTTCCTTATCCTTAAGTAAAATTCTGTTATTTAGCGAAGTCGTCATATGAGAGACGATGTAGAGATATTTTTGAGATTGTTCTGTTATCATCTTCTTCCGAGGTTTTACCGAAACTAGGTTGGAGTCTCTCAGTCTACTAAGACACAGTTGAACTTCGATTATTTACTTGAAGTGACTGCTATCAGATCTTGACAACTCATATACCTAGACGATATTGAAGTTCTGTAGATAGACTGTTGTCGGACTTTTTAGGGTTCACTTCAAAAGTTAACGTGACAATGTTAACGAGTAACATTGTCACAAATCACATACCTTCGAATGGGAACTGGGACCGATAGTTTAACATGCTCTCCAGGCGCAGAGGTCTCTCAATATGTAAAGAATGGTGGTGATTACTTACCTTTTCAATGTGCTTACCATTTAGCTACAGGTACACTATACAAGTCCCCTCGTTCCCTAAAACCGATTCCAACGCGCCTACATTATGATGAATTAAAATAAACTTAACACTTCGTTAATTTCATTCTTCAGATTTTTTTCTTCGAATTTGAGACTAAATCGGATATATGTGTTGTATTACATTCACTGTCCCGTTACGTTCATTGTCCCGTTACACTCATTTAACGTCGTTGTATGAGAGATTGATGAAACATTGATGAAATTATGAGAGATAGATGCATCTATCTCTCTCTCTCATCTATCTACACACATCAAAAGTGTCTAGGGATCAAGCATTTTTATGCGGATTTCTTGAGATTGAGATGTGGCTTTGGCCCTGGCCTGCTCAGTCGCCAGACTTGAACCCGATTGAGCATGCATGGGATATGCTACAGATAAGAGCTCTGCCGAATACGGAGGGTATCCAGTCGCAAGAAGACCTTTTTTTGTTGTTGCAACGAACATGGGCGGCCATTCCACAGCGTGATTTGGATGAACTCATTTTGAGTATGCCAAACCGATTCTTGTGTTGTTAGTGTTCGCGGTAGAAACACGGATTATTAATTGTTTAAGTTACCTAATAAAATTTTAAAGAAAACTGTTATTTCAGTCTTTTTTTCGAACTTTAATGTTAGTGGTTCAAATGTCAAAAATCCCTTTATTAGGAAAATGGCAAATTTCTTTATTAATGCAAAGGTGACTTGGTTTATCGTTACTGTGACAAACGAAAACACTTTATTTGATGAATCCTTAAAGAAAATTTTAATTAATATCAATCAGGAGAAAAGTTATTGCAAAAATATATGTTGATTCCTAGACACATATGTTGATCCCTAGACACTTTTGATGTGTGTATTTGTTATGGTTATGACGTTGTCACGTTAAACTATCGTCCGTAAACCGACTTTACAGTCAACCAATTTTTTTTAAATGTCAGTCAACATACGTAAATTAAAATATACAACTGAATTGATAGCCTCCTCCTTTTTTAAAGTCGTTTAAAATAAAACATTACAATTGTTTTTACTTACTTCACTTCTTAAACGTCGTTTTTAACCTTTACTTGCCATCATCAAGATGATTAACCAGATTGTTACTGACAGACATACTTGCATATTTATGTTTTTATACATGAATGATATGAATTGGTAACAAATATATTTATAAAGTCCCTGTTACATTGCAAGCGTCATAAATAAGTTTCGGATCGCATGCGCTCAACGGATGTTATCTAACAAACACCACTTAAATCAACGGAAAACAACTTTAGAGTTAAAGACGAGTGCACACGTGTGTATAATTATTTTATTCTATACTAGTTGTTGCCCGCGGCTCCGCCCACGTATATGTCGGTTATCGCTGCAAATAGTAGCCTATGTGTTATTCTGATGGATAAGCTATATTACTGTAGAGTTTCATTCAGTAGTTTTTGCGTTAAAGAGTAACAAACATCCATCCATCCATACTTACAAACTTTCGCGTTTATAATATTATTATAGAAATCACAGATATAAGGTTAACATTTCATCTGAATGAAATATTTAGTAGCACAAAGGAACTGAATCTACATTTATAGTTTTTGTTTGCTCTATATGATGATTGGTTAGCTCATGGCTGTGCAGCAATGACTCCAAACCTTTTATTTTGTTTTCTTTGGTCGACTTCGTTCTCATTCAAGTCTCTTAGTGAAAAAAATATTGTAAACCGTACTATTATTTTTTAAAAGGAGCAACAATGGAGTTTCTTGCCAGATTCTTCTCCATGAAGGGTAGGCTGCACTTGGAACTGGCGACTAGAATCACTCGATTTTTTAATATTAAATATTGACTATTCATAAGTGCCTGTAAAATAAGTGCCTATATGAATAAAATATTTTTGAGTTTGAGTTTGAGTATAATACTATGAGATACTTGGGGAGCAACGGGTGTCAAGTCCCTCCAACACAAAGGCTGGTTCCTCCGACCAGGCGAGGTGATCATGCCTGGCGGGCCACGGCCCAGCGATTGATGTTGGGGTGTTGTATATATGCTAATCGGCGCAAGAACTTCTATTGCGTGATTCAGGATTAGTAGTGTGGTGTACTCCGTGTAGTAACGTCACACCGTAGTTCGGTGTATCTTTGGTAGATGGCGCTGTAGTATGCTGCTGTTGCGCTGTATGTGGCAGTCGCCACACACTCAATTAACGTACGGATACATTTACTGTGTGGAGACGGATTAAGAATACGGAGTTCCAACCTCCTCAGTCAGTCTCCCCTTATTTAATACGCAGGACAAAGCCTCTGCAAAGAGAAGGGAAACTTAGAACAAACCCTTTACCGACCCATCTCCCAGCGTGGTACAACAAGCTAAACCTCATTTCAAAGGCATTTAGGAGAAGACTGTTAAAGGCTATCTATTGATGTGACTCTTCATGTAAAGGCCTTTTTCAAAGTACGCCACTTATCGCGATCTTGTGCTATCTGGAGCCACTTCTTTCTTGCTGTTGTCTTGATGTCATCTTCCCCACGCATCTATTGAACATTCCCGAATAGCTCTAATATTTGCATACAACAATTTAATCTAACGCTCAATGTAAGATAACAAACAGCTTGCGCGATTCTTACAGTTGGTACCTTTGTATCATAGGATCATTACACATTGTTCTTTTATTTGGCAACATAACTTTTATAACCACCGTTTCATCTAATTCAACGATAGCAAGAGTTACGCTTTCATTTCATGTTCTGTTCATAGCAAATGAATAATATAACATAAATAAACGCAGCAATGTCGAAAACCGGTTGCAACCGCAAAGAATTCAAGAAACAAAGTATTTCTGTCGCATAATATGCATGAAAGGTGAAATTCATTTGTCAATACGAATATATTGTGGTCGTGTAACAGTGCCACGAAAGTTGAGTCCCGGTTGGTGTAGTGATTGTTTTGGAAATAAACGCCGTGGTCCGGTCACGCGCGCGTGATTTTAACGTAAACATTGTTCCTGTGCGCCCGCGCGTCTGACCGTGTGCGCCTGGCTTAGCAACATGCCGTATTATTTGTCATACATCGGTGCAAGATTATGCGTTGAAGAACAGATGTTTTGTGCGTGTATTTTTATCGTATGTGGTTCAATTATATTGTAGTATATTGCTCTGTTTGCGAATTGAGACTCCCAGATGGTCCTGTTTATTTAATTCTAGTCAATTGACACTGAGCTCTCTGCAAGTCTGGTCCGCATAGTAAGGAGGATATGAAGTGTCATCAGCTCTATCATCATCATCGGTGATTTTGTCCTCTCAGGACCTTATCACTGTAAAGAGATTTTGTCTTGAGGGGATATAATCAGTTTACAGGCAGGGAAAACTTGACACAAATCCTATGCCAAACAGAGTGGTATATGTCCGACAGTAGACTTTAAAAGGATATTGATTATAACGATGACTCTGAAACAACAATGACAAACAAGTAAATAGAGTGGGAGTGGGAGGAGTGGGAAATCTACGCTTCGGTATGAAAGGGCCGGCTCGACCGGAGTGATACCACGGCCTCACAGAAAACCGGTGTGAAATAACGCTCGCGCTGTGTTTCACCGAGTGAGTGAGGATCCCGGAGGCCCATACCCTAACCCTTCCCCACATTTGACTGCCTCGTTGGTCTCGCGGTTGGTGTGTGCGACTGCTGATCATGAGGTCTCGGGTTCGATTCCTGGGTCGGACCAAATGTTTGTATGATCTACAAATATTTGTTTCGGAGTTTGGGTGTTTTCTATGTATAATATGTATGTATTTACAAAAAAAAAAAAAGTATATATGTATTTGTATCAGTTGTCTAGTACCCATAACACAAGCTCTGCTTAGCTTGGGACTAGATGGCGTTGTGTGTAAGATGTCCGAAATATTTATTATTTATTATTATTATTATTACATCCCTTTCCCCATCCCCCAAAGATCGGCAACGCTCTTGTGACGCCTCTTGTGTTGCGGGTGTCCATGGGCGGCGGTAATTGCTTACCATCAGGTGATACGTCTGCTCGTTTGCCACCAATACCACAAAAAAACCAAGGGGAAAGGTACTACGCCTTACAACTTTCGTAATACGAATAGTATGTTCACAACTTTTCCTTCAATTCTAAAGTGAAGCTGCTATTTAATAATACATATTAGTGGACGCATCTTTACACATCTGCTTGTTTGCTTGTTTATAACAGTATTTACTAACAAAAATGGATCATAAATAAGAAGCTAAGAGTCGAACAGTTTCCTCCAATAGTTCAATAAAAGAGCAATGGCCAATAAAAAATGTTAGTACATAGTTTGTAAATATACGAGAAGTGGACACTAACCTTCCTGCGGCTGCTGGTCATTACAAATTATTGGCTTTAAAACTACAACGACACAGTTAACAAGTAATGATATAGAATCCGTGTTCCCACTTGCTGTTTAAACCTTAAAAACTAGACATTGACAATCGATATACCTTAGCGATCAATAAAATAATAAAAATTGACGCCAGTTTCGATAAAATTTAGAAAACTTGCCCAAAACTAGAATGATTGATGCCTTCGTTTAACAGTAGACGACAATGGGTTTGAGATAAGCAAAGCATTTCCGTTCAGATGACTTGATTAGGATTTATAAAAAAAGCGGCCAAGTGCGAGTCGGACTCGCCCATGAAGGCTTCCGTAGCAGCAAGTAACATAATATAAAAGTTCTTGTAGTTCGTTGTGACTTTGATCGATGTTTTAATAATAATGTTTTCTTTTTAAAAGGAAAATTACGGTTTACGATTTATGACGTATTAAAAAAGAAAATCTTACTAGATCTCGTTCAAACCAATTTTCGGTGGAAGTTTGCATGGTAATGTGCATCATATATTTTTTAGTTTTATCATTCTCTTATTTTAGAAGTTACAGGGGACACACACACACACACATTTTACCACTTTGGAAGTGTCTCTTGCGCAAACTATTCAGTTGAGAAAAAAATGATAATAGAAACCTCAATATTATTTTTTGAAGACCTATCCATATATTGGTATGGGTACACGTATGGGTTTGATAAAAAAAACTTTTTGAGTTTCAGTTCTAAGTATGGGGAAACCCCAAAATTTATTGTTTTTTTTTTCTATTTTTGTGTGAAAATCTTAATGCGGTTCACAGAATACATCTACTTACCAAGTTTCAACAGTATAGTTCTTATAGTTTCGGAAAAAAATAGTTCTTAGATAATCCGATAACATTTTACCTTAATAATAGTGTACAATTGATGTTATTACAACTTGTATTAAGTTCATACAATACAGCCTGTCGCATTCTAATGAAGTAATAAAGGTACTTAGTACCATGCTTAATGGACAATAAAATATTTGTAATAGTTTAATTGATTGATTCATTTGATTGAAAATCATCAATGAAAATTTATCGTACTTATAAACACTTACTAATTTAGCATACTTAATTGTGTCTTAAGCGAGTTACATTGTAGTATTTTTAGTAAGTAAATTGATGAAACCAGTTACGCAGTTTTCCGGTGAACCCATAGGAAGGAAGCTTCGAGAAAAACGCTTTATACCCGACCAAACCCTTTTGCTGTGCCCAAACTAACCGCATGTTCCCACGCTCCCTTAGTCCGGATATACTCGTACCTTACTACTGCACTGTTTCCACACCTTCGAAATTTTGATCGGCAAATAGACTTAGTTCAGAGTTCAACTGTAGCTTGCGTTTGTTACTTGCATATTTGTAATTTTTGCTACATATAAACAAATAAATAAAATTGAAGTGTCTGCTTGTAATTTCGAATTTTTCACTAAATGCATATGGTACTAACTTCAAAAAAGCATTTTTTTTAAATTTTTGTCTGTCCGATAGACAAATATTTAAAAAAATGCTGCTCTAAAAAAAAAACTTCAAATTTTATTTATTGCGAATATGGGTTACATTGTTGTTACACTTTGAGTTGCACACACTATGTTATACTGTCAGTCTGTTTGTTCTGGCTAATCTCTGGAACAGCTAGACCAATTTCGACAGGACTTTTACTAAAGCACAACTGCTGATGTAAGGACTTACTTGGACTACTAATATTTAAGACTAGCCGCTCACCGCGGGTAACACCGCGGGGAGTTGTTAGTTCTGCTATAATTTTGAGGAATTCCAAGCTACCTTCTCAAGTGTTACTAGCGTGGGTATGGTTAAGTACTTACTTCATATAAGAACCAATTTAAACATTGAGTCGGTTTATATATCTTTGTTATGTCTGCCGCCTTAGTCATAATTTTAGATGACGACATCTGAAGGTACGTGTCGGTTGATTTATCTTATAATATTGAGGTACAAATATAAGTACAATTATACAGCGTTTAATAATTAAGATTAATTTAGTATTATTGCTTGTAGTAATAAGAATGTTAAATTTATGATACTCATTTGTTTCTGAGGGCTATGATGGATATATAAGAATTAATTTTGTCAGTTAATAAATAGTTGCACCTCTCAAAACATACCCATAAAACCTTCTGATTTCCTTGACATTTTAAGCCCGTAATAAGGACAACTCCTGTACATCATTTTCCTAAAATTTATCATCCCGAAGTTTATTCGGGGTCGGGTACTAAGTAGTTCAACCGATTTTATCTGCATATCAATTTTTCCACTGAGCGACCGGCATCGGACCTCCGCAACCCTGAGGGCGCACAGCGGTGGTCACTATCCTCAATGTAGACGTGGACAGAGCAGCATAGCGCATAGTATCTTTGAGGGCAATGACTTCTCTTTACCGATGGCCATAGATGTTCATGTCAACCAGGACCAACGCTTTAACGTGCTCTAAGAGGCACGGGCGTAAAACACAACCAAACTTCCATACTCCGAACTGTCCTATCAACACTATCGGTCCGACCCGGGAATCGAACCCGAGACCTCTTGATCCGTAATATCATACGCTAACCGCTAGACCAACTAAGCAGTCCTCAGCTGCCGTACATCTGCGTTGGGTTGGGTATGGGCCTCTGGTATCCACACTTACTCGGTGAAACACAGCGCAAGCGCTTTTTCACACTGGTTCTCTGTGAGGCCGTGGTATCACTCCGGTTGAGCCGGCCCATTTATGCCGAAGCGTGGCTCTCCCACGGTAAATCACTGATACACTTCTGATACTACACAAACCGCGGGCGATCATTAATTAAAGGCCTAGCTCCTAAAGGCGACTTGTAGTTTCAGTATAGCGTCTTAAATTGCTTATAAAATCAGTAGAAATCTGACATAACAATCAGTGTCTCTGCTTATTTGAATGGTGATAACCACAAATTTTAACAAAAAAACTGACTTCAAGAACTGGACCAAATTGAAATGGGACCACACGGGAAGCACTAGCTTGAAAAAGAATCACCAAAATCGGTTCACCCAGTTCAAAGATATGGGGTAACAAAGGAAACCAGTCGAATTAATGACCTCCGCCTTTTTTGAAGTCGGTTAAAAATGAACTCATGGTAGCAAAACACTAGCTTTTTTCCGTGTTTCTATTAATATTCTCCATCAAGAGTAAATTTTATTAAAATTGGTTCAGTGGTTTAACCGTTCAAACGTAACAGACAGACAGAGTTATTTTTATATTATTAGATGGAATAAACGTTTTCCGTAGGTCTAGTCATAGTAGTAATAATTTCTGCCATTCGCTCTTGAAAATTTTGTATTCACCTCGTAATATCTAACATTAAACTGTTGTAATAATTTTGAAAGCGGCCAATCAACTGTGGAATTAACAACATACAACACATTTTGCCATCTTAACATGGCACTTAGCTTTGAAAATATAAAGGTGATTATTGGTTGTTCTTATCAGACGTAATAAAACCAGTTTTCAACTGTACTCAAGCATTGGATTACTTTGTCTTTATTTATAAACCAACTTGGCACTGCCAAGTTGAGAGAGAAAACCATAAAATAAAATTTTAACATAAACAAAAACCGACTTCAAGTTTTGACTCGATTTCTCTTGGATGCCATCATCAGATCTTAGTGTCCTTATCATGGTACAAACGTTGGGATATCTCCTTTCCATTAAAAAAAGAATCATCAAAATCGGTTCACAAACGGCGAAGTTATCCGCGAACACACTTAAAAAAAAAACATACGATCGAATTGAGAACCTCCTCCTTTTTTGAAGTCGGTTAAAAATTTGGTTAACGATGTGACCTTAGGGTGACCAGGTGACCAAGACTAATATTTTGCATCATTGGACCAATTGTCTATTTTGCCAAATCAGGATGGAATCAGCTTTAAGTATACTCCGATGCGGTTGAAATTAGATTTTTTTACGTGGAGCGACTGCCCTTAGACCTGCACAACCCAAGTACATTATGTTAATTTTTTAACCAACTTAAAAAAAGGTGGTGGTTATCAATTCGACTGTAATTTTATTTATGTTTATTACCTTATAACTTTCGACTAGATGAATCGATTTTGATGATTTTTTTTTATTTGAAAGCCGGTGCTTCCCGTGTGGTCCCATTTCAATTTGGTCCAGATTAAAGACGGTTTTTTTTTGTTAAAATTTGTGATTTTTTACTTATTTTAATACACATAATGTTCGCTTTTTAACCGACTTCAAAAAAAGGAGAAGGTTTCTCAATTCGACCGTATATTTATTTTTTATGTGTGTTCGTGGATAACTTCGTCATTTATGAACCGATTTTGATGATTCTTTTTTTAATGGAAAGGAGATATCGCAACGGTGGTACCATGATAAGGACACTAAGATCTGATGATGGCATCCTAGAGAAATCGAGTCGAACCTTGAAGTCGGTCAAGGTCGATCATACAATCAAGTAGTAAATTACTAATAATACTGGTACTCAGATTTTTATTAATTTCACAGGCAAATATTCATAGGTTTGTAGCTAACAACATAACATTTTGATTTATGTAGCGACTTACTACGAAATTACAGATATCATTTAATAATTTGAATCAAGTTAATCTAATAGAATCAATAGCAGTATAACTGGTTTTCTTGCAATAAAGACCGTATCGTCTGAATATGTAATGCTGGCAGTTGCTTCATCTCGCCTGCTCTAAACTAAGCCAGACGTTTTACTTTCAAAACGTAAATGTATATTCCTGTTAACTTGAATATCTATTAATGTTGTAAACTGTTGTTGTTGTTACTAATAAAGGGTTTTGTAAATTACACCTCTAAGAAGGTAAAATACGGAATGAAAGAATGCATGGAAGATCGTCATTTTCAAAGTAAGAAACACGAATAGGCAATTGCTAGTAATTTATATACGTACTTGCTTTCGGAAACGATCATCAGACCTGCCGTCCTGCGTAGTGCATGGATCTGAGTGTTGGCCAACAAAGAAAATGGATTGGACCCGCTTGCACGTTTTTTTTTAATGAAATAGGCGGGCTAACGAGCAGACGTATCGCCTGATGGTAAGCGATTATCGTCGCCCATGGATACCTGCAACACCAGAAGCGTCACAAGTGCGTTGGCAGCCTTTGGGGGTTGAGGGGGGAGATAGGGGGAGGGGGGGGGGGTGAGGGAGATGGGGGAGAGGTGGGGTATGGGCCTCCGGTATTCTCAATCACTCAGTGAAACACAGCGCAAGCGTTGTTTCACTCCGGTTTTCTGTGAGGCCTTGGTATCACTCCAGTCGAGCCGGCTCATTCATGCCGAAGCGTGGCTCTCCCACGGTTTGAAGTATACGTTATAGAGACTCCGCATAGAGGGCCCGACCTACTCTGTAAACTAACTCAGTAACAAATAATTATTGTTAGTACTATTTATGTCAATATTTACATTGTATTTGATAACAAACGTTGCTTAAGTAGATCTACTGAAAGTAGCTCACAACATGGTCGGTTCATATTATTTGAAATCTCCCCGTCTTAAACTAAACCCATTAAAGTTTCTGCATATTGAGTTATAAACGTTATAATACGCGCCATGGGTTGAAATGGCGGGAACTTCGTCGAACTAGGGTTGCTTGCCGCGAAACATTGGATTAGTGTTGCTTGTTCTGAAAATTATTGTTGAATATTGCGTAGGTAAGTAAGTAGAAGGGTTGTAAACGATATATAACTTCCTTGAATTTAGTAAGAGAACTTTTTTTCTAGTTTAAATTAGGACGGTTTTCTCTACTCTTCTAGCCTCTGGTATTGCGGGTGTCCATGGGCGGCGGTAATCGCTGACCATCAGGCGATACGTCTGCTCGTTTGCCCCCTATTCAATAAAAAAAATGTTGTAAAATATATACGAATCACGAATCTCAAATTAATCTAGTCAAAACATGAAATTATTGCAAAAAGATGATTGATGTTTCATTTAATAATTTGTACAAGAAAAAACCGACTACGTAAAAACTTTACATAAAATTTATCTAGCCTATGACACCTGGGCCATTATTACGAATCTATTGACACCTCATTCATTAAAAGCGGTTCAGTAGTTAAGGCGCTACGGCGGAACGTACAAACATACAAGCAACAACGCAGTATGGTGACCCACACACTATAGCAACCTATTGAGATGTTTCTGCATCATTAGGCCTCCGGTCTCGCACTCACCAACGACACATGACAGCACAAATGCTGTCATTTTAGGTTGATCTTCTGTGAGAGGTACCGCCCCGGTCGAGTCGGCCTATTCGTGCTGAAATCAGTGTGACTCTACTACCAACTTGAAGCTTGCCTTTGACATCACATAATATGTGTTTACAAATCACCGAGGGTAAGCAAAGACTGAGCGGTCAGTACCTGGATGGGTGACCGCTAGTGGCATGTTACCATGAGCATCTCCGTGATTCGGAGGTCACGTTAAGCAGTCGGTCCCGGTTGTTATCATATGATAACAGTCGTGAAGCTTAGTTGGAGGCCTTTGGGCGGCTTAAAAACATCCAACGACAAGATAACGTAGCCACAACGTAGTCTTGCCAGTCCCCAACCCGCACTTGGGCAGCGTGGGGACGTATGGCCTTAACCCTCTCCTGAGAGGAGACCCAAACCCAGCAGTGGGATGTTATGGGTTGTTGATGACATATGTTATGAAAGAGATTGTCATCATTAATCAATAGTTTATCTGTCAATAATCCTATTTGCGAATGAAATTTTAGATTCGAAAAACTATGCTGTTGGTATTCCGAAAAAAATAATATAAATAAAAGTAAATGGGTTATCCCGTACATGCTATATCTTTGTAATCAAACAGAACCAAACACCAATATTCTACGACAAGATTCTCATTCCAGTGCTCCTAAAATCACTTCTGGAAACTTATTTCAGACAGTAGTAGCTTGGTAGAAGGCAATAAAAGTAAGTGGATGCGGCGTTTATGCACGTTTTATGCCCGTTCGTAAAATTGTGATATCCTCACCATGATTAAACTATGCCATGTATAATTTTACTAAATTAAATTTCAAACGTATATTAATCGACAAACGCAAGTTATTGCAAAATAATTATACATTTAAATAATATAATATAGAGGTAAATAATTAGAGAAGTAAACGATTTCTATTAGATATTTTTTTGTAGAGTGTGAATACTCCCTCGGGCCGTCACTCCACCGGGGTTTGCGACGGGTAGTGTGCCGGGATCGGAGAGAAGGCGACGGGAGATTAGCTCTATTTGCGAAAGTTCAGGTGTTTCATGTCAATTCTCTTTCTACAATCGCTAACGGCTCTATTATTTGTCATAATTGGCTAACATTTTGTCCACATGACTTAGCGTTAAGATAACGCCATTTCCATAAATTTGTCAGTTTTGTAATATTGTTAACGTTTGTAGAATATCAACTTACTAGGCGGCGGCTCTACGTATATTAATAATCTACATTTTAATGAAATATTTTTATATAAGCGCAAGTCAACATACGGCTTTGTGTTCAAACGTCAACTTACCAAATATTAAATATACTTTTCTTACTTATTGTTACTTGTTGTCTAATACCCATAACACAAGCTCTGCTTAGTTTGGGACTAGATGGCATTGTGTGTTAAATGTCCAAATATATTTATTTATACAATTATTATTATTGGTTGTTGGTAAATCATACAATCTTGGAACGTAATGTTTATAGAAGTGCAACTCTTTACTTTTCTTTTAAAAGCCATTAAATCCTTTCAAAATTACTATCGGGATAATTTTGGATCGTAAAATGTATGCAGTCATATGATTTTTAGAGCAAAATATTTCCGAGAACGTTACTCGAACGCTCATTTTAGGCGTTTTTATGTTATTTTAATAAGTATGACGATAAATTTGTATGATTTAGTGCATGTAGACGGATATTTCTTCAAAACACGAAGACAACCCTTATGTTGTGAAATAATGTTATTTTTCAGGTATAAATGAAAAAGGTACTCGTACTGTAACTGAAAGTATAGAAATAAGAAGTACCCTGTACCAGGAATATAAAAAAGTGATAAGCTATTTTTTTTACAATCAAAACCTTTGATTGATTGATTGATCGATTTAGTCAATACCTACCATGACATAGGGGATCCCCTTAAAATTAGCTGCGCTCTGATCAAAAAGTGTCTTCACTTCCTTTGGTAAACGTTTTGTTCTGTTGTGCAACCATCTCTAACCTTCTATCCACACTTATTTTTCATTGAATTCTTCCTTGCACTATCAGTTTTCATTGAATCCTGGCTTACACTTTTAGTTGCAATATATCGTATTTATCTTCGCGCATATGTGCACCAGTTATTGCAGGTCACGTTTTTTTATAGCGATCAGTATTTCGTGTCGCTAAAGAAATAATGAAGAAGAAAGTTTTCTCCATTCTTTTTTATATGTTTGTTATCATCAATAAGTTTTAGTAATCCTGACTGACATAGGTCTAGGAATTGCAATCCGGAAAACCGAATCCGGCATAAATATACGTCTACCGGATCCGGTACTATTACTCCGGATTCGGAACCGGATCCGGTAAATGTATATTTTGGCAAAATAATCGTGCTGTCACGAATGAAAGCACTTCAAGAGTATACTGTTGACATTGCCTGTTGGTCCCGTGCCCGCAGCTTACAATTGCAGCTCTATTAAATGTCGATTGGGAGATGACACAAATAACACCATCTGTTTCTTAAGATCGTTGTTCCAAACCAATAGTTATTAAACAACATTTGTTTACAAGCTAAAGAGTTCGAACACAAACATGACAGACATTATAATTAGACATAAATTTTCCATGTTAAAAGTGTTGAAACTTGAGTTCAAAAGCAATCAAAACGACTGCTTTACATTTTTCATCATACTATTTGAATAGGTCGCTTGTTAAAAAGGAGGTTTTGGCCTTTTATAGGTACCACGCTGGGCAGACAGGTTTGTATAGGGTTTGTTTCAAGCTTTTCTTCTCTCTGCAGTGTTATTGTCCTACGTACTTTATTAATGAGGATGGTGGTGGGTATTTAATACGTCATAACAAGCGTAAGTCTGCTTGTTATAAAGTGTTATTATGTAAGTAAATACTTTACTCTAAACGTGAGTTTGTAGCCGTTTAGAAGATCACACGAGGTATAAACATTTGGCTGTATTCTCAAGAATGTTTACGCAATCAATCAAACATTAACTGGGTTTAATGTAAATGTATGAGGCAGAGCCACTAATATTATTAAACATCGTGATCACCGTTATTTGAAACATCATCTATAATATTTGTAGGACAATTGGATAAAACTGTGGAAACACACGATCGTGTTATTGCAAGAATATTATGAACATTGTAAAACAATAGTATCTTGTTAACTACGGTTCAGATTAATTGTTACGTAATTTAAACTTGTAGTAGTAGTATTAGATGATTTACGCAAAAGGCGATATATACTAAATCTCCAATTGAGTATTCCTTTTCGCTATTCCGTGCAAAGCCTAAGAGAGGTCAAAGGACTAAATATTTTGGTCAATCGTACAAGCATCGCAAACGATAAAAACGAAAAAGAAATGGAAAATAATTGTTAAATGTCCCATATTGTTGCTTTATACTCCATTTCTGAAGGACTCGAAGAGCACAATGCATATGTGATCTTTGGTTGCAGGTGACAAAAAAACATACTTTTATATTTAATAGGCTTTAATAGCGTTCCCACGGAGCGATTGCGGTTACACATTATGATCGCTGAGGAAATATAATAAACTTGTTTTAACTATAAACTTTTGACTGAGAAATGCACGAAGATCGTGTATTAGATTGTGTGTGATTTAGCTACTGAAGTGATTGTAGTAATTTTATTTTATACTAACTGTGCTTTGCGGCGTGACCTTAGGTTATTGTTGTACCTTTAAAACAACAACCACGGATAACACCGCCGTGTCTCCTCATATCCAGTGAAAGTGTCGTCAATATCGGTCCAGCGGTTCCAGATATTAGCCGGAACTGACTAGCTGCCTTTTTTTAAGAAAAAAATATTCTTGAGGAATGGCATTAGCTTCTTTTTACCACAAGGACCTAAAGCCAATCAAAGGTCCATGAATACCTATAACTTGTTAATGGACCTTTGAATTGAAGAAACAGGTAATTTGATAAGAATAAAAAATTAGAGGTAGATGCTGGCCACTGATTATATCCGAAGCTATTGTTGACCTATGACTAGTTGAGGACGTCTCATGCATGATATTAGAAACAGAATACTTAAGATGTTGATACATTGTTAGATTATCAAGTCGGTGTCTGTAATTAACCTTAGGGCACGTGTATATGACACGAAATATTTCGCGCGATCCACCAGAAGGGGTCCTGGTGGACCACACAGGCGCGCAGCGAATGTAATTACATATTATTTGTACCGAAAACACAAAGAAAATTCAAGCAAGATTGACGTGTCAACGTCGCGCGGGCGACATTAGGTTGCCGCGCGGCCGCCGCGTGGCTGCAGCGCGGTTCGGTCACTACTAACAATTTGTTCGTTGTGGACTAGTCAATAAAGTTTAAATTGCTATAAAAATAAACAAGTACGCGGCCAACGCGCGGCGGCCGCAAGAAAATTTTTGCGTCGTCTGTGTGGGCCCTTACCCTTATCGCTCTAAGCACAGTAGGCTGCCAATTTAATATAAACTACCCTGCCCTTATTTATTTATTTTAAATATTTGTTTGTTTGAATCTACCAGTGACTCTACTCTGCCTAGTGACCCAGACTATGGCTGCCTATTGAAATGTTTTTTTATGGAATAGGCGGGCAAACGAGATGACGGTAAGCGATTTCGGCCGCCCACGGACACTTGCAACACCAAACGCGTCACAAGTGCGTTGCCGGCCTTTGGGGATGGGGGAGATAGGGGTTGGGGTATGGCCCTCCGGTATCCTCACTCACTCGGTGAAACACAGCGCAAGCACTATTTCACACCGGTTTTCTGTGAGGCCTTGGTATCATTCCAGTGGAGCCGGCCCATTCATGCCGAAGCGTGGCTCTCCCACGGTAAATTTCTGCAACATTAGGCCTCCGGTCTTGCACTCACCAACGAAACACGACAGCACGAATGCTTTCATATTAGGTTGGTCTCCTGTGAGAAGGGGGTAATGCCCCAGCCGAGCCGGCCCGTTCGTGATGAAATAAGAGTGGCTTTTATTGCTCGATTTATTTACACAAAAATCATGTCAAACGTCAAAGCTACTATAAAATAACACCATAGAATTAGATATCGTGTTAGCGCTGAAATGTCAATAAAATTCCATTATAATTTGTTTCAAAGTCACTATTCAATAACCAATGATGGCGTCGCCCTCGTAAAGTCTCAGGATATTAAAACTTTAGCGATCAAAGTCTCTTTTATAGGAAATGGTCGTAAATTGAGACTAAACCAGGGTTACGATGCATTTTTGTAACTACCCTCTATTGTGAATAATATCGAACTTCGAAAGTTTACAAGGAGGATGTTGCTACACTGGATTTATTGATTTGTTGAATAGCTTGTTGGTGGTAGTTTTAACGGAATACAATATATTAAGCAGAAATTTATTAAAAATAGTAAGTAATTGTTCATATGCCCGCAGTAAAACATGTAGGATTTTTTTTTCCCAATTATTAAATGGTAACATGTTTGTTATAATTTCACTAATGTTTTAATGAGAAATACCTGACTAGTAATCATAATAGTTATGTTACTCAAAACCGTAATCGTGTACTTTAAAACTTATATAGACACTAGTGGTTGCCCGTGGCTTCGCTCGCGTATATGTCGGTTATCGTGGCAAATAGTAGCCTATGTGTTATTCTGATGTATAAGCTATATTGCTGTAAAGTTTCATCCAAATCCGTTGAGTAGTTTTTGCGTGAAAGAGTAACAAACATCCATCCATCCATCCATACTAACAAACTTTCGCATTTATAATATTAGTATAGATTACACTCCTACTATTACAAAACAATATCCACGTTTACATGTAATAACAAAATCGAACTATTTCTGACTACTTACTGTCTTCACGTAAACGGTATGATCATTTTAATCAGCTCAATGATGTTCTCTTATCCGATTTGGGCCTTGGAGGCCATTCTCAACGGAGACGAGACGTCGTTATAGTGCACAAGTGTGTGCGCGTGCGCACACACTTGTGCACACATCAGCAGTAAAATAATCAGCTGAATCTATACTATCTATATCTATACTTATATTATAAACGCGAAAGTTTGTAAGTATGGATGGATGGATGTTTGTAACTCTTTCACGCAAAAACTACTGAACGGATTTGGATGAAACTTTACAGTAATATAGCTTGTACATCAGAATAACACATAGGCTACTATTTGCCGCGATAACCGAAATATACGCGGGCGGAGCCGCGGGCAACAACTAGTATAAAATAAAACGTACCTTTAAATTGTGGGACTAAGTGTGTCATGGTCTTAAAGTTTAAGATTAGATCATAAATCAATTTACCTGCCTGTAGTAGCTTTTGTTGTTTGATTCTACTTTCAGAAGTGTTTAAAAAACTATAACTCGAGCAAGTAAAAACGTTTTCTAAAAATAAATTTTGGCCATTATTGCGAATCTATTGATACCTCGTCGATTAATCGGTTCAGTAGTTTAGGTGCTACGATGGAACATACAAAAATACAATGACTGCCAGAAACCCTTCCTTTTAGGTTCCCCGTGGCCGGGCAAAAAGAAAAATATTGAACCTTACGATAAATGGCAGTCGCCTAAACGCCTTAGTTTTAAACTGCCTTGGTGGCACAAAGTATGCAACTCTGTGTTGAGGTCCCGGGTTCGATTCCCGGGATGAATCAAATGTTTGTATAGTCTGCAAATATTTGTTGCCGGGTTTGGGTGATTACTATTATATATGTATGTATTTACAAAAGAAAAGTATTCTGTCATCAAGCTTTAATAGATAAAATCTACTTAGTTTGAGACTTAATGGCGTTGTGTGTTAGGTGTCCAAAATATTAATTTAATTAAAGCATCTCAAGCTGTGTGGACTGGCACGTTCTCTTGCAAAACCACGACACGGCGGGCCTACATGCCACATTTTACAGTACAATAGCTTCACGTGCCTGACCCAGTAAATTACCACAATGCTGGCCATTCATTGTACATCCCTTAGGCAACCAATTAAAAATAATATTAAAATTTCTTTTCGGACCCAACAAAATGATGAGCCAGTATTCGGCACAAATGGGCCGGTTTGAGCGGAGTTATCCCACGGCCTCATCGAAAACATGCTTATGCTGAATTGGGTTCATTTTTAGCGTTGCAAAATTGTTGTGTGTTACCTTTTATTTTCTATTACTTTCTTTTGTTGCTGAAACATTTTTCTTTCTTTTTTTAAAACCGGTGTTACTGTTTCCTTTCTTTTCACTGAGGACTACCGGAGGCGAAAGATTTCGGCGAGACCGTTTCATGTTTCATCGCCGTTGCATATAAAAGTGATATATATCCCATATCTCTAAAGGTTCGAGGACCTCTATTTACCCAACGATCCTGAAGCATCACAAGACCGCCATGGTGTGGGTCACCATGCAAAATTTAGTGTGTTTAATATACTTATGCTTTTTCGTTTGAGGGGATACGGACGTGAATGCAATCATAATTCACTACCACTACGGCACCAACTACCTCGGTGGCGCAGTGGTAGTGAATGCGACTGCTGTGCTTGAGGTCTCGGGTTCAAGTTCAAATCCTGGGTCGGACGAAATGTTTGTGTGATGTGCAAATATTTGTTTCGGAGTTTGGGTGTTTTCTTTGTATAATATGTATGTATTTACGAAATAAAAAGTATATGCGTATTAATATCAGTTGTCTAGTACCCATAACACAAGCTCTGCTTAGTTTATGACTAGATGGAGTTGTGTGTTAGATGTCCGAATTATTAATTTATTTATAATGACCTTTATTTGTTTAAAAGCTTTTTTTTTTTTATGTATGGCTCGCCAAAATGACTCTACTCTGCCTGATGGAAAGCATAAGCAAAATCCAAGAGTGGCGGTCACCATACTCACTGCGAATGCAGAAAATGCAGTATGGCAACCCACACCATGGCGGCCTAGTGATGCTGCTGCATCTTTTAGTCTAGTCAACAAGTGGAACTTGTCGACTAGACTATTTGGGCCTCCGGTCTCGCACTCACCAACGAAACACGACAGCATGAACGCTGTCATTTTACGTTGATTTTCTGTGCGAGGGTAGTACCGCCCCGGTCGAGCCGGCCCGTTCGTGCTGAAATCAGCGTGGCTCTACTACCTTGTGACTAAAAGTCGATTACTTCTAAAGAAAAAAAAACCTTATTGGTGGCCATCGGAGTGGGGCTCCTCTCGCTCGGTAACATGATTGCGGCCATGTTACGGAGCGAGAGCGCGTGGAACTCTGCCGTCTCTTTCTGCGAGCAAGTTATGCTTGCGAAGGAGATGGCGGAGCGGGACCGGGAGAGGTTTAGAACTCTCCCTGTCCGCCAGGCCCGGGAACGGGCCAGGTACCGCAGACGACTCGGGCGTCGGAGATCGCTAAACGATCTCCGTCCTCCATAAGCGCAAGCCTGAGGGTGACAGGTGAGGCCACCAGCCACCCTAGCAGAAGCAGGCCGGGGCGGCGGCGCGAGCTCTATAACGTGCTCGCGCCTTATTCCAAATAGAAGGGTTAGGGTTCCTACAGAGGAGGGGGCCACCTACAAATAGTGGGTGGTCCGAGGTACGTCGGGGTTCCAGGGATTTTCCTTTCGAGGGTGCACCTGGTTCCCCGGCTTCTAGTACCCGAGATGGTGTGCGGTTTTTAGTCGGTTCGAGTCCGACATAACCACCAGCCGGTGGTATCCGAGGGGATTTCCGCACAAAAAAAAAAAAAAAAAAGGGTAGTACCGCCCCGGTCGAGCCGGCCCATTCATGCTGAAATCAGCGTGGCTCTACTACCTATATACAGCTTCTGTACCTTAAAGGCCTTTATGCCTTAAACCTTTAATTATCTTCTGTATCTTTTTCACGGCGTCGTTTGATTGACAGTTAGCGGCGTGATAAAAAATATTTTAAGAGACTGGTAAAGGAACATTACCTTGAAGATGCCAATGTTCCATAGTTGGTAAGCTCGATTAAGTCAAGGTACTCCCCTTTTGTACCTATGTAATTATGTATATAATATCTTTAAATTTAACCTTTTTATTTGTATGTATTTATTTGACCATCCATGATGTGTGTTGTCTATTATTTTATGTATATATAATAAACTAGCTGACCCGGCGAACTTCGTACCGCCATATTTACATATCTGTCTCAGCTTCCTGTCGCGGACAAAAAAAGTTTATTTTTTCCTTTATCTTTTATTTTTTCTTGTACACAAATCTTGTCCTAATAATAACGAACATATAAAAAAAGAATTATTTAATTTAGTTCAGCGGATTGGAAGTTATGAGCGTACATACATTTCGGCGATTCATTTTTATATATACGAGTATATAGATATACTAGCTGTGCCCGCGACTTCGTCCGCGTGTAATAGTGACTTTGGGTAGCAGTTTTAATTATTGAGGATAATATTATTTTAAAAATAAGACACACACGTTTCACTGTTAAAAACACATTTAAGTATTTCTATAAGTACATAAAATAAAAAAGTATTTTATATGAGCTTATTTCGACATTCGACATGGCCAAGGCTTTCAACCGGGTCTGGAACCGTTCGCTTCTCTGCCTCCTAGACTCTGTCACTGGATTGACGCTTTTCTTCATCAGCGCCTTCGCATTAGGGTTCTTTGCGACGGCGCGGCCTCTGTTTTTCTGGAGGTAAACGCTAGCGTACCTCAGAGTTCAGTCCTGTCGCCCAAGATGTTTCTTCTGCACGTCAATGACATATTAGCCCTTGGCAATATACATTGCTATGCAGACGATAGCACAGTGCATGGGCGATATTATGGATACCCTGCAGCCAAGCTGGTAGACGTTGAGGAAAATCGACAGGAGCTCGTCGCTGAGCTCGACCGGGGTTTGAACCGCATTTCACAATAGGGTGATGAGAATTTGGTCGAGTTCAACGTTAAGAAAACATAGGTGTGCCTTTTCTCTACCAAAAAGTCTCCGTTTCTTCCCCTCCCCACTCTTCAGAGCACTCAACTGCCACTACGGGATAAGCTCGGTGTCCTGGGCATGGATATTTGCCTAGACCTCAACCCACGGAAGTACATCGAGGGCACCACTAAGGCGGCCTGAACAGGGTGAGACGGTTCTTCCCGCCCGAGCATTTGTGTCTCCTTTATAAGACCCTGGTTCGCTCGTCCGTACTGTTCTCATCTTTGTGATGGATCCACGCAGTATTTGCTTGATGTTCTCGATCGGTTGCAGCGGCGAGCAGTCCGCATGATCAACAGTCCTGATACCACAGAGTCCCTTGGGCCTCTGCGGCTGCGTAGAGATATCGCCTCTATGGCAATCCTCTACCGCTTTACCATGGAGAGTGTTCTGAAGAGTTCTTCCAACTGATCCCACCTTCTCCCTTACTCTACAGAACAACACGTGCTGGCCTTGGAAGTCCCCGCCTCAGTCTTAGAAATACGCTCTCGAACCAAACGGTTTGGTTCTGCATTGTCTGGGTTCGCAGCGAGTACGGTTGCCTCCACTGTTGGATTCTGCTTGAGTTTTCCCTCAGGCTGAGCAGATTCTCAATTTTTTCGATTTTATTAACTGCGTTTTTTGATTTGCCATCTTTTGCCAAAATATAGAGATTTAGCGGATTTGATACACGTGATTATGCTGCCCATGGGAAAAACATGTTTTTTTTCTAAATGAACCGCAACTTTAAGCGTCTGTCTTTGGGCTTTGATAATTGTTTTTGCAAATTTTGTTTTCAGTGGAAACTACATTCTTTTAAATTGAAATTGCAAATAAGTTTGAATTATTGGAATAAGTGTAGGTACTTAAAACATTTTCTCCTTTTACCATTCCATGCATCATGATTGTATCTTTTACAATGTTATACCCCAGATGTGTATTTTTATAGCTTTGGTGCTCATGATTTCCCATTAATAGGACTGGAACATTAAGTTTCAGTCTCAACTTATGGTAAGGCGCTCCTGATAATTCTAAAGAGTTGAGAAACTCTATGCATAAGCTATGATATGACTGGTTCAGTGTCCCTTGCATTTCCTAAGAGGTATTCGATAACATCTTCCTCCACGTCTGACATGATCCGTTCGTTTATTTGATAACTGTCTCATTAGTCGGCGGATCAGAATAGTTATTATTTTTAGATCATCTGTGCCATCATATACCAGAACTCACGTCTTAGCGTTATCATGTCGATACTGTCAGTTGGCATACAATCTTCTCCGATTTTTAGAAGAGCATTTGCATATTGACACTGCTCATAAATAATTGTGAAGTTGTACTCGCATAATTGTAATAATACAAAACTTTGTAACATGTACCCATAGTACATATGTTTCATACAGGCATTTATTTCATCTTGCGGCGTACCCCTTTTCCTGTTTTTTGTGCATAAATCCCCCCGGATCCTTTTCTGTCGGATTTTTTCACGAAGAACATTAACTGAATAAACAAAATATCATGTAAACAAATCTAATCGCAGTGAATAATAACGAATTTGTAGTGGCAAAATTCAACATCCGCATGCGGCACAGTCGTCTGCCCTCACGTGTCTGCCCGTTCGGGTAAGCGCATGATAGTTAGATATATGCTCTCGCGGACCTTTTTGTAGATCTTAATGGGACCTACAAACCCGTAATACATGATTTTGTTCTATTGTCAATACTTTTGACAGCGCACGCAAAAATAGGTTTTCGATTTCACACCTTGGGTTACAAAATAGCAATTTTCTTACGGATCTCTAATTTTTTTGAAAATAAAATATAGCCTATAGCCTTCCTAGATAAATGGATTATCCAACACTGAAAGAATTTTTTATTAGCTGACCCACGCAACGTCGTTTGTGTCTCATATTGCCCGTAGCGTGATAAATTTCCCCCGCTTTTAAAACATTCTTCATTGGTGCTCCGCTCCTATTGGTCTTAGCGTGATGATATATAGCTTGTAGCCTTCCTCGATAAACGGGCTATCTAACACTGAATTTTTTTTTCAAATTGGACCAGTAGTTCCTGAGATTAGCGCGTTCAAACAAACGAAAACTCTTCAGCTTTATATATTAGTATAGATGTATTTATTATACTCTTCTAAGATCTAATACTCATAATCAACAGCACATTTATTTGGATAAAGACTAATATTAGGTATTATGTTGATAAAAACTTTTTAACAAATAACTCAATAATAGGTACCAACTCTTAGCGTCTTATACTCGTGATAACTTCTAAACGAAATGTCCGAATGGGGTAAAACAAAAAGTATTTTATTTCCACATAAATACCCTTTATAACATAATGCTTTATTTGCATAAGGATTAATATTACGATACACATTTAACGTAGTTTCTTTCTTCAGACGATTTAATATATTTTTTTAACACAAAAGCGGTTATTGTGACTAAACCATGATAGTTAGATATATGCTCTCGCGGACTTTTTTGTAGATCTTAATGGGACCTACAAACCCGTAATACATGATTTTGTTCTATTGTCAATACTTTTGGCAGCGACGCAAAAATAGGTTTTCGATTTCACACCTTGAGTTACAAAATAGCAATTTTCTTACGGATCTCTAATTTTTTTGAAAATCAAATATAGCCTATAGCCTTCCTCGATAAATGGACTATCCAACACTGAAAGAGTTTTTCAAATCGGACCCGTAGATCCTGAGATTAGCGCGTTCAAACAAACAAACAAACAAACAAACAAACTCTGCAGCTTTATAATATTAGTATAGATAATATGTTTAGTAACCCGAAGTTAAGTTTATTTAATTAAAACTGCACGGTTGGCCTAGTGGTTTAGGCGGTCGCCACGCCGCTTGCCAATTCGCCAAGTGTTGTGGGTTCAAATCCTACACGGGACAACACTTTGTGTGATCCACAAATTGTTGTTCTGAGTTTGGGTGTTAATTGTGTCCGTTTCATGTATGTCTGTAAAGTCCCCCGCGACACAGGATGTTTATTCCTAATGCGGGAGTTGTCTTTTTTTAAAATAATTAAAAAAAAAAGAGAATTAGGTATTTTATACGGCATTACCTATTTATAAATTAAAAATGCCTTTTCTTTTGTTGGCGTTGACCAAAAAAATATATGCTAGCTTAAGGCTTTCACATTTTTCCGAGAAAAAAAACTTAACAATACAAATAGACGGACGAAAAACCTTATTAAAGTTAAAAAAAATTGGTTTATAAGAATGGATCCCCAAAAAATCGATTAAAGAATTACGATACATAACTAAACTGATGTATGTCGAAACAGAGTGTAAAAAATAAAGTTTGTCTGTGTATCGCATCTAAAGGAGTAGAATTTAAGGGCCGGTTTGTAATGCCGCCGAATTCCTGCACGTTAAACAAGTTTAGAAGGTCTACAACTAATGTCGACTTTGTGAGTGATCGCCATAGTTAACGATTTTAATCGATACTATACCTATGCATTAATTATTTAAAAAAGGATTACAATTAAACACTGTAATCGAATAAGTTATATAATAAAACATAAACAATTACTTCGTTTTAAAGACTCTATAAAGCTTTAAATAAATTAAATATCATATTACTTTTCATACATTTATAATTAAATAATAATATAAATATAGGTGGCAGAAGTGGAAAGGTGGATAGTTCAAGCTTGGACAGCTTTTGGAGCGAATAGCCAAATTTGTCGCTCTAAGAAAATCGCGCAACACCTGAAAACCAGGGTATTTAACCAATGAGTCCTGCCTGTGTTCACATATGGCATGTGTTGGATTTCGAACGTCATTATAATGGCAACATTTTGATTGTCACTTTTTTGTGTTTGACGTTTTGACGTTTGAGGTTAAAAGGGAGTACGAAAAAGACGCGTGTTGAGAACGGTCGACGATTGCTGTTTTGAGAACCGAAATTTAATTGATATTAAGCTAATTAAGTATCGACCCGGTCCCTTTAGTGATTTACCGTTTTGTTAGGTCTGGTTGGACTCGCGAGTTTTGTAGGCGCGTTCCGCGATAGCTGAAGCGAGTGAGTTGTAATTCGAATATCCGTGATAGCTGATACGAGTTTATTGTAATTCGAATACCTTGAAAGATATACAGCACTTGGAGCAAGTTTGTGTGACGACGCAGAGAAGAACCTACCCAAGAGATCTCTTGGAACGCCGAGAACACTGAAGCCACACAACTCCAGTAAGTACTTGATGATTTTAGTTTAGATTAAGAACACGGTGGAGCGCCGTGGTTTATTCTTCTCGCCAATGGACTAGTAGCGAGTTAATATTATACTCATGGGTCCTATAGGTATTACAAGTATCACAAAGTGATCGCTCCATTGGTGGGAGGACAGAACAGCATGAAAACTACGACTTTGACTGAAAAGTCTGCTGAGAAACTACGAGTAGCACAGAGAGCAATGGAGAGGTCGATGCTTGGCATAACTCTGATGCACAGAAAGAGAAACGAGTGAATCAGAGTCGTAGATTTCGTGCAAGAAATAGAACGCCGGAAATGGGGATGGGCAGGACACATTGCTAGACTGGACTACAGCCGGTGGGCTCGAAGAGTGCTTGAGTAGAGACCCCGAGCAAACACCCGAGGCAGAGGAAGACCACCAAAAAAATGGATCGACGATATTCGGGGACGAGCGGGATGGCGATGGCACGGGATCGGGAGAAATGGAAATTCGGAGAGGAGGCTTACGTCCGAAGATGGACAAACTAGAGGCTGCGATGATGATATATAATAGGTCTTTACCTATGAAATTGCCGTTTTGTATGCAATAAGTGAATGTACTTTTTTTTAAAACTTTTTTATTTCTGTTATTTGAAGTAATCACCCATGCAATCGATGCATCTTTGCCAACGCATTGGCATTTTTTTTGATGCCCTTCATGTAAAAATCAGCTGGACGGGAGGCAACAAACTCTTCAAAGGCATTTTGTACTGCCTCTCGGGAATTGAATTTTTTACCCACTAAAAAGTTGTCTAAATTTTGGAAAAAGTAATAGTCGGTAGGTGCAAGGTCTGGTGAGTATGGCGGATGAGGGAGAGCTTCCAACCCCAGCTCTTGCAGCTTGGAGACTGTCTGTTGCGCAGTATGGAGTTCGCGCGATGTCGTGAAGGAGCAGTGGGGACGACCGATTGACCAAAGCTGGTTGCAGATGTGCAAGCTTCTCCATCATTCTCTCCAGTTCTTCACAGTACACATCTGCATTAATGCTCATGCCGTTTTGTAAAAAGCTGTGGTGAATCACACCCGCACTAGACCACCAAACAGTGACCATCACCTTTTTAGGGGTCATTTTTGGTTTAGGGCATTGCTTTGATGCTGAACCAGGGTCTAACCAACTTGCAGCGCTTTCGATTGTCGAACAGAATCCATATTTCATCGCACGTAAGAATTCGTTTCAAAATTCCTTCATTTCTTTGCCTGTTGAGCAGCGCAAGGCAAGTCTCGACGCGTACGTTGCGCTGGCGATCGTTAAGGTCGTGGGGCACCCATCTATCAAGCTTTTTTACCTTGCCAATTTGTCGCAAATGGATCAATATTGTTTTGATGCTTACATTAAAAGCTCCTGATAGGTCAGTTGTAGATTGAGTTTCGTCAGCTTCCACAATCGCCTTAAATTCATTATTATTAACCAAAGTCTCCGGACGACCACGAGCTTCATTTTTCAAGTCAAAATTTCCAGAACGGAACCGGGAAAACCAATAACGGGTTGTGCGTTCGTTTATACAGTTCTCTCCGTAAACGTTTTTGATGTTACGTGCCGTTTGTGTCGCGTTGGTGCCACGACGGAACTCATATTCCATAATTACACGAATTTTTAAAGTATCCATTATGACGAAAAATGTTCAAATGTAATGAAAATACAAGGCTAATCAGAAAACAAAAGACTGGGTTTGTAAATAGAATGTCATGGTTTTAAAACAAAATTAATTTGAATTTAGAATACCGAGCCATTACAAACTTTTTTTTATTTGAAATGACCAGTACTGAAGAACGGCAATTTCATAGGTAAAGACCTAATATATAGTAAACTAGCTGATCAGAGAGCAAACGTTGTTTTGCCATAACAAAAAATCGGTACAAAAAATAGATGTTGGTCGATTCTCAGACCTACCCGATATGCACACCAAATTTTATAAAAATCGGTGCAGCCGTTCCAGAGCAGTATGGTAACTAACATTGTGTGTGACACGAGAATTTTATATATAAGATAGGATATTTCGGACATCTATCACACAACGCCATCTAGTCCCAAGCGAAGTAGAGAATGTGTTACCGGTACTAGACAACTGATATAAATGCATATATACTTTTTTTCTTGTAAATACATACATATTATACTTAGAAAACACCCAAACTCCGAAACAAATATTTGCAGATCATACAAACATTTAGTCCGACGGGAATGGAACCCGGGAATACCTCAAGCACAGCAGTCGCATACTCTACCACTTCGCCACCGAGGCAGTCTGACTTATATCAAAATTAGAACCAATTTTTGTGTCTACATGCGCCACTATTATTTCATCATCCCCCATGATTCTACACTGGTTGAGTATTAGTGGTCAACATTTCTTAGGTACCTACGTATTTTTTCTCGCTTTAAAAACTTTAAGGTTGTGGAGTGGGTGTAGGTGGAGGGTTCCTTTTTGCGGATTCTCCACGCGTTGCTGAACAGAAAACAACTTGTACTTACAGTTAGCTAAACATAAATTGATTGGGAAGACCGCGGAATGTACTGGCTGCTACCGAAATAGCTGCTTACAATTGGAGTCTTTATTTAACTTTTCTTTTAAGGAGCTTATATTTAGATAGCTACCACTACGCCATTGAGGCAGTTTTCTTCTTTATAAGTCGCCTTCGTCTCTTTTTAATCATGCTCGGCTCCTATTAGTCTCAGCCCAGAAACGCCAGCAAAACACAAATTAAAAAAAACGTGAAAATCGGTTAGATAGTTTTGTTTCAGAGTGAGTAACAACGTGACGAAAACTATTATAAATTTGTCAAATTTGAAATATGTATTATTCAAAATCATTTATTCAATTTAGACACCAAGCGATATTTATTCTTTTTAACATTATTATCTTAAATTACAAAAATCAAAAATCACAGCGGCATAACTTAATGTTTTTTTTTAAATTACAACATCGCAAGCGTCGGTTCTTTAAATATGCGATGTAGCAGAAATCTGTCGTTGTGATGTAGGCCGTGCTCGAAGTCGAATTCGGCTTAAAATTTCAGTGACGGATTTTGACACCATTCGACAATATTAATACTTAAGATTAACTTTAGACACTAGACTTATGCATTTGCTAGATTTAATCTTTACATAGTTTAAAATGAAGTCGCCGCTCTTCGCTTAGATATTTTAAACTTTACAACGGATTTAAATGCTGTTTTCAGCAATAGACGGAGTGATTCTAGAGGAAGGTTTTTATGTGTAACTAGCTGACCCACGCAACCTCATTTACGTTTCCTTTTACCCGTAGCGTAATAATTTTCCCCCGTTTTTGTAACATTCTTTATTGGTGCTCCGCTCATATTGGTCTTAGCGTGATGAAATATAGCCCTATAGCCTTCCTCGATAAATGTACTATCCAACACCGAAAGAATTTTTGAAATCAAACCAGTGGTTCCTGTGATTAGCGCGTTCAAACAAACAAACAAATCCACGCAACGTCGCTTACGTCTCCTATTGCCCGTAGCTTAGCGTGATGATATACAGCCTATAGCCTTCCTCGATAAATGGGCTATCTAACACTGAAATATTTTTTCAAATCGGACCAGTACTTCCTGAGCTTAGCGCGTTCAAAGAAACAAACAAGCTCTTTAGCTTTATATATTATATGTATAGATAGTATAGGTACATGCACACAGTAGTAGACGAAATCCGAAAATTTCAAAGACTTCCGTGCGGAGCCGGTTCGGGTCGCCAGTTTGTTGATCGACTGGCATCGGACCTCCGCAACCCTGATAGCGAACTGAATTAGAACATTAAACTAGTTGTCAGTATATTTAAGGGCACTGACTTCCTAAAAACATAAATGATATCTAAGATAGAAGTAATAATGTTCTCCTAGCCGATAACGGCCGCGGCGGTCAGTCTCAACGGAGGCCAGCCAACTATGCAGCAAGGGCGGATCCAGCTTTGGCGCCAGGGGGGGGGTCATATAGTCGTGGTCAAGTCACACAACAATTTAATTTTGTCAATAAATAAATACAGATAAAAAGTAGGTATTTTAATAATGTATGTAAGTGTAATAATGTAAGTACCCCTAATGTGCTGGGTTTTCCCGGGCTGTTTCCACACTTGAGCGTGAACGCTCACGCTGCTCCTCGTATTCTGTGAGGGGAGTGGGGGAGGAGGGCAAAATTGCGCTCAATTATGCCCGGGGTAAGAACAGAATTAACATGGCACCCCTTCTACCTGGTCGTGGACCCTTGCAACATCAGGGGATTGTATAGTAATTCTGTCCATCACCACCTTGAGACTGCATAGCCAGCCTTGCTTTTATTGACTGAGACGCAGATATCGTCTCCAGCGAACACTCCTACCTCACTCGCCCTGGGTACAGACTAGAACACTCCTTCATGTCTAAGGCCGGAGAAACGTGTACGTTTGAGACGATATCCATTGACCGACTCATTGACCACATCCAGATGGCTACAGACTTCGTGCAGCAGCAGATAACGTCCGCAGAGATCGTCTTACTTGGTGATTTTAACGTCCACCACGCCGACTGGCTTAGTAATAAAACGGATCATGCCGGGAGATGTGTTCTCGACTTCGCACTGGTGTATGGCCTGACACAACTTGTTACCACGCCCACGCGAGTCTCAAATGTGGAGGGTCAGAGTTCTTCGTTGTTGGACTGTTCTGCTGAGTTTCAACCGGATGGTTACCACGTATCCATAGACGCTCCTCTTAACTCCCGAGACCATTGCCTTGTCCGGAGTACAGTGCCTCTCACATGCTCGCTGCGATCGCGAGTTGCACGAAGCCGCCGTGTGTAGCACCACAAGTCAGCAGATTGTGTTGCACTACAGTCCTACCCTTGGAGACAGGTATGCTTCTCGCTGGATGATCCCAACACCGCTGCTGATTTTGTTGCTGATGTGGTGGTGCAGGGTATGGATCTTTTCATTCCATTCTCTGTGGTCTTCATTGGTAGCAAATGTCGGCCCTGGTTTGGTCCATCTTCTAAAAAGACTTCTCGCAGGAAGCAGAGCTTAAAAAAGGAGTACAACTTTGGCTCCAGGTCCTTCAAGAGAGACATTGCAAGGGCGAAGTCGGAGCACATTGCTAGGATTCGCGGTAGGCTTGAGCATCTTCCTCCGGGAACTCGGGCGTTCTGGTCTCTTGCCATTGCTATCGAAGAAGAGAATTTCTGTAAGCCATCCTTTCCACCTCTACACATAGAAAATAATTCGTTGGCCTATGGCAAAGGAGAAAGCCGATCTTCTGGCTAAACTCTTTGCGTCTAACTCGACCTTGGATAAGGGGGAACAGGATCCACCTACCATACCGCGGTGCCAGAGATGTATGCTGGATATCCAGTTCTACCAACGCTCAGTGCGTTTAGCACTTCTTTCCCTAGATATGCATTTTTCTGCTCTTTCTCAGCTCTCCTACACTTCTGGCGTAGTCTCATTGGACATTTCGCAATGCCTTCGATCGGGTCTGGCATAAAGCGCTTCTTTCGAAGCTCCCTTCCTATGGACTTCCTGTGAAATTATGCGATCACTAGCTTTTTAGCAGATAGAAGCATAAAGGTCGTAATCGACGGTGAGTGCTCTGACTTCATCTGTGAATGCTGGTATCCCCCAAGGCTGTGTGCTATCTCCTACTTTGTTCCTCCTCCATATCAATGACATGTTGCAAATCAGCGGCATTCACTGTTATGCGGATGACAGCACGGGCGTTACTCTCTATAGCGGCCCCACTAATATTTCTCGGTAAAACGTCCTTGAGAGTCGAAACAAACTTGTGTCTGAAATTGAGACTTTTTGGAAAAGGTCATTTTTTTTTTATGGAATAAGCGGGCAAACGAGCAGACGTATCGCCTGGTGGTAAGCCATTACCGCCGCCCAAAGACAACTGCAATACCAAAAGCGTCACAAGTGCATTGCCGGCCTTTTGGGGATGGGGGGGTAGGGGTAGGGTGATTGGGGTATGGGCCTCCGGTATCCTCACTCACTCGGTGAAACACAGCGCAAGCACTATTTCACACCGGTTTTTTGAGAGGCAGTGGTTTCACTCCGGTCGAGCCGGCCCATTCATGCCGAAGCGTGGCTCTCCCACGGTAGATTGGGATAGACTTAATTTTAATTTCGTACAATTACACCGCTAAAAAACTTCCATTGGTCGTATGTCCTCGTTTTGAAGACACTCCCTAATCTGCCTAAGATAATATTGGAATACTTGGTTTCGACATATCTATCGAGTGAAGTCCAGTTTCATGGCCATTTGGAGGGTAGGGCCAAATTGGCTTCTAAGAAGCTTGGCGTGCTCAATAGATCAAGACTATATTTCACTCCGGCTCACAACCTTCTGCTTTATAAGGCGCAGTTTCAGCCTGATATGGAATACTGTTCTCATCTTTGGGCAGAGGAACCCCTAGTACCAGCTCCTCCCTCTAGACCGCATCTAACGGAGAGCGACTCGAATCGTCGACTGCCAAAATATTTCAAATCGGCTGGCCGCCTCTTTCCGCCACCGTCCTACGTGACAGCAGTTTCATCCCTATCGTTTAGACGGTTGGCACTTTGCGCACAACTGTGCGCTTTTATAGAAACTTTCTGCCACGCATAACAAAACTGTGGAATGAACTGTCGCCTGCGGTATTCCCGGACCAATACAACCTTCAAACTTTGAAAAAAAGAACGTAGGTACTCACTTTTAAAAGGCCTGCGACGCACTTGTGACGCCTCTGGTGTTGCATGTGTCCATGGGTGGCGGTAATCGCTTACCCTACGCTTACACATAAAAAAAAACTTAGCCTCTTGATTGGGCCATTGTACATGGTTTGAAGTACTATAGGTACTTAAAAATACCTATACTTAAATAAGAAAATCAGTTTTTCTTTTACGTTTTCTCCGTAAATGCGTTATTACTTGTATTGCTACTTCAATGGATACGTTTTTATGGATGTGGAGAAGCGTCAGTCCGGTTAGACGTTCTTCAACCATTGAAGCTCTTAGCCACGATTAAATTCTACATTGAGTACAGTTAAAACTATATTATGCGAAAAAATATAAAGAACATTATATTTAACAGTTTAATTTAGGTCTTGACAACAGCCCAGGGGGGGGTCATGACCCCCATGACCCCCCCCCCTGGATCCGCCCTTGCTATGCAGGAGTTCCCGTGCGTGGGAGAGCCACGCTTCGGCATGAATGGGCCGGCTCGACCGGAGTGATACCACGGCCTTACAGAAAACCGGAGTGAAATAGCGCTTGCGCTGTGTTTCACCGAGTGAGTGAGTATACCAGAAGCCCATGCTCCAACCCTTTCCCCCATCCCCATTCCCCAAAGGCCGGCAACTCACTTGTGATGCCTCTGGTGTTGCGGGTGTCCATGGGCGGCGGTAATCGCTTACCTTCAGGTTATACGTCTGCTCGTTTGCAAAAGAGAAAGATTCAAAAAGATATTATAGTGCACAAGTGTGTGCGCAAACAAAGGTGCACTCTCTGTTCCCTCTCTCACATAATCCGATGGGACGGTTAACCGACACGATCGGGGAGAGATCAGGCGCAGGACCGACAGCTTTACGTGCTCTCCGTGGCACGGGGGTTCAGAACCCAACTTTTAAACTCCGAGCTGTTATTAAGTATTTCTATAATCAGAGAAACTCAATAAGACTTTTGGCCCGACCCGGGATTCGAACCCGAGACCTCTTGTTCGGCAGTCGCATACGTCAACCGCAAGACCAACAAGGCAGTGAAAGATAGGAGTACTAAGAGTAAGAATATGAAAAGGTAGATAAAACGGGTAGATAATGAAATAACTTATTGTCACAAATGTATGGATTTGAAAATGTAAGCAGAGACTCGAACTGGTCCGGGTCGTGTCCTTGCAACTTCACCCAGCTGTTATCCAGAGCTAAGAACCTCCTAAAGATAACCGAACAGTACAATATATGTATTTATTTTGTCCAACTTAGACGTCCCTGGGTTTGCAACTTTGAACGTCAAACATATTAATTATACGCTAAGGTCAAACCTTCACATACTAATACCTCGTTATAATTAACGCTCGATTTGTTAAGAAAAAGTTATCGCACACATTACAGCTACCTATGCACAGGGCCGAATTCAGAATTGTGATTTTAAACATTGACTATCTTGTCGTATTTTTATACTTGAATTCAACGAATCCAACTCTCAATAAATTTATACCTTCATACTATAATTCAGCGTTCTGGAAAGCATATTAAAGTTCTTTAATATCGTGCAAAGTAACCCTGCAGTAATACAAACTTTAGTACATTGGAATGAACTATACATAACTAACTATGTACATCGGCCATGAAGTATTGTAAAATGTTATGATAATTTATTTTTATTTATTTATCTTTATTGTATATATAAAGTAAAAAAGTACAACAAAATAGAGATAATCTGAAAAATCAAAAAATAACCAAACCAAATACTTTTAATACTTTGCATTGAACGTTCGTTTATTTTTAAACGGTTTTATTTACATTATTCTTGCAGAATAAGAAGATTTTCATTACATATTATAAATTCATTTGTGAGAATAACAGAATTTTAAATGCATAGCATAGTAAAAAATTTACCATATTTCATAACGAGAAATTATTATCAGTCCATGATGTAGTTGAAAACATAAAATAAGTACTGAAAAGCTTTTGTCAATTTCTCTGTAAGCTATAAAATGGAAATACAAATTTATTTTCAGTACCCTTCCACAGAATCAATAACAAAACACGTGTTGGAGACTCGCTGCAAGTTTTGTGTTCGTAGAAATTGTTCGCTCTGTCACACGGTATAATGCAATTTATATTTGCTACTAAAACTTTACATTTGGCATCGTGACTCGGAAGGAGAGACCGTGTGATAGACGGCCACCTTCGCTGAATATTTTATTAAAATACAGCAGGTACGACTAACTTTATGTGACATTTCTTGTTAACAATACAATAAACTTCTACTTCGGTATGTTTTGATTTCGTCAAATGATTCATAAACTCATAATGGAAACGGTTTGGCTAATGTCGGCTTTTATTTATGTACTTAGTATCACCAAATATCGTTATTTTGACTTTAATTTAATTTAGAGATTTTTATCCGAGAAACTACCTTCTCCGCCAGCCTTATTGTGCCTTGATACATAGTAAACACTACACATTATTGCTGAACTATTGTAATCAGTTTTGCCTACCCTGTCTTAAGAAATGGCTTAAGAAATGAACAAAAATAAATGAAAGCAGTACTCCTAATACATAAATGATTACTAACTACTTGTTATCTATAATAACGCTGATAACTAAAACAATGTCAAGACCAGACTTTATTGAATTTAATATACGAATGATAAATCATTTCTATAATTATTTGCTATAGATACAAACTTAATTCCAATGATCATATTAACTAGGTAAATTAACAGGGCTATAAAACATTTTTGAAATATGTTGTAGTTAAATATTTAAATTTAAAGTTCTAAGTGCGTCCCTCGCCAATAACAGGTTTGCAACATTGTTGCGGCCGAGCGTAATATTGTTTTACTTGTTTTTATCCCGCCAACTATACGATCCGGTCTTGTGCAGTGCCGACGATGTGCATTGGCCTACTGACAGACATTAGTTTACTTAGGCGCGTACTGTCTTGGTAAGAAGTAGGCGATTATAATAAATGTGCTAGTGTTTTGAATAGTCATAATGAACATGCCTTTACCAGTCCACTGCTAGACAATGGTTAAAACAACGTTAGTAAGGTAGTTTTAGTCTACTATAGCTATACCACGCTATCCAGATGGTTTTGTTTAGGGTGAGTCAAGTTTTCATTCTCTTTGTAGTGTTGTCGTCCTGCATAGTTTACTCCCTTAGTCGGCTCTAACAAACCCCAGGAATGAGTAAGGATGGGTGGTGACACTCTGTATTCTTCATTATCAAAGTTATAAAAACCAAACAGGAAATAATTTAGCAATATCTAGTCAATAACAATTGAAGAAAAAACTATCATCAAGAAACGTAAATAATATTTATAATTAATTTGAAATAGGCCAATTTTAGCGAACCTAGTGTATTTAAGTAAGTAGATACCGTAGCTTAAACATTGTAGATCACGTGTGCATAAAAAAGGTGCACGGATGTGGATGCGTGTGTGTGTATGTGTGTGTGTGCGTGTGTGTGTAAATGGTATGTGAACATAAATTGATGTGTATATTCTGACAGCAAATAAGCGGAGATGGCAACCAAGCGGAAGCGGTTAGATTCCTTGGAGATACTAGGCGGAACTGACTGTTGAGAACCAGCTTAGTGAGATCTTCAGAACACTGAAAACTTAAGAAGACTGGGCACATTAGAATTGGAAATAGAGCCGCCAAAGTACAAAACTACCTCCACTGTGCAAAAACCTGCAGTTATAAACATTCGTTTTCCACTAGAGCTTGAGTCGCAAGAACGATGTGTAGGTAGTTAACGAATGTAGTAGCAGGTATAGCGCGAGGCGTGCACACAAAAACTCATCATCTATGTTTTCTAGTGTTGATTAGTACATGGCTGGACGTCTTTGCACCTGGAAATCAACCTGTGAACCTGCAGAGCCTTGGGGCTAACCTTACACAAGAATATCGGTACGATTTGTTCTGCTTGAGGTCTCAGGTTCAAATCCCGAGCTGGACCAAATGTTTGTACAAAATTGAAAATATTTATTTCGGAGTTTGGGTGTTATAATATGTATGTATTTACAGAAAAAAAGTACTTTTATATGTATTTATATCATTTGTCTAGTTATATTTACTAGTCTCTGCTTAGTTTGGGACTAGATGGCGTTGTGTGTTAGGAAAGCATAAATAATCGAGCCCATCATTTAGCTCTCAAGTTCGGCCCTGGTATATTGACAACGCGTGAGGACAATTCGAAAAAAAAAGATAAAGTGGTCAATTCTGGAATGGTGTCTTACAAACTATTTTGTTACGCCTCATATAGAACAGGTTTTTTTATAAAACACCCGGCAAAAGAGCAGACGCTGCTTCATAAGGAACAGGTGGAATATCAATTATGCAAATGACAGATAGTGCATTCTGAACATGTCTTTGAAACACTCTAAATAATAAAAGCTGTTGAATATGCAGAGTGAAACTACATGTATATGCAAGTACAAGAGTCGATGAAGATCGACACCTTGACCCATCTGATAACTTGATGAAACTTTTTTTTTTTTTTTTTAGATGTGTTATGACTGTCAATATGTGAAAAGACTATTTTTATTTCATCACTTTTTTTCCTTTATTCTATTGATAACCAACTAAATTTAGTCCAACATGTTAATTTCAATGAATTTTAATATGTGTAAGATGATATAGGCAATATGAAGTAGGCTTGTTTACTTCTATAGGTATAGCTACCTGGCACCAGGTATGAACAGTTAATTTTTTATTTTTTTCATAATAAATAAATATTTCGGACATTCAACACACAACGCCATCTAGTCCCAAACTAAGCAGAGCTTGTATTATAGGTACTAGACAACTGATATAATTACATATACACTTTTTTTTTGTAAATACATACATATTATACATAGAAAATACCCAAACTTCGAAACAAATATTTGTAGATCATACAAACATTTGGTCCGACCCAGGAATCGAACCCGAGACCTCATGATCAGCAGTCGCACACACCAACCGCGAGATCAACGAGGCAGTCAGTTAAATCAATATAGTATCTACATCAAACTAATAACTAATCGAATTTGGTATCAAAATAAAGGTTATTTAATAAGAAATCTTATGGTATAGATTGGCATGTGAAAAAAAAGTTAAATCGAATGACAGCTTTGCGACAGGCAAAGTATCTTGGGTGTGTTTATAAATGAATTAAATTTTAGAGAAAATTACAGAATATAGTTAATTTGGCAGCTCTTATATAAAAAAAATGTCTCACCTGGTTAGCAGATGTAAGTCGATTTTCACCGACTCTTGCACCATAGGAGGTCAAGTCGATCTGAAATGTCCCGGTAACCTTTAATGCGGTCCCCTCCAGAGAGTTTTCAGGAAATGATCTCAGATCAGAACCTAGACTTTCTTCTTACTTAGATACGAGCGTAGGCGTAGTGGTTTAATCGGTTGCCACGCCGCTGAGTGTTACAGATTCGATTCCTACATGAGATAACAATATACATATATAAATAATATATAAAACAATATATAAGACAGCTTGGTTATAGTATATACTATTTTTATTGACGTGTCAACAATTCTAAATTAACACCTAAATTTACTTTATGAGAACCTCCATAAACATGATTACATTTTTACTAAACACCCCCTGAAGCCTTGGATTGAATGCCTGAAACTTGTGGGTGGAATAAATAATTCTGTCATGGTCTCGTCATATTAGACTAATAACGACCTTGTAGCTATTTGTCTTCTATGAATAAAAGTCGACACCCCAACATTTTTTAAATTAGACAAATTACTGTGCCTATAGATTATAGAAGACGGAGAATATTTAAGGAAGGTGTGCGGCGGGAAGGTGTGTCGGAATCGAACCGACTAAAATCACCCGGTGTGCCGCTTTCCGTCTAAAATAGCAGGGTCCAGGAACACCTGTTATTAGTCCAATTTTGTTGTTAACTCCCATTATGATCCCGGCTCCTTTTTAAACCTTTTTAAACGGGGCGTGAAAAAGCATCTCACCACGCCGCCATACTGCATTCATTGGCGGCGTTCGCATAGAGCATGGTGACCACCACTCTTAGATTCTACTCATGCTTTCCATTAGGCAGATAAAAGCCGAAAAAAACAGGTCAAAGTAGAAGCCTACCTTTACTTAATTTATGACCCCTATTCAGCAGTGTAGGTACTATAAAAGGCTGTTGATTACCATATTGATATTATTAACATTCCGAATTGCAAAATAAATATAAAACAACATCAATAATTTTCAATTAGGATGACAATTTGTGGGTGGAACCTGATGTAAGATGATGATTCAATGATGTAAGTTGGTGAATGACGCCCTTGCTCAATACTTACTCACAGTGTTTGTCATCCATGTACGGTCAACCTTCAATGTATTGTTTATGGTAGCATCGAGATTGTCAGCCGATAAGCTGACAGTTTGACATGACATATTGTTTTTTTTTTGTAAAATGAATCTTTTTTCTTTTGTGTATTAAAAAAGACAAATCCCACAAACCAAATATCCTGTGTTACAGGGGACTTTTCAAACGTACTTACATCAAAAGGGCACAGAACAAGGACACCCAGACTTAGGAAAACTAATTGTGGTTTGCACAAAGTATTATCCCGTGTTATTCTTGTTTGTGGAAAGGTGATCACGTACATCACCATCCTTGCAATTCTTATCAGTGCAACATAAAAGCACTATCCCATATCCACATTCGGATGTATAAAAGGACACGTGAAAATTTATGGGTATAAATATCCCTGTATGAAAATTAATTCGTTAACATGGGAGATTCTAAAATATGGGTATTATTCGAAGAACAATAACCTAATCTATAAATGAGATAGATGTTGTTTCTGTATTAGTTTTTTTTTAAACCTACCCTTCAATCTCCTATCTGATGATTTTTCATACGAAACAAGCGCACCAAATGAAAACAAAAATATAATCGGATACATTTGGATCTCATTATATTATTGTTACCCAACGACGTTATTTCTCAGCATCTGACGATCCTTTTTTTTGTGCGGATATCCTCTCGGATACCACCGGCTGGTGGCTATGTCGGGCATCTAACGACCCTATATTTTAACCACACAACAACAAATTGAGCTTTCAAGAATGACAAATCGGTGTATCACTCACAAAACGAAACTTATCTTTTAGACAGTTGCATAATATTTATTACGTCAGACTGTCCTTGACAGATGTACTACTAGAATTATTACCATACATAGTGGACCACCTACGGCTTACGGTCACTAGTGTATCTAATTTAAAAGATGTATGACGTTTCATACTTTTCAACATCAGTTCCAGAGATTACTCGGAACAAACAGACAGACAAGAAATAAAAAAAGTAAACACCGAGTATATTTTCATATCCTTTTATTGAAAAGCTGTTACTTTGAAATCACAAACTAATGTCAACAAACAAGATTTGTTGACATCAGCTTATCAAGGACTTCATCAGCTAGTGGTGAAACTGGCCCTAAGAGTTTTATTTTAATCGAAATTGATTACTGTTGATTCCGATTTCTTCTTCACAGACCTCATCACGTCAAGGGACTCACGCAAGTGTAATAAATCTAATTTAAGATCATTTTGATTTCAGACGGCGCAAGAGTCTGCAGGCCCGGGACCTTCGTCGTCGGCGGGTTCAGCCGACAGCTCGTAAACCAGTGGTATACTGTGTACCGGACAATAGTGCTAATTCTGTAAAGTACGTGAAACACGCCCACGCAATTATGTACCTTATGTTTTATTGTTTTAAGACTTACTGTTGCACACTGACATGTGAACTTTGTATCATAGTTACAATTATTCCATTAATACATTCTTACCTGGTTATACGATTTCAGTTATCATTAAACTCTGTGAAAGGATAAAACCTCATAACAAATATCATATAAATGTTCGTCAGTCTTTACTAAAACTGAGAAATGACTGGACTGGTTTCCATCTTCAAATATTTGTGAAATTAAAGTCTAATTAAGAAAAAATGCGAGGAATATGGTAAAAGTATCAATTTTTCCTTACAAAATGTTAATTCATGTCCAACATTTGATGTTGGACATGTTGTGAAAAATAAAGTCGGAAATCTTACTACACACATCAAAATTGTCTAGGGATCAACATATGTGTCTAGGGATCAACATATATTTTTGCAATAACTTTTCTCCTGATTGATATTAATTAAAATTTTCTTTAAGGATTCATCAAATAAAGTGTTTTCGTTTGTCACAGTAACGATAAACCAAGTCACCTTTGCATTAATAAAGAAATTTGCCATTTTCCTAATAAAAGGATTTTTGACATTTGAACCACTAACATTAAAGTTCGAAAAAAAGACTGAAATAACAGTTTTCTTTAAAATTTTATTAGGTAACTTAAACAATTAATAATCCGTGTTTCTACCGCGAACACTAACACAAGAACATCGGTTTGGCATACTCAAAATGAGTTCATCCAAATCACGCTGTGGAATGGCCGCCCATGTTCGTTGCAACAACAAAAAAAGGTCTTCTTGCGACTGGATACCCTCCATATTCGGCAGAGCTCTTCTCTGTAGCATATCCCATGCATGCTCAATCGGGTTCAAGTCTGGCGACTGAGCAGGCCAGGGCCAAAGCCACATCTCAATCTCAAGAAATCCGCATAAAAATGCTTGATCCCTAGACACTTTTGATGTGTGTATATAATAAATAAAAACAATTACCATTAACAAAGGCTGTTATCATCAATTCTTTGCTGTATATTATAATCCTTAGCAAACCTTAAACAGTTACTAACTCGAATAAATTTTTGACAACAGCGTTTTCTCGAATACGCTAATGCATTATCTGACCGCTTAAATTGAAGATATTTTAAGGTCTTTGAATAGTTATTACATCGTCAATGATCACACGAAAACCGCTGCTAAGAATCATACCTTTTTATTATGCATTTCATTTGCGTAATGCATTGTTGAGCAGCGTCTGTCAGGCAATCATTTTGGATAATGACCTTTGTGTCGACTTTCCCATTATGTCCACTTTACCGAAATATTACATCGATTACTTTTATGCCGATTTTTTGGGGTTCCTTGAACTTAGTTCTTTTAAGCCGATTTTTTTTATTTAACAAAAATTTCTTACGTTGTTGACGACTTTTAAAAATTTCAAGGTTTTATTTCGCCGACTTCTATACATTGACGAACAACATTTATATCAAGACATTTATATAAGGTTTATTTCCTATCTATTACTCCACTATCGCCAGTTTTCTGATAAAATGCGTGCAAGCTAATTTGAGGAACTACTTGTTCGAATTGGTTTATTATTTTAGTGTTAGAGCCCATTTATCAATGAAGTCTTTTATCAACGGTTTTTTTTTTTGAGAAACACAGACGAACCTTTATCTGTCAAATAGTATTATAAGCCTAATAACTATCTGAAACTTTATTAGGAACTAGCGAAGTTGACCCTAAAACAACATTGTGAAGATTTTGAAATGGATTTTTTCAATTACTTCGTTCACATATCGGCGTACAACAGTCAGAAAGGTTTAAAAGAGTTTCGTTTAGTTTAGAACAACCTGTAATTAAAGTTAAATGTTATCGATGGGTCAATCAACGATTGCTGTATTTGTGTTACGTATTGTACGAAATCCAATGTCAACACTGATTCGCTTAGAACACTGTCATTAACATACAAAAGGGCGCGAAACAAGTGGCAATGAAAGTACGGTTTACTTAGTTGCCTTTTGTTCATCGCGTCGCGAAATTATAGGGCTGGGTTGGATGGCATTTTGTCAAACTACTTACCTGGTGTTTACGAAATACTGAATACAGTTTAAGTGGGTAAACATACACTTTGAATATTACAATGGGTATTTTTAAAGTAAAATGTGCTCGAGTAGCAATATCTACATTTTTTTCTTTCTTTAGAAGTTTATTTTTTTCATGACAACATTCCAACTTCTATCGAAAAAAAGAATGAAAAAATATTAGGATTGGACTCTTAACTAATACTGAGAAATATTCTAGAGGCTTTCCTATTTTTTCAAAATGTCAAACTTTTGTATTATGTCATGTTTTTTAGAACTATAGAGTTCCAATATGGCTTGATCTCTGTGTGAAAGATGGTTACGAAGCCGATCAAGTAACTTTGAACAAGCGATTTTATTTTTTATCAACTATATTTTCATTCTTTACATGCCAGTTTTATCATAAAGGAAGTGCAATACATTATAGATATAAAAATCACACCTAAAATGTACCTCGTAAGTTCTAAAAGAACACTTGTGACAACGGTCACAGGTCACGAGTTATATTAGAACTATAATAACATTTCTAACGATTGTCACACCATTATATGATCTTACGGTGTTATGATGTATGGGTGAAATTTTCCAAGCAGGGCGTGGCCAGCTTAGCACCGCCCTGAGAACTGCATTCCAGGCGTAAAGTCAAATTACTATTACACTTTGGTCCAGAGGCTTTCGGGACCGAGACCGCGATCCCTAATTCCCATTTTGATAAAATAATTATTTCTGAGTAAGTACCTAGTAGAAATAATTAATATGTTGGAAAAGTATGGTAAAAAAATATTTTTTTGGAAATACCTATTCAAAAAAGTTACTTTTATGAAACGATATAATATTTCTTTCGTCTTAAACATGGCAGTGTGCTTACAAAGATATTTGAACTTTTACAACGTTATTTTAAAACTTTTGATAGTGTATATTATGTCATGACATCTTTCATCCTAAAATTTGTATTTTTTTTTGACACTGGTGAAAAATGATAAAAATATGAATAAAATATGAACATTATTGTTATCCAACCCAGTTGAGTGAATATTCCTATTTTGAATAATTTTACAAATAAACACGGACTTAATTTTGTATTTTGTTGAATATTTTTAGTAAGCAGTGTTGAGGCCAAAAACACGATGTAGTTTCTCAAAATAAATAGTTTTCGATAAGTTATTTAAATGTGGTATGCAATATGCACACTTTAGCAGTATAAGTGTAAATATGCACTGAACTTTCTAAATTTGCCTGTTTGTGTCATAGCATTATAAAAGTTTACGAAAACTGATATTATTTTTATACATACATACATATTTAATATTTAGATATTCAGCAATATTTTAGTTCTATCGTAGACGAAATTGTAATGTAATTTCTATACATATGTACCTATTCATACTCATAGTATGAGTATGAATAGGTACATTCATTAGTATTCGTTTCATGTCTAAAATCTGTATTTATTTTAATTTTAATAACATCTGAAATTTGAACTGAATTTATCTTGTACCTAAATTGTAAAATTGTGACAAAAGTTACTTGGAATGTAATGTTCAAAATTTAAATAAAAATATTTTTATTTAAACTAATAACTAATTATGAAATCATCACATGTATTTTGACACAAAATGATTGCTAGTCAAGACGAACGAACATGTTAATCTTTTATTTTTATTAAGTTAGAAAAGAAATCCCCCAACTTAACACTACATGGCCAGTGATCTTGTTAATTTAGCTATAAAGCGAACAGACAAACATCGAGACAGCACGATTAAATATAAACATTAGGTTATTAATTTAAAATCTTAATTTAAGTCACAATTTTTTTTTTAAATTTTCACAAAATATACAAACCTTTTAATAACTAGTAAATTATTACGTCCATCACTAAATTCAGCCGTACCTTACTACGTCCCCTTAAATAAAGCCGTCTCAAATTAGTAACTTCAATATTTTACATATTCAATTTAAGTATATTCAAGATATTGATTAGTATATTCTGAATATTCATATACTTATATTATTTAAATTACACAATGTAAATATTTTGTACATATATTGTATTTGTAGCAGTCGGAAAATTGCTTAGTTATAATAAGTAAAGCTCCAGTGGAGCGGTTACCTACACCGTTAGAATCCTCTCATAAATACATAAACGATTGAATTGTCATGTCTTTGTTTTAGAAATATAAGGAAGTTAATGGTGCTAATTCTGTTGTTGCGACACTAAACTAAAATTTATTTGAAAATTTGACTAAAATGAGAGAATCATAAAATGATTCTCTCATTTTAGTCAAGTTTTAAAATAAATTTGAAAAATGTGAAAAGTTTTGCAAATCCCTATTCTTGTATTTAGATAACGTCCATTTTTAGTGTGATATATCTATTTTTTGTCTATCTTCGGCGTTTAAAACGTCGTTTGACAAGATAAAATTAATTTTTAGTGAATTTTAGTTAAGTTTAGAGAATTTTCGTTCAACAAAATTAGCACCAACGTGTAGTTAATTTCTAATGTACGTAGTTGTAAATTGTGAATGGATCCTAGTAAACTTAAGATCTTTTATAATTATTAAGGTAGTTGTAATTGTCATAACTTATTTATGATTATTGTTGTAACGTTTAGATTGTAATATTGTAATGTAAAACATCCGCCCAGCGAGTCGACACATCACAATTTTGTGATACTGTAAAAAAAACTTTTAAAATTAAAACTCTTTCTAACTTTGACCAATTGTGAGTCCACTAAGTTTTTAAGTAGACGAAAGTTAAAGTAGATTTTTTAACTTAACGCAACTTATAAAAGCCAAAGTTTATTAATATCTAGCTGCTTTTGTTGAGACGAAGAAAACCAATTTATAGTATCAATCCATCGTCCTTATAATCTGGTGCTTACATCACAATCGTCCTAAATAATATACCGTTTTTTCTTCTCTTTTATATAGTAATAAGAAGTGAATAACAGCACGTTATTATAAGCGACAGTCCATCACAGTAGTTCTAACAAATTAACTATTAAAATATATAAGATAGTTGTAAGGCGAACGATAGAGGTGGTGTTGGTTCCGTAACTCATAAAAGTAGTGGCGCCATCTATTAGCAGGACTAAGGAAACGTTTAATTGAATTATTTGGATTTCATTTTCAATCCGTTTGACTCTTGTTTTGTGAGAGTAATTTGATATCATTGTAGAATAGTATTTTCATTGTAAAATGAGTGCAATTTCTTGGTTAGGTCATGGTACAGACTTCATGTTATCAATCATTGACTGTGTAAAATTGTTTATAATATTCATTAATTTCCTAGAATGATGAGTATCTTTTGAAAGAACCATGCTCAAGCCATGGTAATATGTAGTTTGAAACGATGTGTGTATAGTTAATATTATCACTTCAACAATATACTTGTTAAATAACTGTCTTGTTCTTTTATTACCCGACTACGGCAAAGCCAAAGGAGGGTTATGATTTTGACAGGCTATGTATGTATGTATGTATGTTCATCTGTTCCCTCATAGCTCCTTAACTACTTATTAGAACTAGACAAATGAGGTATCGTTAGAAGCGTCTTGATCGTCCGCTGGTTATAGGCTATATGACGTGTCACTGAATCTAATGTGGCGACCTCTAGCCGACATAAAGTAATGTATTAAAAAATAAATTTGAGATAATTTGTGTGTCGTAAAAAATGTAATCGTGTTTGGTATCATTCGAAAGGGCGTTACTTCAAAAATATATATTTTATTAGCATTTTCTTGTGACTTTGTCCGTATATATTCGATAATTGTGATATTTCTATGGTACCTATTTAAATTTACTTTGCAAATAAATTAATATTATAGAGGCACCAAAACATTTTAAATAAAAAAAGTAAAAACTAAAACCTAAAGAAACCTAAAAACTAAAAAAGGTTTTAGTTTTTACTTTTATTTTCAACTAATGAGATCTTGCTTTAAATATGTCGTTTACTTGAAGAAATAACGATAATACTCAAAAAGTCACAAAGAAATAAATAAATTCCATATATTTATGTATGTATTTAAAGGAAACACAATAAATTAACATATAATAATAAATAAGCATTAACACAATATTTTATGTCCAAAGTAACAAGAGATAAAAATCGTTAAATATTTAATTCATTTACATATTCGTTCTCTCCTCTACTTAATCAATTAAATATATCTTACATAAAATATATGTAAATAACTAGGTACCTGGTACCTGAAACCTGCCACGCTTCGCTGTGCCACGTTGTGATTGCATTGATAAGAAACAATGCACAATGATGTTCAGAGAGGGATCTAGCTTAAGCTTAATCGGTGCATAAATTTTGAGTCTTACAAGCGTACATAAACCTACAGACATAACTTGAATGTAAAATGAAGTCTGTATATAATTCTAATCAAGAATTTAAACCAGTGTTAAATATATTTATTCAAAATACAAGTTTTTGAAAATATGTATGTTCAGTCCTCCCACCAATGGAGCGATCACTTTGTGATACTTGTAATACCTATAGGACCCATGAGTATAAGCATTAACTCGCTACTAGTCCATTGGCGAGAAGAATAAACCACGGCGCTCCACCGTGTTCTAATCTAAACTAAAATCATCAAGCACTTACTGGAGTTGTATGGCTTCTTTGTTCTCGGCGTTCCAAGAGATCTCTTGGGTAGTTCCTCTCTGCTTTGTCTTGGTACGTTCACACAAACATGCTCCAAAGTGCTGTATATCTTTCAAGGTATTCGAATTACAATAAACTCGTATCAGCTATCACGGATATTCGAATTACAACTCACTCGCTTCAGCTATCGCGGAACGCGCCTACAAAACTCGCGAGTCCAACCAGACCTAACAAAACGGTAAATCACTAAAGGGACCGGGTCTATGCTTAATTAGCTTAATATCAATTAAATTTCGGTTCTCAAAACAACACTCGTCGACCGTTCACAACACGCGTCTTTTTCGTACTCTCTTAACCTCAAACGTCAAAACGTCAAACAAAAAAAGTGACAATCAAAATGTTGCCATTATAATGACGTTCGAAATCCAACAATGTATGTACCTATGTTGTGTTTAGTTGTCATTTAGTCGGAAAAGGCGTATCATTACATTAGCTCTTTTACCGCGCCGATACCGAGCTATATGCCTTTTGTTTCTGTGCGAAAATATCCCCGGATACCCCCTGCTGATGGATATGTCGGACTCCAAACTGACTAAAAACCGCACGCCGCACCTCTGTCTAGTAAGTAAATCCCTGGAACCCGACGACGAAAGGAACACCTAGGCCTGCTTCTGCTAGGGTGGGTTTAGGGCTTATCACTCTCAGACTTGTGGCTTTGGAGGATGGAGATCATTTGCCGTTCTCCGGCGTCTGAATCGCCTGCGGTACCTGGCCCGTTCCCCGGCCTGAGGGACCGGGAGAGTCCTTAACCTTTCATGGTTCCGCTCTGCCATGTCCTTCTCAAACATAACTTGTTCGCAAAAAGAGACGGCGGAGTTCCACGCGCTCTCGTTCCATAACATGGCCGCAATCATGTACCGAGCAATATTTTATTTAATCCTACTAATATTATAATTCTACTAATATTATAATCCTACTAATATTATAAACGCGAAAGTTTGTTTGGATGGATATTTGTTACTCTTTCACGCAAAAACTACTGAACGGATTTGGATGAAATTTAACAGTAATATAGCTTATACATCAGAATAACACATAGGCTACTATTTGCCGCGATAATCGACATATATGCGGGCGGAACCGCGGGCAACCACTAGTAAGAAATATTTAATAAAACCATTTGTTTCGTATATTCGGTACAAAATCTAAGCTGTTTAAACTAAAAGTTAATTTAATATTACTGATGTAATTTGAATTTTGAATGTACACACATCAAAAGTGTCTAGGGATCAACATATGTGTCTAGGGATCAACATATATTTTTGCAATAACTTTTCTCCTGATTGATATTAATTAAAATTTTCTTTAAGGATTCATCAAATAAAGTGTTTTCGTTTGTCACAGTAACGATAAACCAAGTCACCTTTGCATTAATAAAGAAATTTTGCCATTTTCCTAATAAAAAGAATTTTGACATTTGAACCACTAACATTAAAGTTCGAAAAAAAGACTGAAATAACAGTTTTCTTTAAAATTTTATTAGGTAACTTAAACAATTAATAATCCGTGTTTCTACCGCGAACACTAACAACACAAGAACATCGGTTTGGCATACTCAAAATGAGTTCATCCAAACACGCTGTGGAATGGCCGCCCATGTTCGTTGCAACAACAAAAAAAGGTCTTCTTGCGACTGGATACCCTCCATATTCTGCAGAGCTCTTCTCTGTAGCATATCCCATGCATGCTCAATCGGGTTCAAGTCTGGCGACTGAGCAGGCCAGGGCCAAAGCCACATCTCAATCTCAAGAAATCTGCATAAAAATGCTTGATCCCTAGACACTTTTGATGTGTGTATTTTGTATTCATACGCGTTTTCGGTTTCGTAGTAGGTAATTAAATTATCTTTCATTACCTATATATAATTATGAAATATTTCTGTAAGTTTGCTGATTCTGATATTGTGAAAAGTGATATTTAAACTATTTCCTGTCAAGTAAATGATTTCCGAGATCGTTCATATTGTGTTTGATTCCTACCCCTTTTCCAAGTACCTACTTAAATTAATATACTAGGGAAGCGTACAGCTACATACAAATAGGTAGGTAGGTACCTATACAAATTAATAACCTCACACATTGCACACAGGTGACACAAGCAGAGTATGGTGCCAAACTAGACCACCTATAGTAAAACACATTTGATATAAAGTACTTAGATTTCTAAATACATTCGAATAATATATAAATTACACACAGACTGAGAACAAATTATGGTGTTCGTCGCACAAATATTTGTCTTGGGTGGCAAACGAACCCACGACCTTTGGCTTACCAGTTTGGGTCACTAACTCAGTAACTACTAGACCAGTCAAATAAATTAATAGGATAGGAGTGATTTCTGGAACGAACGGAAAAACATGTAATGTTGCTATATTGAAATTTAAAGTAACTAGGTACAACATGGTGTTGCCAATTATAATCCATATTAAATTTATAAATTCGAAAGCAACTCTGTCTCTCTGTTACGCTGATCAATCTTTTAGTTACCGTGGGAGAGCCACGCTTGGCGTGAATGGGCTGACTCGACAGGAGTGATACCACGGACTCACAGAAAACCGGTGCAAAGTAGTGCTTGCGCTGTGTTTTACCGAGTGAGTGAGAACACCGGAGGCCTATACCCCAACCCCTTCCATTATCTCCCCCATCCCCCAAGGGCCGGCAACGCACTTGTGACGCCTCTGGTGTTGCAGGTGTCCATGGGCGGCGGTAATCGCTTACCATTAGGCGATACGTCTGCTCATTTGCGCGCCTATTACATAAAAAAAAACCGACTTCCAAAAAACATCCAACGAAAACTCTCTGCCAAAATAACACTTAAAAGCGTAAAATAAACTGGTTCTTCATAAATTGCCTATACCTAATTCTTTATTCATTTAAATAGTAGTATTATAATGTGTGCTAGGTACCTAGAATCTGTTTGAAGTCGGTGCCAAGTGACTATCGCTTAGACTTTTGTAGTTGTTCGTTTGTATTCTTTTTGGCGGTCCACAGCTGTGAACATACTGTGTGAATCGGTGAACATACATAAAAAACAAAAAAATATATATATATACAGTGGAACATAGAACCTCCTCCTTTTTGGAAGTCGGTTAAAAAGATACTTTGATTGTTGGAGAACTACATACGTACGGCGATAAACGACATACACGCGGGCGGAGCCGCAGTCAAAAGCTAGTAACAAATATGGTGGTGCTGATGACAGAAATAACATGACAGGACGGGTTCACAGTTAAAGCGAGTAGAATTATTTAGTTAGAGATTGTTGGATTTATACTAGGTACTCGTAGTTGGAGTGAGAAATACAGAAAATTCAGAAGACGTGTGTGTTTGTGTGTGTGTGTGTGTGTTGAGAGTGAGACATGCTCCACTTAGAGCATAATATGTTTAAAGCGGTAGGTATTCATTAAAAACCGGCCAAGTGCGAGTCGGACTCGCGCACCGAGGGTTCCGTACAAAGCTGTAGGTGTATATTATATGATGCAACCAAAAATGTATTTGTGCTTTCCTTTATCTGTGCTTTAGGACATTGATTCATACAAAATTTCAAGATTTTGAGTTCACGAGAAGTACCCTGTAGGTTTTAATACCCTTGCGAGTGTCGAAAATTTGCAGCATAAACGGCAAAACGGCTGTATCGTTTGATTGCGTTAGAAGTTTGATTTTTTCACAGCTCCAAGAGACAGTAGACCTGAGTATTTGATATGAATTTCATCTTAATACTTCCACGCGTTCCTGAGAAAAGGGGTCTTGACAGACAGACAGACGGGCAAAAAAGTGATCCTGTAAGGGTTCCGCTTTTTCTTTCCTTTTGAGGTACGGAACCCTAAAAAGGGGTGTATCTGAGTGTGATACTTTACCTCAAATACTCTAGCCATAGGACATTGGGACCTTTTCCTATAATAGTCGCGGTATCTAGAATAGATAAGGTAAGACAGATAGGTACTGCTTTAGTTAGTGTGATATGTTGCGAGCGCCTCTTATTAATTTGACGTGGCACAAGTCACTGTTCTCTGTAAGTTTACTCTGTAATGACCAAGGTCTGTCAGTTTTCTGTGGACTTGCTTCCAACCAACCATATGCCCAATTAAGACATAAAAACATCTTAAATTCTCTTAATATCATACCGAAGTTATCATTCAAAAAAAATTATTATTTTTTAAAATTAAACTTCGTAAACATTAATAGATCCCGCAATAAAGCTCTTTGTATATTAAACGAATATCTTCGCATATTTCACATTACAAATACTCACAAAGGTAATTATGTCTTTTCTTCGACATAAATACAAAACCGAGTTTATATGGAAAGTTTTAATATAATTAGAATCAGATAACAGTAAGTAAGCAGCGCCACCTGTGGTTTTTACTATAAGCTTCTAGTAAATATGGTTGAACAGAATGCCTAGAGACATATAGCTTTGTGAAACAGCTTAGAGATGGCAGTGTAGTGCTTACAGGAAAGCAAACAGTTCCCTTCAACTTTTATAGGTGGCGCTTCAGAAAGTATTCATGAGCATTCGTAGAGAAGGCTAAGGCAGAAAATATTTTTTTATAAAGATCTCTGTAGGGATATAGAAAGGATTATATTTATAAATAAAAATTGAATTGAAAATAAACAATACTGTCGATGCGTTACTGTAAATTTAAGTGGAATTTTGTATTAAGACAATTTTACATTAGACTCTAACCTGCAGCTATATTCATAAACAATCTGAACGTCTAATCTAATCAACAGTTCAATAACTTCAATATTACACTGATGTTTGTTTTTTGTTAATTTCAATTTAAACTGATACCGTCATGTGCAATGAAAATCAAGAATAGAACATGTTTAGAGATACATTTACAACTAATGATAGATGATAGAAAGCTGTGTTAATAAATTCATACTTGATCTAACCTAAAATACTACCTTCGCAATGCCGAAACAAAATGTTGATGATACTATTAAAAAATATGAACATTTTGTCAACGACATACTCAAAGAAGATCTCAAACAGGTGGAGCTACGTCTACAACATGTCAATGGTGAGATTTCAGACTTAATACAACAGAAACATACATTGAAAGTTGTCGCTGACAAAAACATACACCCGGATGGTTTCAAAACACAAATGAATTTAGGATGTAACTTCTTCATGGAAGCAGCAGTTAAAAATACATCATCATTGTTAATGAATATAGGCTTAAATCATTTCTTAGAATTTACAATAGATGAAGCAAACAAGTATTTAGATGTAAGAATAAAAGCTTATGAGAAAAAAGCAGAAGAACTACACACAAGGGCTGCGCAGACTAAGGCTCACATTAAGCTAATGCTGTTTGGAATAGGAGAGTTGCAAGACAAAGTACAATACAAAAAGTGATGTGACAAGTCAGAGAAACAAATATAAACATATTTACCGTGGGAGAGCCACGCTTCGGCATGAACGGGCCGGCTCGACCGGAGTGATACCACGGCCTCACAGAAAACCGGTGTGAAATAGTGCTTGCGCTGTGTTTCACCGGGTGAGTGAGGATACCGGAGGCCCATACCCCAACCCCTCCCCCTATCTCCCCCCCCATCCTCCAAAGGCCGGTAACGCACTTGTGACGCCTCTGGTGTTACGCGTCTCCATGCGATACGTCTGCTCGTTTGCCAGGCTATTCCATAAAAAAAAACAAACCACCCTGTTGATCATCAACAGCGTTTGATAGTACACTGCCGCATACGTGCCTTTCCTTGGCAAGGAATTTATGGCTAAGTGACATTCTATCTCTGGTGTTAATATGAAATACAGTATGTGGATTATAATAGTGTTGAGAGGGTTTCAGTCCCAATTTGTGAATACATTATCTAACTAATAATTAGGTTTTCTTATAGGTAATTTTTATCTCAAAGTTGGAAACATGTCTTGCTACTGTAAGTGCAAGTTTCACCAGTTCCTGATAAAGCGTCAGATAGTTATCTGACATATAAAAGTTGCTTAAATATATGTGATATCTGACATATTTGTTTTTATCTGAGACTTGTGAAACCAAATTCTTCAAAATTGTCTGGCAGATGAGTTTAGAATAGTCTATCAGAAACTTTTATCAACAAGTGGTGGAATTCAGTTGTTTATAAGTGCATTGTTATTGATTGATTTTATTTATAGTTATTACAATTTACATTGTTTTAGATATTATCATTTTAACTCTATATTCCATAATATTCCTATACCGTGTTTCGCTATGGAACATTGTGATTGCATCTATGTGATATGAGGAACTAAACTGATGTGAAAAATAAAAAATAACAATAAAAGATAAAGGGTTTTATTGTGTCAAATTTAAGCTCAATCGGTCCACCATTTCCAACTGCAAGTGTTGTGGGTTCAAACCCAAAGGTACATCACTTTGTGCAATAAACAAATTGTTGTTCTTTGTCCGTGTCATGCATGTTTGTAAAGTCCCCGTCGACACAGAAATTAGTCACTCCAACCAAACATACACAAAAGACAAGTTCCACAATAGGGGAGTCATCTTTTTAAAAAAAATAAAAAAACAATGCTATATATATTTTTTTTTTCTTAATTTTATCTCCTATTGATTGTGGTGTTCCATAGCTTTTAGCCTTATTTAATAGAGTATCCAACTCTGAAAGAATTATTCAATTCCAATCCGTACAGCTGAGATTATTGCATTCCATGGAATAAAAAATTGGTTTCATTGTTTATGGTACAATATGATTATATTACCACTAGATCTAATTGTAAATATTTAAGTATTTATATTGAAAATTTATTATTTTATATATAAAATTCTTGTGTCACAATGTTAGTTACCATACTCCTCTGAAACGGCTGGACCGATTTTTATGAAATTTGGTGTGCATATCGGGTAGGTCTGAGAATCGACTACCATCTATTTTTTATATCCAATTTTTTTATGGCCAAACAACGTTTGCCAGATCAGCTAGTAGTAAGATAAAAAAAGGTAGATAAGACACGCCTTCAAATAAACACACGCGTTACGCACTAACTATGCTACTTTTCGTCAGTATCACAGAGTACATTGTTAATACAGTTGTCGATACTTGCGGTGATGATGGTGCGGAAAGCGGTGCATTATCTACCTTTTTTTATTTGATCTGAAAGTAAGAGTATGTTTGTTTTTTAACCAACTATGGCGAAGCATAACGGGATGGCAATATTTTTGGCAGGCTATGTATGTTTGTATGTTGCACTGTAGCATGTAAACTACTGAACCATTTTAAATTAATGAATGTTGTGCCAATAGGTTCGTAATTATGGCCTGACTGACATAGTCAATATATATTTTATCAAAAGTTTTAACATAGTCTCGTTATTTTTTTTACTTTTTCTTGTTATTAATGCAAAATTACTAAACACAGTAGTACTGTAACATATTAAAATGCAACAAATTGTAAAGATTAACGACTTTTGTAATGTTTCTTGACAACTATAGTAAGTACCTATGCTATTTAAGTAAAATATTATACCTAAAGTAAAATAATAACCCTTGATTAAGAAATATGTTTACAAATATCGACATTTCTACCTTCTAACTAAATACAGTAAACATTATTTTGGACTCTTTGTGTTTTTTTGTTACCTCCAGAGTTAAATATTGTACTATGCTACTACATGCTGATTGTGTAGGGATGAGAAGGGTTTGGACCAACCAAATACATAGTTTAAAGATTTTGAAAGGTCTGAGTGGCTTTGTAAAAAAAATTGTTAATATTAAAAAGCCAGTAAGGATCAGGGTTCACAGACTTGATCATACACAATCTTGGTTGGGTCAACGCCCACTCAAGAGAGCGGGAACACCCCCCGGGAATTGATTGTCGACCTATCGTGAGCGACTCCTGCAGCAGTGAGCAGGGTGTCAGGATGGCGAGTGATGGAGGAAGTGGTTAGCTTCTCCGATCACCGACACATCGTATTCGATGTGTCTCTCCGCCGCCCTGTCCGCCCACGCCAAGATAGAGAACTTCCGCGACGATGGTCCCTAAAGCGTCTGAACCGAGATATGGTCGTGGTCGCACTGCGGTTTCGAACGGGACTCTACCCAGCACACACTGGAGGACTGCCCTGCGTGGGAGTCTGAGCGCTCAGCTACTTCTTTAGCCTCTTCAAAAAGTAGTCGGTAATTTATAATATCATTAATATTGAAGGTCACATAAAATCTATACTTTGATAAAAAATATATAAAACATTGTTTAACAATTTTAATTAGTGGTCCGACTGGGTCCTGGACCCAGCCCAGGGGGTCTTGACCCCCATAACCCGCCCTGAATCCGCCATTAAGTATCTCTATACCTATATATACACTTACCGACAGCGTCCTAGCGGCTGAAATTAGAACTTCTATAGAAAGTGTTCACAGTGTAAACGTGAAGCGTAAAAATAATTTAGTTTCGTCCTTCCTTCTTAGTGCTATTCCAGTAAGGAAAGGCCGAACTCATTTGCTCAAAAAAGTTTCATGCAAACGTTTTCATGTTACCTACTTGCTGAACGAATGATTTCATTTCAAAACTTTTGCAAATCTAAAGCCTCCGGTAACATAGATACAAACATCACCTCTTAGACAAGCTTCCCCATGATCTAATTTATTCCTTTTACCCAGGTACTCAATAAACCAATTTAAAATCAAGTGACTCCTTGAGACTTAACAATTAAGGTCTTACTGGTAATCAGCTCAAAAGTCGCTGCCCTAAGCGATTGGCGCGAAATTAGGGGTAATTTGAATATTTCATGGTCTCGAGATGCAGCAAGGGCTGTTATTATTCATTTGGTTGAAAACTACTTGAATTAATTATTGGCAAGAAGGATGGGTATGCATTTTAACGTTCTGGGGTAATAAATAGGTAGGTAATAGGTATGTATCAAATTAAGGCAATTAATTTATTTCATAAATCAATCAATCAATATCTTGGGGACTGGCAAGATAACGTTGTGGCTACGTAATCTTGCCGTTGGATGTTTTTGAGCCGCCCAAAGGCCTCCAACTAAGCTTCACGAATGTTATCCTACGATAACAACCGGGACCGACTGCTTAACGTGACCACCGAATCATGAAGACGCTCATGGTATAGTGAAACTAGCGGTCACCCATCCAGGTACGGGCAGCGCCGTAGTTGCTTACCCTCGGTGATTGTTTCTAATCACCAAGTGCAACTGGGCTATGAGCGCCTTTTAATTTTATTAATTCGAAAGTAACTTTCACGGCTAAACCGCTGTACCGATTTCGATCAAATTTGGCATGGAGATAGATTGATTCTTGAGTCTAATCTTTACCGCGGTAATCGAAATATACGTGGCCAGAGCCGCGGCTGGAAGCTAGTACTTCAATATAAAACGATTAATTAATAGGTTATACGAGTGTACCTAATGTTTGTCTACTTACTTATCTATACTATTACATAAAGCTGAAGAGTTTGTTTGTTTGAACGCTCTCAGGAACCGCTGGTCCGATTTGAAAAATTCTTTCAGTGTTGGATAGTACATTTATCGAGAATATACGACCAATAGGAGTGGAGCACCAATGAAAAATGTTTCAAAAACGGGAGAAAATTATCACGCTACGGGCAATAGGAGACGCAAACGACGTTGCGTGGGTCCGCTAGTGAGAAATAAATGTGTCTTGTTTTGAGTTTTCTTCCTAGTTTATTTCTCGACGAGATCAAAGTTTGTTACCCTTAATAATGATCGAAAATACCTACTACATCCCACAGTGGACTGTAGGCAAGGCAGGTAGTGGGATTCCCACTGCATGCTGTTTTAAAACTTAAATTAATGAGAATCTATGAGTAGGTGTACAAATAGCTATCGTCGTATAGTCGTCTTCTTCACACCGCTTTTGACATTCGCATTTGAATATAAATACGAACTTAATAGAATTAGAAAGTCTAACTTATAAAATTACTGGCTATGTTTACAATAGATAACTTAATAGAATTTGTGATATTTCATTTCTGTATTAAAAGCAAAATCAGTCAGATTATTCAAATCTCGTATGCGTATAATGCTCTTATAGGTAGTAGAGCCACGCTGATTTCAGCACGAACGGGCCGGCTCGACCGGGGCGGTACTACCCTCGCACAGAAAATCAACGTAAAATGACAGCGTTTGTGCTGTCGTGTTTCGTTGGTGAGTGCGAGACCGGAGGCCCAATTAGTCTAGTCAACAAGTTCCATACTTGTTGACTAGACTAAAAGATGCACAAGCATCACTAGGCCGCCATAGTGCGGGTCGCCATACTGCATTGTTGTATTCGCAATGAGTATGGTGGCCACCACTCTTGGATTCTGCTTATGCTTTCCATCAGGCAGAGTAGAGTCATTTTGGCAGGCCAAACATAAAAAAAAAAAAACTCTACTAGTCTACTCAGGGGCGGTTCCAGCCTGAAGTTTTGGGGGGGGTCACTAATCCACTAAGTCGAGTAAATTAGACTTTATTGCACAATACACAATATTATTACACACAAAAAAAACAAATGGATATCTTTTGTTTTTATTGGTAAATCTATTGGGATCATAATATTTGAGACATCTGTGACAGTCTCTGGATGAATATTTAGAGGATCTATCTCCGTTGGGGGACGAAGGGCGTGTATGGAACTCCCGACAAATCGGTCTAACCCTAAACCCCGGCGGCGGCCTACATCTGCAGTCAAGAGGAGCTGCAGGAACGCATCAGCGGCTTCTGGAGTTCCCCCTGCCTTACCCCGTCACTAAGGTACATCCCGGGGTAACCAGATTCAAACCCGGGACATGTCGTTTTCGTACCTCTCACCGCTCTACACAGTAAGAGAGTCGGAACACCGACCCACCTGAGACGACACCCCCGGTCGCACCGAGGTGTCGCGTCGTTTCCAGCGGCCACATCTCCCCTGCATGTGGCCACAACGACCCTTAACCGACGATTGGGGAGCAAGCGGTCTTTATCGCGCATCCTTCGTCGCCTCTTTCGAGCGGGATCGGCCATTTCCCGATCCCGGTTCCCCGATCGAGTGAATCGGTAGGTGATAAGTTGGTTCTCTCTATGCAAGCTTCGAAGCTCGGCAGAAAGGCTCCGACAGTGCCCGCCAAGCTCGTAAGGCTTGCTTATGTGTGTTCTGACGATGCATTCTGGGCTCATGATACGGCGCTATCTCTTCGTCATTCCGACCGACAGATCGAATTTCGTCGCAGACCATTGTGTTCATGTCGGCTAGAATGTCGAAGGGTGGATTTCGTGTCAGGATCGTCGCCAACTCGTACGATCCGTATGGCTGCAGACTCCCGAGTTGAGCATTACAGCGGGAAGATCCCGCCGGTGCCCCATAGAGGACCATGGATCGCACGACGCCCTTACGCACTCCCAAGCACAGAGAGGCAGCGAACTTCTTCCCGCGGTCCCCCGAGATTGGGCAGCAGACAATGTGGCACCCCTGCTACTCCTCGTACTGGGGACTAGTCGCCCGAAATGCTTTTCAAAGTTCTACCGATTGTCCATGATGAGGTACTTCATGTACTGACTTGGACCACTTGGACTTTGGTGTCATCCACCCGGAGGTATGAGCAGGGTGGTTCCTGCCCGAAGTCAGACTAGTGCGAAGGCCCGCATCGTGTACGAGGTTCCATAACAATGGGCCCAATACAGAGCCCTAGGGAACCCCACAACACACCTCCCTTCAATTTTCCACTCCGTTCCGATCGACAAACTTCACTGTCCTGTCGCGCTGATAGACCTCTATGACTGCACGCAGGTAAGTCGGCACCTCGTGATATTCAAGGGCCTCCCTAATCGCGCCCCATTGAAGGGTGCCGAAAGCATTAACGATATCAAGGCTAACTACCAACACCACCACCCCGATCGGACTGCCGACCCCGATAGGGAGCGAACACATCTATATATTAGCGTCCATTGTCGAGCGTCCCCGTTGTAATCCAAATTGGCAGTCCGATAGATCAGGGCCCACTCGCGACAGGTGCTCGCTGATACGGCCAGAGATAACTCTCTCAAAGAGTTCCTATCCTTCCTATCCTTTGATTTCTTATCTCGATTGAACAATTATGGAAACTGATAAGAACAAGAAAATCAGGTTCTAGTAGCAGATTTTGGGGGGGGTCACGTCCCCTGTGACCCCCCCCCCTGGAACCGCGCCTGAGTCTACTGCTAAACATAGACCTTCCATCTCCTTAGAAGAGCGCATTGAACTACCATACCACGCTGGTTAGACGGATTGAGTTTAGGGTATTGGGTTTGCCCCAAATCCCACGCGCAGAGTGGCACACTGTGTGGTTTTAGCCGGTCCGATTCGGACACTCCACCCCACCGCAAACCCCGGTGGGGTAACGGCCCCTGGCGGTTTCCACACGTAAAAAAAGGGGATTCGGTTAGTGTCAAGTTTTCCATCACCTTCCAGTGTTGTTGCCCTGCGTAGTTTGTTTATTACTTTAGTCGGCTCTTACAATACCAACGAGATGAATAGAAGTGGTGACACTCTGTATTATTAATCCGTCAATACACAGAGAATAATATTCACTTACCTATACTCGGAGCACGCTATGATGGCCGGCTTGACAAATATTACAAAAGTGATGTGAAATGACAATTAAAAAGGTTTAATTTTATGACTAACTGCACGTCACTATTGACAATAAAGAACAGCAATTTGCTCCTTCAAATGTAATTACTAATTACAAAACTTCATGATTTGATAAACGTCAAACCGGCCATTATAGCGTGCCGGTAGTAGGTATAATAACATTTTCTACACAGGAATGAAGGAGTTGAAGTAAATAAAAGGCCACATTCAAATAAAAGCTTAGCTTTATTACTCGTTATATTCACGAAGAAACATCCCTCACCGGTATCAACAAGTCTCCATGCTGACATTGCTTGTAGAGATACAATTTATATTTCACCGTATTTCCAATATTCAATCGAATAATTTTGATAATTTTGATCAACAGATAATTTTGAACCGCCAATTTTAATACGAATAGACGAACGCAATTTGCAACGAGCCGTCGGTATTTCGACCGACAAACTCAATTTAGATTTTAATTCTTCTTATAATTCTTTCACAATAATCCACTTCATGTCTAATACATCAAACAGTGGTTAGTTCCTAAACATTCACGGACAAAGACACACGCTCGTAAATTATAAGCATTATGACAATGTGATATTATATTAATGTATAATTATTGTTGTAGTATTAAGAACCGTTATAATTAATGCATAGTTAGGTTAGGTTAGTTTTCGTGACATTAGGTATGACTTGTCTGAGGCCCACAGATTACAATAGTGACCCGCTAGCAGCCAATCTAACACAAATACCGAACAATCGTTTACAATTTTTCCCCACTTATTTTTTCACCTTAAAATTGCTTTTAAATTTATCTTTTTTACATCCAGAACCATATAAACATCTTTGAGTTATTAATATATTTTTTTACCTATATAACAGGTCAGCCGCACCCCTGCCCCTCAGCAGCTCCGATCAACTTTTTATTTACAAATGGTTAGTGCTCCTAAACGTTTTATATCCGACACTATTCTTAAAATTAAATACAAAAAACGCATGACATTCTAAATTTACCTAATGTCTCATTTTGTCACCGCTATAATTTATGAATTTTGACCATTACACCAACTTTAGAAATATTCAATACAAAAATACTCTTTTTGAATAAAATTTTATACACGACTCATTTATCGCAGGTGCGTGCTGGGGGCGGTTGTGCGGGCGCCTCAAAAGAAAAGCTTTGAGCCTCGTAACCTTAACATCATGAAATTTGTACTAAATATATCAAAACAAGCGGACGCGGGCACTTATCACTTAGCCGAAATGCGAGGATACCGAAAGATGCCTAAACACTAGTCAAATTTCAATTTTATTAATGGCGCGTCACTGTTTGTCCGGACCACAAGCCCATTGTGTCGGAATTGGCCATGATCTGAACAAAAAATACCGCGGCACTATCAAAAATAATTTCGTATTTTTAAATTTTGTCACTAATTTTATCACTGGCGTCCGCGTCCGCTCGCTATAGTTTACAAATATATTATAAAAATGACCACAATTTATGGACTGTGGCTCGCCGAAGTAAACAAACAAACTCATTGCATACGAACACACAATACTGAACAGAACGTGTATCGCTGTTACCAATGAAGACCACAAGGATATTTAAAATATTAAAGTCACTACAGTTAATATCGAATATAAAATTATGAACGCTTTGAGGGCCCACGCAGGGATCCATACTGTATGTCGACATAGGATTAGATGTGTCAATGGGCGTTTGAGCTTATCTTACTAACATTATTGATAAGCGTCGGCAGTATTTTGTTTCAAGACATCCTAATAGTATATCCGTGCTCAATTTTTGACATTTTTATGAGATAATTATATATATAATATATATTACGAATGATACTTATTTCCATAACTACCTAATTTTCAGTTTTCTATGAATTTTTCACGTATAGAAAAGTTGATACAGCTATTTGGTACATCTAGATGTCCTAACCTCCAAAAAATGAAATGCTACATACAATAGAGTCTATTACAATTTCGAAAATTTAGGAACCATAATACCCAAACGTGAAACCAAACACTTTCTACATATATTGTTTGTTTTTTATTTATAATTAATTTTGAAAATAATTACAATATTTATTTCATTTTACATTGATAATCCAAACATTTTCGTAGACGGATCTTAAAATACTCAAATTGTAAAGCAAAATCCTTAGTTAAAGTACTTTTGATTGAAACATAAATAAACTATCATCTAGATAAATTATTAAAACAATGAGAAATGACGCCGAAACGGGTAATTTCAATAAATCTACATACATATTATTAGATACAAACATGAGGTTTAAAGTCAACACCGAATTTTGTACTTTTTTCTGCGGGATAGCCCCCAAGATCACTGTGGACTAAATATTTCGATGTTTCAAACTTGAGTCTTACCTTTTTATTAAATTTAGAAAAATTGTCAACCGATAACTTATAAATTTAATAAGCGAACATCGAATTAATCTAATAAATCGGCACGATCGAATGTGATATCCATTGTGGTCTTGTTATATTGCACAGTGAGTCACTCAAGTATAAAATCCGGACAAAAAAAAGTTATTTATTACGTAATGTATCTATACAAATTCAGAGTGTTGATTATGAAACTATAGCCTATATATTTAACGGCTCCAAGTATCTGCAAATTACGGCATGTCGGTTTGATAACTGTTGATGGGAAACCAATACATTTCTATTGTAATATGTGTTGTGTAGCCCGCGTAACACATCTATTAGATATAAAGAGATTGGAATAACGAATTCAATACTTACTATACAAGGAATTAATCTGGATTTGCCACTTTAGAGCTAATAAGAGATGCCCTTAGTACTTAAGTAGGAATGTGTGAATAATTTGCGATCAATTCCGTTCGTGATCAATTCTGTTGGCTGTTCACTTTTCAGCTCTAAAATGCCAGCTCCGTGCCATATGGTACGGAAGAAAAAACAACTTGTAACAAAATTCAATTGTAAACGTAACATGGAAAGTTGCTCGATCTGGAATAAGCCCAGCGACGACTGCGTACCCGACGTACGGCGCGAATCGTGGAAAATTAATCCGGGCTATTGTTTATGAGGGTGGCTGGTAGGGAGACAGCTTCAAACATAGTCCGGTAAAGGCGTACGCCTCACCAAATGCAGTTCGGCACTGTCTAGGAAGTAAATTTCTAACAAAAAACCGGTTATCCGAAGAAGGGGGAGGCTGCGTCTTAATCTATGTATGTGTCGATGTCTTAAAACTTCAGTATCTCTCACCTAACCTGAGCTACTAAACACACCAGTCGACGCCTGGTCCATCCTAAACTGAGGTACTCTTATATTATCGTAATAGTTCAAAAATGGTTACAAATGAAACGATAACAAACATGTAATATCAAATGAAAAGTGCTTACTTGCTTAGCTATGGCCGGTCGCTCGCCTGCGCGGTTACGTACACATAAAAAAGGATGGTTTAAACACTTTGTACAACTCTGCAAAACAATAGTTATTCCAGTTTTGTCTATTGTTTTCTTAATTAAAATATCGTTACCGCTAAGATAGTTATCGATAATCATCTCATCTGTATTAAAACTATCGTAATATATGTACAAGTGGCTATACGTTACTGTACAACTATCTATCTTACCGTTTTATATCTATCTGAGAAGCGAAATCATTGATCTGTTTATTCTGTGGAACTGAGGATGTGAAATAAAAGTGTTACCGCTTAGCAGGCTAGCGACCGGCAACTACATGATATAACAAATACATCGAGATCAGCGGACCGCTCGGGCTCGCCCCAAACCAGCGCAGGTGTGGAGTCGAAGAAAATCGTCACCACCATGGACGGTTTAGAGACGGTACCGAGCTCACCGCACTACATAATATATCTACGAATCAAACTAATTATTCTTCTATATCGTATAATAGTAAGTGTGTATGTACTTATACTGAAAGTTCGATATGGCCGAACTGAGGAATGCGCGGGCGGGCGGTTTGCGGGTGCTTCGCGGCGGCTTCGGGTGGGCGGCTGGTTTATTGAGGGCCCTTTTGTATTTAACTTGGTTTTTATTCGTAAAAATCAACGTTTTTGAAGGCACTTCTGTTCGGACGAGGTGGCCCAGTGCGAGTGATTGACTGTCACTATATTAAAAATGTGTGCTTTACTTGACTTTGGATTTTTGAGGATGCCAGATCTATTGTAGTGTTCTGCTTTCATCTATTGCTGCAGTTTGGGTGTGGTTCAAATGTCTATGTGGTTGATAGCCGCCGCGGAACGCCCGACTGCCGAGTACAAGTGTCACCGTGCTATGAACCGACTGAGTCGTTTACGGAACTTAACTTTATCATAAAATTAAAAGTGTTTATAGTAAAATGCCTTATTATTATTGGATATATGGTGTTTACTGTGTATATGGTTTATTAATATCGGAAAATTATATAGTGATACTTGTAAGGAATCGGTGTGACATCTTGTACTCGTTTGGAAGTGTTTACCCGCGCAAATTTTCTGAAAACAGTATTTTATCTAACAAATAAACTTAACCCTAATCCAGAGACGTGTGGAACGTCTGGACTAACTGAACTTGCGTACCGAACTCTGCCGAACATTTGAAAATACAACATAGGATGTTTACACTAAACTTCACATAAGATGTTTAACTTTTTCGAATTTTGTGACTGCATTATTGTTATGCTATTGATAAATTCTCTGCACGAACATAAACCCGGCTATCAGTATAAAAATAATTTTAAATTCTTTGTTTGTGGATCGAAAAATAACCCTGCTCTATTGTACTAATGTCTATGGTTAACTTTAATCAATTACTCCTAAAATAAGTACGACGAGGTAAAGGTTGACAATTTCCGGCCGCGCGAGGCGTGCCTACCACACAAACGCTACCAGGGATAAAAACAACACAACCATGCTCCAAAAGGACAAGGAAACAGAGGAATAATTAAAACAAAAAAAAACAAAAATTCAAAACTTAAGCAGTTAATATATTAATCGTTTTTTTCCTTAAAGAATAAATCAATAAATGATTTTAAGATATACACAACTATAAAAACCATTTTAAGATAATACTTAATAATAATATAATAATTATATATAGCGAAATATATTATGTGCACAAATAAAATTCTAGGTGAGTTAAATTTTCTCTTAGTCGTAATAACCTAATGAATTTCCTAGCAGAGCGCGGGCTGCGCTCGACGTCCAACGTACAAATTCAAAATTTCTTTTAATAATTTAATTTAACTTCTTTATCGATAATTTTGAATCTGAAGGCCTAAATGCGAGTGTCGTAAAATTTTGGTGTGCGAAACAATCGTCCAATGATTTGTTAAACTTTTTTTATAATTTATTTATGCCGAAGGCATGTGCGCCGCGTCGACGTCGCGCTTACTCCAATTGCTCGAGGAAGTTTGGCGACTTGAAGTACTCGGGCACGGGGTCGTCGAGCCGCGAGATCACCTTGTAGATGGATTTCTTCCAGCTCTGTTCCGCGTCCTTACCGCCTTGGATGGCGCGGTAGAACTCTCTCAAAGTCTGCTCAACCACATATCTGAAGTTTGATGGAACCTGGAATACAACAAACACAATGCTTTGTAAAATTTAAACATTTTATGGCCAACAATGATCAGTTTTGTTAATTTGAATTTGATTGTGAGTCTACTATGTTATCTGTAATATTAATTAATAAAGCTCGTGCTCACCTCAATGTGGTTATTTCTGTTGTAATGAAGATTGAGCACCCTGTACAGCTCTGAGTCACCAGCTACGTGAAGGTCTTCTGCCGCTTTCAAACCTTCGCTGATCGCCTGTCGAGCGTACTTTTCCATTTGAATGTAGTAGAATTCTCTGTAAATAAAGAAAATTACTATGTTATTGTCTTTCTTTCGAAGAAAAAAGAAATGCTTAAAAGTCATCAAAGATATATTTTTTAAATGATCCTGAATAAAATCTTGTCAGCGTGAGTGAATGTGGCGCTATAGCTTAATATGTATATGTAGGTGTTCTACAACGTGACACTTCACGGTACAATGAAAATAAAAAGCCCTCGAATACCGTCGAGAGCGGGAAAGGATTTGATTAGCCATTTTTGCTCTCTCGTAGCATCGCTTCGCTATCTTCGCTCCGGTTCGCTTACAAGAGCGAGTTGAGCGGATCGAGAGTCTCGCGAGGCTAATTACTTACGAGTTCGCATTCAGACAAGCTAATTCGGTTTTTCACGTTCCTGCAAGTGACGAGCAAGTTTCAGGGGGTAATTTTATCAGACTTAACGAAAAATTTAAAAGTAATAAATTTTCTGAAACTATCTTATGAATTCACGTCACAGAATTTAAATTGACCGTTGTGTAATTTTGATTTGAGAAATTCTAAAACAAGCTTCCGAAAGCAGTCTATACCTTCAATTGTTTGTTACACAACTAACGCATACGAAACGAAGATACTCATAGATATGTGAATGAACGCGAACCATCTCTAAACCTCTCGTGACAGCCCTCTCATACCGCAGCTTTCTATTATTTTTTAATTGGCACTCCGCGCGATATCGCAGCCTTAATAATTGAATAAGTAAATGAAGTGTCTAAGTGTCTAAATAATTAGATGTCACTTTGCGTAGCGCGCGTGGCATCGCGATGCGCACTTGTATAATATATAAAACTTTTTAATATAATTTGCAGTTTTGTATTAGTTTTCCTTTAGTTTTAATCATAAAAGTGTTGGTAAACCCAATGATTTTACTGTGAATAAGGATGTATTTGTAAACGGTGTGGAATTCAAACGTCTTTTTAGTTTGACAATCATAAAAAAAGTAAGGAAAGTGTAGCTGTGAGTTACACTTTAGTCATAACGGTTACTCATGATATTGGTCATACGATATTTAGCTATTGATGGTATTATTCGTCAATGGGACACACATTTTTTTATCTTAGCCATTAAAGGCATGTGGTCTGCCAACACATGAGTGTTTTAAAGTGGGTGATATTAATGACAGTCTTTATTTAGATGTCAAATGAGTATTCTACTTCACATTCATAATATGAATTGTATTTCAGGAAAACTAGAATAGCAAATAGTAGATTTCAGCGTAGTCAATAAACAATACTGGAACCTAACCACTTAAATCAAATTTAGAACATGTTTGTCTGTAATTTTTTTTTTTTAATAATGTTACTAATTCAAAATGAAAAGGTGGCGTCAGTGTTTCTTAAATTGAGGTTATGCATTCTAATTCATTGGTTGAGGTTAACTTGTAGAAGATAATGATCGACGTAAAATGTGACGTATTTGTAAGCGGTTAACGTACCGACACTTCGGTTATGGTAATCACAATGCGGGTGAGCTGTTGCAAAAAGAAAAAGTGTGCCTTTAGCCAATAAAGCAGTTAGAAACTACCATTTAAGAATTATCTACATCCCGTTTGTGCAAATAAAAAAAATATTACAATCAAGTTTATACTAATGAAATAGTCAGTTTTAAACTAAACCAAAAACTCACAATGTTTAGAATAATCAATCATTAAAATCAATATGTTTAAATGTTTAACTATGTACATAAAAAAAATCTTAGACAGGTAGTTACGAACTGTATAAAATTTGTATTTCTCTAATGTTACTGCGACATTTGCATATAGGTAAGTGCTTGCAGTGGCTGCAAATTATATAAGAAGTCTATTTGACTTTAACAATGAAAGCAGAAGCGGGTTACAAAACTAGTATTTTAAATAAAACCGTTACGTGTGGGAATCAGCTGTTCTATTATTCACACAGTTTACCCTTACAAGATTTGGCAAATATTCCTCAAGCGAATATCGATTTTATTTCTTAAGGCTCACAGTATAAAGCTCCTTATCTCCATTCGTATAACAATAGTTCAAGTTTTAAACAGGTAATAAAATATTGTAATACAATTTGAACTTTAACTCTAAGAGATATAGCTTTTATTACATTATTTATTATTATCGTTATTGTTATTTTCTTAAGATTTCGCATCTTGCGATTACCTGAATCCCAACGCTGCAACGTCTTTGATTTTTTTCTAAGTTTGATTTAAATGATTCAAAATGCGAATTAAGCTGACCGGTACAATTATTGTCTATGCATCAAATTTTTGATTTTATAGATTTGAAAATCGAAGTTTGGAAAGAAACACATATTTTTAAATGTTGCAATCTATAGGTATTTTTATGTATTTAATACCCATATAAATATTTCGCCGATAAGGTTTACTAATTGTTTTCCGTATAAAATAACTGTAGGTACTTAACGAGAATTTTGTAGCCTACAATTGTGGTGGTGGTGTGTGTGTTGTTGATACCATTGATTACAAATCTTGTAGAAAGAACCCCTCAAGAAAACGATTTGATTCCCGTGAGAAAGCCGTTGATTTAACCGCGCCGTAAACTTCGAATTGTAAGTTTCATAGAAGGGGCGCCAACCAAGAGATATTACTAATTTCAAAAACAATCCAAATATTGCAGTTTAGTTTATATGCAACATCGATAGATAAATGAAAGTATTATTGAAAAAACACTAGTAAAGTATTTATAAGTATTAAATCGGTAGGTAGGTACTGTAGGTAGTTTATATTAAATAAATTATATAAATGTCTGTAATGCTTTAATTTCTCGTAAGTGATAGGTGACATTGGTTGCGTGAATCACACACTTATTACGTATTTGGGAATTTTGTATGGTTAACTAATGGTATTACTTTGATTTTATTAAACGTTTTTTTAACATAATTAGTCAACTAAGGCTTGCGTCATTTTATAATCATAAATTAAAATATCATTATAATAAAAACAGGTGTTTAAAATCCTGAAGTTATTTATTTTTTTGTTATTTTTTAAAAAGACAACTCCCGCACTAGTAATAAATCCTGTGTCGCGGGGGACTTTACAAACATACATGAAACGGACACAAAGAACACCCAGACTCAGAACAACAATTTGTGGATCACACAAAGTGTTGTCCTACGTGGGATTTGAACCCATGACACTTGGCGAAGTAGGAAACGGCGTGGTGACCGTTAAACCACTAGGGCACACGTGCAGTCATGTGTACAGGTACAGTACAATTGTTTAAGAAATAACTACTTACAAATAGACAATAGTGTGATCGTTTTACATTTATCTCGATGTAATTTATCTATATCTATAATTAATATAATTATATAAGTAGTAAGTACCTATGTATTTAGAAATATTTAAGTATATTTATCTAGCAGGAAAAGTCTGGTTATCATAGCACAAACTGCCTAATTTGGGATAAGGTCATTTTTACTACAGTTTTGGGACTAACAAGACTTATTTCTGTTGGACCAAAGTGACTCCGTGATGTCATAAAGTAAACCTTTTATTCTTTAGCGAGTCATTCGCAAAGGGGCTTTCTTGCCATCAAACGGTGTCCAAGGCCAAGACGTGAATCGGGGGTCATACTATTGTTTGTTTTTTTTTTCTAGTTTCTTTTCATACATTTTTATTGTTCCTACTTACAGCAAATGTGTTGATTTTTTGTGAACTTATAGGTTATTGGCTTCGTGGATGTTAGAATATCCGTTAGGATATTGTGTATTATGGAATAAGGTCGCAATGAGATCTTTCTTCGTTGGAATTTCTAAGAATTTATGTACACTATTTATATTTATAAGAACAAATTTGATGCATATTACAACACTTTTACTTTGAAACTTTGAAGTTATGGTAAACTAAATGATGGATAAAACTTTAACCGTTTACTCAACAGACGTTTTGTTGAATTAGGGATGTCCTTAAAATAAGAATTTATCTTCAATCGATACGCGATCACATTAATCGAATAGTGATATACCTACCTACATATCTATATATATAAAAGAGTAAGGTGACTGACTGACTGACATACCCAGAGATCAACGCACAGCCCAAACCGCTGAAGCTAGAAACCTGAAATTTTGCATGCAGATTCTTTATGTAACGTAAGTGAGCACTAAGAAAGGAATTTTTGAAATTCCACCCCTAAGGGGGTGAAATAGGGGTTGAAAGTTTGTATGGAAGTTCGTCATTTTTTAAGTAAGAAACATGAAACTTTACCTTTGGGCTACTGATTAAAAAATAGTAGATACGTATTAAAGCGTTTCTGAATATTCTACCCCTAAGGGGTTAAATAGGGGTTGTTATTTCGTATATAGGTCAGTCTGGAAGTCCGTCATTTTTGAATTTAGAAACACGAAACTTTATTTTTCGGCTGCTGATTAAAAATGAATTGATACGTGTTTCAGCATTTCTGAATATTCTACCCCTAAGGGGGTGAAATAGGGGTTGAAAGTTTGTAAGGAAGTCCGTCATTTTTTAAATAAGAAATATGAAACTTTATTTTTGGGCTACTTAATAATAATGATTAGATACGTATTAAGAGTTTTTGGATATTGTGCCCCTAAAGGGATGAAATAGGGGTTGAAAGTTTGTATGGAAGTCCGTCATTTTTTAAGTGAGAAACATGAAAATTTAGTTTTGGGCTACTGATAAAAAATGAGTAGATACGTATTGAAGCGTTTCTGGATATTCTACCCCTAAGGGGTGAAATAGGGGTTGTTATTTCGTATATAGGCCAGTCTGGAAGTTCGTCATTTTTGAAGTTAGAAACATGAAACTTTATTTTTTGGCTGTTGATTAGAAATGAATTGATACGTGTTTTAGCATTTCTAAATATTCTACCCCTAAGGGGGTGAAATAGGGGTTGAAAGTTTGTATGGAAGTTCGTCATTTTTTAAGTAAGAAACATGAAACTTTATTTTTGGGGTACTGATTTAAAATGAATTGATACGTATTTAAACGTTTCTTAATATTCTATCCCTAAGGGGGTGAAATAGGGGTTGAAAGTTTGTATGGAAGTTCGTCATTTTTTAAGTAAGAAACATGAAACTTTATTTTTGGGGCACTGTTTTAAAATGAATAGATACGTATTTAAACGTTTCTTAATATTCTACTCCTAAGGGGGTGAAATAGGGGTTGAAAGTTTGTATAGAAGTTCGTCATTTTTTAAGTAAGAAACATGAAACTTTACTTTTGGGCTACTGATTTAAAATGAATTCATAAGCATTTAAACGTTTCTTAATATTCTACCCCTAAGGGGGTGAAATAGAGGTTGAATTTTTTTATGGAAGTTCGACATTTTTTTAGTTAGAATCATGAAACTTTATTTAAGGCTACTGATGAGAAAAGAGTAGATACGTATTTAAGCGTTTCTGGATATTCTACCCTTAAAGGGGTGAAATAGTGGTTGAAAGTTTGTATGGAAGTCCGTCAATTTTTAAATAAGAAATATGAAACTTTTATTTTTGGGATACTAAATAAAAATGATTAGATACGAATTTAGGAGTTTTCGGATATTATGCCCCTAAAGGGGTGAAATAGGGGTTGAAAGTTTGTAAGGAAGTCCGTTATTTTTAAGTGAGAAAAATGAAAATTTAGTTTTGGGCTGCTGATTAAAAATGAGTAGATACGTATTAAAGCGTTTCTGGATATTCTACCCCTAAGGGGTGAAATAGTGGTTGAAAGTTTGTAAGGAAATCCGTCATTTTTTAAGTGAGAAATATGAAAATTTGTGTTTTGGCTGATTAAAAATGAGTAGATACATATTTAAGCGTTTCTGGATATTCCACCCCTGAAGGGGTGAAATAGGGCTGAAATTTCGTACATAGGTTATTCTGGAAGTCCGTTGTTCTGGAAGTCCGTCATTCTCGAAGTTAGAAACATGAAACTTTATTGGCCACTGATTAGAAATGAGTAGATACGTATGTACGAACATGTTCTACCGGAACCGGTTGTGGTTCACGGTGTCGTTCTCGAAGTTGTTCAAAAATATGTGTGGTACCTCGGGCAGACTTTGCAGTTAAGTAGAAACAACTTCGAGGACGAGGTGAACAGGAGAATTCAGCCGGGTTGGGCAGCGTTTGGGAAACTTCGTCGGGTCTTTTCATCGTCAATCCCAGAGTGCCTAAATACGAAAGTCTTCAATCAATACGTCCTACCTGTCATGACATACGGTGCCGAAACGTGGACACTTACGACAAGGCTGGTCCACAAGTTCAAAGTCACTCAGCGTGCTATGGAGAGGGCTATAATAATAATAATGATTTATTTTTCTCATCACATAAGCTCAACGTTTCTCTAAGGGATCCCATCAAGAATGAGGTGATCCGGTAGAGAACCAAGGTCATTGACATAGCCCACAGGATAAGCAAGCTGAAGTGCCAGTGGGCTGGCCATATTAGCCGTAGAACTGATAACCGTTGGAGTAAACGGGTTCGTGAGTGGTGACCGCGTCTCGGCAAACGTAGCGTAGATCGTCCACAGGCCAGGTGGAATAATGATTTGCCCAAGACGGCTGTCAGGAGCTGAATGAGAGAAGCTGAGGATCGAACCAAGTGGCGTGCAATTGGAGATGTCAATGTCCAGCAGTGGACTGTGATGATGATGAGGAGATACGTATTTAAGTGTTTCTGGATATTCTATCCCTAGGCTAGACTGGAAGTCCGTCATTTTTTAATTTAGTAGCCTGAAAATTTGTCTTCAGGCTTTTGATTACAAATAAATGAATACTTATATCAGCATTTATGGGAATTCTATTCCTAAAGGGGTTAAAATAAGGGTCGAAAGTGTGTATGAAAGTCAATTTAAATGGACTATTGATTATAAATAAATACCTTTAAAAACATAAACACAGTATTCATAGATACTTACACAGTTGTAATTAAATACATATTATCATCTTCCACGCGAGCAAAGCCGCGGGCAACAGCTAGTGAAACATAAAAGTAAAATAAGTAAATTTAGGGCTTTCGAATGTCGAAAGTTTCTGTAGAAACATTTAGGCTTTATGGTGAAATGGTAAATGTCTGATGTACCCAAATTTATACCTAAAAATTTTAGGTATAAATTTGGTTACATCAGACATTTACCATTTAAAACCAAACTGGCTAAAACCAAAGGTACGTAAAGAAAAACCGTCATGCGGCCGATTAGCAAAACATTCAAGTATGTAGGCCAGAGAGTCGATGGCGATCTTTATTTCCATAGGTTACGGTGCCCCATGATGCGGGCCACATACCGCTATCCGATAGCGCGGTAAGAACCCCAATACGAAAAGACATTTCTGTTATGATCAAATGTTGAAACTACATCACTATTTCACGACCCACGTGACAGATTTGACTTTTTTTTTAAAATTTGGGACTATTTTTAAGCTGTTCCATTTATGAAATTCTATGTTAATCAAAGATTAACTTATATCATAGACACGATAAAATTATAACTATTTCTTCTTTTTTTAAGACATCTCCCGCGCATTATTCCCAACATTGTACATGTACAATTTTTAACAAAATAAAAACTTCAATATGAGGCATACATATACCCTTTGTATACATAATTTATAGATTAAAATAATATTTTATTATAACAGTCGTTATTGCGCACAAAATAAATAAAGGAACTTATTTATAGGTATGTATGTTTATCGCGTTACTGCGTTCCTAAGAGTAGGCGATATAATAAACTTAAGGAAACGATATATTCATATTTTACCACAAATTATAGAATTATTGTATAAAATATGGAATTAGTTTCCTTAGCCACAGCTAAGAAATAACGATAACACTTAAATTAGTTATTTTTAATAATCATTAACCACCTTTCAGAAGTTCATTTACTACTGGACTACTCTTTACCACGATAAACGTCATACATGCAGGCGGAACCGCGGGTAAAAGCTAGTAGTATATAATAATTAGCTTCCTAAATCATCATGCTCAGCGGAAGGAGGTCCAATGCTGGTCATCTGTCTCCTCCAAGGGTCTCCACAATAACCGATCCTGTTATTATTCCTAATTAACTTTAATTATGAATAATAATATAAATATTTATAATAATTTATACAGAACACGTAGGTATGTGTTTAATTTAAGAGTTTATTAAATTGATGATATAATGCTTGTATTATCCTGTAAAATTAAATGACGTTAAACGATTGAGTATCATTTTAGGTAAAGTGAGTTAATTAACTGTATTTAAAAAGGAAAAGTTTAAAATAGTAGTTACGGAGAAGTCTAGTTACTGTTATGCAAATGTTTATCATATAAAATTCTAAAACAGCTTCTCAAGAAAATATATTTTGAACTTTTTTAATCCTACATTAGATATAACCCTAGCTTTAAACCAACCTGTACCACAAAATAAGCATAGATTTATAATTTGAACTGCCTAAAAGTAAAAACAACTGAACGTTTAATTCTCGCGGTAGACTCTCACCAAAAGCTACTCACCCCAAAACTACTTTCCAGACATTTACCAAAATGACTATGGAAAACGTACTCATTTCGATCGTTTCCAAATACAATAGTTATTAAAAAGCCGTAGGTAGTTACTACGGACCAAGTACTCTCTATACATACTTAGTCTGTGTATTTTAGTGTGTGTACACGAATGGTGTGTATGTGTTAGTGTGTTACCTGTACGTGTAAGCGTGAGTGGACGGCGTCCAGGTTTCGAGAAGCACGGGAGAATGAGTCGACAGACTGCATTTTACAGAGTACTGCGATTATAGAGATTGCATTTTTTTGCATTGAACCATACAGTTTCAGCGCCATTTTTGTAATGAGCTTTAGTTGTCATGAACGCAATTATAAACTCAGAGTATAAATCAAATTATATAAGCTTTGAATTCTTGGAATGCGTTTGCATTTGAGATTTCAAATGCTCAACTATAGCTTCATAGTTAATAAATCCTAGATTGAAGCAACATTATGTAGAAATGAGATTAAGCCATCAGGTCATTCGAATGTGTATAACAGTGTTAGTTAAAACGAATATTGAAACGCCAAAGCCTTTAGCCAATCAGTCACTCTATTCACTTATTACGGTGGCTATTTAAAACGATGCATCTGCATTTTCAATACTCTATGGGAAAAAGTTGGACGGTATTGCACACATGCATAGTAGACACACAAGTAAAAGCGAGTAAACTAATACCGGGCCGGATTAATGCTTCAGTTAGTGAAAAAACTTTTTTTCAGACTGCGCCGTCCGGCACAGGGCCGAACTTCAACTCGGAAAATTATATCACAATCACTTTTAGTTGATAGTTGTTTAGATACAGACTTCGATCGTTGATTCGTGTTGACAGATTTTGTCTATGCGATTTGTTTATGAAACTTTCGTTACGGACCGCTGTCACTTTTTGTTATACATTTTTTGAACTGTATTTTGTGATGTCAAAAGCAAAATAAAGATGGTATGATAATTGCAGAAAATTTTAACGTCTGTTTTGTCGTTTGACTTCGATACGAACATTTTTCATTCTGTCCAAGTCACATCGCATGCGGGTCGAGACGATAATCTGCAGTTACAAGTGGGCCACTTTCTCGCGAATGTTTTGCATTATCTTGCTCAACTTACAGAATAAATTTAGTTTGTGATTATTTTATATTAGCATTTACATTTGCAATTATATTTAAATAAGTATTAAAATTTGATCCTATATTCAGTTGGACTGTACAATCAGGAAAACTCAAGTGTAGGGAAAATATTATTAACTTTAGATTTATGATCGTTTATCTCATCATTACTGCTTATTGTTTTTTTCGGTGTATTTGTTGTGCATATTTGAGAATGTTAAGATATCTATTAACCTTTGTCTTTGTTCTTTTAAACCTATGCTCTATCGTAGACAAGATTAGCGAACTAATAACCCTTCTTTTAATCTTTTGTTGTAGTTATGACAGTGCGAGTATTTTTGTGCATCTGTCATGTATGTACCTAGCTATTTCACTTTTATCGTAGTAAATAAGTATTTTCCGAAAAATGTAGTTATATTATTATTGAAATTTCCAAAAAAAAACTATGTTATTAACTAACGTATAACAAGAAAACAGTTGGAAACTTAAACTGCTTTATTGTTTAGATAAAAAATTTGGCTGCCGATTTATTCGATTAGGTAATATGTATTATCAGTTTCAAGCAAGGTAGCACTTGTAGGTAAATTATACATATATGGTGTAATTTCAAGGTATTTCGTTGGTTGTAAATAAATATTAATGATTTCCAATATTTTCAAGAATTTGATTTTGTTTACACACATTCAGTATTGTTTTGTATTACTAAGAATTTGGCATTCGTTCTTGCAAAGTAGGTAGGTATATTTCCATACATTCTTTAATAAAATATAAATTCATACACAAACAATATTTAATAATGTATAAAGACAACTATTTTAATACCAATAAAACACGTTACTAAATATAACTGAATTATACTCATCAATAATAACGAATGTAATTTTTTTATCGGGTTGAATACGACTCTGTGCTCGACTCCCTCGCTCACTGACCCGTCTGTCTTGTACCGTAGGCTTCAAAAGTTCAGCTCATTTGAGAGCTTGCCGAGATTTTATTACCACCGACTACTCAGTTCGCTCTGGTATTAATTTTTTTTTTGAAAAAGGAAGGGTTAAACGTACGCGTAGCCTTTTAAGGGCCACATAAAGCTGACCATTCACGGTTGCTTGATTTTTGAATTAGTTCGTTAATTACGATGGGAGACAGTTTCAAACTGTTTTTTTATTGCTATTTCATTATAATTTTGCGTTTGTGAATGTTTTATTTTATGCAATTTGATATTTACAAAATATACTTAAAATCAAAGAGTTTACAAAACATCATTGAAAGCAATTAATCAAATCAATCGCTAAATTAAAACGTGATGCATAGCCAAAGATACCTTCTCTTACATCAATTCAATTACAGAGAAAGATTCTCGGCCCCGCAAACAGAACTAAATATTATTCCATAGGCATTAAAATGATATTAATATGACGGGTGTGTCTAATGATAATTACTTTAATGCGACTAGATATAAACTTACTTGCGTCGTTACTTAAGTTATTTCCCCTGGGTGACTATCATTGCCACTCGTCAAGATTTTACAGCGTTGTTTATGGTAAGCCTTGACACCATAATATGTCATCTTCAGAATTTCATATTTCGATGACGACTTTTTGAAGACTTTAGACGGCATTTGACAGTGGCTTACTTGTGTCGAATATAAAAAATTCCGGGTTTTATTTTAGAATCGCCTTTTTTTTAAAACTGTTACTGTCATAATGCTAAAATGATATTTTTATATTTTTACCTCGCTTTGTAATCATAAATTGAAACAGTGATAAAAAAAGTACACAGACTGCTAAATTAAAATTGTTGTAAAATATTATGATAATGTTGCCCAAATCGTAAGTCACAAAACGTTCCCGCCAAATGATCTTTGACAGTTTGTCACACTTTGATAGTTTTCTTTAATTCATTTACTACTTACTATTAAAAGCGAAGTACAATATTGTCGTAAAAATAAGGGTAAGTACACACCTTAATTAATTACGTCTTAGGGCGGGTCGCGACGACTTGTCGCACTTTCATAATTTCCCATGTGTATACTGCCTACCACACTTTTTCACTATTTCATGCACACTCCTTACACCTAAGTTTTGTCTGATATTAAAAAAAATATAAATATCTACATTCTGACTACATACGGTCTGACAAAAATATGACACATTGTATAGTTTTTACTGAGTCGTGTATATCTGTCGGGGACTTTCAAGACCTTGGTATCAACATAAGAATTAATAGAATAATTCCTTATTAAATTATCCCTTATCATTTATATTGATAGTCTTGGTACTTAGAGTAATTGCGTCTTTTTTTTTTAACTTATTTCTAGAGAAAACACAATGTATTTATATCAACTTAAAACATGTTTTGTAATATTGTTGAAAACATTGTTATAGTCATCGATCGGTCAATAAACTTTACTTTTTATGACCTTTATTAAGATGGTGCTATATTTAGAAGCACATATCAATCAATTTGCTTAACAATTTGTGTGTAAGTTTTAAAAAAGGAATAACTTTTCTATCAAATTTGAATAAAAACTCAAATGTTCAAAGAAATATAGCTGTTTGGTAATTTTATTTACTTTATTTTTATCTGTTATAATATTTTTGTTAAAGGCTTATAGCTACCTACTTGTCTTTATCATAATAAAAAACATGATGATGCCTGGCAAAAAAAAACCGATGAATTAATTCGTTCAATCAGTGACTCACTGCGACTGTTATTTTTTGGTAAAGTAACTGTCAACAGCTGTCATGATGTATGTATAGATTTTTGCCTCCAAAAGTTTTCAAAATTCGAGCTATTCGATTTAAGAACAACAATTTATACGAGCTTACATTACGGCTAGTATCCACGTTATAAGTCTTTCAAATTAGTCTCTACATTGTAGTATTTAAAAAGAAATGATGAATATGTTGCATAATATTTTTTGCAAAATATTATAATCATGATAAGTGCTTTACCAAAGTGCTACGTATCTTCAAAAACGGGTTACCCGATTAAATAGAAATTCCTAAAATTAATAATGTTCTTATCAACAATATGGACGGGATTAATAATTCCAAAATGTAAGTTTCACTAAACAACGCTTATCATTTCAACTGTTTACGTTCTAATTGATTTCAAGGTAAACGAATCTTTATAGAAATAAGCAAATATAAAAAAATGAACTTTTTTTGACGCAACCTTTACGGGACAAGTACTAATATACCAATTGAAATGAATTGCGTTTAAATCTTGACTGTATCTTATTTTGTTATAAATATTATTATATTTATTTATTACTCATGTGAAAAATGTTATTTTTGATTTCAAAATGTTATTAAGTATGACAATCATGGCAGCTAGCCGCCTTGCTGCGTCAGATAAGAACGAACTGTTCCACTTCCGTTGCCCCCGATAGTGGACGCAGTACCTAAGGATACATTAAGGACAAAACAATATTGCAGACATTTATATTCTTAGAAATATTTAATCAACACAATAATTTTATTGTTAAGTTTAAAAAGTCTATTTTGTTGATATCAATTCTCATTAAATAGACCTTTTTACTGAATCAAATGAAATAGTTTTGAAACTTCACAATAATTTCAACTTTAATTTAGTTCGATGCCAGTTTGTTTGAATTTAGAATTGTCTTCTTTTTTACTTTATCACGATAGATAATAAAAAAGCCATAGGTGGTAACACTAACTACATTTTAACTCATACTCTGCCCTCGTAAAAAAAATCGCGTGACTTTCCGGCCCGAAAACCCATGTCATTATACCTGTAAGGCGTAGAGGCTAATGAAAGACGCACCCGCTCCTTCGAGACCAAGCAAGGCGTGGACGACCTCGCATGACAAAACACCAGTTATACATAGCCAACAAATATTCATGTGTTTATACATTCCTGGTACTTTTAATCTATATTAAAAAATTCATTCCAGTATTTTTTACGACAAATTAACTCTAATTTATGTTCTATTTTAAGGGAATGCGTCGTTGTTTACCAGAATACAACGTGATTGGGCTACTGAAGGGTAAAATAATTAAAAAGCTTTTCCAGCAAAGACAAGATAAGGTCGGTTGTCGGAAGAAACCGCCACTTTTCTAATTACTCTCTCATTAGCTGATGGATGGTAGTGGGCGCATACATTTTGTGTTACATCGACCGTTTGCTTGTACTCTGGCCACCATGTGGTGAGGTTATTTCAAATTTTATCTACTTTTCTAATTATAAAAGTATTATTTGTATTGCTAGTTTAAAATATGCAAGTGATGACTTTTTCTAGATCGTATTTGAATTTTGAATACCATAGATAATATATGATGTGAAAATTTTAAAAGTGCTGTAAAGCGCTCTTATACACGACTCATTCCTTGATCGCGCTGATAAGTAAGACCGCGCCTTCGCATGTTTTAATTTTATTATTAACGACGATGGCTACGAAATGCTAATATTTTATAATGGCCAACGTATCGCAATGATATGTAAATATAAGGCCGCACCCTCTACACCTATTACGTACGTCGTTGCGTGCGGGTGAACTTTAATTCGGAAGTAAAGACACGTTAGCGAGAATTTAATACTAAGGCGTGACGTTCTTTTTCGCTTGTGTATGGGGCTTTGACGAATTCTTATGATAAATAAACTCGCCTACTAATGGGATTGGTGGTTGAATGGCCAGGCGCTCCTAGCGACAGTTTCCATACTAGTAAAAACTTGTGACGTGTAATTAGCAGATTTTGAAGGAAAACTACTCATAAGCTTCCTCGAAAAGGTCCTTTTAATTACTGGAGGTACTCGTATGAGCGTGGTGCGATATAAATGGCCGGCCACTTGGCGCCCTAGCATCGCCTGGCCTTATTAAAAATGTTAACACGTAAATTAGACTCTAGACGGGCGCAGTGTATTAGCTAACCAATTAAATTTTACAGGTTTCGTATACAATGCAGTACGCAGTGACTGCAAGGCAGGGGATGAATTATTAACTCTAACTAGTCTTGTATACTCCCTTATGCGAATCTTTACTTATATTGCGGTACCTATTTGTATTAATACTTTACCTTTACACTTAGGTGACGTTTTAAGTATCTCAAAGCGTATAAAGTAGCGATCGAATAAAATTGTACTCTTAAGTTTTTAATTACAAAATTGAACATTGAAATAAATATGTACAGCCTCAGCCAGTTAGCACGTTAAGTTAAAAAGGCATGTGGAAATTGCGACGTAAGGCTGGCAACATTTCCGTATCCAGAGTGTAAGAGTCCTCACACATGAGGAATTTAAATCTCGGTTACAACATTGCGTAACCGATGATATTGCTGAAAACATTTCGGTTGTTGATCATGTTGCTACTATTATAAATAAATAATATTACCTTCGCTTTCAGTTAAATAGGGATTTCTTCATAAGTAATTACAAGGTATTTCAAGTGCAATGTAAACGTAATAAATACTATGATGGTTATACTACCCATGTAGATTTCACGTGTACATTTTGTAGGTAAATGAGATCAACACGGGAGCTTGGTACGCTTGTGTGTAAACCGCTTAAAAGGTTTTTACCTCGGTTGGTCTAAGTGCACACCCTCATGCGACTAGTTGGATGTGTAAAAAGATTAATTGGAGTGTTGCCCGTGTTTCTAACAATTTACGACGCCTTCTCTGCCCCGGCCGGCCGCAGACCACTTCTGCGCAACTTAATTAAGCGAAATAACTTAAACGAGTCACCGTTGCTAATTAGTGCTATCGTCGCGCCCGCAACGGCAAATTCTACGAGTGACTCTTTGTTTGCGAGCCCGCTCACTTCTTTGAGTTCGCGCGCCAAAAGAATTTGTCTTTGCGTCGACTTTGAGTAAAGGATGTTTGTTTTGCCCCTCCAGGGAAGTTTCTGTGAAGACTTTTGTGTTTGTTTGAACTTTTGCGGCGTTACTGAATGCTATGAAGACGTAATTATAGCCAGTTGACTTGTTTAGAAAAGTTGAGACAGTTAAAATGCCTTGAGCTTTAAAAAATAATAAATACTATATCATCCGATTCAAATTCAATATTAGAGTAAAAAGTTTTAAATACCTACATAATATATTTTTTTTATTTAAAACGTTCCACTTTAATATTCAATTTGAATCGCAGTACATTAATGTTGAATATTAAATTGGGTTAAATGTTAAAAATGCCACGAAATGCGCTAAGTATTAAAGAAAACAAAGTTAAGTTAGCTAAGATCCGAGGCGTCGAAAAGACACAAAGAGCTCTCGGCTGCTAGAGCACACTCGACTCCTACACGTCAACAAGTAGCCGGACGTGTATGGAGGGCTTTATGATTTTATGTCTTTAAATTTCGAAATTAATTTAATATTGACATTTCGAATTTCAATATTAGAACTTCTATTAAGTCATGGAATCTATTATATTCGCATGTTTGTCTATGTTTAGTAGCTAATGAATGAATGACTTCCATTTTAAATCCTTTTGATTCAACGGTATTTATAATATTATCGAAGCTTACTAATCAGTTAGATTAGTTCGTACCTATTAAATCTCATTAGAATTGTTTTTACGATTACAAATTGCTTGTTACAGTGAGTCTGATTATTATTAATTAAAAAAAACTCTCTCTAATCAATGTAAAGTTAAAGTTAACGATAGCCTTTTAGCATTTAGATAATTTTAATTATGGTAAATCCGATACGATAACAATATTGTGCGTTAATTATCGATAAATGAAAGTTTTTTTAATCGGCAATTAACTTGCTATAGAAAAAGAAAACTATAAAATAGTCTATGGTAGTTAAGTATGAGTGGCATTTTAAGTGAACTGAAAGACACTACGAGTACAAATGCCGCTATTTGTACTTCAAGGTAGGTATGTTTTTTAAAACTTAATCGATGTGCCTTTAAAAAAGCATTTGTTGGACACCTTAGTAATTGCGTTTCGTGTAGAACTACCCTCACCCTTTCAGTCCTTTCAGAGATGTTTATCGCGAAGGAAATGGCCGTTTTCCGTTGTCCACAATGCAACCATTAAGGGGACAATGCTAATGGACTAAGTTGTACTAAGTCGTGGAAAGAAGATTTCCACGTGTTTTGATTTATTTCAGAGATCATTTTTGTCTATGTACGTAGAAAGACTTTAAAAAAATAGGCGATTCTGTTTGACATTAAACTTTTTAACTTTGCAGGTGATGTCTATTGTCAAAGCTGTCAATATTTGCGCGGGAAATACATTTTTAAAAGTAGAACATATCAAAATGTTACCAGCACATATACTCGTACATAAGTATGATAAATATTATCAAAGCTTTCACTCAGTTACGTTTTATCTACTTAGATAATGATAATACAAGCTTGAGATAGCAATAGAAGCTTTAATATGAAAGTCGTTATATCAACATCGCTCAAGTGCTTGCAAACATCGCGACATCGCCCTTATTCCGCGAACGGGGTAGAACCGATACGATAATAAAACGATATCACATCGACCTAATGATAATAAGTCGAGCGTCAAAATTTAGTAAGATTAGGGTGTTTTTAATTAATATTCCCTCAAATGAAACCTTATGTATTCCAGTTGTATCTACCTATATATCTACCTATCATTTAAAACTACACTTCATTTTCTTTGCTGTAATTTTTTTCAGTTTTAAAATTAAAAACAAAATAGGTAAATTTAAAAGTGAAGTTTCTAAGCACAACATTAAAACTTAGATAATGTAAAGTAATAGTAAGTGTTATAGAACTGGCGGGCAATTATTAAGGAAATTTATTGAATAATCATTGTAGTGTATGTTAGATTACGAATGTTATCAGTATCAAAGTGTACGATGTATGATGATATATCGTATCAAACGTATCTGAATAATCTGCTAGCGTAAAAGAAGGGGGAAGGTGTTTATCATAGAAGCACGGGGCTTATGGCAGGTGCCTCTTATCAATGGACTTAGATAACGTGAAATTTTTTTCGAGTAGAAATCAATACCTGGCTGAATTTTTCCGTTGCTTGTAGCTGTTTTATCCAAAGCATTTCACGGTGTGTTAATGTTTTTTTATTTACTTATCTCTGACTTCAGTAAAAAAGTAGTGATCATCAAAGTTTAATAAATATGAGAAACTTCATGGCAAACAGATATATTTTTGTTATCACTCGAAATACAAACCTAATTAGGTATGACGAAGTAAAAGTGGGAGGCTTGGAAAATCTATCTCGACCTTTCATATAATTGTACTTTATATTTATATCAAGACTATAAACGTGGCTAAATCCTTAAGAACTTTTTATAATTTCTTTTAAAGTAACATCAATATTGCTACAGCATCGTTACAATATCGTTACAGAGAATAAGTGTTAGTCTTTTCTTCTACTGGGGTTACATTTTCTTTCTATTTGGTCTAGGCGGTAATAATAATTAAAAAAAAAATTGGCGGCAATGTTTTGAATTACCTCAATTAGAGGGTGGTTTTACCCTCTCTTTATGTTTGTCTATTATTTTTTTCTTTTTTTTTTAAAAGACAACTCCCGCACTAGGAATAAATCCTGTGTCGCGGGGGACTTTACAAACATACATGAAACGGACACAAAGAACACCCAGACTCAGAACAACAATTTGTGGATCACACAAAGTGTTGTCCTACGTGGGACTTGAACCCACGATACTTAAGTAGGAAACGGCGTGGTGACCGTTAAACCACTAGGCCAAACGTATAGTCCAAACCAAAAGAACTCGGTAAATATGCGATAGTTAACTTGTAGTTTATAGTGTCACATTTTTGATCATATAAGTGAAATCTTTCGAAAGGAATATTAAATAATTATAAACTGTCTATTTGTTTACACCCGTTCGGCATTTTGTTAAGGGGTGGCACCCCTACAGTGAATTTGATAATTAGGAAATAGTGAATCGAAAACCCTTTACTGTGAAGGAAGATGTTGGAATTGCTATTAATCAATTAGATTTACCCTATTTTGAACGTTTACGTATTAAGAAAACATATGAATCGATAAAATAAACTGTTTTTTTAACATTTTTTGCCTGTACTGACTACACGTCGTATGGTGTAGTGGTTTAAGCGATATCCTCTCCGCTTTCTACCGCGTTAAAGTGTTGTGGGTTCAAGCCCCAACAACACTTTGTGTGAACCACAAATTGTTGTTCTGCGTCTGGGTGTTCTTTGTGCCCATTTCATGAATGTGTGTAAACTCCCCCGTGACACAGAATATAATCGTAGTGCGGGAGAAGTTAAGTTTTTTTATCACGTTTTCATTTTGTCAAGACTATGTTGTTTTGAAGTCAATAGTACAAACACGACGTTGAACAACTCAAAATAACAAGTTATGTTTAATGACAATGAAACATTATAATTAAAGTTAATCAATACTATCCTTAAAGGTATCAAGTACAATAATAGGTAGGTAATGTTTAAATAGCTTGCTTCATATAATTAAACACTTTAGCAAACACGTCAAGTAACCTACCTACTTTATCTGTCACGAATTCAGTAAACAGGGATAACATTACGTAAATGACCATTTAAAATAATCTATCCGCGTATTTATGTGCCATTTTATTTAATATCAGCCTCGTTTATAACCCTAAATGAGTTATATCTAAAACGTATTTACCGCAATATTGTGTACCTAACCGTTTTAAAAATATAGTAAACGATCGACAAGTATTTAAACGTTGGATTACAGATTTGAATTAAAAAAATTAGTCATATTTTATGGTTTTTTTAAATAGTATCTTGTCAATTAGAACGCTTGATCTAATGACATCTCGAACGTGTATATAAGACAGTAAACTTTTTTTTCATTCAATAAATGAACTCAGACCTAAAACCTAATTTAAATTAAGAACGACGTTGGTTTATTAATACATATTATGATTTGTTTAGAACACAAAAAAAATGGTTCTTTTGGGTTTTTTTTCTTGAAGTCGAAGTCTAATGGCGGTTAAATGCGAACTGTCAGTGTCAGAAGAGAATAAAATTATATCAGATGATGTTGTAAGACTTGAGAAGTAAATAAAAATGCAAACTCACCGGAAATTAGAAAACCACTTGACAAGTTGTGCTGTGTTGTTCTTGTTGAATTTGATGTCTGGGAAGTACATCTTGAGGACGGCCGAGCTTGGGTACCGCACCCAGAAGAACATCAGTTTCGCCTTGCGTAGGTGCATCGGCGTCAATGTAGAGGAGTGCAATGGAGTTAAGGGTTTATTGTAAGAATTTACACAGGTTATAATAAATATACAAAGAAAAGTAATATTGCCTTAAAAGTTTCAAGTTTCTAATGTGATATTTATTCTTAATAGGACTGGCGATCCCTCAAGATAGTCTATTTAAATTATATAAAATCTGATTGGATCGTGAACACAACACGAAGCACCACAAATACTTAATCCGTTTGCATTTTCTAATCTTATAATGTGCCTTAGCCGGTGTCTGCTCTTCAAGCGTAATTGGAACAACAGAGGTAAAGTCCTTTTACTTATTTTTATTCTGTTGATAGGAGGACCAGCATCATGTAAATTAAATTTGATAATGTCCATTGGTATTTTCTAAAAAATCATAAAAAGTATTTTTAAATAAAGAACATTATTCAATATAGGTAGTACTTATATCAATAGGTTTAGTGTTGTTACGTAAGTGACTTGAAATTCCTTGTACATAGTTAGTTTAAGACTGGTTCATTTTAATAGTGTTAAGAATGCAAGGAAAACGAATGAATACAAATAATAGTCATAGTATTTTGTAAGTAATATGCAGTAGGCCTGGGATCGTGGAAAACGTAGAAACCACAACATTTGTGAGGTTTCCACAGTCGTAATACCTAACCAGTAAGTAGGAAGTAGGCGGCGGCAGTCGTAAGGTTAAACACTACAGAAATAAGATATGAGTGGGCGTTTTGTGGTGAAGGATTTGTAATAAACTGAGCTCACATATCGTCTAACAAGTTGGCCTCGATTAATTATGTATGTGAAATTTGTCTTAATATATAGGTAATGGTTTGTTCATTAATTATCTATTTGAAAAGGATATAGTAGGCAGAACTCCGTCGTAAGGCAGGTCTGTGGAGTTGCAGTCGGAGTGCGGGTCCTGTGCGTCCATATGTGGGTGATGTTGATGACCGGCGTGATGGCCCACGTGCGGATGGTGGTGGCGTAGGTAATCAGGTGAGGCGTGATGCGCCGCCGCGATCAGAGCAGGGTGCAGTAGTGCTGGCGCGTGAGGCAACGGTGGTGACTCCCGTTCGGGTACCGCTGGAGGCGACCGCGCCAAGCCCGCCCCAAAGAAAGGCGAGTATGGCGAGAATACCTGGCTTTCGTGCAGTGATGGGTTTGGGATTGCCACAGTTGTGGATAGTCCAGTGAAAGGTCGCGGTGACGGTGACTCCGGGAATTTACTTTCCGGTGAATGCCCCACACCTTCTCCACCTAGGATCCGGCTGACCGTGCGAGGTGTTATTCTCGTGTCCGTCACCTTATGCCGCTTCTTCTTCGGCGTGGAGACTAGGTTGAGCGCCTCATTCTGCTCGCAATTTGGCTCCCGTTCGAAGTGTCCATTCATGTGCCCGTAGAGGGGTGCTAATGGTTTCGGCGGCGCCTGGAACATGCCTGTTGGAGGTCGCACGTGAGCACCGTGGCCAGGCCCGCTCGCCTCGGCGTGTAGCGGAAACGCCACACCACCCGGCGCGCGGGGGCCATTCATTTGAGGCATCAACATTGGATTATGTGTCATAAATGATGGGACGCCGTTTGGCGCACCCTGGTGATGGACGGGTTGGTTACCTGACATCTGTCCTGATGGCCTCTCCGGTAGCTTTGGAGTCGGTGACTTTCTTTCGGCGAGTATCCGCTGTGCTCTCATGAAGTCTATGTTGAGCTTGTCGACTGCTGCCGCTGCTATCTCAGACTGCTTGCCCATGATGCGTCGTTGATGCACGAAGCGTGTCACGATAGAGTCGATGAGACTTGCAAGCGATGCGGTGATCTCATTCTTAAGTACATCTGCCAGTCCCTCGAGATCCGCTCCGGTCACAGGGCCAACGGAGCCTGTGTTACTTCGAAGCGCTTCGAGTCGTTCTGCTAGTTCAGATGATGGTGGAGGCTTTGGTGTTTGTATCAGCTGTCTCTGCTGTGGTGAGTGTTGGGTAGATTGTGGTTTTTGTTGTTGGTTATTCTGTTGTTGTTGCTGTTCAGCAGCCTCTTTCATACGAGCCTCTTGCTCTAGGAACAATTTCTGACTTACATTAAGGTACATAGCAGCAGCATTATTGAGATGTTGATGCGGATGAGGAGGGTGCATATGGTCACCAGGTTGCAAGTGTGGCAACATCGGTAGCGAACCATTAAGTCCAGGCACTGACAGGTGTGGATGGCCTACGGCATGTGCATGATGCATCTTAGTTGTCATCATCTTGTGCATCACTTGCGTAAGCATATTAGGTGCAACACTATTTGGTATGGGCGGGGGCACTTCCTTAACAGGTGATGGGGGTTCTGATTTAGGCACCGGATCCTCAATCTGTTCTACATCACTAGAAGCACCATCATTATCATTTGTCTCCGATTCCTGTCCTATACGATTGCACAGCAGAGCGTATTTTTCTTCCATTTTAGCGAGTTGCTCTTGCATCGATCTAAGTTGCGACTTGAGAGCGTTTTTCTCTACTAACTTACGTTCAATGGGTCGTTCACTTTCGTCCTCGGAATCATCCGAAACTGTCTGTGCACTGCTACCGTGGCTAGTCCCGTAGCGCTCTGCAGCCCCGTCATGCTGCTGCGGATGATACAGTTTCCGTTTCTTGCAGCCGTTCACTTGTGGTTGTTGCGGCACGGGGCTAGAACGCATAGTCGACACTATATTTTCCACACGAGCACGTTTCACATCAAGCGGTCGCGGTGAAGAACGTTGAGCATCACTATCACGGTCTTCCGGTTCAGACTTAGGTGCTAGTAGTGAATCTGATCCATTAGGCGGATGCGTCAGAGGCGGAGAAGTGCGCGAGTCACCGGCACTGTCGAGCGCCATTAACGCGTCGTCCAGGTCCTGGCGGGAGTCACGTGACATCGGCCGCTCTGGGGACATCTTCGCCTCCGCCTTGGGTTCGTCGTTGTTATTATTCGCGAGCACATTGTTATTGTCTGGCGATAAGCGCAGGAGTTCCTTCTTGCGGCTTTGCAAGATATCACGCAACACACGATGCGCAATGTCTCCACTGGATGCCTCATCGTTATGGTCTTCTTGCTTGGGTGCACGCCCAAGCAGTTCATTTATCATTTCGGCCGGAGGATAGCCCGGTCCGAAAAGGCCAAAGTGTTGACGGCCCTCGAAAATGGCGCCGTAAAGTCCTCCGCTCATGTGTGCGGCGCGCGCGGGCGCGAGTCCGTTCGTCGTGAGAGTCGAGTAAGAATTGCGCGGCTCACCGGCGTCCACGCGCTGTCTGGCACGTTTCTGTTTCCTTAGCAGTTTATCCGAGTAGGGCGCGTGTGAGTCGGCCTCCTCCTCCGATGACATCATAGGCGAGACGCGCCGGGATTGGCCGAGCGGGCGGCGGGTAAGGCCCCACCGCGCTACTAGCGCCGCATCGCCCGGTCTGCAACAAGGAGGGGAGCGTCACGGCGAGCACACCTGCCCGCGCGCTGCAGCGCGGGCGCGTGCGCTCACTAAGACGTGCATCGTACCGATACATTACTTACTACTTGATCTATTATGTTTCGTGCCTAATGCTCATGTATCACAAAATCACAATTCCATTTAATTTTAACTCTTTACAAGCAACTTTCTAGGTCTGATATATTCTAAAGATTAAGTAAACACTGAACTGAAATAATAATGAAACAAATTAGACTTGGTTTTCCTAGTACTGTAGTATATTTAGTAGAATACCTATTCAGATCGTTATCAAGAAATCGATCTCGGGATTGTAGACATTGATATGTGGTCTACAAAAGTTATGTTGTATCGTTCGAATATCAGAATAATTTCTCGTATTGATTGGTCGTAAAACAAAAGCACATACCTATTGTTACAAAGTATAAGGAAAATGTGATGGCAGATAAAGCGTATCGATATTGACAAAGCGTACATAATAGGTGTAATTTATAGTGATCACAAATAAGTGGATAATATAATAAATATTAATTGTTAATAAATATTATTAAACTATTTTTTTGGGAAGTTGTCTATGGTTTTCGGGAAACAAATAGGTTTTAAACAAAGCGACCACATTACCTGAGTTACCTACAGTAGTGAGTTGATAGTTATGTACCGTGTCGTGCTGACAAACGCTGGCCACATGACGCCATTAATTTCTTTTGGAGCGTGACTCCTCATTCGGAGGACAATGTAGCTTAAATATCAGAAATTATTCTGTGAGACAGACGTTATGATTGTATCCGTTTTTGATACGATACGATTTCGTAACTATTTAATATATCAGTTAAATTTATTTCTACTATTTATCAGTTTTGCACTATCTTGTAAGAATTATTGGGTTCATTGAACTCTATAGTTTTCTTATAAGAAAATAGTTCATAGTAACACTAAGAAATTGGTATAAACTTCTCTTTATGTTTATCTTTCTGGAAACTATCTCTTTCTTTTCTTTTACAAAAGAGTTTAGAAAAAGAAGAATTTGCAGCATTGGTAAAACTGTATAAAACTTTTAGCTACAATTATAAGTACCTTGTAGATATCGTGCTGTGTTTGTTTTGATTAAAAATGAAAGAGATAGAACTAGTTTAAGCAAGTTTACGTCTTAGGTCTTAGTCTAACTAAGATGGATACCCGCCCCGTAGTTCCAGCTGTCAAGATTCAGCCAACTTCCTAAGATATCCCGGACATAATAAGTACATGTATAAGTATTTTTCTCGTATGTAATGTGTATGGGGGGTCTATTGTAGTTGGATGTGTGGTACATCCGGCTGCAATTTGCTCACACAATGAGATGGTATCAATAGCGGATGACTTCCGATGGTGGCGTGTCCACTTGCGACCGGCGTCATGGCTCGCGGGCTGCTTGTGTTGTAGGTGGAATAAGAGATCAGGAATTTAATAATGTTTCTAAATTTGAATTAAATAAACTTTAATTTCTTAGTATAGTAGTTTATTAAGGGAAACGGAAAGGTTAAGTTAATACGTAGAGAGCTTTTGTAGAGACATATGTGTATGAAAGTAAAATGACAGCATTCGTGCTGTCATGTTTCGTTGGTGAGTGCGAGATCGGAGGCCCAATGATGCAGAAGCATCACAAGGCCGCCATTGTGTGGGTCACCATACTCTATTGTTGCATTGTCTGCATTCTCAATGAGTATGGTGACCACCACTCTTGGATTCTGCTTAAGCTTTCCATCAGGCAGAGTAGAGTCATTTTGGCAGGTCCATATATAAAAAATAGTATAAGATAAGTAGACGACCTGACGATGATGCTCAGTGATATTTTATTTCATCTTTTCTTAGTTCTGCTTGCCTTATGCCGATAGTTAGGTAGTATTTTATTTTTAGTTATTTTCACACACACATATGATGGCGCATGATTGGTTAGCTCATGGCTGTGCAGCAATGACTCCAAACCTTTTTTTTGTTTTCTTTGGTCGACTTCGTTCTCATTCAAGTCTCTTAGTAAAAAAAAAGAAAAAAATTGTAAACCCTATTATTATTTTTTAAAAGGAGCAACAACGGAGTTTCTTGCCAGATTCTTCTCCATGAAGGGTAGGCTGCACTTAGAACTGGCGACTAGAATCACTCGATTTTTGAATATTAAATATTGACTATTTATAAGTGTCTGTAAAATAAGTGCCTATTTGAATAAAATCTGTTTGAGTTATATATATACACCTTTTTCTGCGCTATTTGAATAATTTGATAGAAAAGCTTTTTGAAAGCTTAAAGATATTTCTTTGTAGATAGTTTTATTTGCCCTTATTTTATAACCGGCCTACGTTACAGTATCTAGGGATTGTACGATGTATAAATGTAATAAGATTATAATAATGGCATATTATATAACACAAATTATATGTGAGGAAAGTTTCTGAATAAAAGGAAAATAGTAAAATATCAAGCAAGTAGGTAATAGTGATATATATAATTATAACCATATATTGGTGACATTAGAGGAATTTAAAGTATTTACTAAAATATTATCCTCTTAAATTAGATGAAAAATGTGTTATTGTACTATTTCAGATCACGCTTATTTTAGATCGGGAATAATTAACGGTTAACACATATAGTAGCGATTACTTTTTAATAATGAGAAATAAATGCACGTCGATAGAGATTCAATAATTTTCAATGAATTTATAAAAAAACTAGATGTTTTCCGAATAGTCCTTATTCAATTATTACCTGTCATTCCGTTACCGACATCTCGACGTGGCACACCCACATAGACTTTTATGTGTTTTTTTTTATATACCATACAAGGTTCCAATTAGACTTTACATGTGTGTTTAGAATACATAAAACATGTTATTTGTACATAATGGAGCACAATACTAAAGATTTTGGATTTTGTAAAATAGATAATATTTTTAAACAGTAATTAAAAGAAAACTTCGACAAACATAGATCTATACCTACGTTTGAATTAAGAATGTTGTGACGTAGGTCATAGATTAAATTTATTGATCAACAAAAAGGTTCGTAGCTTTTAGAAGATTTTCATATTTATATCTTTTTATAAAACAATAATGTTGTCCTATCGAAACTAATTCGGTTTCTACTAGATTTTGTCCTCGGTTTTCCCGCGTGGTCTTAGCTTATTGAAGTACATAGTATACTAGGTATTTAACTTATATTAATCATGGTAGTCAAATATCTAGGTGTGTCGAATTTCCTTAGGTATAGTCAGTGTTCAATATCTTGCGTCTAAGAGTAAGAAAAGTTCGTCAACAGTCACGTTATATTTTTTTAGAGTCCCCTTCCGCAATTGATTTCGAATATGGATTTTTCAAAAATCTTAGTATGTTGAATATCTAAGCACCTAGGTAGGACATATGGAATGTTGTTAATAAGATGTATTTGTCGTTTGTCGTAAGACTTGTATCTATCGTTAATATGTTTTAAAATAATTTCTAAGTGTAGAGAGAGTAAAGTTGGTTTGTAGGTATTTCTATAGTTACATGTCTACATGGGGACATGAGTGGGTTTGTTAGAAACGTTGATCTAACGCATATCATTACTGCCTTTGGTCATTGTGCTATTGTAATTTGCGCTCATTTTAGTACGATTTCCATACAAGAGATTGCGAGATGTGTACTGGATCGAGTAGAATGTGATTTTAAACTGTATCTTTGGGAATTAAAGGTGATTTTTGAACAATATTATTTCGAGTATGTGAGTCGCTGAACCATCTCGAAATTGTTCCGGTACTTCCTGTTCTTTATAATTGTTTTATTTTGTGTGCAGGTCGATATACTTTGGTGGGAAGATATAATAGCTAGGTTTTGTTGCGCAAAATTTGAACATTTTTATTTCATATACAATAGAGTTCAACTATTATGGTTGAAGTGATATGTGTGAAATATTCAGTCTATTAAAAAGAAAACTACGAGGCTGACGTCACATTTTAATTATTTTTAATATTTCAAGGCGTGTCTCCACCAAAATTGTTGGCAATTTCAGTGTTCCCAACTGTTTGCAACTCTTTAGAAAATCGCCAAATTTTGTTTCCATTGTGTCTACACCGAGTCGACAATTTGAAAAACATTCGAACTAAGTGTCACCATAGAGCCAATAAATATTTGCAACAAGCGTTTTCTTTTGACGTTTCCCGCCAAAAATGGAAACACTGTTCTCAACATTTGTTGACAATTTTTGTTGCCAACACAAGGAAATTACAGAAACTTTTGTCACCAACAGGTATTGACAGCACAAAAGTTGCCAACTTTTGTTCGGTGGAGACTATGGTGGAGACTCGGCTTAAGAATACAATTTGTCACTACTTCTATTCATCCCATGGGTGGCGTAAGAGACAACTAAGGGAGCAAAGTAACCAGTACAACAGTACTGCAAAGAGAAGAATTATGTATTTGAAGCAATCCCTATACCCACTAACACGTCTGGCCAACAATGTAGGTATATATAGGAAGCCAAAACCTTCTTTCTAAGGCTTATGTATTATATTAATGGCTTTTTTGACGATGATGCAGTATTCTTTCAATGTTATTACCAACTAGCTGACCCGGCGAACTTCGTACCGCCATATTTACATATCTGTCTCAGCTTCCCACAGGCAGTGTACAGTCGCGGACAAAAAAATACACTTTTCCCGTTATCTTTTATTTTTTTTCTTTCTAGCAAAAAAAGAATGAATGAAATCGGACTATGTGTTATTGAATAACAACCAAGTACATATTTTGACTTTCATCCCCTCTCTCAAGGATACCGTGCTGAATTTCGGGATAAAAAGTATCCTATGTCCTACCTCGTAGTATGAACTCAAATCATGCCAAGTTTCATTTCAATCCGTTTAGTAGTTTCGACGTGATGCGCGGCCAAGATACAGACAGACAGACAGACATACGTACAGACAGACAGATAGACAAAAATTAAAAAAAATACAGTTTTGGGTTCAATATCGATTATAGAGAGCCCTCCAAAGAAAATTATCAAAATATCTTTAATGTACAGAATTGGACCTGTTATATTTTTATTATAAGTAGATATAGACTAGCTGATCCACGCAACGTCGTTTACGTCTCCTATTGCCCGCAGCGTAATAATTTTCCCCCGTTTTTAGGGTTCCGTGCCAAAGGCAAAAAACGGAACCCTTATAGATTCGTCATGTCTGTCTGTCTGTCTGTCTGTCTGTCCGTCTGTCTGTCCGTCCGTATGTCACAGCCACTTTATTCCGAAACTATAAGACCTATAATGTTGAAACTTGGTAAGTAGATGTATTCTGTGAACCGCATTAAGTTTTTATACAAAAATAGAAAAAAAACAATAAATTTTGGGGGTCCCCATACTTAGAACTGAAACTGAAAAAAATTTTTTTCATCAAACCCATACGTGTGGGGTATTTATGGATAGGTCTTCGAAAATGATATTGAGGTTTCTAATATCCTTTTTTTCTAAACTGAATAGTTTGCGCGAGAGACACTTCCAAAGTGGTAAAATGTGTGTTCCCCCCCTGTAACTTCTAAAATAAGAGAATGATAAATCTAAAATAAATATATGATGTACATTACCATGCAAACTTCCAACGAAAATTGGTTTGAACGAAATCTAGTAAGTAGTTTTTTTTTAAATACGTCATAAATCGTAAACTGCAATTTACCTTTCATTCAATCAACACAAATATAAAAATAAAATAAAAATTATATTATGTTACTTGCTGCTGCGGAACCCTTCATGGGCGAGTCCGACTCGCACTTGGCCGCTTTTTGTAACATTCTTCACTGGAGTGCCACTCTTATTGGTCTTAGCATGATGATTTAAAGCCTATAGCCTTCCTCGATAAATGGGCTATCTAACACTGAAATAATTTTTCAAACAAAAACTCTTCAGCTTTATATATATGTATAGATTATAGTATAGATTCATGATCGGGCTCTCGAGGTTTAAATGAAAAAGTATGTTTACTAAACATAGAAATTGTAACATAATTATAATAACTGTGTAATAAGTTAAGTAGTATATCACACTAATATATAAAGGCGAAGTTTGTGTGTATGTTTGTTACTTATTCACGCAAAAGCTACTGTATGGATTTGGATGAAACTTTACAGTAATATAGCTTATACATTAGAATAACACATAGGCTACTATTTGTCGCGATGATCGACATACACGCGGGCGGAGCCGCGGGCAACAGCTAGTACTATTTATATCCATATGATCCAAGTAGCATTTTATTAAAGTTGAGTTGAAACACGTTTTTATAAATTCCTTCATTAAGTATGTTGATAAGGTAAAGGTATTTAAACAAGTTTGTTATTTGAAATACCTATCTATAGGTATAAACGTAACTTAGACCTTGTTAGTTGTTTTCTCATATATAATAGAAATGTAATAATTATAGAAATGCAGGTTAGTAGTAGACCCCATATTCCTAAACGTTGCGATGTTTGACACAACAATTTATGTAATTAACCCCCATGAATAAGCAATGCGATGTCGAATTGCGATCGGTTATGAGGGCCCTTTACACTTTACGATGTTTTGATTATAGTAGCTTTCATACACTGTCTTGTAAACAGCTTTTACAGTTCACGTACACGACTGCACGTTTGGCCTAGTGGTTTAACGGTCACCACGCCGTTTCCTACTTCGCCAAGTGTCGTGGGTTCAAATCCCACGTAGGACAACACTTTGTGTGATCCACAAATTGTTGTTCTGAGTCTGGGTGTTCTTTGTGTCCGTTTCATGTATGTTTGTAAAGTCCCCCGCGACACAGGATTTATTCCTAGTGCGGGAATTGTCTATAAAAAAATAATAGAAAACGTCTAATATTTAAGTATAACCTATGAGAAATATGATTAAAAAAAAAATAAAAAAAAAATCTCAAACTAGAGAGCCTGTAGGTACTATGATAACTAGACTGCGGATAAATATAAATACTTATATACATATTTCTAAATATATAGGTACATTTCAGATATGGATAAATAACACCAAAAAAAGGGACAAGTAATCGTCCTCATCACACAATATATCTGTTCTGGGAACCGAACCCACAATCTCTGATGACTGATGATTTGTCACTAGTGAAACCCGTACAGTCACCAATGGTAAAATTTAAGCTTTTCTTTTATTAATCATAGCGGGGACGAAGCCAGTATTGACGACTGGGATTACCTAACCGTATTTTGTGAACGTGACGACATACAGGACGGCACACACATACACAGGAATGTGACATAAGTAAGGAATACTTACTTAAAATTATAATTTTTTGTAGATATGCATATTTATTTTAAATTAAAAAAAATACTATCCTTTGCCCGCGGCTTAGCCTGCCCTTATGTGCGTTATCGCGGTTAAAGTAGACATGTCCTTCCTCAATAATTAAGGTTCTTTCCTTCCTTAAGGTTTAGCTGTGAAAGCGTAACAAATTGTTTTTTTATTTTTTTTATTAAGTAGGCGGGCAAACGAGCAGACGCATAGCCCGTCGACGTCGGAATCGAACCGACTAAAACCACACGGTGTGCCACTCTGCGCCTGAGACGGGAGGGATCCGGGAATTGCTGTTATTAACACAGAGCGAAGGTCTCCCCCAAGGAGCGCCAACCATCCCGGTCTTGGGCAGCCCGCATCCATCCGCCATCAGCCACCTTCTTTAAATCATCTGTCCATCGTGTCATCTTTTTATATTATTTTATGTCAATTTAAACAAACAGATACATTGCGTAAAGAAGAGATTTTATTATTTTTCGTCTTTTCACTCGTTGTCGGTACTTAAGTAGGTATAATCTTCCCGAGTGTTTCTCAGTCGTGTGGTATAAAATACAGGGTGCCAGTATGCAGTCGGGACCTGTTGATTTCCATCCACATCGCACGACAGGGGTATATTTCATAGTGTTGTTCGCATGCACGAAAATTGTCGATAATATCGATAAAAACCACAAAAATGTGCCTAGGTATTAAGCAAACATATACAAGTGTATACTTGCTCATATAGATGTTAAAAATATTTTATCACTTAGACGCACAATAGCTATATTTATATTTTAAATAAATATTGTTATACCTAAAGTGCCATGGATTCTTAATCTACAAAATTTATTGGTTTTTATTTCCTTAAACGTGGCTGCTAATAATTAAGTAAATTTCCTTATATAAACATCTGGTTAAACCAAAGTTTTTATAGGTAGGTAAGTATTTTGTTTACTTCGGAACGTGAACGGTTATTTAACGCAATGTTTTAAAAGTGATAATAAAAATTACTTTTCTCATGTTTAAATGAAATATAGAACATTTGCTAATTCAATATTTAGAGGTGTTTATGCTAAAGGAACATACAAGATTACTTTTTTTGGATTTGACTTGGAATCGACATGGGCTGACAATGACCTGCCGAGCCATAGCCGAATAAATCAATAACTGGAGTGGGTTTGACTCACATTCTTAAAAATATTCATGTTTTTAGAAATGAATGACACTGTCATAGTCTGGGTTTTCTTCGCAGTCCGTCATTGTAATGCTTATTAAGACTTTGACATGTCATTCATAAAGACTAATAAATCTTAATTGCCAACAACAACTGCTTCAAAGTATGAATTTAAAATAAATAAAAGGAAAATTTCTTATAAAGTGCCGATACAGGTACGTCCCTAGTGTTTCAACCCGAGCGTGCTTAATTTGGCGTGACCTGGCGACGTCTAATTTTTACGGAAACATTTTCTTTTCCCCACCGCACTCGGGGCGAGAACTATGAAGATATAAATACTGTACTCTCAGATCAAATAAAAAAAGGTAGATAACGCACCACCTTGTTCTTGTTAAGCAGAAAAAAGTAGCGTAGTTCCAACTAAACACACGCCGTCACACGCGATACGCACTAACTATATGCTATAAACTACGCTACTTTTCGTCAGTATCGTACAAGTTGTCGATACTACTCTACTTTTTTCTGCTTCAACAAGAACAAGGCGGTTCGTTATCTACCTTTGGCAGATCGGCTCTTGAACAAGTATCTATATCCCGAATGTCTGATACATAATACTCACTTATTATTGGATAATTTAAAATTGTTCTGCGTTATTTAGTTCAGTTTAGTCAGTATTTATGGTTAACACTCTGCATCTATCTCATGATTCACCTCATATTAAGATTATTTTAGCTAAAGGTTAAGAAGGTCGCTGTCTGTATATTTGCTGGGTAACAAGAGGAAAAAATTTAATAAGGAAAGCTAACAAGGATATTTTTCCTTAAGAACAACCAAGTACCTAAGTCGTTCTATAAGTAACTTTACCGATTTAATTGGACCTGTTACATTTTTATTATAAGTATAGATTCTATATTTTTTATTTATATAGAAAATACTTTCACATTAGTGAGGACATGAGCCTTCCCTTATTACTTAATTCCTCGGAAGTAGTCCTGATTTGTGTATGAAGTATCCTTATATTAATACCAATGACACAATATACTAAATAGACCGACCCTCCCCTGGCCCAAACTGTACACCGATAAAAGCTAGAAAAATTCACTTAAATCTAGATGGCGCGCAAAAATAAGGTACTAGAAATAGTTTAACAAACTCTATCACCATTTTATTGATATGCTTCAATTATAGTAATTATTTTATTATTTTTCGAATATAAATCTTACTTTCTAATGCTTGTTTAAAAAAAATATTTTTCAATTGCGTAACTATAAGTTATCACCTATTTTTAGGAGATGTCGTTGCAATCGATTTAAATAAACTTGAATATAATGACCTATTTACTACGCTAGATGTCACATTTATAAGTTATTGATATGACATATAGAATATTATATGCTGGATGCGCGATGATAGCGCCACCAAGTGGCTACAATTACGTCGGACTTTGATTTGTCAAATGGTTAGTTGTCTTACGAAGAGTAAGTAAACAAACAAATTATTTCAACGATATATCGTAAAGGGGCGTCCATTAATTACGTGAGGCATTTTTGAAAATTTTTCGACCTCCCCTCCCGCCTTGGTGAGATATCGTAAGATTTTCATCAACTACCTCCCGCGTCCCCAAATCTCACGCGAGATTCTTCAAATTTATGTTTTGGCTGTAAACGTGTTGGATTATTGAACTGGTTCTATTACTTCGATTGAAGACTAGCAAAGCAAAATCGAATGCTACTTCGCTGCTCTGCGGAGTTCGGACGAATACGACAAACACTATTGTGTCAGATTTGGCCATATTTTATTCGGAAATAATTTTTCACGCAATTTTACACAATAATTACGTGATATTTGCCAAGACCCCCCTAAGTGAGATTTGAAAAGATTTAGCTCAATCCCCTCCCCCCTAAAACACCTTACGTAATTAATGGAAGCCCCCTAATTTAAATATATTCTATTCAATCATGTAAATCTATGGTGTAGATAATAATGTTGAGCGATTTTATTTCCTGTCTGATATGGCATAATCAATAAATTTTAGGGCATTATATGTCATTTTAATATAAAATAAATGATCGAACTGCAAAGTATAATCTTTATTTTGGAACGAAGTTCCTTATCACGCGTTGCGAAAGGGGGCTAGACGGAAAAAAATGTAACGACACTTTTCGTGCCAAAAATTGTAACCACACTTTTAACATTGAATTGACGTCATAGTGCTGGATACTCACCGTTAAATATAACAAACTGATTGCCAACGTCCATACCATGTTGAATACACCGGTTCTCGTCCGATCATCGACGTTAAGCAACATCGGGCGTGGTTAGTACTTGGATAGGTGACCGCCTTGGAACACCACGTGATGTTGGGTTTTTGCATTTATTTACATAAAATATATTGTTTTATAGTATATTTTGTAAAGCTTGATTATTACTAAAATAATTTGAGTATTTTATGCGCATTTTTATTAGTAGGAGCATATGAAATATAATATATATATAAACTTCGTTCCATCCGGATGTTCTTTGACACCTCTCAAGTTTTTATTATACATATTTTAATTTGTACAACAAGTAATATTAAAATCACATTAAATCAGTCAGGAGATTAACAAATAAATATTATTTCATAGACATACACTTTAAACAGTTTTCTAACAATTTTTTATCCTATTATTTAAATTACGGCAAAATCCAAAATCTGATGACAGCATTTTAAAATCTAAAGAGTTCAGAAGAGGTTTCTAGAGAATTGACATTGATGCAGCTACGAAAATAAAGGATATGAATTGGACCGAAGACGAAAATAAATTCAGCTTGTCATTATTTTACAAATCTAAAGTGTATTTTTTTCTAAGGCGGCAAGGTGTAGTACTTGCCGCTCCAACCACAATCCGAAACTCCGAAAGTGGCTAGCAAAATCCGATTGTTTTGCCCTGATCTATTTAAAAAAAGAATAACAGAAATTCGAAATGCATTAATTAAAGATAAAGCTTGTGTGATCACTTTCGATGAAATCGCAATAATGTGTAACTTATAATATTCCATCAGCAGTAAAAGCAGAATTGTTACAACTCTTTTAAAAGCTACTATAAATAAACTATTTGATAATAAGTGGGCTTCTGCTAAAAGCTGTTTTTTGCGGTCGGGCTACGAAAAACCAAAATACATGCAAGAAATCAGGGATATCTAGTAACTTTCCCTTTTCTTTTGCAACGTTTTGTAAAATTATTTGCGTTTTTTGATGTACCACATTTAATTAAAAGTATTCAAAATCATTTTTTAAACAATAACTATGTTAACGGCAATGAGCAAATTTCGTTTCAAGATGTTACCAAACCATACGAAATAGACAAAACTTAAAACTTGAATCGATCACTTACAAAATTGACAGACAGGCCCATTGAACAGTAATAAAAAAATATGAGATGCCATAGAAACACGCATTGTTTAAAAAAAGTAACACATGCATTAAATGCGTTAAAGACGGGCAAAAATTATTTGAAAAATTACACAATTAACTAAAACAAAAACCAACTTCAATGTTCGACTTGATTTCTCTTGGATGCCATTATCAGATCGTAATGTCCTTATCATGGTATCACCGTTGGGACATATCCTTTCCATTAAAAAAAGAATCATCAAAATCGGTTCATAAACGACGAAGTTATCCGCGAACACACATAAAAAAAACATATATACTGTCGAATTGAGAAACCTCCTCCTTTTTTTGAAGTCGGTTAAAAATTGAATCAGGATGTAATAGAAAATTTGTTTGCGCAATTTCGGCAAAAGCAACAAAAATCCAACAGCAAAGTTGCTAAGGACCATATTTAGGAGTAATTTAGTTAATTTCTTAAAGAGTCCCCATAACAAAAAACTGTGAGGATGAAGATGGTGATTTTATCCAGTTAGCTGTTGGAGAAAGCAAATAATTTTCTCCAAAACCATCATTATCACCAAAACACGCAGTAAAAAACGAGAAACAATGCACTCATGAACGGCAACTTATTTATTTATTATTTACCGCTGCCCATGAATACCCGCAACACCAGAGGTGTCACAAGGCTTTTAAGGAGAAGTATGCTCTTTTCTTGAAGATTGATTGAAGGTCGTATTGGTCCCGGAATACCGCAGTCGACAGTTCATTCCACAGTTTTGTTGTGTAGGGCAGAAATTTTCTCGAAAAGCGCACAGTTGACACATAATTGATGATGATGATGAAAGCGTAGGATGATGGCAAAAAAAGGAGGCAGGGATCAATTCAATCAATTGCTCGGAGTACTCCCCATTGTAAATACGATAGCAGATGCGTAACGGAGCCACGTCTCCACACAGCGCGTGCAGCGCCAGAGATTCCAGCCGAATTGAAACTTCTTGACAATTGACGATTCGATTCGATTGTATATTAGTATTTCAATCATAGTGAATTGAATTTTGCGTGAAATAAGAAATAGGTACATTTTGTATACTCTGAACAATAAAATTACTTGAGGAACTTGATGAACTTGTAAGAGTTGGTTTGCAGATGTTTATATTTGTGCAAAAAAAAGCTGGCAGGTGGCTTAGAAATTTCAGTGAACACATGTAAACAATGAAGGCCTTGCAAATACTAAGTAAATTATTAAAATATTCAAGGAGCTTTTACAAATGCGTGTGAACTTTTCAACACCTACCCACGAAAAAAAAAAATATTAACTTAATAAAGATTAAGTTTTACTTAAATATTTAAAAAGTGAAGATTATGAGCTGTTACATTATTTTTCTTTCAGTAATCGACATAGATATCATTATTGTGACATAATAAAATATACGTGTCGTTCCAAGATGAATATCTGAGGCCACTTTAAGACGCCTTAATCGTGTTCAATTCAGTTCTCGTACTGTATTAATCCCAAATAATGTATCTAGGCCTGTTCCTTAACAGTAGGTTGACGACAGTTTCACACACACACTTTCAATAGTTTGCTCGAAAGCTTTTGCCGAATTTAGGTAAACTGAGTGTTGCGACAAGATGTACCGCAGAATTCTCCGGTTAATAACACTTTACGGTACCCGGTGTAGACGGTAGCACTGACCGCCTAGAGTAGGGTGCGCCACAGGAGAGTAGAGAGTAGACAGTAGAGAGTGTTGTTGGTTTGAGCCACACGCGTTTATTACATAATGTCTACGGAGGCAGAATGCGCGTTGTCAGGAATATCCATGTGAGATTTGTTCCGCGTAACGCAGGTTCTTTCCGGTCACAGTTGCTTCGGAAATACCTGCACGCGGTTACTAGAAGTGAGTTGAATCCTGCCTGTCCAGTGTATTGTGCCGATTCACTGTGCCATTACTTGAGCATCGCAGCGTTGGATATAGAATGCAGTTATGGGAGAATATCTCTCGCTGCCAACCATGTTATGCTCCATAGTGGATAGCAACAGAGTTTTATCTTCTGCGAAGATGACATTGCACAGAAAGAGGTGGCGGAAAGGACCAAGGATGAAAATTTCTACTTGGACCTAATTTGCCGCCATCCGCTGAAACGAACGCAGCAGTGCATTCTAGCAACTCATGCCACCTTCAGTGGTAATTAAGAAAATGTTTAGTTAAAATTACTAATTTAAATTGTAAAATTTAACTGCTATTGAGATGTCTTATAAACAGATATTTACAAAGATGTATTTTAACAAGCATATAGAATTTCTCAAACAACATTTTTCTTAAACATTAATACATTATTTCTTCTTGTTAAACTGCCAAGACTTAATTTCTCCATTTCTATTACAGAAATGTAGTTTTTTTAAATCATTTAATTTGCCGCCCCCTAAACGAAGCCGCCCTAGGCTTCAGCCTACTGAGCTTTCATCACTGAATAATATAACCTAATATAACATATATAATATATGGATTTTTTCAACAAATTTTGATTATTATAACACAATTAAGTAGCTAGACCTACATACAGAGTTTTATGTGAAAATTTAAAAAGTTTCATACAAAAATTAATAAAAAAATATATATTCATGTACCGTATTTACTGAGAAGCATTTATGAAGAAGCTGTTTATTTGAAATTATAAACAGACATTTCAATTTTATTTATTTGTGTGCTCTTGGACGATTTAATAAAATATCACATAAATTACTAATGTAATTATGTGGAAAACGACATCTAGTGGGACATTTTGCACTAATACAAAAACAAATAAACTTGACAGTTTACTCTCGGATTCGTATCGGAGTAGAAGCTCAGAAAATATCTTTCAAATTTACGATTTGATACACTTAGTGACATCTAGTGAACATTAGGCTTATTATATATCCGCGTACAACTCTAAGTTCATGCGGTGTAAGTCTAAGTATATATTTCGTCAGTGATTAATACGTAAAGAAAAAACTTTGTGCCCCTTTTTACGAAAATTATTTAGACGTAGGAGTATGAAATTTGGAAAGTAAATAAATAAATTATGGAAGAATTTAGATATAGTTTTTTTAATTCCTTTACTCTGTCCGTGCCACGGTCAGAGTTTATAAAAGTACTATATTTTGCCCGCGTCTCCGTCTGCGTATATGTCGGTTATCGTAGCCTATGTGTTATTCTGATGTTTAAGCTATATTACTGTTAAGTTTCATCCAAATCCGTTCAGTAGTCTTTGCGTAACAAACGTACACACAAACTTTCGCCTTTATATATTAGTGTGATTAGTGTGATGTGATGTGTTATAAAATTTCATGAAGGTTAAGGCAACCCTTAAATGGGAAGAAACAATTATTTGGATAATGATCGTGTATTTCTTTTAATAAATAAACGCTTATCATAAAACACTAATTGTAAGTTACAACTTGCTTCGGAGAACCTCTTATCAAAAACAAATTAAGGAACGAATTAAATTTCCTTATGGCAAACTATAACCTATAAAAATAATATATTTCCGATAAGATCGCAGGGCCATATGGCACAGCGTACATGGGATATGCATGGGGCATGTATGGGAATGTGTGGGAATACTTTCCACCCTTCGCAATTACCCATTATCTGTCTTTGTTCACCTTATTTTACTGGTGACTTATGGCCATATGACCATATGGCCGCGGTCACGCAACGTTTGAAACAAGGCGGTTTAGTTAAAGATAATAATGAACTAAATTATCGTAAAATTGTCCGTCACATGTAAGTTACTATGCAGGTGTCCGCTGTAAGTTTCCTTTGACAGGCATGTTGGTCTAGTGGTCCAAGACAGCTAAGCTTGCGGTCGCAGGTTCGTATCTCTATCATCACAAATGATTGTGTGATGATACAAAGTTATTTATCAGCGGCATATATTTAGAAATATGAAAGTGTGTTTATCGGCGGCAGCGGTCTAATTACCATAGTACAGGGCCTGCCAAGTTTGGGTACAAACGGCCGGTTGTGAGATGTGTGAGATATGAGGTTATTTTTTCTGTTATTTTCTCATCACCATCATCAGTAAGACCAGTTACGTCTTTTGTGTATATCTTTCAGATAGGCTCAATATAACTTCTATCCGATTTTTCTCAATTTTCTTATCATTTTCTGTTAATAAAAGTACATTTTGAAGGGTAAAGCGTTGATCAAGAGCCAGCCAGAGTCGTGTTTTGATTGCATTCCATATGTTCAGCGTTTTCCAGGGATTGCTGGACATAAGCCTTCCCCAAGGCTCTCCATGACAACTAGTTCTGCCCTCATCCAACAGCCGTGACCTTCGTTCTCAGACAATCTTCAGTAATCTGGTTGAAGTAATGCATTACATATATAAAAAAGTGATTAATTTAAATATTTGACCACGATATCCACATACATACAACTTCTTTTATTCTACAAACATGTTCATTGTGGTTTTACCACTTTTTCTATTTATATTATTTATCATTCCTTATCTTACATTATATACCAATGGTTCACAAACATACACACACATAAATAATTGCTAGTATATACTGACAAATCACTATCAACACGCGAGAACGACCCATTTTAAGCTCGCATGTCTTGTCAATTTCAGCCTTCGCTGACATATTTCCATGGCAAAATAAAAGCTAATTATTTTATCAGTCACATGAAATATCGCTTATTTAACATAATTTAAAAAACAATAACAGTTTTAAGTTAGTTTTACGAAAGTGAACCGAAAAGTTTTAAAAGAATCACCTACGTTTTTGTATGAATATTCATATACCTACGGATATATAATTTTGGAGAAAATATTGACACATGACCGAATCGCTTCCACTTCAGCATACTGATAGTATACCGAGTTCATATTTATAATAGAGTATTAACTACAATATATCTTTACTCTTTAATACTTAATTTTATTGTTCTAATGAAACATCATCATTATCATGAAACCTTTAAGAGTCAATTGCTAGAAATTGGTCTCTCCTTAGGAAGGAGTGTTTGGTTTTCTATACCACGGTAACCAGACAAGTTAGCATAGAATTTGTTTCAAGTTTCCCTACCGTGATGTGGCTAACTCTTTTTTTTATGTATGGACCTGACAAAATGACTTTACTCTGCCTGATGAAAAGCATAAGCAGAATCCAAGAGTGGTGGTCACCATAGTCATTGCAACAATGCAGCATGGTGACCCATACCATGGCGGCATAGTGATGCTTCTGCATCATTTGGCCACCGGTCTTGCACTCACCAACGAAACACGACAGCACGAACACTGTCACTTTACGTTGATCTTCTGTGCGAGGGTAGTGCCCAATCGTGCTGAAATCAGCGTGGCATAATACTGTCTTACGATGCAAACGGGGGTAATAGGAGTTTTGGCACTCTGTATGCTTAATTCGTCATCAGACAGAGAAATAGTACATACAGCATTAGGTATCAGTGACTTTATTACAGTGGCAAGGTGTACCTAAGGATTTTCCCAATGCCTTCGTTACATGACCTCACGACCGCGTAGTTACCAAGAAGAGGTGATTTCTTTACTGAATGCACTTTTAATAAGGATTGTTAATTATTTAATGGATGGAGCTAACTAATATCGTTGGTTTCTGTAGGTGTTTCAGAAGGAAACCTAAAATTAGAACGGGAAATTCCATAACGTACTAGCGATCAACCAGTATCATTTAGTATCCTGTGTTATGTTAAAAATATTAAATAATATTATGTTTAAAATATAACTTTGGATTAAATACTCTGTTGATAAATGTTGTTGCAGTTTCATCACTCTAGGAGAGTAGAGATTATTCAAAGTTAACATCGCTGAAACTGTGATGTATAACACATTATTTTACCGTATTTAACTAATTTGTTTTTACTATATTACTTTTGTATAAAATGGTTATTATAGCATTGGCTAAGACGATGTAAACATTTTGCGGATGTAGATAATAACCGCGTCCGGATTAAACGCATACAATAGGTACCTATAGATTTTTTATGTATATGCTTAGTTTTTTAATTTAACTTCATGTACAAGTTTATGCATCGGCGGACTTACTGCCCAAGATATTCTTTATCAGTCAAAGGATTTTTCGTTTCTGATAACATAACCTAACCTATAACCTATAACCAATAAGGCACGAAAGAAAATCTATTTTAAGCTTTGAGATCTTAAAGCATGTTATAATATCACTCACTTTAACAAAGAGTGACACAATGATTACATTTATTTTTGTCCGACTGAGCACATATTGTTACCTGGTTTCTAAGACTTCAATACTGTGAAGCGCAATAAACATCTTAATTGAAGTAAACAGTTAATTGACTTGAAAAAAAAGTATTTCATTATATTAGGAACAATTTATTACAAATGTACAATCTATTGTTTGTTTGCTCGACATCATATACTCGTAGAAACTTTTTAAAAACAAAAATCATTTTTAGAGATTTCAAGATAGATATCGATGTTCGGAGACAAAAAAACAAATGCGCTACGTGGCCAGTAAAGGGTGGAAGTAGAGCAATCACCATGCATAAGTTATGAGCGTGGATGGCGTGCCTTCTGGGCCATTACTGGGCTTCTATGAAAAAGGACATTTCAGCCTTATCGCTGGATATCACGAGAATAAAAACCAAGCGATAAGATCGCGGGTAGTGATGTGAAAGTGTCGATAGTTTGTGTTGTTGATAAGTCAAACTGATAACAATATTTATTGTAAATATTAATTATATCAACACTTACTAACTGTGGTTACTGAGACTTGGGTTATATTAAAAAAAAAATCATTATATCTCTACAGAATAGAAAGTATACTGCCGCGGAAGAGTATATAAATAATTAACGGTCACCCACATTACATCAGGACAACTTTTGTGATATAAATAGGTAAACACTCTCATTAAGAATAATAGATTAACTGTGAATGACATTTTTATTCATAAATGATAAATATATACCTGATAAAGAAATTTAAATGATAAAGATAATGATCTAGGATATTTTAGTTACCGACATTTGCCAAGGCGTCTTATATTCAGAAAAGAGAACTTACTATACTTCTACGAGTATTATTTTCATTTCATTTTATCCTTCATAAGGATCGTGACTTTTTAACGTCCTATCTCCTCACTTCATACAGAAAAAACAATATAGCTATAATAATATTATATACTACAGCTAAATCCATCTAATAAGTGAAAAGTGCCCAAAATCTACAAAAAGTCCTCCAATGGGAAATTGGCAATGCACTACTACGCCAACAGACCTGAAGCATTGGTTTGGTCCATTTACTTGTCACTTGCCAACAGGCCAAACGATTGTTACTTATGCCTTATCCTTTTAGTTAAAAGATGTCATATCGATATTGTCCCATCTCTACGATGGTGTGTTGGAAGACAGGCACTTATTAGCTGTCATTATCTACGGCGGTATCGCCTGTGACATATGGCTAATATCGGACACGACTGGCCATACATGCAAGAGTAGGTACCACGCTACTCCTTTGTGTTTGAAAATATGCTTTAATTACTTATTTGTATGATAAAATGTGGATATAGGATGTTATCTTTCACTTTAGGGGCGTGTATCACGATATTGTTGGAAAAAATTCGCGACGTGAATTGTTTACGTACTTGGAAACAATTACCATAATAAGCTTAGGTATTTATTTTTCTTTTTTTAAAGACAACTACCGAACTAGGAATATTTCTATGTCGCCGGGGACTTTAAAAACATATACGAAACGTACACGAAGAACACCCAGACTCAGAACAACAATTTATAGATGACACAAAGTCTTGTCCCATGTGCGGTTTAAACTTTAAACCAACAATACTTAGCGCAGTAGGAAGGGGGGAGCGACCGCTGAAGCCACTATACCTACCACCCGTGCAGTCTCGGCCTGAATCTTGTCTTGTGAGTGGTTCAATACCACATAGAAAAGTATTATTTATTTGATGGTATTTGCCTCCTTAAAGTACAATTCTATTAAGTACATATTCTGCCTTAATGTTAAATGCCCGTGTGTCTTTCTAAAATGTAGATAACTAAACACACTAAATTTAAGACTTGTGCGCCCCACTACTGCTACCCTAATTAATGTCACTTACCATAATTTCCGTACTAAGGTTGTCTGTAAGAGATCGCCATGAGCGATAAGACCGCCAATTGTCACATTTGTAAATTGCAACTCTTTTTTTTTCTATCTGTTATGATGTGTATACAATAAAGATAAATAAATAAAAAAATAACAGCTATAGAGACCTACTTTTTAAACTTTTACATGGCCATGATATAATAATTATGTAATAAGCGATAGGTATTAGGTGGATATTATTATGTTTTATTGGCGATTTGCACTGGCTAGATATAGTGACAGATTGAAATTGTACGGCTGAGTCAATCCTTATTTATAATTATAATTATTATAAGAAGATAGTTGTATGTTTCTGTTATCCACCATGTTCCAGTAAAGATGATGGAAGGGCTGTATTCTCTCTAATGCGAAGCGTCACAAAATGCTTTAAAGAATAAAATCGATGCAAGCAACACCCTTGCTGTATTCAACCTTGGTGTACCCATTCAAACCATCACGAAGCTTTTTGACGAAAATGTACGGCATAAAAATTGTAATAAAATTCTAATTCAAAACTTTGTCAACCCGTTCCAAAAACTGACATCTGTCAATAGTTAATAAACTAAAACAAAGTCGGTTATAAATTGTAATCAGAGCAGGAAATAAGTAGATCTTGAATGTTTTGTAAGCACAAAGGCTTATTTAAATGTCGACAATAACACATCTTATTATTATATTTAATCAAAACAAGTTAAATAAATATATCGTATCTAATTGTTTTAAACGGACACAAATAATATCTTGCCATTGTTCTACGATTACCGTCATTGCGTCACAGAAAATCCTCTTAGGTATCAATCACTTATATTTCCTTGGAAATAACACCTGAATGGAGTGCTCTGTTCTTTTAATACATAAATAACAACTATTTATGTTTTATCCAGAATGCATTGTATATTTAGAATTGGTATTTGGACTGTATTGGATATTTATGCTCGCTAGGGCAGTTAGAGTATGTCATGTGTTGAATACAGTCCGCACTAGCTGCGGCATGCAAATTTACCCGATCCTTATGAGACCTCTTAATCGACTTCAAAAAAGGAGAAGGTTCTTTCGACTGGGTGAACCGATTTTGATGATTTTTTTATTTGATAGCTGGTGCTTCCCGTGTGGTCCCATTTCAATTGGTCCAGTTCTTGAAGTCAGTTTTTTTTGACAAGACTTTTAATGTCAAGGTGTCCGCTACATTCGTAGCATAGTTTACCAAATTTGGTCAAACTGTTTGAAGAAGTAGAAGTGAAGAAGTAACAAACAAGCAAACACTTACAATCTTTCGCCTTGAGAAAATGTGATAATATATCGAATCTGTTATGGTCTATACTAGAAACGCCAAAGGACCTCTTAATGACTCAGAATATCAAAAGAGCCCAGTAGCTCGAACCATGAATCTTATAATCCTAGACAATCAAGAGCGCTAACTATACCCCTTCCACCCTTGAAGCCTGTTGATTAATTAACGATTAACTTATCAGACCGTACGTCAACATAGTAATCAGTGTAACATGAGTTGAAATAAAACAAATTTTAACGGACCATTACAATAATACAGATTGCGAAACTCGAACGGCCATGCCTCACACTCATACTTCTTATCATTTGTCCGTCTGTCCTGCACAGAAAAATGATAAAACATATCTGGTTACAATATAATAGTGGGACCACAAGTTGTAGGGGAGAGCGGGACCTAAAACTTGAAATTTTTCTTTGATTTTCATGTTTATTTTATAATACCTTAGTAATATCGTATAACATAGCATTGTTGCTTCCCTGTAAAGAAGTGTAACTATGCCTATTTTTACTTCATTTTTGTGTCCCGGTTCGCTAAAGAGAGAAGTCCACTTATTTCCAACTCCTCCAGTTTTCTTCTGATTAATTTCTTTGCGGATTCCAAGACAGTTTAATTTTTCCTGGAATTTTCCGAGTGCCAAAACTCGGTGTGTTCGTGGGTCACTGCTACTGACCCTGGTGTTTAGGAGTCATTGTGGTAGACGGCTGGGAAATATCAGTCCTAGAAAAATAAAGTCTCTGCAGTTCAAGCTGTGCTTAGTTGTGGTCTAGATATCAATGTGCATTTTTTCTTATTTATTTTCGATCTTACTTCTTATTGTTTTCTGAGACTTTAGTAATGTGTAGACCAGCTGTGGGCCAGTCTTCTACCCTTCCCGCTGTCCGTCTATCACTTGCTTATCTCATACATTGTGTGAATCGTTTGTATATTGAGCACGACCACATCTGGTCGGTTTCTTATCAAACAGAAACACCAGTTATTGTGTTTGAAGGAAAACATGGCTTTATCGCGTCCAACATTGTTCATGCATCCGCCGTCCTTAAGTTTTTATTGTCATTTGGGAGTTTTAATTATCAATTTTACACTCCTAGAAGAATCATGAATTAATCTTTATTTATTAGTTTTTTGTCTATGCTAGATATGAAGAGATAAAGTTTTTTGCTTCTGAAAAAATTACTTTTATTTTATATTCAAAACGTGTGGTTCTGTATTCACGATCACTAATCGTTAGAAAAACAGGCCAAAAAGTCAAAATTAAGTGCAATACATTATCAATATAAAAATTCACACCTAAAATGTACCTCGTAAGATCTGAAATGACGCTAGTGATAACTGTCATAGAGATTTACCTATATCTTAAGGATTGTAAAGAGTATTTTATTAGTATTTGAAACCTTCCTTACTTAGTAGCTATTGACACAAAAAGTTCGTTCAGTTAGCAACACCATAATCAGCCGTTTCGTCCATTTTTTTGTGTAATTTCCTGTAGATAAAATTGACGTTAATTGTTCTTTGACTCGTGTTTAGCCTTTCGGGCTTTTGAGTCAAAATATTGTTTTGTTTTTTTTTCAGTAGTTTGTTTGGTGTAACGTCTTTAGGAATACAAATGTTAGATAATTGAATGTTTGTTTGGGATGGTTATAGAAACCCATTGGAAGCTGAAACCGATATGTGTTTTTATATGAAATATCTTCTGTGTGGCATTTTAAATGATTTATGTCTAAATTTATGACATTTTTCACACATTTTTTGTAAGATGATGTTTGTGATAAGGTTGTTTATTTTTTTATTAATATCCTGATTACTACAACATTTAGATAAAGTATGTATGTATGTATGAAACAAGATATTAAAAAGTTTCTTTTAAGAAACATGCACTATCATAATCTTATAAATATACAATCCATAAAGTTATCATTATTGCTTAAAATGCAAGAATATATTTAAATCTAGATTTTGCACTCCATGCATCAGCTTACTTCTAAGCTAGTTTTGCCACCTCAGTAGGATATTTATAGCGCTGTACTTGTGAGCAATTGAGTTATTACATTGGGGTTCCGCAGGCAAGGAGTACAACAAAACGGAACCATCTCAATTGGCCTGTTAACGAGGAAACAATCTTGTACGCGCACCGCTTGCGACGGAACTCCAGTCAATCTCTGCGATAACTGCCTACTATATATAGATACGGCATATAGATACGGCTATTACAGTCATTGATAGATCTTTTTTTCTTGTTTATTTAATTCCTTTACGCTTAGGAAGATCAGATATTCCAAAAGACTGCCTACGTCAATTAAATTGGTACTGTAACTTAGAGGCTTCACTAACGTAGGTACCCAAAGTCATAAAAGGAAAAAAATCTTAAAGCCACTTATAAATACATACATGGCAAAAATATTACCAATCCGTAACTATTTTTTGTAGTAAAAAAAATATAAAATGCATTTTATCACGATAACCGTATCAGATTGTTTTTAAGTAAAATTTTTATAAATAAAATTTTTCGTTCGAAAATTAAAAACAATAAGAAATAAAAACTGCCTATTTTATTTTTGTTTTTCGAACAAGTGGTCACATTCGTTCTCGTGCTTGTGCTAATAGACAAAGATAATTTCGAATTTTCAAACGGAGATGTCACATACAGTCGAAAATGTAAAAGAAAAAAATAAACCAGCTTGTCTATTGTTTGTTAGTTCTATAGTTTGTTTGAGAGGAAGAGACAATAACGTTGAACACATGTGGAAGTATCTAAGTGCAAGTTGTTACAACCAATGGGTTATGGATGTTTTGACATGCGATGGCCGCTAGGATGTCTCTATTAAACCAATTGTGCCGTCGCTTCGTAGATATGTCTTTGTCATATATTCGAGATCTGATAGATTTATGAGTAATATTGGATATTGTAAACAATATTAATAAACATTGCGATAAACCGAGGATCGAAACAAGTGGCGTACAATTGGAGAGGCCTATGTCCAGCAGTGCAGCAGCAGCTAAGGGCTGATGATTGTGATGAAACATTATGTTCTAAAAGAGCGCAGTCTAAATTTTTTAAGTGAAAACTTCAACATCTTTAGCCGCGTTAAGCACTTTTTGGTAGGAGAAAATCATATGAATTCGCGTCACCAACATGCTGGCATGACATTTTCGAAGTGAAAACTTTTTTGACCGCGTTGAGCACTTTTTGGTAGGGGAAAATCTTATGGGTTCGCGTCACCGAGATGCTAATGTTTGATGTTGATAATTTAATTTAAACATTATGAACTATCTAATTTTACACATCAACTTTACAAATACATAAAATTCTAAGTTATAAGTTTTTACTTCTATTAGCAGTCTTTATCACCGCTTCTCTTTAATTAAAATTAAAAATATATTGACAAATAGTACTCACCTTTATTACGGACAGAAGGCGTTATGGCGACATTATGAAAATTAAACATCTGATAAATATACATTCTATAATTATATAAACTACAACCAGATACAAAACACGTGAACGTTGCACAATTATTTTTCCTTGATGCGATTTGAATCCAGAACCTCTGACTCAACATTCTGAATCACTTGCCAATAAGCCAATAGGGCAGTTTATACATACGCGAGTTCACTACAATCATTATTACCAGTACTCTCTTAAAATACTCTTAAAGGCAGCTCGGCAGATCTATGTCTTAGAATCTATATCTATACTTATAATAAAAATGTAACAGGTCCAATTCTGTACATTAAAGATATTTTGAATTTTTTTTTGAGGGCTCTCTATAATCGATTCTGAAGCCAAAACTGTATTTTTTTCATTTTTGTCTGTCTGTCTGTATCTTGGCCGCGCATCACGCTGAAACTACTGAATGGATTCAAATGAAACTTGGCACAGTTTGAGTTCATACTCCGAGGTAGGACATAGGATACTTTTTATCCCGAAATTCAGCACGGTTTCTTGGAGAGAGGGGATGAAAGTCAAAATATGTACTTAGTTGTAATTCAATAACACATAGTCCGATTACTTTCATTCTTTTTATGCTAGAAAGAAAAAATAAAATATAACGGGAAAAGTCATTTTTTGTCCGCGACTGTACACTGCCTGTGGAAAGCTGAGACAGATATGTAAATATGGCGGTACGAAGACGCCGGGTCAGCTGGTCCCAAATATGTCTGTACCTCGACGCTTGGAACTGCAAGGTACAGCACCATTATTTAAAAATAAAGTTGTAAGTTGGTACACACTGCAGACAATTACGCCACGGCTCACAAAGCAGATATTTCTCAGTATTACCAAAGTTGGTAAGCACATCTTGAGGCCAAAAAGACTTCTGGCACACTTCCAAAGTACACTCGGGCATATTTAAACAAGAACAGCCGGATACAGACATTGGATGGTCCAAAGTCATGCAGAAATTGTGCCCAAATTGTTAGGTTTTATGAACTTTTGTACGTTATTTACACTCAAATTAAATATTTAAAAGTGAATAGGTTTACAAAGCTTGCTGCTATTCCTTATGTAACACCACAATCTATGAAACATCAGATTAATGCCTAGTATCCCCACAGTAACAGCTAGATCTGTATAAAGTGACAATATATTCTCGAATTGTTTAATAGCTAAAGACTTTTTATGAGAGAGAGAGAGAGAGATAGAAAGAGAGAGACTCTAGTTAAAGTCAATTAGTTATAATACTGATTTAAATTGGACGGTATATCATATTCGTCAATAATATTTTCATTGGTTCTGAAAGAGGGTGCAATGACTTATCGTCTGCATGTCATTTTGATAGACACTTCCTTAATTTTTTTAACGAGTGTCATTTACGTTATACAACCAACAGAATCTTCTGTACGCATTTTTTTGAACAAACGTGAACAGAATGGCATAAGAAATTTAGAATTCTTAAGCCATTCTGTTCTGTGTTAGGTTCAAATGTACAAAAAGCTTGCATTATGAGTAATAATATTGTTTATACAATCATATATTGTTTATTTTATTTTTCCTGCAATTCTATTTAAAAATAAAACTAGTAAAACATTTTCATAGAACTACAAATATTTAATGAAATCATAAGACCCGTACTAGTCTTCGACCGATGATGTGTAAAGTAGATAATACCAAATAATATCAAAAAACTTAGTAAAAGCCCTAATATGACACTCAAATCTTAAGATTACGTTATAAATATATGCATACAAAAGTAGTATGATGTAATATTATCGAGCATTAGAGACAAACTTGGCAAGTGGCAGCCCTATTCGCGAATGACCGGGGCCCGGGGCACATATACGTATTAACGGTATAAGTTCGCATGCACTTTAATGGCAATTGTTCCTAAGTGTAATATCGGTCTAATAACCGGAGCTGGTAGTGCACGCTGTTTATACAACTTTAGACTTGTTCTAAAATTATTTGAGCGATTTTGTCCACCAAATATTTGAGTATGTTTTACTTACATAGCAGTTTAATAGTTGTTACAAATATACGAGTGATGCCTTCAATTATATTTAAATTCTTTTGGTATGCGTCCAGCATTATAAATTATGAAAAAAATATTTGTCTAAATGCAGGTTTCAGTTATTATATGCGTTATGAGGCGGTAACTGCTAAGAATAAAGCGCAATCATAATAACTTTTTTTTCTCTGTCATTAGAATTTAATAGAGTAGTGAGTCTTAACAATACAAAACTGCACTTTTTTTAGAAAATTGAAAAGAAATACCTACATGAAATCATTTTACTTTTTACAAATGAAAAATATGTGCATGATACAGATAACACTCTAGATATAACAAATATAACAAAATCTCTAGAAGGAAGTACAGCTTTATTCTTGAAATTCAGGGTAATTAGGTCATGGCTTACAAGTTTGGAAATAGAACAATTTTAATTAACAACTGCTTTTGATATTAGTAGAAAAATAAGTAAAAACGTATACGAAAGTATAGCAAAAGATGCTAATTGGTAAATTAACGTGAATGAGTCCAATTGAAGTAATGTAGGGAATTAAACGAGTGCGCATCTTGTAAACACGTATTTTAACGATACCGCACCTATTCTATTTGCGAGCCGGATGCGCTCGCGCACCGTAATTGGGACGTCTGCTAACCTGTCACAATCCTATTTAACATTGAGGTCACATTCTTTAATACTTTTACGTAACATGTAATTATAAACCCTTTATTGTTGCTTCTATGGTTTATTTAAACTTACAGTAAAGCCATTGGCAAAGAAAATACTTTAAAGGAAATAATAAGTAAGTACATATTAAGTAGAGATTCATTCTTATATATGGGCCTGCCAAAGTTACTCTACTTTGCCTGATGGAAAGCGTGAGCAGAATCGTTGCGAATGAATAAAACGCAACAATACAATAAACAATGGCGGCCTATTAAGATGCTTCTGCATTAGATCGTTATAGAGATCCGTTACATTTTATATTTGTGGACTCCTATTATATTTTTCGCTCTAAGAGAATTGCGCAACACCTGAAAACCAGGGTATTTAACCAATGTGTCCTGCCTGTATTCACATATGGCATAGAAACTACGACTTTGACTGAAAAGTCTGCTGAGAAACTATGAGTAGCACAGAGAGCAATGGAGAGGTCGAAACGAGTGGATCAGAGAAAATACTAAAGTCGTAGATGCCGTGCAAGAAATAGAACGCCGGAAATGGAGATGGGCTGGACACATTGCTAGACTGGACTACAGCCGGTGGGCTCGAAAAGTGCTTGAGTGGAGTCCCCGAGCAAACACACGAGGCAGAGGAAGACCACCAAAAAGATGGGTCGACGATATTGGGGGACGAGCGGGAGTGAACTGGATGGCGATGGCGCGGAATCGGGGGAAATGGAAATTTGGAGAGGAGGCCTACGTCCGAAGACGGACAAGCTAGAGGCTGCGATAATGATGATTATATTTTACATTTGTAACAAATAACATAGCTCATTCACAATTAGCATTTCAAATTTTAATTTGCTATTTCTTTAAAAATTGTAGTTTAACTAAATTAATGGACAGACTTCTGTTATCAATGCAAAATATTTATTACTACGAATAATCTATTCAACTATAAACAAATGAATTAGAAATACAGTCACCAATATGACTCATAAATATACACCAGACACATTGCGAAACTAATTTATGAACACCAAGATTGATTACAGGATTAGTCCATAAAGAGGTCATGCAATCTTTCAAGGAAAGCGCCATGGACCCGTCAAAACAGTGACTCATTAATTAATTCTTGTGTTGCTTGCCCCAAATTATGGAGTTGTTTTACAAGACGATATAGGATGTGGCAAAGGTTAAATCTATATCGTCACATCCTCGCGCGTTTCCTGTTTAAGTACGACGCGTTAATTGCGCCTGCCTGTACATATTGCGCGGTGTTTGTGACACAGTGTAAAAATGATTAAAGTAAGATTCGCGTTCAGACAAATATGAGATTATTTTTGAATTGCAATAGGACGTGATCTCTGTTTGTTTTTATTTTCAATAATGGTAATTATCAACAGGGTCAAATTAAGAAAGTCATCAATAAAAAAATTGAATGTTTATTTATTTATTCCAAGTCTTTTTATAAAACCTATCGTTGTTTCTTATCCATGGGTTTTATTTCTATGTTTTGTCACGAAACTTGTCAATATCACAATAATGAATAGAGTGGTTAATTCCAGTATACCAATTACGATTTTATACACTGTGTCACTATAATGAAGTAGCGCATATACGTGCGCGTGCGCAAAACTAACTCGGTTGCGTGAATTGAGCCCGCGGATTAATTGCTAAAGAGGATATATCCTTAATGAGTGATTAAGCGCAAGATTAGACGAGTGCAGACAATCCGAGGAAGTCGTGTGTCACTCTTGGCCAAAGGGCGCTTCTAATGCTTTGTGTGAGTACACAGAAGAATGACACGCTAGTGCATGTCACTACCCCCAAACTAAGCAGAGCTTGTATTATGGGTACTAGACAACTGATATGAATAATATATTTATTTATTTCTTATTATTTAAATGTTACAAGATGGTAAAAATATTCAAATATTATTCATGTCATTATAATAACCCACTCTGGATCGTTCCCGGAGCAAAAGTGCCCATGATACTAGCAGCGTTGCCCCGCTGGATAGCAACGGACATGTAAATGAAAAAATATGAATGATATGAATTATATTTTTCCTTTTTTTGTAAATACATACATACCAACAATACCCAAATTCCGTAACAAATATTTGTAGATCATACAAACATTTGGTCCGACCTGGGAGTCGAACCCGAGACGTCAAGCACAGTGCCACTGAGGCAGTCAATCCAAGAGTAGTGGTCACCATATTCATTGTGAATGCGTACAGTGTAGCATGGTGACCCGCACTATGGCGCCCAATCGAAATACTTCTGCATAATTGGGTAAAGAAGGTTTGACCAACTATACCACGTTGGCTAGATGAGTCCATCAAATGAAACAAACCAATCACAATTTTTTTTTTCAAAGACGACTCCAACAATAGGATATTATTTTTCATCATGTGTCGTGGGGGACTTTACAAACATACATGGAACTGACACAAAGAACACCCAGACTCAGAACAACAATTTGTAGATCACCCAAAGTGTTGTCCCATGTGTTTGCGAGTAATAATTATATTACCACCGGGAACCGCTTACAACAGACAATTTTATTTACAAAATCGCATAACCATTTTCCGTAGTTCTTTGAAAGCTTAAACGAAGGCCGTAAATAAACAGCTCCTTGAGGTAAAATAGCGTGGTTGCTTTCCTTATCAGGTGTACTTAACAAGTACTCGTTTTGATCAGCGATAACTCGTACACAAACTTTGCTTAAATACTACACTAAAAACGTTGCAATTTGCCAATGTGAGTACTTGATTAACTAAGGAGTGTTTACTTAAACTGCTTTGCTGACGAAACATTTCGAGCTCGGATTAAGTAAAGCATTAAATCTTTTCGTTAAACGTATAATGTTAGGAATGTCAAGGTATTTAGCTGCTCAGTTAGAGACGCCTTTGCTTGTATATTTTTGTTAGATCGTCCAATTGTTTATTTTTGTAAATACATACATAATGTACATAGAAAACACTCAAACACCGAAAAAATATTTTCAAATCTTACAAACATTTGGTCCGAACTCGAGACCTCAGCATAGCATAGTCGCAAACGCTACTACTGGGCCACCGAGGCACTTTGTTCTATATCGCAGGGAATTCGATCCGTCATCAATTGCAAAGAAATATATATTATATAAACTAGGTGACCCACGCTACCTCGTTTACTTACGCCCGTAGTGTAATAATTTTCCCCCGTTTTAGTAACATTGTTTATTGGTGCTCTCGCTCTTATTGGTTTTAGCGTGATCATATATAGCCTTCCTCGATAAATGTACTATCCAACACTGAAAGAATTTTTCAAATCGGACCAGACGTTCCTGAGATTAGCGCGTTCAAACAAACAAACAAACTCTTCAGATTTATAATATAATAAGTATAGATTACAGAAATAATTGTCCCATGCGGGAATCGAATTTGAATGGGTCAAAAACCAATAAAATAGCACAGTTGAGTCTAGTACTTCAATTCCAAAACTATGTTTGCAGTAGATCTTCGATCGTTACAAGACTCGACTGAACAACCTATTGACCTTCTAATCTTCTCCTAGAACTAAGCAGACAAGTTTACCATTAACATAATAGCTAAACATCCCCAGGCTTACGACAACTTCCACCAAGTTCAACCCTTAGGATAAAGACGCGAGATCCTGACTCCAAGTTAAGTCGTCTTCAACTTTGTTAATTGTCTACGTATGTGTATTGCGTATTGTCTTTCTTGTTCGTTTTCTAGTAAGATACATATGTCTATAACACGCATTAATAACTTGTCAATTACTTTTTTTACTGTGCTTGATGGAAAGCATAAGCAGAATCCAAGAGTGGCGGTCACCATACTCATTGCTAATGCAGCCTGGTGACCCGCACCATGATGACCTAGTGATGCTTCTGCATCATTGGGCCTCCGGTCTCGCACTCATCAACGAAACACGACGGCACGAACGCTGTCATTTTGCGTTGATTTTCTGTGGGCCGTCCATTAATCACGTGATATTTTTTTTTAGGATTTTTTGACCCCCCCTCCCCCTTGGTGATACGAGGAAAGGTTGAAGATTAAAATAAAATCACGTGTATTTTTAGCAAATTTTAAGAATATTATCTTTAAGTACAGGTATAAAGTATAATCTTATTTTATTCTGAAATTAAGAACCATGATAAAAAAAGTCTAGACAGAAAGGTTGCTGTTTGTTTTTGACTTGCATAAAAATAATATTAAAGGAATGATGTAATCATGCGAGAAACAAAAATTGTACTAGTACATAGTAACACTACGCAGAGAATTTCTCTCGGAACAATATAAAAAATAAATACACGTGATTTCTTACTACGTACACACTATTTAGTGATTTTTACCAAACCCCCTCCCCCCCCCCTTTCAAGCCTCACGTGATTAATGGACGGCCCCTTTTAGACGTCGACAATAGGCCTGTTTGCCGACATTGGATATAGTTGATAATAGAAAAATTAGGCAAAAGGGTAGGTAGTGTTTCTTGTGGATCTAAACTTCACTTTGGCTAATCTTTATTCCGGAGTTTGGACGACGCTACCGAAAATAAATATCAATGTTAGTTTCCATGTATCTCTGCTCGCCTGTAATTCGCCTCTTTGTCTGTTTTCTTTTATATTTTCCAAATTTACTAAAAAAAAAAATTATAAAAAATCATTAACCCGTTGTTCTCACGATTACCACTTATGAAAGCAAACTTAACAAACACTTCTTCGCTCTCAGATATGCGTTGAAGAAACTGAGGTCAATAGGCGAGGCAATAAGCTCGAGAATGCCTTGGCTCGTGGCAAGAGGCTGAGGCGCAAGGCAGACTCAAAGAGTGAGGAATTCAGTTCATTACCGTCTTACAAGCTCCTTACTTTCTAGTGATGGGACACTACTGTTTAAAACTGACAAGAAAATAATTTTACTTCAATTTAGTTTTTAGTTAGAATTTAGAATTGCACAAAAGAGAACATATTGATAATATTAATGCGGTTCAATTAAGACTTTCTGCCAACACATGTAATCAAACCATAATTGTCATAATACTCGTAATAAAAGTGTATCCGTTCAAGAAAGTTGAATTTGACACTCATGCGATTTTGATCTATTGCAAAAGATTAATTCAAGGCCGAGTGAGTCGGAATACTATAAGATGTTTATGTATGGTCTTCTAACGTTCCTATCCTAAATATTATCTTAGTGTTAGAGACTTTATAATAAGAGCTTTTATAATTCATACAAAAGTTCAATAATATGCACAATAATAATTGCACAGTTGGCCTAGTGGTTTAGGCGGTCGCCACGCCGCTTGCCAATTCGCCAAGGGTTCAAATCCTACACGGGACAAAATTTGTGTGATCCACAAATTGTTGTTCTAAGTCTGAGTGTTAATTGTGTCCGTTTCATGTATGTCTGTAAAGTCCCCCGCGACACAGGACGTTTATTCCTAATGCGGGAGTTGCCTTTTAAAAAAAAAAATCAAAGACCAAAGACTAAAACTAGGACAAATCTTTGCCTTAATTAAACAAAGTTTTCAAGCGAGGTCGAGAAAAAAATATAATCAACGAAATTACGATCCAACGTCCTCAAAAGCAGAAAGTCACTCGAACTATCATCGTTGCAACGAGCGGAACAAACTACAGCCAAGTGTGTCGATTTCCAGCGTCGTTGAGTAGTGTAGAAAAAAATAAATCTCGAGTCGCAAGTTCAGGGGGGTGGCCCCACCCTTCCCTTCCTACAGACCTCCTTAACTGCTGCTAGCGGACAAAAAGAATGAATGGATCCGCCCCTTAACGAATACACCGACCGGCATAATTCATACTTAGGAAACTGCAAGGAGTTGACATGAATTTTTATATTTTTTTTACTTTTTAATTACGATAGCATAGCGTCGCCAATGAGGTTAGGTTTTCTGAATGTATTTTTTTTGTTATTTTTGTTTTTTTTGTTCTCCTTCTTTAATACGCGTTACGTTAGTCTGGAATTTTTGGACTATTTTTTCCTGTTTTTTGTTAACTTTGTTGGTGAATATACCCATGTTATGGACGATGAAGGTACCTACCAAATATATTTTATTTGCTTTTATAATCAAAGTCTTGATCACACTTAGATGATGTATACGGTAAGAGACACACGATCTTATAAGATATAACCCATTATCTATTTTATAATATACGACGTATTTTTAGACGTAAATATACTAACGACTATTTCTAATAAACTTAATCTTTGAATTTGAAAAATAAATGTCAAAATTATATAAAACTGCAACTCTATGACCGATCTTCATTAAAAGATCTTATGCATCATTTAAACTACTTTGAGATCAACTCGAGTAAGAACTCGCTCGTAATCGATTAAACGCTCCTTCTTGTCGCTCGTTTGACAACTACTTACTTTGTAACTTAAAATAAATGACACAAGTTACTAATGATAAGCCGCGTTACACGAAGAAAGTATATTTAACTAATCTATCATCTTTGAAATATTTTAAAACTTTTTTTCGCACTGCCTTGTCTGTATTGCCTGTAACTTGCTGTCTCTATTTATTACGATTGTCGAAAGTCAAACTATTTGCTTCATAATAAAAATATTTTGTTTTACATTTTTGTTACTACAAACGACGTGTTCCATGTTACATTTATGTTTTGAATTTCGTAATAAAGTCCAGTGCAGTCAATTTTGCATATATTCTGCAACTGAATAACAACTATACAAATTAGGTAATATTAAACGGATAAATTGCTTGTGAGTGTTCATTCTACAAACACAAAAGCAAATAAGGGTTAAGTTTAGTCTTAAGACAAGATTATCAAGCTGAGTGTTGCGTCTAAACGCTCCACGGAAGGCAACCTTGGAAGTTAAGATGCGTCGGTTGCCACGTATAATTTTTTCCACTCTCTTTCAATTCCCCCCCTATCGCCTCCCATCCCCTTCTCAACCCTTCCGTCTGTCAATCTTAACTACAAGGCGGGAAGGCTCCGCGTTACACAGTTCGGTTCAGGCCTACATTTTTTTTATTTTTGCTATCAAGGTTTTAATAGGACTGACTAGGTTTTTTCTCAGAATCGATGATTCGTTCGAAGTAAAGCTGGTTTTGTGAGCTTTGAAATAGTTTTATGAAGGATACGTCCTGTGGTTCTTTACATTTTAATACGGAATAGTTTCTTTGGTAATGAGTGTCTAGGTTATATGTGATCAACTGTTTATTAAAAGTGCTAATCTGAGCTTAAGGTTCAAAATGTTTAATAGTATCCACAATTTTTCTTGTCTAAATATACTAAGTCGAAGATAAAATTATGTATTCAAAACATGTGCAATCCATACCATACTACCTAGTTGAATTATATAAGATTTATTACCCAAAAATGTGTAAAACATTTTAAATGTTATTTAAAATTAATTAAAATAGGCGCTAAACAATATTATGTAATGCGTTGTATTAAACAATAAGTATACCTAAGTATATATATAGGTACTGCTACTTAATAAAAATCACAAACACAAAATGTATTCTAATTTTATATTAAGTTCAAGTTAATAATCAGTGAAGTCGGTTTATAAATATAGGTAAACAACCCCCCCAAAGAAAGCGATCGGTCATTTGTACCGTAGAACCAAAAGGGCTATACTTTTACAATACTTCGTCGTCCGGGCACTAATCAGTGGTATTGTGGTACTGTTTGAAGTCTCCGTAATGGAAGACCAGACAGGCTACGGGGGGAAGGAAATAAAAAAATATTCAACGCACGCATAAGTAGGCGCAAGTTGCAGGATGTAAAGAAAATGTTGACCGGACGATTGTCTAAAATACTGAAAACATGTTTACATCATTATTATCACATCATATCACATTAACAGTCTAAAGCCGGGTCTCCTGCGACACTGGTTTATGTTTTTAAACACAAAACATCACATATTTATCAAAATATGGGCGTGGTCTAACTGTTTTGTTAATTTTAACAAGCAAACATGTTATCCAAAGCGGACTGAAAACATCCCAGCGTATACTTCTCGCATAATGAAACTGAACTAACATTAATACTTATATTATTAATATTTATACTATAAAAGTAAGTAGGTAAGTAAGTGTACTATAAGTCATTTTGGCGAGTAGATAAAAGACTTTTGCTTTTAGTGTAATCGTGTTTGATGTTCGTTTAAAAGTCCGTCTCCTGCGAATTTTCGCTAACATGTTTAGTTAACAAGTTTTGTTAGTTTGTTTTGTTATTTTTAGCGGCAGTAGAAGCGCCTTAAGGAGGTTTTGAACTACTATATCACGCTGGCCAAACGGGTTGGGCAACCTATAGATTCTTATACTTAATTTTCTTCCTAAATGTGTATGAAATAATATTTTTTTCCCTTCTTCTTCTTCTTTCACATTTTATTAATATGTTATGCAATTAAATGACTGCTCAAAAATCGTTTTAGTTTAAAATTAAAAGGATTTAATTATTTTTAGTTTTGCTTCATTACAATTAAAATGAACGTGTGTTGATAATTTTAAGAACATACAGACAGTTTTACACTACCTGTATGGATACTAGTTACTATTACTTGGTTAGTTTTTGCAAAATGTCCAAAATCAATAGTGCACTTTAACCGCAACACGAGACTCAAGATACATCACCAAAGGGGGTCCCCTACGATCCACTACGCTGTACAAACTTACAACAGATAAGGGCCTCAAGTACCCCCCAAAAGGGGTAAGACAGGCCCCCCAAGTCTATCTAGACGTTAGTGGAAGAAAAAATAATGCGACAGAGGGAGGGTTGACGTCGATGGCGGGCGACAGTTTTAATTTCGTCATCACGTTTTCGGTTTATTTTGTCATTGTTTAAGCGTAAAAAAACTAAACAATGATAAGTCAGTTCGAACTGGGAATAATCGTAATTCAAAATCAATTTTGATACGATATATCTACAACCGTCTTCAATGATTTTTCATCAAATTTTAACGTCAGTTTTATTCCCCATTTCACTTTAATGCAACCACAACGTGCCCACAACACAATTATTTATAAAATAGCTCTATTAGATAGACATAGCTACTTACTTACACATAGTGCCTTACACCTTTAGAGGTAAAAAAAATAACGTAACTAGATAAACTTGTTTTAAAAAGTGACCTTACGAAAATCTTTTGTTCTTAACAACAAAAGATTCTTTGTCTAGAGGCCTGAGAAAGCAGCGATGCTCTAATTATTCCCACAGTGGCTAAAATATTTAGTTACAGTCTTATTGTCCTTCGCCACACTGTGCCGTTTCTAAATCTTATACGTAAGGAATCAATTTCAAGTACAGTTGGTGAAAGAAATATGAATAGGTAATTTATTTTTGAATGTGTGTTTTGTACTTTACTTTATTTTCTTTACAGTGCCTGAATATATAGTCTTTATTTAGTAATGATTAATTAAAGTATATTCGGTCATGAATATTCAAACTACGTATATATAAGTGGGAATAAGGAAATTAATATTTTGATATAGTTTACTAATTGGAACCAAATCGAAGAATTTTCTGCGTAATGTAATATAATTTTGCAAATTTTAAAGCCTTACTTAGAAGTTGTCATTAGGTTTTGCCAACCTATAAAAGATAATATTTTAGCTTTCCTGAATTGCTTAACTAACTATATTAAGTAATGGCTATCACCATCATGATGATAAATTAATAATCGAAATCAAATACGAAAATAGAATAAAGCTTTTTAGCGAGACACAGTGAAAGCTGAGTTTGTAATCCACTTTTATTTATTTCTGTTCCAAAAATGTATCGTTTTACATATTGTAATTTGTTTATTTTAAACTGTTCAAGGGTTAATATAGTGTCATATTTATCCGTCGGACTGTACCGGCTGACGCGGTGGCGGGCCTCACGTGAACTTGATACATGACATTGTCTGCCCTCTTCACGCACGACGCCAATCCCTTTGTCTTTTCGCATCCAGCTCTAGCTTTCTTGGCAGCATGTTCGTTTTTTAAATGCAGAAAAAAAGCAGTAGTAATTGTTATTTGCCAGAATGGTACTAAAATTATTTGACGTTTCACAAAGGAGGTTTGAATATTGATTGTTAAAAAGTTTTTCTAAATTCGAGCAAGTATGTGTTTTATGGGAGAGGCCTATGTCATGCAGTGGACTATAATAGGCTGACAATCATGTTACTTAATAAATAAAGGAATATATGTTTTTGTAACCACTGTGTTGTTATTTATATACAATCAGCAGTTTTTGACGTCATTGTTAGCTTTAACGCCGAATATGGTAAATGTGCGACAATTTGCCATTTTAGATAGTAAAATTTAACCCTTCACAGACCGCAATAACTTCGGTACATATAGATATGTGTCAAGGTATGAAATACCAACATTGCACAAACATTTAGGTGTTATATAAGGAAAGGGAATATTATGCATACCGTTTAATACTCATTTATTTAATTTTTTCCTACTTATTCCATACTTCATGCTCCATGCAATGAAATTTGGCATGTAGATACTTTGATTCTTGAAATTTTTTGGATTCGGTAAAAAGTAGCCCATATGTGTGTGTGGAAGTAAAACCGCGAGCGAAAGCTTTTATCAAAATAAAGTGATTAGTTTTTGATCATTATTTTCACTATATTTAAAATATATATTATGTTTGCCATGTAACACAATATGTTTTAACTATGGAAATCTTTCTAAATGTGGTTGAGTTTTATCAAAGTTTTGTTCAGAACTCTATAAGGCAAGGAGACTGCAATCTGCAATCGCTTTAAATCGACTATCAAGCAACATGATCGCAAAGCACACAAAAAGGAGGTGGCATATGGCATTTAATCAACATATTTCGATTTCATTGAATGCCTAAAACGAAAATATTATAATGGAATACAAACAAAAGCTTCAATGTATATCATTCTACATCTTCCTCCTTTACGATGAAAACAAAAATAAGTTTGTTTTAAGCACCAATAATCATCCCTTTACATCAACAAAAATTATATACTTTTCAAGTGTAATATTGAAATGACAAAGCAACGTCTGCTCGCGTCCTTTGAGAAACAACACTTTTAAGTATCTGCGAAAAGTTTGGCGCGATGCTTTCTTTCAACGGAAACCACATCATTAGACCGTCTCAGATTTTCAAGTTAAGTACTTGCTACCGTTTATTTTAAATTCAACTGCAAACTTTAAGGGAAACGTTCAGAGACAGTATTGTATGAAACATTTTGGATTTTTTTTTAAAAGATATATTTTTAAGGCTATCTACACTTTTGATTGAAAATTTATTATAGTTAAAGAGTAATTTTAAGAGTATTAAATAAACTGTTTTATTTATATGCTCACACCAACGCTTACGATTACGTAAGAGGTTACCGGTAGGTATATACATAAACGATCGCGAGACTAGTGAATAGTATCATTTGTCTGTACTTCGTCAATATTTATTGTTCCTACACAGTTACGGAATATTATAAATCAGCATTTGTAGACCTTTTATTAATAGATCATGTCTGTGAATTCTTTCAAAAAAAATATAAAAGAGTGCAGAGATTTTAAAATCACTGAACATTTCTTACCTCTAGTATCATTTTACCCGTAATTTAACATCCTACGCAGCGAGGGAAGGAAGGTGGAAGATGGGGGAGCACTTGACCGCCCTACCCTTCATCGCCTCAAGAACAACATTGGGATTTTAATATAGTCGTGTTTTAATTTCACGATAGTTAACGATAGTGAACATAGATTTGTGTATTCTTTTACGTTACATTTTAAATCAGTCTTTAGATACATATTAGAAATCGAATATGCAATGCACTTTCAATTATAAAAGTACTAGCTGACCCATGCAACGTCGTTTATGTCTCCTATTGTCCGTAACGTAATAATTTTCCCCCGTTTTTTTTGTAACATTCTTCATTGATCTAGTTACAAAATATGTGATAAATGAAGAACCGCTCTACCGATTTTGTGCAAACTTCACATAAACCATCTACTAAATAACCCCAACAAAGCCTAAACATTTGGTTTGGATAGGTGAGCCCGTTCTTGAGTTATAAAATTACAACGAAAAGTCGCATTGATTTTTATATATATAGATATTATAACTAAAAAGTTAATATTATGTCAAAACATGCTTGTTTTTTTTCTTATTCTTCGGTATACTACATAACTATTGAATAATATCTAGTACTCATAGTAAATAGTTTTAAAAATAAACAAAAATATGGACGTAAATTTTAGAGCTACAATCATTTAGTTGGTTCTTCAATCTTCAGTTCAGTCTACGAACTAAGAAAGGAGTAACTTTTGCTATCTGTCTTCCAATGTAAGTATTTATTTATTTTAAATCTCATTCGTATAATTTGTAGTCCTAACTGTGAAATAAATGCACTTTATTCAAAAGTAAATAACAACCGAAAACACACTGCGGTCGAATAAAAGTCGGCAGTAAAAAAATAAGCTCCTATTAGAAAAATAGTAGAGCTCTCATATGTTTAACCGGCGTTTCTCAAGTCTGCGCCAAATGAGGGTGAGCAGAGTTAATGAATAATTAATGTGCACACTGTTCTCGCCAATTATAATTACGTAAGGAAAGCAATTATGGCAGCCACCCTGTTTGTGATTTGCACATAGTTAGGAAAAACTATGCGTGATCGCGAACTTGGTCTTGCTAAATTTGTTTTGTGAGTGTCTCCACTACCTACTTCATTTTTGCTGTAAACATGGATAAAACTTCATTTTATAGTAGGTATGTTTAAATTTATGTGATCGTGAAGGATAATTCTGAAATAAACACGTTTTATTTGTTTTAATCACAATAACAGTTTGTATTTTTCTTGGTTCTACTAACTTAATTAGAATACGTTTAAACATTTGATTAATTTTAGCGATTTGTTAGGCTACTTTACCAGTTATTTTACAGTTTATTTTTACTATACATGTTTATAATATATATTATACTAGCTTTTGCCCGCCGCTCCGCCCGCCTATATATGTCGGTTAATGCTGTAAGCAGTAGCCTATGTCCTTCCTCAAGAATTCAAGTGTCTCCATGCCAAATTCCATTGAAATCGGGATAGCGGTTTAGCCATGAAAGCGTAATAGAAAGACAAAGTTACTTTCAAATTTATAATATTATGGATACATTATTATAAACATACTGTCACGTAGTGGTTTTAGGAGCCTAGAAACTGGTGGTGATTCAAAAACTATATATATCCAAGGAATATCAATCGTCTATAAATATCGAACAAAGAACTACTCTGTAGTTATAATAATATATCTATTGTCCCTACCTTTGTTTACGGCTGTTTCGAAGTGTGTAACTCCCGCGATCATCACAGAAACGGATCGCGGCGGGTGACCTTAACTAAATCGAAAATACTTCAGACTTTGCTTTAAAAAGGATTCCAGAAAGAATACTTAGCCATTATAGTTGAACAAGTGTTAAAGGCAAGGTGTTAGACTGTGAAAATAATTAAAAGTTAAAAAATCTATTCTTTTATTAAATCCTTCGACGTTTATAGGGTTAAAAAGACGTATTGAGTGACATTAAAGTTTATCATTGAATCGATAAAAAAATGGCAAAGGTATTAAAGTTTGAGCTTAGTTGTTTCAAGACCGAATATAATAAGTACACCAGCAAAATAATCAAGCTATCAAGCTATCAAAGGTAGGTAGAAAACTTAAATAAAATACGTTTCGGTACCCAATGATGTAGAAGCATCTTAAAGCTTTGTTGCATTGTATGCATTCGTGGCTACTACTCTACTCTGCTTATGCTTTCCATCAGGCAGAGCAGAGTCACTTTGGCTGGCCCTTACATAAAGAATTAGGGAGAGAACCATCCTAGAGTCAGTAGTACTGTTGGTACATAATCACAAATTTTAACAAAAAAAATTGTGATTATGTACTACCGACTTCAATCTGGACCAAATTTAAATGGAATCACACGAGAAGCACCAGCTTTCAAATAAAAAAGAATCATCAAAATCAGTTCACCCAGTCGAAAGTTATGAGCTAACAAACATAACAAAAAAACAGTCGAATTGAAAACCTCCTCCTTTTTTTGAAGTCGGTTACAAAGACCATAGATCACCCAACAGAATTCCTGTATTATTAATACCGGAAGGCACATTTTTCATTAAAATTATCTGTTGTACAAGTAAATCAGTGCACGTATCTAATTAACAACAATGGCTGCGCACGCGCAGGTCACGGCGAGCGCGCGTCACGCCTTGTCGGGCCGGAAGTGGGACCATGACGCCGGACGTCGAGATTGTGGCCCCAGCCCCTGATTCCTTCCGGTGGATCCGCGATGGGCTCCTGAGCGTCCAGAGTTGAGTCATGAGAGATAGAGGTAGGGGTCCATATATTTTTTTCTATTGATATATTGTTTAACTTCTGTATGTTTTGTATATTTTTAATTAAGAAAATATTCCGTATATCCCTTAAAAATATACTTTGGGCAAATATTTAGTTATACAACGTTTGTATTAGTACATACATTATTAAACAATCTTTTTTAGAAGAACATTTATTTAATGAAATACAATATTACCCATAATTATGCAGTATTGAAGTTACGGAATTCTGAATATTTTAAGGTATGTGGACATACCCTTCTAAAAAAGTTAATGTTATTACAAAATCGTAAATCCAGTTAATTCTAGAATATTTTAAATAATTCTAAACAAATAATCGGGATTTAATTCTCAAAACGGATTATTTTTGTTCAAACTAATGGACTCTAAAGACCTGGTCGTACGCTTACTTCGAAAGAAAAAAGGCGCTATTTTTTGTTGTGACTTCAGGACTGAATATTTAATATGAGACTTAGACTTGGGCACAGATGTGGTTTTATCCCAACCATTCCATGTGACATCACGAGACTTATTGATTTTATGTAAAGGAGTGACATTTAAGTACCTACTTGCAAAAATAAGAAAGAGATGTTCCCTTTTAAAAAAATCGCTTCATCTCATCTCTCGTTCCGTTCATAAGGTCGTCGCTCTCAATCTTCGGTACGGAGCGATTAGTGATTTTTTTATTATTATTGAGCTCGTCATGTCCTGACACTCCTGACTCATGCGACTCACACTGGGATGTGTTGTGATCTCTTTAACTTGCCGATTAGCAACTTTAGTTTTGCTATATTTCGGTTAGTGTTACCAGATTAAATATTTATGATTTAGATGGAGAGACAATATTTGTAATGAAGTGCAATAATAAATATTATGGTCTAAAAGTAAAAGTTACACGGAAATATGCCATCATCTGCTCAAATATTAATTAATTTTCAAAATTTTGTATAATTATAAATAAAAAGGTATTTCAATAATAATAATGTGTTTTGTCTCTAAAAATAATTAGAAATTGAAGTAGTAGTTACTGGCTGGATAAAAAAATATTAGATACTTTCATTGTCGTCTTTGAGGTGTTTACAAATAATATATTTTAAAACAGTCTATGACATGCGTTCGATTTTTAAATATAGAACCTAACGTGTTTAATTACCAACATAATAGTAATTATGAAACCGCAAGGTATCCATGAACTCTACCGAGTAGACCGCAAAAGGGCGTAGAACAGGTGACTTGTGCGTTCACACGGTGCGTGCGCGCTTCTCACGCACTCGCCTTACGCTTCCTTCCTGTCTGCGTCTACAGAGTGATCGGATACTCGGACTAGGGCTGCGTCTTTGTGTTCTAATGAGTTTTTTAAATTAATCGACTTTTAAAGTGATGCTGTACCTACCTACTTATACCTACTATTTTGAAAAGTTATCATTGCATCTGAGCATTTCTTTCGTAAGGTGTAAATAACATTTGATACATAGAGATGCCGCAAGTACATGCGTGACGTAAGCAGTTTTGACGTCACTACTACCTAAAAAGCTTCCATAGCAAAAAGATTTTCGAAATGTACGGGTTAATGTTCCATATTTTTGTATTCTAGTTTATTTCCGCGAATACTTAGAACAAAAATAGATGTCAATTTTACCAATAGAGAGATAGAAAACTTTTTACGAATGTTGCTATTATAAAAAATGACGTTGCTATTATAAAAAAATACTACAAAACAGAAAAAAAACTATTGCGAATTCATTTTGACACTTCAAACAAAAACACCTCGTACTTTTAGCCATTATCGTACAGCATGTATCCTTAAGGGTTATTGTGCACCCTTACGTGATAATAGTTAGGGCCACCGTGTCCTGGGAACCTTGGCTTCCGTCCACAAGTGACAAATCTTTTTTTGATTGAAGCTATCGTATCCGGGGGAAGTGATTGAGGAAAGAGATTCTAAGTAGTTTGAGAGAGCCGGAGTGTTAAGTGATGATTAAGTTTTTTTTTAATGATGAAGTGGTCATATTGTTTGTGTTTTAGCATGATCGATGGTCATATTAGGGCAGTTTAATCATTGACGTTGTGAGGCATTCTTATTGTTGTGCCATTTCTGGATTCCTAAAAGCCAATCACAACATTTTGCACTAAGTAAAATGTTGTGATTGGCTAATAATATAAGTTGGATGACGTAGTGCTTAAAACGGTCAGCTCGCCGCTTTCTACTGCGCTGCGTGTTGTGGGTTTGATCCCGTCAAGGGACAATACTTTGTGCGATCCACTTGTTCTGATTCTGGGTGTTCCTTGTGTCCGTTTCATGTATGTTTGTAAAGTCTTATAAAAAAAGTTTTTTTAGTTTTACTTAGGATTTGATGACGTCACCATAAATATGGCAACCTGACACAAGGAAATTTGTCTAACATAATTTATAGATAGAGATTTATACTCTATTGAAATAAGCAACGATTGTGTCGATAATCTGTTTGGATTTGTACAAACTGGGAATCGAATCTATTATTTCCTCTGTGATGTACTTTTGTCCTTAAAAACAATGACAAATATCGTTCGTATCTTCTGATTAGAAAGGGTCCTAATTAATAATTAATTAATTACAAAAAAAGTACAGGTGCCTAGTCTACATAATATGTTGATCTGTCGTAGTAATATAAGCTAATACAATAACAGCTCAAATTCTACTGGTTAATGATAGCAAACAAAACGGATGAACGTTGATGAATTATGGACAAAATTTAACCATCAGGCGATCCTTAGAACGAATAATTTACCAAGAAATTCCCCATCTTAACACTCACAGTCGTTTAGCTCCTTATTCTTGGCAGTTAACCCTTTTGTCGCTGCGGTTAAGGAGCTATTGTTTCGAGCGGTCTCACGGACCCCCGTCTCAAGCAAACAGGTCAGGATATTGCTTTGTTTCTCTGTTACATTGTTTAAGTAGGCTAATATTCCCATGGGAGTGGAGGGTTAAGGAACAGTGTCCTGTTTGAGGAGTTAATGTTTTTTTAGGGTTATTTTTCGTTTGGTGTAAGATGAGATGTGTGAGTGTTAACTTTCGCGAAATTAAATATGTTCAACACTATGGAAGATTTTTTTTTCATATTTTTTTAATTTTCTCGAAATTATGTTGTTTGTATGTTATTTAGTTTCAATATGAATTTTATATCTTTTGTTCGTCGGTGTATTGTCTTAAGTTTAGGATTGTTGGTGACTGTGATGATTTTGTTTTCTAGTCTTGGGCGTTTTCTAATTTTGATTGCCGAAAAATTCATTGAGGGACGTATTTAGTAAGACCGGAAGAATGTATGCAAATTAGTATAGTTATGAGTATATAGCATAGAATTACAATTGATTACAATTTTATTAAAGACTTCATGAGTAAATTTCGTATTAAGAACTCATGAGAAAACTAGTAGGGCTTACTAAAAATTCACTTTAAAAGTGGCAAAACATTTTATCAAATTTTTCTCCATAGCTTGCAATTCAATTTTCTTTTTCTTTGTTTTTTTGCTATTGGCAAGATTCTATTAGGGTAATTGAAAACACCAGTTCATGAAAACATGTTTCATTAAAAAAATTCCATATGGATCTTGAATTTTTAGTCTTGTATTTTAATTAATCAATTTCTGAGCTTTTAATTTTGAAGAAATGGCGATGAAATTCATATCTTAAGATTATGATCATTGCGTGCGAGTTTATCATTAGGGTGTAGCTACACCACCATATTGTACCCTCAGAGTATCATTTGAGGGTTAAGACGGGGTGACCGGTAATATTCATTATTACAAATGATTATAATCTTTAAATACTTTTTGGTATTTTTTAATTAATGTAATGTAAACTATGTTGAAGCAAATGTGATACTTAGTGTAAGTTCGTATATTAATTAATGTGGTAATGTCAGGAACTTTTTATTTGTTGCATTGCCTGTATTGCCCTCTTGGATTTTGCTCATGCTCTCCATCAAGCAGAGTAGAGCCACTTAGGTAGTCTCGTATATAAAGAACTAGTTGTTGCCCGCGGCTCCCCCCGTGTATATGTCGGTTATCGCGGCAAAAAGTAGCCTATGTCTTATTCTGATGTATAAGCTATATTACTGTAAAGTTTCATCCAAATCCGTTCAGTAGTTTTTGCGTGAAGAAGTAACAAACACACACACTCACAAACTTTCGCCTTTATATATTAGTGTGATGTGATAGATTAGTACAGATAGTGTTCTTTAAAAATAGTAAATCGTGAACTATTAAATGGAGATCAGACCATCTAATTCTATTGAACTAAATGTATAGACTGCACTGTCAAAAATTAAACATAAATTATAGTTATCTCATATCTTGCCAGGTATTAAAATGATTTTTTTTAATATTTTCCTAGATTCGCTAAATTCTTTCTTCATAATCATCATCAACAGGCTCTAAAGCCCACTTTTTAGCCCACAGATGCTATAGGGGTTGTTTCAAGTTTTTCTTTTCTTTGCAGTGCTATTGTCCTGCAGAGTTTGCTCCCATAATTGGATCTTACGATACCCACGGGATGAATAGTGATATTCCGGATTCTTAATCTGAATCTTCCCAAGAAAACAAATTTTACTTCTCAAATAACGACTACATTTGAAATACACAGTATTCATTTAATCAACAGTGCGTCAAGCTGTCCGCCTTATATTTAGCGTATAATTACAATACAACGGTCGCACAAGCTGTCGTGGCGTACCGGTCGCGGCGCATCTGGCGGTAAGTGTGCACACCTCCTTATGATACTAAATTTTATATTAATGGAGCGCGTTTTTGCATGATATTTATTGTTTATTTTTTTTACCGTAAGCATTTTTGTTTCAAGAATATACTTTAATTGACAATGAAATTGCACTTTTACAAAATAATGAAGGATTGTTGAGACGATGAGATGATACGTTTTGAAGCTTACAATTACAACATTCGGGATCGTCAGTTCGATATAGTTTAGTAAACGCAATTCATGGTACAGTAAGCCAAAACTTCCTTCTAAGGGGAGGCCATATCCAGCAGTGTTGTTGAAGACTGTTGATAATGACGATGATGATGATGAAAGGTATTTATGATGAAAGCGATGAACAAATATAATATGTATACTTGCAATAACATTTGTAAGGTGACAATTTCGTGCACGATCCATGTCCATTTGTATGTCATTTCTTAATTGTGACCCCTCGACTATCGCAAGGGTTAAAACATGAGTTAGCAAGTCTCGATCTGTAGCTTTCTTTCTCGTTTAATTAAGAATTGAATTCATTAATTAACGTAGTATTTCAACTTTGTAACATATGTCTGTTTCGTTATCAGTATAGTGACGTGGCAAGAAATATCTTAAATTTCATCAAATGCAAAACTTAGAACAATTACATAAGGTTTATTTTGCAATGAATGAGGCCGTTAACGCTTGATTTGTTTTCATTTTACGGTCTTCTCGAATGAACAATATAGAATGAAGAACTTTGTCTTGGTGGAACAATATAAATAAGCTAAGAAAGGCAAAATGGTTATAGAATCTCTAATTAAAATATTATTGTTCATTCTTTAGTTTATATTTAACTACATTTGAATTCTTTAAAGTTAGTAAGATGTCTTTTTCCCAGGGTTTTGTTCGCATAATAATGGGTTTATTAGGACTCAAAAACGTTTTCTTGGATGGGGGGAACGTTTTCTGTAATCAATGGCCATTAGTATGCGAAATTTCATAAATTCGTATTTGAACTTCGAACATGTGCCTACCTACTAGTTGGAAGTGCCGCCATGTTCTTAGGTGCTATGATGATGATGACTAGACAAGTTTCAATTTGAATTCGGAAGTCTTGGCTTGATTGGTAAGTTTTTGTGGAGCACAAAGCGCACTTCCGGCTTGTCACGTTCCATATACGAATTTTGGAAATGACGTCGATGCGCTCCAACGGTTTATTAGAAATTGATATTTGGAATCTTAGATGGCCATTACACCGTCTGTCTTCCGGTTGTGTATAGAAAGGGGCGCGTGCCGACTTAATTGCTTCATTTGTATCAATAATGCGGGATGAATATTGTTTTTTATTCGTATCTGAGGTGTTCTGCTCGACTGCTGATGGAAATTTATTCAGCTATGTCTACTAATACCGCTTAATGAGTAACCATTTAGCCGTAACAAACAAATATCAATTGTCATCAACTTTAGACGTTTTACAATCACAATAGTTTCAAACAGAATTGGATAAAATTCATCATTTTACACCTAAACGAATTATGTATCTCGTTGCATTTTTAAGCCTGCCGTGTACAGTGCGTCCGCTTAAACAAACAAAATACCGACCAATCACGATTTTGTGAATTTGAAATTTGTTAAAGCCCAACGTTTGTACAGAAAACCAATACGGAGTACATGTATGTACATGGTAAAACTACGCACGGGCTAAGCAAACTGCCAACGTGTGTGAGTCCACCCACACATAAGGGCGCGTCTGTCGTACGCTCACTCACACAATGCGATATTGCAAATGGGCTAGTCGAATGTATTCGTTCGCCCGCCGGCCGGTGGGGGTGGCTGGGCTAGCCAAGAGGGGGGGAAAGATGCGTTTTTGTGCAGTACTCTCCGCTTTAGCAGCTACGTTTATGAGTAAATATAAGTGCGTAACCGATAACGGCCTTAATACGGGCTACGTCACTCTATGAGTTACCCTGCTTTTGGACTCAATTATGAGTGTCCGTGTACGCGACATTTAGACTTTCTTCATTACAGGGTTGCCACTTTAATATAAAAGTAATTAATAAATAAAAAAATATTTATGACTATATTATAAATAATTATTTTGCTTTCAGTAGTGTAAGTAATTGACAATATGTCGATAGTTGTTTTGAAAAAGTGAAGCTCAGTTAATTTGTGATTGTAGGTGCATACTACCATCCATTCATCATTCAGAGCTTTTACGACTCGCGCAAACTATAAACGCTGTACTCTACATCTAATCCTACAGTCAAAGTTCATTTATTCAGTGTGCCGCTGAGGCACTGTCAAACGTAAAATATATGTTTGCGACTGTACCGACAGTTAAAAGGTTTGGTGGTAGCCCTGTACTAGCCGGCCGGAACGGTAGGCTTTTAAAAATAAACGGTTTGTTATTTTTAGCGACAGAACCAGACTAAGTGGCTGTAACCCCGGGGAATTCCATCCTTCTCTGAGAGTTAACCACACCTGACTGGCGATGCTCACGGCCCGATTCACACTTCTTTCAGCGCTTCGAACCGTCCGAATGGAAAACACATGAAAGGCCTGTTACTAAGAAAAAACGCCCGAAAAAAATTACTGTACGTTAATAGTGTTTAAAAATAAGAGACAATTTTCGGAAAGGCAAACAGTCTAAGGGAATCATTGGTATTTTGAACTTGGAATTCTTGCATGTACTCACACACACATAGATACATATTATGTACATTTCCTGCTATAAACTGAATAAAGCGCTTACTAAACTAAACTCAATATATTGAATTTTCAAATTTAGAATGTGCAAAAACAACTAGCTACTTACTTCGCTATTTTTTTTTCAACTTTAAAAATATGTCAATATAATAATAGCACGTACAAGGTCATATGATCTTAAGCTAGACGATTTTTTATTTATTTTCATATGTGCCAGTAGCGAGCCTGCGATTAGTTCGAAAACTATTTCATTACTAGACCGTTTCACTAACCTCACATCGATTGTACGCGATGTTGCTACTACAAAATTTATTTTGATTAATTCGTTACACCACGTAACTTTGGTAGGCTCGACATCATTTCCGTAGGTACACGACATGAACACAAAGCAATACTGGACACTGTCCACTCCTCTTACGGGACGAACACGAATTTTCGCACACACACAAACGCCTATTTCAGTTTTACCGCACACTCACTGCTGCTTGTATAAAATTTATGGTGCACACTTTTGCATCGCAGCGCTATAGCAACATAGATCTGTGAAAGGGGGATGGCGCTGGTCAGCCATTTCGTGTCGACGAGATTTATAACCTCTCTGTGCGTTCGCGCTAACTTTAGTAAGATGCGTGTGTGGATGACGGCCTTTATTGCTGAAATCGCTTTATTACGTAAACTGCAACATATGTTCCTTTTTCAAATTAGGAACGTTCTAAATTCGATATTTGGCAAGAAAAATAAAAATGTGTAAATGGTAGCAACAGAGTTATTGGGACCATTATTTCAAAATGTACGGTTAGGTGGGAGTCGAGGTGGCGGGTGCGGGGTCAGCTCGGCTGTTTGTCTATCGCCGCGCTTTCCCATTCACCGGGTGAATTTTCCGAAGCCCATTGCGCTTCCGTCCCCCACTGCCCCCGGGCCTTCCTCTCTGTATTTTTATTAATAGAATTATGGAGTCTGAATGAGTAGTGCTTACTTATATTGATTAGGCAATACGTACTTATGTGTGTGGGTTTGGTTATGGCTGTTTGTTATTTACTTTCAAAGTTCTTGTTGCAATTTACATGGCCGCTGTACTAAGGATCGTTAGATCAGCTTAGCGATAGAATACTGATTATTTGAAAACAAAGAATACATACTATACTTTTAGTTAGCCAAATACTAAAATATCCTTGTTCTAATTTTAAACAATGTAAAAAAGAAGCAATTCAAATTCGGTTTTAAATATCGAATTCGTATTATTACCTACGTAAACCGTATTTCCAAACGCAAACTTATGATCAGAAACTCATAACGGACACGTCATGTCTTATCTGTGGCGAAAAGTAAGGCCATAGAATTTGCGGTTATCCTCATACGTAAGTGGATAGATATGTCAGCTTAGTGTCGTAATTAAAATAGTTGTTAACGGTATTACTAAGGAACATTAAAGGTATTGCTAAGGATAATAAATTCCTTAAACTCTTGAAAAGTAAAGGATATTGATTTTTTAATTGAAAATTTATGGAAAAGTGTGCGGCCTTAAAATAAAATTACACACATTTTACACATTTCATACTAATATAATGGATTCCAAAGTAACTCTATCCGTCTGAATTTATGTCTATTTGTTACGTTTTCACCGCTAAACCACTTAACCAATTTAAATGAAATTTTGCATATACTTATAGGCTACTCTTTACAGCTATTACCAACATACACAAATCTGCACTAAGGTAACCAGACTGGCTCCGCAGTCTGGTTACCTTAGTGCAGATTTTGCCTAGTTCGGAATCACCCTGATGACGTGTTAAAGATATATTAGGTTTTTACTCTATCTTTCTTAACTGTTCCCGCCTGTTTACTAGCCCACTTTAAACCTCGAATTCGCGATGACTGCGCAATGATACCACCATGTCGATAGCTTAAATCGTTGGTTTCGATGTTCAAAACTGTTCTGTTGATTAATGTTCCGGTTTATCTGTTCATTCGTAAATTATCGGTTTTTGATGATAAAGCTGCAGGTTGCATTATTTTAGACTTTTAATTTATCAGTCAGATATGGACGGTAAATTTGCACCAATAGACTTCTTAAGTAAGGGAAAACCGAAATCTATCCTTAAGTAATACTTGTTTGTTACTACACACATCAAAAGTGTCTAGGGATCAACATATGTGTCTAGGGATCAACATATATTTTTGCAATAACTTTTCTCCTGATTGATATTAATTAAAATTTTCTTTAAGGATTCATCAAATAAAGTGTTTTCGTTTGTCACAGTAACGATAAACCAAGTCACCTTTGCATTAATAAAGAAATTTGCCATTTTCCTAATAAAGGGATTTTTGACATCTGAACCACTAACATTAAAGTTCGAAAAAAAGACTGAAATAACAGTTTTCTTTAAAATGTTATTAGGTAACTTAAACAATTAATAATCCGTGTTTCTACCGCGAACACTAACAACACAAGAATCGGTTTGGCATACTCAAAATGAGTTCATCCAAATCACGCTGTGGAATGGCCGCCCATGTTCGTTGCAACAACAAAAAAAGGTCTTCTTGCGACTGGATACCCTCCATATTCGGCAGAGCTCTTCTCTGTAGCATATCCCATGCATGCTCAATCGGGTTCAAGTCTGGCGACTGAGCAGGCCAGGGCCAAAGCCACATCTCAATCTCAAGAAATCCGCATAAAAATGCTTGATCCCTAGACACTTTTGATGTGTGTATATTAAAAAAAATATTATGTCATTGTCCTTCTTCTTTTATAAATTAATTACATTCGTGAATTTCAGCAACCTTAATTCGATTCTATTTTTGAAATTTGTATTGGTAAATTTACTTTTGTAAAACACTTCGTACAAAAAACTAAGTTACGTTATGGTTAATTTTATAAAATTTTCTCGTCAAAAAAAGTACATCTCTACTGCCACAAGGCTCTATAAAAGTGTCGTTCGATAGCATTATAAACACAACTGTACACGACTGTACCCGTAGGTAGTTTATCAACGTACAGTCCGCGACGAAAACTCGCTCTGTTCAAATATTCACAACTTTTCGCAAAGGGAGGGTGGATGGTGGATAAAAACTGTCAGTTGTGTACGTATAGGTACTTACTAAGTGGCTAATGTGGTCCGTTAATGTGACTATTTTTGCATACAGTTTAAAGGGCGTATATAATTTATATTTAAAGACCAAGGGAGCATAATTATATTATTTATATGAAGTATTTTTTTTATTGAAATACTAAATTAATTAATCATCGTTTTACCTTTATTAGGCAAATATCAATTCATGTACTGAGTATATACCAATTATAATCATGTAAGTTATCCATAAGTGTGGTCGAAAAATAAACATTCTGAATGAGTGACGATTCAATAGACTTTGACTTACCACACAAAAATCTGCCCTGTTTATATTTAAAGCTATGAACAATAATTTCTTTAGGAATTACATTTACAGTTTTATCGCTCAACAACACTGAGTGTCGGCCCATACTGACTGTCTGATTATTTGAAAATTCATGCCTTGTCCTCCCCTGTCAGGCTGCAGACAAAATACGGGTATATATACGAAATTCGAACGGTTTTCTACCGGCGCCTGGCCACCGAAAACCAGTACCAGCGAGCTAAAATTGCGAACGTACGCACACACAAAGGAATTATAAAATAGTGGGTGAAGTCAGGACTGAAATTAACTTTATTGTCCTGACTGTACCTACATTGCTTTTCTGACGGTAGATTGATTTGTAAAATTATATTTAGTATAATTTTTTTTTCTAGCTTTTAATACAAGGTACAAGGATTATTCACTCCAAGTAACGAAGCCCTGGGGAAAGGAATTAAACAATATTGTAGCAAGTCCTGCATTATTATCATCTTTTTCTATAAACTCCTAGGAACAAATCCTGTGTTGTGGGGGACTTTACAAACATACATGACACGGGCACAAAGGACAACCAGACTAGAACAACAATTTGTGGATCATACAAAGTTTTGTCCCCTGTGGGGTTTGAACCCACAACACTCAGTGCAGTAGAAAGCGGCGTGACGACGACGGCTTAAACCGCTACCTAGCGCCCTGAGTCTAGTCAAAATTATTTTATACCTACTAGCTGACCCGGCGAACATCGTACCATCACATTTACCAAAACTTTTTTTTTATGTTTGGCCCTGCCCTAATGACTCTACTCTGCCTGATGGAAAGCATAAGCAGATTCCAAGAGTGGTGGTCACCATGCGAATGCAGACAAAGCAACAATACAGCATGGTGACCCAAATGCAACAATACAGCATGGTGACCCACACCATGGCGGGCTACTGATGCTTCTGCATCATTGGGCCTCCAGTCTCGCACTCACCAACGAAACACGACAGCACGCTGCGCGCTGTCATTTTACGTTGATTTTCTGTGCGAGGGTAGTACCGCCCCGGTCGAGCCGGCCCATTCGTGCTGAAATCAGCGTGGCTCTGCTACCTTGCAAACTTGGTAGAGTAGCTACTACTCGCGGACAAATAAAAATATGGTTAATTTTTTCTTTACAAACCTTGTCCTAACAATACGAACACAAAAAAAGTATCCAATTTGGTGTAGTCAATCGGAAGTTATGCGCGTAAATACATACATTTCAGCGATTCATTTTATTTATATATATTTTAATATTAAGTATTTGCTTAAATCCATAAATTTTAATGGTACTTAATATATCTATAGTCGAATTTATGAAAGTAAAAAGAAGCAGAACCCTCTTTAATCCTACTAATATTATAAACGCGAAAGTTTGTATGGATGTATGTTTTTACTCTTTCACGCAAAAACTACTGAACGGATTTGGATGAAACTTTACAGTAATATAGCTTATACATCAGAATAACACATAGTCTACTATTTGTAGCGGAACCGACATACACGCGGGCGGAGCCGCGGGCAACTTCTAGTAATATTATATGATTCCCTACATCACGTTGTGAGAAGTACCTAAATAGCCCATTGAGCCCAACTAGTTTTCTGACTATATATAAATTAATTTAAGAACAGATCGGAAAGTTGCTTGTAATTACATAAAAACTATTAAAATATATAGTAACCTTAAAACTATTTTAATGTCTTACCATTAATATGATTTTGAACACTTATCCGATGCGAAATATGCCCGTGGCCTCCGATGGATCTGAAACAAAAAAATTAATCGACTTCAAGAACTGTATCAAATTGAAGTGGGACCACACGGGAAGCACCAGCTTTTAAATAAAAAAGAATCATCAAAATCGGTTCACCCAGTCGAACGTTACGAGGTTACAAACATAAAAAAAAACAGTCGAATTGAGAACCCCTTTTTTGAAGTCGGTTAAAAAGAAATATGTTTAAAGGGCTTTAGTATCAAAACATAATAAAAAATACAATCAAAAACCTAGACATCAGTAGAATAAATTACGTCCAATCCTGCTAATAATATATGGTAAAATAAAAAATGCCAATAATAAATAAATAATAAATAAATAAATATTATAAACGCGAAAGTTTGTAAGTATGGATGGATGGATGAATGGATGGATTGATGGATGTTTGTTACTCTTTCACGCAAAAACTACTGAACGGATTTGGATGAAACCTAACAGTAATATAGCTTATACATCAGAATAACAAAAACGCGAGCAAAAACTAGTACACTATAATTATATCTGTGTGTAATGTTTGTGGACACACTTCTCCGAAACGGCTCGACCGATTTTAGAAAAGGTAGACCTTTGGCAATCAATGTATATTTGAATGTTCTAACGTAGCTCCTAAATTACTCAACAGATTTTAATAAATGAGGTGCCAATAGATTAGTGATATAGGCTGTATACATTTTATCAAAAGTTTTTTAACTTTTTCTTGTCAAAAACAACTATACACTTTTCTTTACAATATAAAATATCTAGCTGAAATCAATATAACATTTTTTCCTAAGAGTGTAACGCCTAGTGAGGTGATAAGAAAGAACAACACTACTTATCGATATCGATCACATAGGGGTGGGCACGTGCGCGACCACCCGGCGCGAGCGCGTGCGCAACTCTACAAAACTATGGAGTTTTTTGTTTCTTCCGATAAAGCCAATCTTGTGGATAAACCCCTATCAGGAGTATGAAAATATTGAAAGTTAAATATGAGACTGTTAGGGATGATAGATAATAAAATATAATTTTTTTATTTGACGACAGATGTTGAATCGATATTGGTTGTGTAACAAAGACAATATTTTATTACTTTTTAAAAGTTTTATTTGATACTTTTTGAAAATTTTAAAGTTACTAAATGAAGATTTAAGCAGTGCTAAATGAACCTAAAAACTAGTATAAAACATCTTGACATTAAGTATTAATATATTTTTTTAGTGTCTTTTTTTCCATATATTCTTTGTACTTTTGATGTTGCTTTATTGAAGTTAAAATTTAAAAGTGTCGTCAAAATTGAAATAATTGTTAAAGGAAATATTTAAATGAAATTGATAGAACGGATGGTTATGATGGGTTTTTATAAGAAATACTAGCTTTTGGCCAATCTATCTATACCGAAATTCATACAAATCGATTTAGCAGTTTAACCGTGAAAGCTTAACAGACAGTCAGTAATGGAAATCACTACCTTCATAATAGGTATTTACCTATGAAATTGCCGTTTTGTATGCAATAAGTGAAAGTACTTATTTTTTCAAACTTTTTTATTTCTGTTATTCGAAGTAATCACCCCTGCAATCGACGCATCTTTGCTAACTCATTGGCAGTTTATTGATGCCCTTCTTGAAAATATCAGCTGGACGGGAGGCAACAAACTCTTCAAAGGCATTGTGTACTGCCTCTCGGGAATTGAAATTTTTACCCACTAAAAAGTTGTCTATATTTTGGAAAAAGTAGTAGTCGGTAGGTGCAAGGTCTGGTGAGTGTGGCGGATGAGGGAGAGCTTCCAACCCCAGCTCTTGCAGCTTGGAGACTGTCTGTTGCGCAGTATGGGGTCGCGCGTTGTCGTGAAGCAGCTGCAAGAGCTGGGGTTGGAAGCTCTCCCTCATGCGCCATACTCACCAGACCTTGCACCTACCGACTATTACTTTTTCCAAAATTGAGACAACTTTTTAGTGGGTAAAAAATTCAATTCCCGAGAGGCAGTACAAAATGCCTTTGAAGAGTTTGTTGCCTCCCGTCCAGCTGATTTTTACAAGAAGGGCATCAATAAACTGCCAATGCGTTGGCAAAGATGCGTCGATTGCAGGGGTGATTACTTCGAATAACAGAAATAAAAAAGTTTGAAAAAATAAGTACTTTCACTTATTGCATACAAAACGGCAATTACATAGGTAAAGACCTATTATTATGTACATCTTTTTCTTCCTAACCTTTATTATTCCCAAGATTTAGGGTCGCCTGTGTTCACCTGAAAACCGGTGTGAAATAGTGCTTGCGCTGTGTTTCACCGAGTGAGTGAGGATACCGGAGGCCCATACCCCAACCCCTCCCCCTATCTCCCCCCCCCCATCCCGCAAAGGCCGGTAACGCACTTGTGACGCCTCTGGTGTTGCGGGTGTCCATGGGCGGCGGTAATCGCTTACCATCAGGCGATGCGTCTGCTCGTTTGCCGGCTTATTCCATAAAAAAAAAAAAATGTTCATGACAACCTACATATTATATACATAGGTACTTACATATTATGTAGGTAGTGATTTTTGTTTTCAGTTTCGGTTTATGCCGTTTGTGTACCTAACTACTGTACCTATTGTTTTCGTTTCCACAACCACCTTTCCTTATCAGCAATGATTTTTCTTTTTAACCGACTTCAAAAAAGGAGGAGGTTCTCAATTTGGCTGTATTTTTTTATGTTTGTTGCCTCGGAACTTTCGTCTTCGTGAACCGATTTTAATGATTCTTTTTTTATTTAAAAGCTGGTGTGTCCCGTGTGGTCTCATTTCAATTTGGTCCAGTTCTTGAAGTCAGTTTTTTATTTGTTATGTGATTATATTAAAACAAGGTAGGTATTTCATAAGTAGCATTCCTGTTTAGAAATCGCAACTGAGACAAATAGTTAATGATAATTTTGAGTGCTATAATAAAAGATGTTTTTAGTTGTATTTAAAAGTAAAAGAGTAGTCAGTATCTATTATCTTTATCGTCACTTTTAGCGTTTTCCACCAACGCCAACCAGGCGTTTAACAGCAGCGGTAATGACTCTACAAGCAGCTGAATATTTTTTGACATTGTATTTTCACCAAAAGTACAATAATATTATAAGTTAGAAGTGCTGAAAGATGTTTCTTTCTAACCGCCAGGTGTCGTGGTTCGTGCTCATACGTATCTATTCAACGTTTTATGATTATTAAGGGCTTGTTCAAGTAGCTAATTGTCAGGTAGGAAGCCCTTGAGGAAGGGAAGTTGTTAGTTAAGTATTGTAATCGATGTTGTTGTTGGAAATTTATTGGCTATTTATCGCTTTGTTGATGGGTCGTGTCGACTTGTGTCTTCTCTAATGGTTATCTATACAAATAAATGAAATGGAAGTGTCTGTTTGTAATTGCAAATTAACAGCTCATTTCACTGTATGCATATAAAAGTATTTATAATTTTTGTCTGTCTGTCAGCCTGTCAGTCTATCTGTTTGTTCCGCCTAATGTCTGAAACAGCTTTATTTTTTTTTAGACTTGCTTCACCTGGCGGCTTTACGCGTGGTTGTTGTAGAGGTACAACAACAACCGCGGGTAACACCTATGGGCTCAACTACTAAATCTATGTACATAAAAGAGTAAGGTAACTGACTGACTGACTGACATACCCAGAGATCAACGCACAGCCCAAACCGCTGAAGCTAGAATCCTGAAATTTTGCATTTAGGTTCTTTATATAACGTAAGTGAGCACTAAGAAAGGATTTTTAAAATTCCACCCCTAAGGGGGTAAATCAGGGGGTGAAAGTCTGCGTGAGCGAAGCTGCGTGTAAAAGCTAGTTATAAAATAAGATTATAGTTATTAATATTAGTAACTCAGGAATACCTCTAAGTTTTACATTTTAAAACGTTTATCATATTCCTAGGTAGGTACATTTTTTTATGAAATCGACGGGCAAACGAGCAGACGTATCACCTGATGGCAAGCGATTACCGCCACCCATGGACACCTTAAACACCAGAAGCGTTACAAGTGCGTTGCCGGCCTTTTGGGGATGAGGGGGGGGGGTGCTAGTTTAGGGGATGGATGGGGATATGGGCCTCCGGCCCCACTCACTCTGTGAAACACAGCGCAAGCACTATTTCACACCGGTTTTCTGTGAGGCTGTGGTATCACTCCGGTCAAGCCGGCCCATTCATGCCGAAGCGTGGCTCTCCCACGTGGTATGTATGTATGCATAAATCAATTGTGCTTACAATGAAATGCTTTTTGGAAAGACTTCATTCTGAAAACAGTAGGTTATCTGTTTGTCTTCTAGAATTATTTTGAGATCAAATCTTTTACTTGCGTTTATTTTGAAAATAATAATAAATGATATGATTGAAAGAGGATAAAGTTGGTGTTTAAAAGTCATACACATAAAATAAATACGTATGATAATTCAATCTGTTTTAACATTTTATTTAAAGTAAAAAGATGCAAAACTATTTATTTACATGCTAGCAATTAAATTGTCACAGAAATCTAATATCGTTGTCCTAGTTATACTAGGTATCTGTTCTATCTACATAGCATCAGATGTACAACAATATATTTATTAGGTATAATAGGTAATACTCCAAAACATCTGTTTCCATTCATGTTATCAACACCGTCGTAGATTTACGACTCTCTGGAACCACAATGGCAGTTCGTGTCAAATTAGTTGTATAAAGGATCAATATTTTGCACAAATTGAGCAAAAACACGCAGATGTTTTCTTTAACTTCTGCTTTAAAAGCAATTAAGTTTATAACTTTCGATTTCTTTGATATTTTATCGCTTGCAATGTGTTAAATGAATCGATTTTGAAGTAAAATTTGTATGTACTCAGTTCTAACTCACTTCTTCGATGTTTATGGTCCTCGGTAGACATATTGATTACCATGTAAGTAAGTCTAAGTTATAAATATGAATAGTTAGTCTCCACGGTTTTTACCACATGGTGAAGTTTTTTAGACTAATTCTAAAAAGAAATGGTTGGTAATCAATTAAATTTAATTTATTTTACTGATTTTTAACCGACTTCCAAAATGGAGGTGGTTCTATGCAAGGCAAAAAGAATACGAACGAACATTTACAAAAATCTAATCAATAGTCGCTTGGCACCGATTTCAAACAGATTTTAGGTACCTAGCACACATTATAATACTACTATTTAAATGAATAAAGAATTAAGTATAGACAAGAATTGGCACATAGCAATTTACGAAGAGCCAGTTTATTTTACGCTTTTTAGTGTTTTTTGACAGAGAGTTTTCATTTGATGTTTTTTGGGAAGTCGGTTTTTTTGAGTACAAATTTTGTCTCATTTGGATTTGAAGACAATATTCTACCCATAAGGGAAAGGGCGATAGGGATAAAGAATACTAGAGCGTTGAAATTGGTGATACTTTTTTTTAAAATATTTACGGAGCTATCAATAATTACAAATTAAATTTGTTTAAGACAATTGTTAAGGGAATAAATTTAATGAAAGTATTTATATCTTTTAATTCTTTATAGCATTAATCATATTCACAAGTTCATTTTCAATGTAAAGCACCAAAAAACTCTACAAAGACACTTCAATCAACATTAATATGTATTCGCGGGATGCGGGCGTTCGCAAGAAGCAATCCTTGGCCCCCAATCACACAATGGCTTGAAATTGGCTTACTTGGCCCATATTCCCACAATACAACTATTGGTATACTTAGACTAAATTACCAGTATCGTCCCGCATCCTTAGACCCATAGACCCCTGCTGAGAATTTAATTTTAATGCTTTTTTTTTCGCAAGTCGCCGGAAGTTATAAGTTGTCCTTCTGACTGCTATAGATTAACTTGTGCAAAGATATATATGAATGATGTGGTTTCTTTATACCAAAAGAGACGTGTTTTATAAACGCAATAGGGTGTATCACAAACTTGTAATACGATAAGTAATAAAAAAGTTAACCCATAACCATAGATATGTGATTCCATATTCAAAGCTCACTAAGAAAGTCATTCGAAAATTACATGTTACCGACTTAACCCTTCACTTATCTCGTCAAATTGTCAAAACACTTATAGTTAGGGAAGCGTTCACACGGCTATTTGTAAGAACTGTGACGTCACCGGATGCGACGTAAGGAGGCCCGTCTTGAATGGGCACGCACACTTACACACCTATAAGTATAGACGTCTTATCCGACTGTGTGTGTGAATGAACGTACGTTGTGTTTACGTTGAGATTTTACACTATATTGACGAGCGAACTGCCGCCGACCAATTCAGAGATAGTCCCGACAGCAGCCTAATTGAAACGTGTCCGTTATCCCGGATAGCAAACAGTTCCAAAAAACTTTCTAATGAGCAAACATACATAGCAGTTTTCCATCATAAATTTACACTTGGATTGCGACGGTTCTAGTCGACAAAACTGTTTCGTCATTTCCCAATTTTAATCGTGAACGTTATTTTGAGTGACGGGAGCATTGGACCTTGTGCCAAAACCATAATACACGGACAAAATACACTTCATTCTACTAAAAACTGTCCAAACTAAAACGAGTTCTAGCACTAGGAGATACAGTTCACATATAAATTATCAAAACAGAAGTAAGTTTGTGTTTTGTAGTATCGGTATGAATGCATGAGGGGTGAACTCGCGGTCCTAGGCAGGTGTGTGGCCAGATGTCTTGAACAAATTGCCGTGCCATAAGGTATGTGTGGACACACCCTTAGTTCTAGCGCTTGGCGTGTGCCAAGTTTTAATTTTATGCTTGATTAAGACTCCGATACCCGGGGCGACTAATTAATGGACAGAGGAGATCGACTGTGCGGACTTTCGAGTACACTGCAGCAATACTTCTTTGGTTTTTGCTTTAATTTAGGTCACAAACAAGGTTTATGAATAATTTCGAGTTAGTAGTACACTGGAGAGCAATATATTCGGGTCACTTAGGTAAATGAATAATTAAAGATTTATTATATCATATCAATATACATATAACAAATGCATTCATCTGTTTGTTTATACCTATAGTAAAATCTCTCTGATGTAAGCTGTGGACAACCGCTTCAAAGTATTCATACTTTTTACACGCTTATCTTTTTTTTTTATTGCGGCTCAGTGGACAGTGTACCTTCAGCCAACGGGTGCAAATAAAAAAGTAACCAGACTAGGTACTAAAGTATTTACAATTCTATAATCTCATTGTATAGGTATAATATACTTCAACAAACACTAGATTGGTGGTCAAATCTACCAATACATATAAATAAAATTAAAATGTCTGTTTATCATTTTAAATTAACAGCTGCCAACTAAATGCATATGTTACATATAACCTACGGTACGTACGTAAAAAAACAATCAACACATATCAAGAGAAAAAAATGAAGAAATATCCTGTTGAAGAGAGTAAACTCAGTTTCTTAACTCAAATTCGTAGATTTATCGTATCCTTTAATTGCTGTGGATCCCTATTTTCTTGACTCCCAGCTAACTAGAACATTTGCTAACTTAAACGCAAAACCGGGGCCATTGCATGTTGTCAATAGTTACTGAATGACTAAATAAACATGAAAGAAAATGTTTGGTTTTTAAGGCGCGTCTCCACCGAAAGTTGACAACACAAAAAAGGTTGACAACACAAAAGTTGCCAACTTTTATTCGGTGCATACTCGGCTTTTGTGTTGTCAACACGTGTTGACAACACAAAAGTTAACAACTTTTGTTCAGTGGAGACTCGTCTTTAGAAATATTTATTTTTATTAATCATTTATTTCAGACCGAGATCCATATTGTATTGTTAGTTATAAAAGTCTTAACCTAAGGTTAGTAAAGTGAGATAAACATACAAGCAAATTGTATTTACACTAATTTAAGCTTACATTAGGACCCTGTATACGTACCGAGAGGGCGTCTTGAGACGGCGACCCATGTCGTGCGGCGTTCCGCAGGGGTCTGTCCTTGGACCACTCTTGTGGAACGTGGGATACGACTGGGTCCTACGAGGTCGTCTCCCCCCCGGGCTGGGCGTAATTTGTTACGCCGATGACACACTGGTCACAGCCCGGGGGGCGAACTTCCAAGAGGCGGCGCGCCTGGCCACCACGGGTGTTTCTCTGGTGGTCGGGCGCATCGAGGCGCTGGGCCTACGGGTGGCCCTGGATAAGACGGAGGCCCTATTGTTCCATGGGCCCCGTCGTGGTCCACCCGCCGGCGCCTCCATAGAGGTCAACTCGGTCCTCGTACCGGTTCGGGCCCAGATGAGGTATCTGGGCCTGATCCTCGACGGTAGGTGGCTCTTCGACGAGCACTTCCGACAGCTTGGTCCGAAGCTGGTCGACGCTGCCTCCGCCCTTGGGCGACTTTTGCCCAATTTGGGTGGAGCCAGCGTCGCAACGCGACTCCTGTACACGGGGGTTGTCCGGTCGATGGCGCTGTATGGGGCACCGGTGTGGGTGGCGGCTCTGACTGCCCTAAATAAGGCCCGCCTCTGGCGGCCTCAGAGGGTATTGGCAGTCAGAGCCATACGCGGATACCGCACGGTGTCGACCGAGGCGGCGTGCGCCTTGGCCGGAACACCCCCGTGGGATTTGGAGGTGGAAGTGCTCGCCGAAGTTTATCGACGGGTGGCTGAATACCGGGCGGAGAGAGGCATTCGCCCTCCGCCCGAAGAGGTACGCGAGTGGCGTGAAGCCGCCCGTCGAGCCACGATGGCTCGCTGGTCTTTCCGACTGGAGACTCCACGCGCTGGCTTTGCCGCCGTGGAGGCTCTCCAGCCGGTCATCCTCGAGTGGGCAGGGCGGCAGCACGGGACCCTTTCCTTCCGACTGACGCAGGTACTTTCCGGGCACGGTTGCTTCGGGAAGTACCTGCACTCGGTCGCTAGGAGGGAACTGAGTCCCGCCTGCCACCACTGCGACTGCAGTGAAGACTCGGCCCAGCATACGCTGGCGATCTGCCCCGCATGGGCGTCGCAGCGCCGGGCCCTCACTGCAGTCATCGGAGGAGATCTATCGCTACCGGCCGTCATTCGCTCCATGGCCGGTAGCGATAGCAGTTTTACCGCGGTCGCAACCTTCTGCGAAGATGTAATCTCGCAGAAGGAGGCGGCGGAGAAGGCCCGGGAGGACGACCTCCACTCGGACCCAATCCGCCGCCGGCGAACCGGGCGGCGGAGGCGCGCCTATCAGCGCCTCATGCCGCCCTGAGTGTGGCCGCGGATGGTCGGGACGGGCTTTCCCCTCCATCCGCTCTAGTGGCCCCCCGCGAGGGGGCGACGTACGCGTGTGCCGTACGTCGCCTAATTGAGAGGATACCAGCAGACGGTGCCCGCTTCTGTGCGGGCAGGCGCTGGGAGGGGTCCGGATGTGTTAATAACTGCAGTTCCCGGATTCCTCCCTTCACAGGCGCAGAGTGGCACACCGTGTGGTTTTAGTCGGTTCGAGTCCGACACACCGCCCCGCCGCAAGCCCCGGCGCGGGTGACGGTCCGAGGGGATTTCCACACGTAAAAAAAAAAAAAAAAAAAAAAAGGACCCTGTATACGTATGTAAACGTATCCAGCGTCCCAACATTGGGCAATCCCATCTATCACAAAATTTAATACAAAATGATCTAATTTGATCTAATCAAACTAGATAAAATTGTTTAATGAAAATCATATGAAGTTTGATAAAACATAAAATTAGGTAAGCAACGGAAGTGACGATGACCGCAGCGCTTGTAATTATTTTATTACACGGAAGTCATAGTCATTGACTCCCTATCCGTGACAGTATGGCGATTTTTTATATAAGTGGACATTTATTGTTCCCGCTCGAGAAACACTTTACACGTTTAAAAATAAAAGATAATGACCATATCGAATATTTAGGACAAAACTTTAAAAAAAAGAAACAACGGTCAATTTTTGAAATTAGAATGTAGTTTCACGAATTCCAAATTTAAACATTTTAAAAGATTGAAAGGATGACCGTATATTTATAATTTGAATCGATTGATCGTAAAGACCCTCTCAATACAGTTTCTGGGGTCGATGCTTCGATTGTTACGACTAATAATAGAGGAAAAGAGAAAGGGGTCGGCTGCACCTTTGCCGTCTATTCCGAGATAAAATGTCGCGTGCCCGGTGCAATATGTACATACATGTGCCAGTTATGCACGCAGAAGAAATGTGGTCTTTACACCTTGTCATAACTGTTATGAAGATTATACGAAATATTTTATTCGATTACTGTTAAACTTTTATACGAAATGCATATTATGTACAGCGAGGGTCAATAATTATACCTAAATATTAAACTTTATAAATAGTTTAAATGCTATATGTATATTATATTCGATAGTTCCTTGGTCTAGCCTACCCAATTAATTATTAATTAGGTACTAACGTATTTAATGTAAATAGAAATTATTAGAAATCTCTAAAATCAGATGAATGTAGAGCTCTTCATGTTAGTAAAACTATTGTGCATCTACGATTTGTTTCAAATAACCAATATCGGAGAGAACGTATAACCAACGATTCTATCATTCGATTACATCTAGAATTCCACACACTTCGCTAGTGACTACTCCCTCTTCAGAATTCTCTATCTTGCGGTTTAAATAAAACGTTTGATATAGATTACGGTGACAGATGTGATAGAAATAACGAATTTGCATTATATTTATATCATCGTCAATTATAAGGGTACCTACAAAATATAAGTCTTCCGTACGATTTTTGGGCGTAAGCTGCAAACCCAAACGCATCTGGGGCGCGTGCATTGCCAAAAGATGTTTCGCGTATGATGGATGGTTGTCTTCTTTTATGGCAAAACATATCGAATTTCGAGAATCGTTTCGATTGTCTTGTTGAAAATAATCGCATAGATAATTAATGATCTTTTGATAGGAATGCAATGTGTTGATCTCGATTGATCGATTGCAAAAAATCGATGGATCTTTGAAATGTTTGTTTGTTTGCGGTGGGTTGATTGATATGTGCTTTGAACTTTGCATTTTAGTTATTTAGTTTTTTTTTATCCAAAATGTATTATTCAAATAAACACATTTACACATTTAGTTTTAGTTCTTGAGTAGCATATTTATTTTATGTAATTCGTAAACCAGTACAGGATTTTTTCTGTGTGACATTGCTTAAATCTGCTTCCATGTTATCTCTAATCTTTTCAAATCTGATCTTTGTTTTTACTGTTAAACAGTTCATAATAGTTTCTGTTTCTAAAAATGTTATAGACAATATTCTAGATTTTAACGACGTTCTACAGAAATATGTATCACTTGAAAACATGAATCACTTCATCGATTCGCCACCAGAACTTTATCGATCGCGATGCACACCCCTCACGTCACCATCTTTCTGCGCAGCTGCGCTTGCGCCGGGTCAAAGGTGCGAGGGGTAAGTAGCTATTGTAGTATAGTGGGCGCTGAGTGCGCTGTCTGTACCCTGTACTAGTAGGATTACTGATACCAGGGGTGCAGTCGACTTACGATTTTGGGAGATGGTCGATTATGACGAGGGCTTGATTTAATTTCGTGGAACGATACTCTAACATGATTTTTAGCCGACTTCAAAAAGAGGAGGTTCTCAATTCGGGTGTTTATATTTTTAACCGACTACAAAAAAGGAGGAGGTTCTTAATTCAACCGTATATATATATTTTATGTGTGTTCGCGGATAATTTCGTCGTTTATGAATCGATTTTGATGATTCTTTTTTAATGGCAAAAGAGATATTCCAACGGTGGTACTATGATAAGGACACTAAGATCTGATGATGGCATCCAAGAGAAATTGATCGATTTGGTCGTTCTTGAAGTCGGTTTTTTATTTTGTTAAGTTCGAACATGGTTCCGTCATTTATAGATGAATTTGTAAATTATTTTTGTTCAAAATGGGCTTATTCCAAAATAGTGCCATGTATATACCTACCTTACTAAGTGGCGTGCAATTGGAGAGGCATATGTCCAGCAGTGGACTGCGATAGGCTGATGATGATGATATACCTACGACAACGAACTCTTCAAAAAATGACAACAATTCTACTGCGAGTACTGCTATCGTATAAAGATGCATTGTTTAATGTAATCACATGCTTAGTATAGTATTGTTTGAAGTCGGTTAAACTTTTTTCAAAAAGATTTTCTTGTTGATCAATGTTTTTATTTGGTGCAACATTTAACGTATTTATAATTTAGGTACAAGGTTTATTCTAATTATAACGCAGATAATTTGTCAAAATTTTGAATAGCAGAATTGATAAGTAAAATTTTTAGCAATAATTATTAAAGCAGGGAATTCTAATTTCTAGTCAGCATATCACTATTGTTTGCTCACTAAAAAACTACCTACGTAATATTTAAATGAAACTAATACTCTTTGGTCTCATCTCAAACTTACTTTTACTTCAAGGTCCGCAAACATGAGGGACCATAGACAAACAGAGAAACCACAACACCTGGTCTTTGGATTGTTTTAGGCGCCATCACATGTCGGTACCGTAAAGATATTTGATACACCCACAAAACACATTAAGTGCCGGATCAAGCATGTGTATTGATGGTATCTTTTCAAACACGTGCCTACACACTAACAGTCAAAAAACTGCCTTACTACTTAAACTTACAGCACAAAATTGGCTGATTAAGACCGTCATCGAAGACGAGCACCTTACAAGATGTTCTTATTTTAAACTGCTTTGGACTTTAAAGTCAAACAATAGAGTGTAAAATGATTTGAAACAATTTTACTACAAACATTGTCGTAAGGTGCGGGCGTAAAATCAGCTGTGCGGGTTTCTTTGAATGAAGTTTGTTTGTAAGACATTCAACTTTGAACGGTTGATATAAGAACACTTCCTATCAACTTTTCCGATCTACCTGAATCAAAATTCAAAATTCTTACAACTTTAAACCTTACCTTATTGAAAACAAGGAATTAATTAGAAAAAATTGTCATAAAGTGATCGACTTGTAAGTGCCGGATGACGAATCTTACAATTTCTTTACGCTACTGGGATAATTGACACATTGTACTTGAGATCTTTTCATTCATTACCACTAACACCCCCCTCCCCGCTTCCCTTGCCGCGTGATTGACGCGTGTGTATAAATCGAAACTTATAACCAGGCAGCGTCAAAAATTAATATCAAAATAGTAATAATAATATAAAAACTTATCAACCACTAATGTATCCTTCAGTAATCCAGCAACAATACAACAAAACAAGTAAGAGCATTACACGCAGCATTCTATTTAGGGTCGCTCTTAGGGGCATGTGCGCACGCGTCGCACAATCACAGTAATAATAACTAAAAAATAATAATAAAATCGGGTGAAGAATAAAGAAAATCACCCCTGCACCCCTTGGATACAGGCTGCTTTATCTTGCAAACAGACTTGGAAATGTTAAAGATAATAGGGGCTTTGGTCCCCCTTGCTATGCGCTTGCACACCTTTCGCGGGGGTTGTGACTGGGGCGTTGTGACGCGTGCGCATAGGCGGTTACGTTCAAATTTTGGAATGTGTCTTTAGATTTTTCAAAGTAAATATAAACTTATGTTCTATAGAAAAAAAAACTAGAAAATATGACTGGCTGACCTTTTCATTAGTAAGAATATATCTGCTGGAATGTTAGTACAAAACCATTCTAAGAGATGGCTATAAAAATAGTTCAATGTTTGATTTAAAAATCAAATTAACTCAAACATTTTAAAATCTGCGATGCGTTTTATTCTTCATTCAAATTTTCAACTCTTGAAAAAAAACATCAATAAAAAATCAAAAGCCAATTACTGAGATATGAATGGAACGTGAGGCCGACTCGAGCCAAAGGACGCGCGTTCAAAAAGCCAGAGATAGGCTTTGTTGTCCACCTTTGATTACCTGTGGACTGGCAGAACGTCGACCAAAGACAATATGCGAATGCGAATGGAAGGAGGAATTAGTTTTTGTGGTGTGTTTTTTATTCCGCGATCCATGTTTGCATTACTGACAATTTTGTTAGCCGTTGTTCTTTTAATGCCTGTGGAGTTGTGTACTTAGAGTTTGATTTTTACTTTTCATTAAAGAAAGTATCGCCTATTTTTGAGTTAAAATATGATAAAATGGTAATTTTGAATTTGTGGGATTGTCTTTAAATATACATAAATGGGAAAAAAAGGAAGTACCTATCCCAAGGTAGATTGAGTTGAGTTTGAGTTTTTAAAAGACAACTCCCGCATTAGGAATAAAGATCCTGTGTCGCGGGGGACTTTAAAGACATACATGAAACGGACACAATTAACACCCAAACTCAGAACAACAATTTGTGGATCACACAAAGTGTTGTTCCGTGTAGGATTTGAACCCACAACACTTGGCGAATTGGCAAGCGGCGCGGCGTGGCGACCGCCTAAACCACTAGGCCAACCGTGCAGTTGCGTGCGAGAATCTTAAATGACGGAGTTTTGAGGAAACAAAGTTTTCTTCCTATTGCTATGGATTGCTTTTAATAATTTCAATTTCTCGATAATTTATCGATACAATTCACTCTCTTACTTCCAATGAAGTCCAATTTATATTTGAGTACAAGTCCTTTAAGTTAAAAAAATGGTCAACATAATGTTCAAAACTGACAGTGACAGTAAAGGTTATTAGTTTAACCTTGTAATTTAAGTCCAATCGTCGCCATCTTTAACTTTCTACGATACAATCAGTGGTCATATTCACAAAATGTCTTAGAAAAAAATAATTGGTGTAGCATACGGGTCGTCATATGTCGGCAAGGTGTTCTTTCAAAGAAGAACTCTTTCGGCCAAAAGGTGCAAATTTTGAAGTAGGTCATGTTTTCTATTTTTTTTCGTTGTCATGACATGTCTTGGGTCTATTGTGGTGTGTTTACCTGGTTGCACGTGGATTTTATAAGTATTAAATTGTGTGGGGACTAATATATGAGTAGGTATCTGTTTTTTTTGGAGTTACTTGCGTCCGTTCGTGCCTTTCTTTAGCATCTATATACTCCTAAGCATTGGAAGGAAATCTTCACGACTGACTTATTCTAACTGAATCGTATCTACCCCTGATAATTTAATAGAAACCTATAGGTACCTAATTGGTTTAATTGAAATAAGATAAAATGGAAAAATCTTTTTTTTTATCATAATTTTAATTTTATAACAAACTCTGTTTCTAATTTAAAATATGTATATCTAAACAATTTAAATATGGAGATATTTCAAAAAGTTTTAGTTTAAAATTATCTTAAAAAATATACCAATAAAAAAAACCGACTTCTAAAAACATCAAACGAAAACTCTCTGCCAATAAAACACTTAAAAGCGTAAAATAAACTGGTTCTTCATAAATTGCCTATACCTAATTCTTTATTCATTTAAATAGCAGTATTATAATGTGTGCAAGGTACCTAGAATCTGTTTGAAGTCGGTGCCAAGTGACTATCGCTTAGACTTTTGTAATTGTTCGTTTGTATTATTTTTGGCTTAGCACCGACTTCAAACAGATTTTAGGCACCTAGCACACATTATAATACTGCTATTTAAATGAATAAAGAATTAGGTATAGGCAATTTATGAAGAACCAGTTTATTTTAGGCTTTTAAGTGTTTTATTGGCAGAGAGTTTTCGTTTGATGTTTTTTGGAAGTCGTTTTTTTTATATACAAAGTTTTTATCTTTCAGTTTTTAGTGCAAACAATCGTAGGTAAGTAGTAAGTTGAACTATTTCATCAAATTTCATCATCAAGAATACAAATTAAGGTCTATACGTACATGTAATATTTAAATCATCCTCTAATCCCTAACTGTTGAAGAGTTTAACCTTCTATCATCAGCTCACCTAAATAACTTGAAAGTATACGACTAAAGGTCTTTAGATACGTATGAAATTGAAAGAATTATCCTCCAACTCCTAACCGTTGAGGAGTTGTACCTTCCACCTTCCATCATCAGCTTACCTAAATAATTTGAAAGAATACGACTGAAGGTAACATATATTCATATGATATTTAAAGATTTATCCTCCAACTCCTAGCCGTTAAGGAGTTGTGCCTTACATCATCAGCTCATCATCATAAAATGATGACTACCAGACGCAAATACCGGTGTAACTTCAGAAAATATACGAGAAACATAGTATGTGCCTATAAAAAATGAGGGTTTCTCTCGATTTCCCTGGGATCCCATCATCAGATCCTGATATTTTTTTTATTTTTTATGTATGGCCCGCCATAATGACTCTACTCTGCCTGATGGAAAGCATAAGCAGAATCCAAGAGTGGTGGTCACCATACTCATTGCGAATGCAGACAATGCAGCATGGCGACCCACACCATGGCGGCCTAGTGATGCTTCTGCATCTTTTAGTCTAGTCAACAAGTATGGAACTTGTTGACTAGACTATATGGGCCTCCGGTCTCGCACTCACCAACGAAACACGACAGCACTGCTGCTGTCATTTTACGTTGATTTTCTGTGCGAGGGTAGTACCGCCCCGGTCGAGCCGGCCCATCCGTGCTGAAATCAGCGTGGCTCTACTACCTTATGAATATGGTGGAATACTACCTTATGGTGACAATGGGACCACCTGGGAAGCATACCCTTTCGAATACAAAAAAAAAAACAAAATCGGTCCACAATTGACGGAGTAATCGGTGAACATACATAAAAAAAAAAAAAATAATAATAATACATACAGTGGAACATAGAACCTCCTCCTTTTTGGAAGTCGGTTAACAATGAACCGTACCTACAATCCTTTTAAATATTTATATTAAAGATTTTATAGTTCCACTTTAATAGTGGGTAATTAATTTTGAATACTATATATAATAGACATGTTCAACATTTGAAATATAGTAAAGAAATGCACTTATCAAATAATTAAACGTAAACAAAACCACCCTAAATAATTAAAATCAAAATTCATAGACAATTCGGATGATTTAGTACGCTCACTGAGGTTGCAACAATTATCTATGTTAGTATGCCACAATCGGTTATAATCGATATCATTTAACACGCCACCCCATAGAGAACATCAATCTACCAACCAGATCTCTACCTTAGCACATTGTAACAAAGTCTATATTCCGTAATAAATCTGAAAACGGTACTTGATTACGTCTAATATAGATTGATCCTCCAAAATTTCATCGATAGGAACAAGTTCTATTAGTAAAAGATGATATCAGGGGTCTAATAGTACTGGATTGATCCCCTGTGGGTATTTCGTAGCACATCTGTTCGCGAGTTCTTGAACGGGATAACCGTGACATTTGGTTAAATGTTACTAGAAGGTTTTTTAATTGAAATTAGATTTGTACGGTATGGTGACGTCACAGCTCTTATTTCATGGTTCTTGATATTAATCGTTTGATTCGATAAACAAATTTTCTTGGTAAAATCTTCAAAAGGTCTTAAAAATACGAAAAAATATTGAGGTTTTCTGCGTTCAAGCTTCTACACTCTTTGATTAGAGGTATAATTAAAAGTTCTCGATGAATAAAAAATCGATTACTTTATGATTCAAGGGATTTGAAACTCAACTTCAAAGATTAAATAAGAACCTTTGAAGTTGCCATTCTTAAAAAAAAAAACATTTAAAACCATAAACAATCAACGAAATATACGTTTTTAAAAGTATGTAAATGAGAAGTTAACATCAATAAAATTATTTAAATCACGTCGCCCCTTTCAATTAAAGTGCATACATCTATTAAGTTGTGGTACATATTACTAGTGACAAGCGAATGAAGAAAAGTTTTTGTGTTTTTAGCTTTATTTTCAATTAAATACTCGATTACGTTAATTCGAATACTGCTTTTAATAATTTTATTATTTTTATCCAACGAAATTTAGAGCTAAGAGTGGATCTTTGTAAATTAAAAAAAATGTAATATTAATGTATAAAAGAGTATGAGTAATACTGTAAACCAAAATTTTAGACCATCATAAATTTTTCGGATTAATTTAGGTATAAAATAAAAGAAACCAAAATTTTAATTCGTAACAAAATATTTAGACTTTATTAGTACTTCTAACATTCTTTTTTTAAAACACAAAACTACGCTCCGTTATCTCATCACTTGTACCTTGTACCTCGTCCTTGTCGCACGAGGCAGGAAACGGAAAGCATACAAGTTTGCCACAAAAGAGATCAGCGAGTAACATATAATTATGATATCAAGCTACAAAACAGATACGTAAAGGCAAGAAAATAACGTCAAGTGGCTCACTTGTCATTTCCTTTGCCTTGAATAGAACATGTTGAAAAATTATACGCTATCGTTTTACTACTGATTTGAAAACTTGTTTCTTATGAAAGTGAATGAAATCAGATGATGTATTCATTTATTGAAAAAAAAAGACTTGAAATGATAATGTACAGTGTTAAAGTAATTTTATTTGTAGACATATACAATTAAATGAAGGTTTTAGGAATATGTTAGGTTTAATAAGTGTGATACTAAAATATTTGGTTAAGTATCTGTTATCATTTTATTTTAGTATATTGTGCTATACTGTAAACCTAGATGTTATTCAAGGTAATGTCGACGATTATTATAGGATTTGTAGTAACGTTGCATTGGCAAAAAACTGTAATCTATATATAAAAATGAATCGCTGCAATCTATACTAATATTATACACGCGAAAGTTTGTAAGTATGGATGGATGGATGGATGGATGTTTGTTACTGTTTCACGCAAAAACTACTGAACGGATTTGGATAAAGGTTTGTGTACGAGGAAAATTAAAAGAAAGTCAATTTTTTTTCCGCGACGGGAAGCTAAGACAGATAAGTAAATATGAAGGTTCGAAGTTCGCCGGGTCAGCTAGTTAATTAAAAACACAACTCATTAAAACAAGTTTCTTTTAATAGTGTACAAAAAGAAATAAATTGAAAATTTTCGTGTTTTAAATGTTTCATAATTTTTCATAATTTGTTTGCACTACCTAGTCGGATTTGAGAAAAATTTGAAGCAATTACCGTGAAAATAAGTAAACCAACGCAGAACTACTACTCAATTACTCAACAAACATGTGAAAATCCAACAATTTTATTTAAACAAATCTGTACTTCCGATTAACAGGTGTGCGTAGGTAAATTTCCATAATGTTAAAGAATTTTCGTATAAAATTTTGAGTACGAGTATGTCGGCACATTCCCACAGGCCACTTCCCCTTTTGTTATACCGTAATGTAATTATTACACCTGATTGTACCGACAGAATATAAATTTCATTTTGACACTTAAATTCATTGTCAACTATATTTTAATACGCATTTTTTTATTATAGTTCTGAAAATGTACTTCTTAATTTAATATTATTAACTTTAGTTTGTATATACCTATATAGATAGGCGTATAAAAAAGATATAGGACTTAAACTTAATCAGCCTGATATATGAATTTATGTACAAAATAACGCAAGTAAGGCATGAATAATGTGTTTTTGGTTTTCATATTTCTTCGCGAATACAGTCAGTATCTGTAACATATTATTATTACAAACATTCTAATTTAGCAATTGAAAAATAGTAATAGCGAGTTCTATGTACCTTCAGTGGCGTAGGCAAATAATTAAGTATTTTAAATTATGAATTTAAGTTACAAAAAAAACTAAAATTAATGGAAAAGCGAACATCATAGATTATAACATAAAAGTATATACACAACATTTCGATAACGGTAGTACAAATTTATCAAATATAATAGTTGAACTTTCTCGTGGTCAGTACTGTCGTCGGTGCGTGACTCCGGCCGGAAGCGGGGCGGGCGCCATTGTGACGTAGCTTCCGTGCAGTACCGGTGTTTCCGCTTGCGCGCTTCGCTTGCACTATCGCGATCTTGTTAGATCGTCACCTTGCTTGGACAAGATTTATTGAATACTTTATGATAATTGCCGTTTATGGTTCCCTTCATATGGCTATCAGTGCCGTAATTGACAGCTACATTAAAGCTCTTTTTCAAAGAAGACTCAATATCATGAAAACTGTGAAACCGTCATCAACAACCTTAATAGTCCATAGCTAGTCATAGGTAGAATTTCCTTTGGGAAGGAGGTATCTATGTAGGTAATTATAAATAATTTATTTTAAATATATGCAACAGACTCAGTTAATTGGCCAAGAGATTTTGTAATGGTTTAGACTAATAAGATTCAGATTGGATGTTATTTTTCAAATATTTTTTATATCTATACGAAATTGTACTTCCAAAAATGTATTCCTTTTACCCTAATAAAACAATATTTTATTCACTATTAGTTTGTGCAGGTAGTAACATCAAACCGCATAGACTAATACTTGTTGACACTGGCACTCAATAAAAAAACAAACGTACCTATCTTCATGTTTCATAAAACAACGAGTTGTAACCGGCCAGACAGAACAACGCGACATCATCAACACTGGAGGTTTAAAAACATAACCGAGTCTATGGCAGTATAGGAGATTTAAAAAAGATACATATTTTGAATTTAAAAAACGAAGCTTGAACAAGGCATGAATACTCGGAGCCAATTAGTAATCGAATCGAATGAATTTTTACCGACGCGAGTTTTTTGTCATGCGTGGTCTTAAAAACAGCTATTTGCGTATTTTTAATTGTTTTTATGCAACTAATGCGTAAATATCTTCTTTATGCATAACGATACTCTATGAAGAGAAACACGTTTTTGACTAAGTCAAAGATAATTGTTACATGTTCAAGAAATTGAAATTATTTTACATAATACATCCATACTTTTAATTCGATTATCTTAGTAAAATATACCTTTGACATACCTATAAGTTAACAGAATTTATATAAGTAGGTATAAGTATTTACCTAGTATCTAAAGGTTTAATAACATTTATTTACTTTGCTTTATTCGGGTTGGGTCAAGGAGGTTTTCTTTGTGTTTATGGAAGATTTAATAAACAATTAAGAGGCTGATAGTGAAGGCAATATTTTTTTGTTTTTATTAAAGTTTTTATAAATAAATAATTGTCGTCAATTCTGATTGACCCCAATTATTCGTGAAAGTGTGTGTTCTGGAAACAGCGTTTAGACTGAACAGAATATGTAGTAGGGAATACTTGTGCTGTGCTCACAATATAAATACAAACATAACTAGATGGATAACGATGTTAAAAATGTATACAAAGAATTATGACAAACATCTTTAGTTAATTAAGTCTCTCATCAGGGTAAAAGCGTAATCTAAACCGAAATAGGTTAAACAAAGGCAGTATAGTCGCGAACTCGGCTCAAGCGATCCGTGGAGGCGCAAGCATGCTCGGGCCGGGCTCGGCGCTCGCTCGCTCAGCCGGCTCGGCTCGGTGCTCAAACGAACCAACCGGCTAATCCCGCCGCATCTGCGCCGTAATGAGCTACTCAAGTACACCCTAACCTGTTTACATTGTATCTTTATTGTGTTTTTTGCTCGACTCTTTCTTTCCTATATAACGAAATGATTTTTTTCTACCCACAGCCCGTAATAAAACGAAATCTCGCGTCGGTACGTTCTTTGTCTTTTAAGCGATTTATTTTTAATTACGGTTGTGCCTAGTTGTGAGATTATGAGCGGAATAGAAAGAAATACGCTTTATGGTGCTTTGATTAATTCGAAATGACTTTAGTTATAATTTATATTATTCAAGGAATTCAACAAACAAAATATTAACAAAAAAATGACTTCAAGTACTAAACCAAATTGAAATGGAACCACATGGGAAGCACCAACTTTTAAATAAAAAAGAATCATCTAAATCGGTTCACCTAGTTGAAAGTTCTGAGGTAACACACAAAAAAAAAAACAGTCGAATTGAGAACCTCCTCCCTTTTTTAAAGTCGGTTAAAAAGATCATTTCTATACTTAATGAATATTTCTTACTAGGGAAAACGCAACTCTATGGTCAAAAAAAATTTGACTGCTTTATGAGAATTTAAACAACTATCAAATCAGTTAAACAATAAGACTGATTTGAAAAAAATACAAAAAGAGGCATTCTACATTCAAATAAAACATTGATAATAAAAAACGAGCAAATTACTCATAACGGCACACTTCGCGCCAAAGTTGCCAGTAACAAAAGTAGCCGGTACAAAGCGACTAATCATCATGGCGTACATGCGTGGCCCCGTTTCACACAATGTCTGTTCGCTGATTAAGAGGATTGTCTTCCTCGGATATTAAAAGCCTGTCTTATATGCTAGATGCGTGCTAGAATGTTTAGCCACTGTTTTGTTTTACTTTTTTTCCATTTTTTCGTATTTGTTTGTGAGGTTTTTTGTTTTTATTTTGTGACTGTAAACATTAAATGTGAGGTTTCCGTCAGTCGTTTTTGTTTGGCTATTGCGACGATTTTTATGTCGCCCTTACTTATTTTAGTAGCTAAAAATGCATTGTTATTTTTAGAGCTGTTTTTTTCGTTATAAATCTAAGTATGTTTTTTAAATAATATTCTCATTATTATTGAACTATTAAATGATGAATCAGCAAAGAAACTTGTAAAGGTTCCCTCTGAGAGGGAGAGGTTAGAAAGTTTGCCTAATTTTATCCTTCGGTCGATAAGGACTTTCACCGGAAGTGAATTTAATCTGTATTAATAGATCCTGTTGTTATCGTACTTTTTTTAAATAAATTAATCATTTAGTAATTATTTGAAAAATAGATTGACTGTGAGAATTAGAACGATGTTAGATACGTATGAAAATATTAGGTTGGTTCAAAACAATGGTGATGAGTAGGTACTATTACGTGCCATAAGGCTTAGTTATAGGAATACATTAATGGTCCTTATTAATAATGTCGTATCTACAAAAAGACTGACATAAAAACAGTTAGCGAAAATTTGTACATCCACGGATCTTTGTTCTTTTATCATTAAAACAACGTTTGAACTTCTTTATTCAAAAATACTATCGATAAATTTTAAAAGCGCTTGTGTGTTTGGTCTTAGATATGTATTTGGTTTTCATACCATATGCGTTGTAATAAAGAAAATATACTGGAAGAAATACCCTACCAGACAAGAGATGAATCTTCTTAAATTAAATATTATGCTGATCTTTTGTTGATGTATTGTTTACTATAGTTAACATGATTTTTAACTGACTTCAAAAAAAGTAGGAGGTTCACAATTTGACTGTATTTTTTATGTGTCTTACCTCAGAACTTTCGACTGGGTGAACCTGGTGTTTCCCGCGTGGTCCCATTTTATTTTGATCCAGTTGAATGAAATCGTTTTTTTTGTTAAATTTTTAGATTATTGTTGAAAATTTCTACGTTGCTTAGCAACATTTGTGGTTTAGTAGTCGTGCTACAACTTATGGGTTGCGTGTTAGATTCTCACTTACTTAATAAGTTTACTTGTATTGATGTTTCTATGTATAATATAAATATACGTATTAGAAAAGTATTTAAGTATGTTTATATCTAGAACCATAGTAGAAGTTATTATAGGTACTTAATAATAATGTCACAATTCTCACTAAACTAATGCAAAATAAGAAAAAGTTTTCTTCATCCCCTCAAAACTAACCACACGAGTAAATAAACCTCCCTGTATTTATTCAAAGTAAAAATTCCAAAGTTCGACTCCATTCTGTTCCTGTTTGTATTGTCAATAAACATTACGCCCTAAACAGTCATGTCACTTTATATTTTCTATATCTAATACTTATACATATCTTAATATATATATTTCTTGTGTGCGTGTGTATGTGACTGAACTCCTCCTAAACGACTGGACCAATTTTGATGAAATTTTTTGTGTGTGTTCAAGGGGATCTGGGAATGGTTTAGATTCACAAAAACGACTGGACCGATTTTGATGAAATTTTTTGTGTGTGTTCAAGGGGATCTGGGAATGGGAATCACGCTACCATCAATAGGAGCCGAATATCAATAAAAATATTACAAACAGGAAAAAAATATTCATTTTGAGGGACGCAGACTAAGTTGGGTGCATCAGCTAGTCTTTAAATGTTTCTAATGTGGTTTTACCCGCTGATTTATAAAAAAAACAGGTGATAATCTGTACTGTTGTTACCTAATGATTTCTAAGGTCTGCGTAAGTGTGTCGCGGGGGTTATGCAAGTGGGTTGTTATTATTATTACTATTCAACGCTGTTATGATAGTAGTCACAGTGGTCAGCAGTCTTTATAAATAGGGTTGTCGCGTACGCGTTACTACACGACGTTGTAATTGTCGATATTTGTCACCAAGGTGAACTTGCAAAGCTAATAACAACACATAAACAACGAAAAGTAAAAAAAAACCTGACTACGTAAACTCTTTTGTTTATAATTGAAAATGATTAAATAGTATTTATTTTAGTGTTAAAAAGAAAGAAAAAAATCACAGCTAAAAAAATATCTAATCTCTCGCCTACGTCATCGGTTACAAAGAAAGAAAGCAGTAGGTGATTCCTCGCAAATGTCAGAAAAGGTGTTCAATTTTATGCGCACGCGTCGCCCGACCATATGTTCGTGGTTCGGCAAAATTTAAACCAAATAATGGGCAAAAAATTGATGAGCAACTCAAGGTGTAGCATTAGCAAGGTTTTTGAACATTTATTATCGTTTTTTGCATATTTTTTTCAGAATTGTTTTTGCGGATTTATTTTTTGTTGTATCGGAAGTTGAAGGGTTAACATCCGATAAAGTGTGTCAATATTTGATTTTTTTAACGTCTAATGATTTATTGAACATGTGCCACGGGTGTATAAAATATACTAATGGTAATAATGTTTATTTTTTCACTTAGTTAGACGTACGGCGAACATGAGGCTATGACTTCGCTGTTATCATAATTAGATAAAAAATATTTTAGTGTTCTTTTCTATAAAAAAGACTGCCATTATAATTAGAAAAAAAAATCTAAGAGTTACTGAAATTAACTTTTCAATAAAAAAAATCAATCCATTTCCTTAGGAATTATTTAAACACACGTACGTTTGGCTACCTATTTAAGGTACTCCACCTTAACATAAAATATCTACAAGCTTTCGTAACATAGTATAAGAATTTATTGGTTTTACATGGTGTAGTTTTTCAATGTTTACGTAAAACCTATAAATGATCATAAAACTACTTCATCATAAGCTACAGCAGCCAAAACCATTAGGCATTTAAATTTGATTAAAAACACGATAAACGTGTAAAATAATTCAAATTAAAGTTAATGACGTACTATTACAAATGGCGTATTTCCTAAACAAAGCGATAAAAATAAGTGGTGATTCACAATCAGACATGATCGTAACCCTCCCACGGCTTAAGTATAAGGAGCATGTGTTACGCTCCCCTAAGCATAAAACACCCATTGAAGTGGTGATGTGTGGTGGCAGTGTTAGCGGACCTCAAGAAAAGAAATGTCTTGAAGATAGTAGAACCATCTTAATTTTTTATTTAATTTATTATATGCAATAGATTATCATAATACATGAAGAAATCATAACTTCCTTTTTTCTTGTAAACTTTCAGCTGTCTAACTGAGGTTTTAACTTTAGACTATAATAACTAATAATTTTTGCCCATCATTAGACATGTATTTCTCCCGTAAGATTTAATTTACACTGAAGTTTACAGTATTCAAAAGGTTACTTATGAATTACAGTTCAATTGTAAAAATATACCCCGGGGGTTGTGAAAGTCTGAAACCAATATTCATGACAAAGACTAATTTATAAATATTGGCTATTTAATCAAAATATTTTCATTAAACAATTTTTTTTACTTTACTGTGAAATGTCAGTCCAAATTATCCGCTCATCTTATGTTCCCGCTGTCACTATGACCGCACGACTTAAGCGTTTCGAAACGGTATTTACACCGTCTTGAGACTGCAAACGGAGGGTTAAGACGCCGGCGTATCGCAGGGGTGTCGAACAATATTGTTAACGTGTTTGCACGCAAACATGGGGTTTCTTTGATTGCCCATTACGCACACAATTTTGTGGTCTTTGCGTGGATTGCGGTTTGTAATTAGGCTACATGTTTTGCTAGATTGTGTATAATGTTGTTTTTAATAGATTTTACGTTTACAGCTAATAATTCTGTTTAAATTTGTACACGTTTTAATGCACTGATTTTTACCTGAAGGTCGTAGCATAGAATGAAACAGATATGTTTAACCCCTAGCTACTAGCAGTTCTCGAGATTAGCACGTATAGGTACTTAACCAAAAATCTCTGATGGTTTAATATATAATCTAGTTTAGATAGGTTTTATGCTATAATTCATAACCATGTGATTATGATTTATGAAATCTTTATTTAAACTGAAAGAAATATAAATTTATTAATTTTATTTAGATTTGTGACAGCCCTAACTCAAGATGGTCCCACGGCCTTAAGATGTTGGAGGGTGCTTCGCTTTAGGTTGATCACACTCTTGTGTTATTGCTCTTTTACAAGGTTAATCTTTAGCTGATTTAAATTTCGCATGATTTCACACTAGCTTTTGTCCACTGCTCCACCCGCATGTATATCGGTTATTGAGGTAAAAAGTTGCCTATGTCTTGCCTCAAATATCAAACTAGCTATCCAAAATCGGTGTATCGGTTTAGACCTGAAAACGTAACAGACAGACAGACATAGTCAATTTCGAATTTATAATATTAGTGTATAGATTATAATCTGCGTAGTTTTGGTTTGACTATTGGAACGCGACAATCGTAAGGTTGACAGTCACGTCTACGTGATAATGGGTTCAATTTCTTCTTATAATTTTAATTAGTTCTTACACAATTAGTTTTGTGCGTATACCATTTAGTTTGGGTCGTTTTCTGTCTTCTGTTCTCGCAAATTTGTAAACATTCACATTAAGCCGGGACATACAATAAATCACCATACTCATCCATCATACAGTAGGGTACATAACTGTATCGTATAATACGAGTTAACTCTCGCTGGCTGCAAGTGCTTTTAACGAGGCCTTCCTTGGTCATTAACTGTCTTTCAGGACTTACACACACCGGCTTTTCTACTCCAGGTTGCCTTGTAAACTCTTGAACCAAATATCTTCCCATCTTCGTACCCAAACCAGTGTCACATACACCTTTAAATGCCGATGTCTTCTTCATTAAAAAGAATATTACAAAACATCTCGGAAAATATAATTATTACAGATTACAATTATATTTCAAATTTTAATCAAATAAACATTGAAATATATTGCTCAATTGAGTACCTAGTCTCAACCAGTGACATCACAAGTTTGCATTCAGTACATTTTTCATACAAAGTTATCGTTTTGACAGATGATAAAAAGTAACTAATTTGTCTAAGGTGTCAACCACCCTATTGTGTGGCCTTGATGAGAATTGAAACCACGACATCCGGCATAGCAGTCAGTACCACTAACCACTGGACCACAGAGAGTATTTATTAATAAATAAAAAAAATATTTCGGACATCTCACACAGAACGTCATCTAGTCCCAAGCTAAGCAGAGCTTGTGTTATGGGTACTAGACAACTGATATAAATAAATATTATTATACCTATACTTTTTTTGTAAATACTTACATACATATTATAGACTAGCTGACCCGGCGAACTTCGTACCGCCATATTAACATATCTGTCTCAGCTTCCCACAGGCAGTGTACAGTCGCGGACAAAAAAAAAAGAATGAATTAAATCGGACTATGTGTTATTGAATTACAACTAAGTACATATTTTGACTTTCAGCCCTTTTCTTCAGGAAACCGTGCTGAATTTCGGGATAAAAAGTATCCTATGTCCTACCTCGTAATATGAACTCAAATCATGCCAAGTTTCATTTGAATCCATTCAGTAGTTTCGGCGTGATGCGCGGATACAGACAGACAGACAGACGAACAGCCAGACAAAAATGAAAAAAATAATATAGTTTTGGCTTCAGTATCGATATTAGAGAGCCCTCCAAAAAATTTTTAAATATCTTTAATGTATAGAATTGGCCCTGTTACATTTTTATTATAAGTATAGATAGAAAACACCCAAACTCCGAAACAAATATTTGCAGATCATACAAATATTTGGTCCGACCCGGGAATCGAACCCGAGACCTCAAGCACAGCAGTCGCATACGCTACCACTGCCACCGAGGCAGTCAAGAAATATGTACCTAATATTTACTACAATCTTATTAGAATTGACATTTAAATGGCACCGAGGCTTTTTTACCCGAGTACGGCGAAACCAAAAGGAAGGGTAATAGATTTGGCAGTCTATGTATGTTTGTATGTTGCACCGTAGTGCCTAAACTATTGAACCAATTTTTAACCGACTTCAAAAAAACGAGGAGGTTCTCAATTTGACTGTATTTTTTTTAATGTTTGTTACCTCATAACTTTCGACTGAGTGAACCGATTTTGACGATTATTATTTTTGAAAGCTGGTGCTTCCCGAATTTTGGCGGTGCCATTTAAATTTGGTCCAGATAGAAGTCGGTATTTTTTTGTTAAAATTTGTAATTATAATGAATGAATATCAATAGATTCGTAATAATGACTCAGGTGACACAGGCTATATACATTTTAACAAAAGTTTTAACTTTTAAAGGACTCGGATTATAGCTTTTTTATTTATTTTTTCTTAACAATTCTTTAACAATTTACGTCTGCGACCATCTGCATCTATTAGTAATTAGATCTGTGTGTTAACGAAAATAATTGAAGACGCCCCTACGTTTAGCCAGCTGTCATGTTACGTAGATGTTGTGTACCGACTTTAGAAAAGAAGGGGTTCGGTATTTGACGTACCTAAAACCTACTTAGGTTGGTTAAGACAAATAGATTCTGATGTTAGGTACTTGAACCAGGGATTAATAAAAATAAAAACCTGACCACCGACTTTTATGCAAACCTACTTTATTGGTAGGTGTGGCGAGTGAAATCAATATTCGCAGATCATTAGTTAGTATTTATTTATCTTGCAGATATTGCAATTCCAATATCTAACACTTACTACTCTGCCGGGATAGAGAACAAATCCATAGGTACTTTTGTATGTACCCATATGATGTTTTAGAACACGGAATAAACTCAAGATTAAATTCAAAACTTTTAACTATCAACGACCTCCTTGTGTTTAGAAACAGAAAAAAAGAAACAATTCAAAGTCATTAAATCTAGTCACTACTGTATTCCAAATTCAAAGTCAAAACAATCTCCACTAAGAAACCGCTAATTTAAACTAAAGTTTTCAACGAAAATCAATTAGAACTCCATCCGAAATATGTGAACAGCATGTAGCATGTCGCCAATATCTTGTGTGGTGAGTGTGGCAATACTGAGTGTAATCGCGTGGTGAGATTGGAATCACTTTAATTAAACTTGAGAAATCTTGTAAGATTCCGCAAATTGATACCTTGATTTCTTATACCTAAAGTGAAAGAATTATTTTCTGAATATCCTTAGGCCTTTTTATACTGATAGGTATATAATGATAATGGTACATGAATGACTGTAATTGAGAAATTAATAGTAGGTATGAGTACCTAACTTGTACCTAAGTACAATTATTTTTATAGGATTTTTTACTTTCCGACCAGTTTATGATTTTAAGATAAGTATCTTAGTATCTACACCTAGGTATAAATCGCGTTTCTTCAGTATATTAGATATTAAAGTAAAAAAACTCGAAAGTTTAGTAGGTAAACTATTTTTGGACCTATTAATTAGATTTATAACAACAACAAAATTCTTAAAACAAAATAAATTACACATCTATTTCTCTACATTATGTACATAGGTAGGTATCATACCACCGTACTTCACCTATTTAACTTATGCTGTGAGTGGCAAATAAAACATATCTATTTATGTTAAATAAATTCAATAAACCACTCGATTATAATAATGACAGAACCAATGAAAGGCAATCTTACGGGAGGCACGCGTACGCATTTAAAAAGGCGTACAAAACAATACCATGCCATTAAAGTGGAACAAAAGGCAAAAAGCCAAGTCTGCAGAACAATTAAAACAAGAAATAATAAGGAGTTTGTGATAATAAGTATTATTATAACGATGACAGAGGGGTGGCAACACCTGGCACGCGACCCTTCAACTTATTATTATTTATTTTCTTTTTTTGAAGATGGCAACCCGTTTCTAATTAGAAAGAATAGGAATTAAGATGATTTTCAATGCTTTGTGGTATGATTTGTGTTGTCTATGTTATAATATTACTAACTTATTTTTTAATTAGTAAATACATAGTAAATACGAAGTTTCTAGCACGACTGACTTTTTCTTTCAAACATATAACTTAAACTTGATGTTAGACATGCTATTCTCTAAAACTCCTTGGTTCTTGAATTTAAAATACTTTTTATTTAAAATTATCTCTTGTTTCTGTATAAATCAACATAAATTAGAAAAAAAAAATTATTTGAAACACGAAGATGCGTCACCCCATTTAAATTTGACGTACTTACAAACGCGAAGTCGGTACATCTGTCAGTGGCACCTGGTCAAGTACTGCACACGCACCCGTATTGTTCGAAATTTAAAATTTAGGGGATAAGGAAATCGTAAAGAACAATAATACTCTTTATTTCGTGGACAGCATTGGATTTAGGTTAAAGTTTATAGAGTTACCAGAAAGAAAAATAATAATATCGTAAAAGATATTTTTTTATGGCTACAGAACAGTTAAAAGTAAAAAAAAATGGTCCTTTCAATTCTTATTGTAACTTATCTAAATTTAAAAAAATATGCTAATTTACATACCTTTATGTAGGTACAGGTGTGGCAAGCTTTAAAGAGTAATTGGCGTGACTTCAGGAAACGGAAGTACGTCTGACCAATAACGGGCCGTCACGGAATGCGCGCCAATGCCAAGCGAGTATTCAGAATTATTATTCAAGATGATTATTCTATATTGCTACCGGTTTACTGATTATCAAACTTAAGATCATTTAATTTAAAAAGGATATAAAGGACATGAAGACAAACTTTCTTTCAAGGTAAAAAGAATTACGATTTTAGATAGGGCAACTCTAACCCCACTTAGTAGTATTAGAAGTAGATGTATACCTAAGGCAAATACGTCAAATTTATTTTTAGAATTAATAAATTAGTAGACATTGGTCTGTACTGAAAAGCGCAAGACAATCCTAAGGTGATATTTTCTTGCCCAAACTGTAGCTTATACATAAATAACAGTGGGTACAGGTGTACTGTTATTTATGTTTTTTTTCTACTGTGAAAATGTAACGCAAGTACGTTTATTCTGTTTTTCTGAAATTAGCGCATTAGATAATTAAATTCTATCGGAATTATTATCTAAAGATCATCATAAAATGCAGTTTTATGTATTGAAATGAACAAAACTGAATTTATGAGAAAATGACTTATCTAAGTCACTTGCTTAATATAGTTATAAATGACACTAAAATGTTATAGATAGGTATACTTACCAGTAGGTGGTTAGATACTTTTGCAAGTAACAGATATCGAGTGTTGTTACAGCAATTTCAAAAGCATGGTTTTGTCAACTAACAATATGCGAAGCAAGTTCTAAAGATGCTTTAATTACTTTTTCTCGTGGCATGGGCTTAATGTGAAAACTTTAAAATTCTTGAGCGGAGTCCCTATACGCGGGTGCTGACGCGTGGGCCGTTGGCGCCCAAGTTACCGTGTAAATGTGCTCACACTTGATGGGTACATATGGGAAGCCATAGTGGACATGCACGTAAGTAGTAGGAACTTACGTACTTGTGTTTAAAGAAGAACACGCAAATTTTTATTTTTATGAAGTACAAGTAAGCAATGTCTTGCCATCTGTGATACTGTTGAAATATTTAGATTTTTGGTTTCTTATTTCCATTGGACGAGGAAACCTAGATACAATAAAGTTACGAACGTAACTAACAGTTTTCATTCAGGTAGGTATACATTTCTAGTATTCTTGTTAACAAACTAAGCTAAATACCTACTTGCATGTAGTGAGACAGTAATATAAAATATTTAAACCTTGAAAGACTTTATTTGAATGAAATGAAAGAAACAGTTTAACAAGAAAATTGCAACCAACTTTGTGTCTGAACTGAAAATTACAAGTAATGAATGAATTAATTAAGCTTTTTGAAATGCCCACAATACCTTCCTATTGAATAACATTTTAATAATGATCCTAACAAAACTTGACGATAATAATAAACGCGTCAGTCCCGTCCAAAGAACAGCTCCGTATGTTTTCACATCACACCTCGGTATTCAATTTGCGACGCGTCTCGCGAGTAATTTGCGACTTGCGGCAACTTACACATTGTGGTGTCGCATCTTTTGTAAATACGCGATCTCATCCCGGCCCGACTGTGCACGCGTCTTTGCTTTCGCGAATATCTTAAATAGTTCACACATTATAATTTTAGAGTTGCCATTTTATATATTCACATAGTTTTTAATAATCGTCAACGTGACATTCCAAATGTAGCCAATATTTTTTTTAACCAATGATAAGATATCGCTAAGTAAATCTTGTAAAACTGTCATTACCTATCACTCAAAGGTAAATTCTAGATAATACCTATTGCCCACCTATACAAGATTTACCAAACAAAATCATGAGTTTATTTATGATTTTAAATACTTTTTTTTTATTTTGACTACTAACACAATTTCCCTCTCCTCACAGGAGACCGGCGCCCAGCAGTCGGACATTAGGACATTACCTATGGGTTGCTGATGATGTTGACTGACACAATTTACCTTACCTAGGTCTATACCTACCTATAGATAGGTACCTCGGTGACCTCGGTACTTTCATTAAAAAAAACATAATGTATGCCCCATAGACATATCTGTGTTGCCAGTTTAAAAAACATAGTGACGCCCAAAGCACTCTGTATCTTAAGTAACGAGGTAAGTAGTGGAACGTTTAACTCATCTTCACTCCGTTCGGTCTCAGCCCCAGCTCTCTCGGTTAATGGAGAAGCCTCTTCGTTCGGTCTTTTAGTCGTTTGTGGTTTAAATGTCTTTTTGTGGCGTAATACTATCGTTATTTTTCAACATGGTTGGACATGCAGCGTGGTATTCTTTTGTTTTTTTCTGTTTTTTTTTTTATTAGAGACAAGAACGAGGCTTAAGTTTTTTTAACCGACTTCAAAAAAAGGAGGAGGTTTCTCAATTCGACCGTATGTATGTTTTTTTCTATGTGTGTTCGCGGATAACTTCGTCGTTTATGTACCGATTTTAATGATTCTTTTTTTAATGGAAAGGAGATGTCCCAACGGTGGTACCATGATAAGTACATTAAGATATGATGATGGCGTCCAAGAGAAATCGAGTCGAACATTGAAATCGGTTTTTGTTTTCGTTAAAATTTTACTTGTAAGAAATATCTTGCTGGAGATGCAAGTAAGCAAGACTTATATTACATGTTTTACCTAAGTCTCTAGGTTATAAAATATACCTATGTAGATACTTGCCATGTCATCGTTTGACTAATTTTACTCACCGGTAAATAGTGTACTTAACGGACTGATTCCACTAGAAATACCTGTGTATAGAAATGTTCAGCTAAACAACTGAATCTTCTAAATCAGACTTTGATATAAAATGATGTGGTTTTTTTTACAATTTGATGTAATAATTCTTCTGAATTTTTTTTATAAAATAACATATTAAGAACGTTGTTTTTGTTAACTTTGAGAACGCTTATCTAATATCTTGAGCAATCGCACAGTGGACAATATGACAGTGAAAACGGACATTTACTATTCGTTCCATAGATTGAGAGGGCTTTGTATAAGAAGGGTCCGAACTGCCGCGTGCCAATATGGTCTAGTTCCAGAGAAATTAAATACCAAAGTTTACCTTTTTTGCGGTTCCGAAAATAGAAAAAAAAATTCTTCGAAATCAACGAATTAAATGTAGTTTCGTATTTTTTAATCAATGAGTGCATAAGAAGCGCATATTATATGCTTATTCACGTTATTAAAAGTCCACAGTTTAGCGTAAAAATGTTTTTTTGTTAATTTTCCTTTTCATTTTTTTTCTCGGGAACATCGGCAGTGGGGCACCTAAATTTTATTTTAAAATATATTTTAACCTGTGCACAGTCCATACAAAAAAAATCGGCTTCCCATTCCGCGGTATATTTAAATAAATTGAATTTTAAGTTTTGTTCAAGGGTTGTCCTTGTCAAAAATTTCTTTTATTAAAACCACGTTATATAGGACATCAAAAATTTTAACAAAAAAAAACCGACCTCAGGAACTGGACCAAATTAAAGTTCTGAGGTAACAAACAAAGAAAATACAGTCGAATTGTTAACCCTCCCTCTTTTTCCCCCTTTTTGTTAGTTTCTGTTTTTGTTTTTTTTTCAATATCAATCAAAATTCACCTTGATTTTACTATACTCCAAAGTGACAACCCTAGACCCTCATAAGTTTGTTTTTATTACTTCTCAAATATACCGCGGAATGGGCAGCCGATTTTTTTTGTATGAACTGTGGATAGGTTAAAGTATATTTTAAAATAAAATTTAGGTGCCCAAATGCTGATGTGCCCGAGAAAAAAAATGAAAAGGAAAATTAACAAAAAAAATTTTTTACGCTAAACTATGGACTTCTTAATAACGTGAATAAGCATATAATATGCGCTTCTTATGCACTCATTGATTAACCCCTCGTCTGTGAAACGCAAGAATGTTACGTCAACAAATTTGGAAATTATCTGTGGAATACCTAAATTTTGCGTCCGGATTTGTCAAATTGTTTGGCTAATTTTAGTAATTTTATGGTAGTTTTATCATTAAAACACTTTGTTTTAATGTATAGATTATGAAACTAAAAAAAATCCAAAAGCTTTAGTAGATTATCAAACCTACAAGGAGCAACACTAAAAATATTCCAAAAATGCCTTGTCCGGTGACGTCACTCTGTGGCAGGGTATCAAAAATTGAAAGATGTTTTATGTTGGTTACTAATGTATTTATCCTTGTCGCACTTTACTATATTGTACTTAGTAGAACAAAGATGCAATAGACGAGGGGTTAAAAAATACGAAACTACATTTAATTCGTTGATTTCGAAGAATTTTTTTTTTCTGTTTTCGAAACCGCAAAAAAAGGTAAACTTTGGTAGGTATTTAATTTCTCTGGAACTAGACCATATTGACACGCGGCAGTTTTACTCGGACCCTTCTTATACAAAGCCCTCTCAAGCTATGGAACGAATAGTAAATGTCCGTTTTCACTGTCATATTGTCTACTGTGAATCGTCATGAGAAATAACACGAAACTTTAATATAAAAAATATATTGTACTAAAAATATAGGTATATATAGGTAAGAGTAGAAAATTACCTACATAACACCTACATGTTTATAATTTGTACAGAAAAAAACACAATTTCTTCTTACACCTAGCATGACCTACATATCAAGAAAGCAGGATTTATTATAAAATATCCGCCATGACACACGCTCCGTTCCACATAATGATCGCTAAGATTCACGCCATCAGTTCGCGAACGTTCTCTTAATGAGATCCACCTTCAACGTGTCTGCGTACAATGGAATGTGATGCGTGAACTTTCTTTTTTTAAGCGTCAAGGGCTGCGTCTATTCAGCGTTTAAAAAGATGGCGTTCTAAGTAATGATTCGACGTGTGACGTTTTAATTTTGTTAGTGGTTTATTTGTTTGAAGAGAACATGATATTAAATGCTTAGGTCTCTGAATTTCAAACATGATTACTTTAATGTATACCTACATTTAATAAGTTTGCATATCAACGCAGAGTGTTTACAGTTACAGGAAACCTGACTTATTTTTTGAAGTGAAAACAGGCACAATCACAAGGCAGTCCTTATGACTGCTTTGTATTTTTTTTTAATGGAAGTTTACCTTTTTTCATGGAATAGGCGGCAAACGAGCAGGCGTATCACCTGATGGTAAGAGATTACCGCCGCCTATGGACACCCGCAACACCAGAGGCGTCACAAGTGCGTTGCCGGCCTGTGGGGGATGGGGAGAGGAATGTGGGAAGGGACTAGGGTATTGGCCTCCGATATCCTCACTCACTCGGTAAAACACAGCGCAAGCGCTATTTCACACCGGTTTTCTGTGAAGCCGGTTATTTTCGAGAGGTAATGGTGAAAAAAATTCTTACCTTAAATTTTTTCCTGATGACGTCACCGAGTAGCGTCGGATGAACTGCTCAAGGTAGTTGTGAAGTCTGAACTGGTAGGTACATAATAGCAAAAAATACTAAAATCACAGTTTTAATTTATTTATAGGTAGTAGGTACCTACCTAAATCCGGAGAGTCCATCCATTCATCTAAACCCATAGTACCTACCTATTATCGAAGAAACAATTAAAATTGATAAAAATCTCCTATTACTACTTTCATATTAAAGGAAAATATATTTGGTATCCTGATATTTTTAATCTAAGACCTGTAATTCCAATAACTAACATCTGTGTACCATCACGACATCCAAATCTATCAACCCATAGTAAACCAATTCTGTTTAAACATCAGATTCGCTTATTACGATAGATACTGCTCTTTCAAGTTTCCTAAGTTACCAAGTAAGCTAAACTTAAGCCCCGCCCCCTAACATCTTGCGCAGCACCTCCCCCGCCGCCCTTCCCCTGCGAGCTCCTAACGCACATACGCCTACTTTCTTATGACGCCCTGGTACAAACGCCCTGTAGAGGCGATTAAGACTAGTTGTGCTTAGCGGTATTACTTGCATATTACATTCGTTACGTAAAGTCTTTGTACGAAAGGCTCAGTGATTAAAGTGTCTCTCGTTTGCGGAATAGTGTGGGTTCTTTTTGAAGTGAATGTGGTGGTGAAGAGGAATGTGGGAAGGGACTAGGGTATTGGCCTCCGATATCCTCACTCACTCGGTAAAACACAGCGCAAGCGCTATTTCACACCGGTTTTCTGTGAAGCCGGTTATTTTCGAGAGGTAATGGTGAAAAAAATTCTTACCTTAAATTTTTTCCTGATGACGTCACCGAGTAGCGTCGGATGAACTGCTCAAGGTAGTTGTGAAGTCTGAAAGAAAAAACATAAATTATAGGAAAATAGGTATGTACGGTAGTATGTAGGTATGTTTTGAACGAAAGTAGATTTTAAAAATTAAGTAGAAGTTGGTTGTTACTTAGCTACGTAATAAAACCTATTGTGAAGACCCTAGTTTCTTTATTTTGTACTTATAACAAACCTATTTACTTACATTTCTGACATAGGAACCTCTAGGTAGGTACATAATAGCAAAAAATACTAAAATCACAGTTTTAATTTATTTATAGGTAGTAGGTACCTACCTAAATCCGGAGAGTCCATCCATTCATCTAAACCCATAGTACCTACCTATTATCGAAGAAACAATTAAAATTGATAAAAATCTCCTATTACTACTTTCATATTAAAGGAAAATATATTTGGTATCCTGATATTTTTAATCTAAGACCTGTAATTCCAATAACTAACATCTGTGTACCATCACGACATCCAAATCTATCAACCCATAGTAAACCAATTCTGTTTAAACATCAGATTCGCTTATTACGATAGATACTGCTCTTTCAAGTTTCCTAAGTTACCAAGTAAGCTAAACTTAAGCCCCGCCCCCTAACATCTTGCGCAGCACCTCCCCCGCCGCCCTTCCCCTGCGAGCTCCTAACGCACATACGCCTACTTTCTTATGACGCCCTGGTACAAACGCCCTGTAGAGGCGATTAAGACTAGTTGTGCTTAGCGGTATTACTTGCATATTACATTCGTTACGTAAAGTCTTTGTACGAAAGGCTCAGTGATTAAAGTGTCTCTCGTTTGCGGAATAGTGTGGGTTCTTTTTGAAGTGAATCTTCTAATACGATTTCCAACAAGGTTGCGTTAAACGTTTAACGCTACCATGGAGGGGTATGAAAGCACTGTTGCACATTACAAAGTTTCACTTCTTCCGCGCGGAGGGACTCCACGCATTTTTTTTATATGAGAGTACCAGACTATACTCTGCCTGATGAAAAACATGAGCAGAATTCAAGAGTAGTGGTCATCACACCCAATGTCGAAACATGACAGCACAAAATGTTATCATTTAGCCAATAATAGTAAGAAATCCATGCTTACATGTGGACGAAACCGCGGCTAAAAACTTGTAGTTATATAAATACGAATACCTATTGCTATTAAATCTTCGGCATATATCTCGGTAGATATTTTATATAGGTAGGTATAGTGAGATAGATAGTAATTCTTCGTTAACGTACCTAATTAATATTCCCGTATGTCACAAATAGAGCCCATTTTAACCACATACTTATTTAGCCTGTCAAACAAGCTTTGTTCTCTGAGTTGAGGTCTTTCTAAACATAGATACGAAGTTTTTAAAATAGGAAGACATTTAATGCATCATTATCTAAATTACATATATAGGTACTTAAATAGGTATGAATGTACCTATTACGAGTTGGAGGAATATAACTAGGTATAATTAAAATTGCTTCTAAAAGAAAACGCGTTCATAAATATATACATACGCATTCAAACACACATGTAGTTCCTCAAATCAAACAGGTAATCAATCAAAGCAGTGTACAATCTTGGACCAATTGTGTGGAAGCACCGCCCGCGTCTTACCACACCCAGTTTCTTAGAAGTTTAGTTTAACCCCACCTACCGGTGAGTAGGAGAACGCCTACCCAATAAGAAATACGACGGTCGATGTTTGTAGACACGAAACTATAAATTTTGTTACCGCATCTCATTCGATATGATTTTGGTTGGTTAGCAATTGGTTTGATGGCGATTATAAAACATCTTGCAATAAATAATAGCTTTACTTTTATGTGCTAACGTTCAATAATAATATTGAATATTATCTACCAACTCATTTTTAAGTAGGTACGGACGTATATTTTGGTAAGCGGAGAGGGACTCGTGGTTCAGTGGTATCCACGTATGTTGACTCTTTGCAAAGTTATCGTAGTCAGCTCAGTTGATGATGATCGGTGACCATTACTATACATATTAGGACCTCTCTACTGCTAGGCCATGTTAAACAGTTGGTCCCGGTTGCTCTATTTCTATGAGCATCTTTGGCAATAGTTAGGTACTTGTAGTCGGAACCGTAATAAGTCAAACTCTGTCAAACAACTGTCTTCCTACATAATTTTGATATCGTCTAGTACCTACTTAGGTTGTGGAGGCCCCCTAGCTAAGATGAAATTTTACAAACGTAAATATTATTATAAAACTGACAAATGTATGTGAATGACGTCATCTCAACGCTAAGTCACGTGGTCAAACAAAATATTAGCCAATAATACAAGAGAATAGCGATTGTAGAAAGAATATCGATGCGAAACACTTTTGTCTTCGAAGAGGGCCGACAACAGTCGCTACATGTAAAACATCAATCAAAATTCAGTCGTAACGTACTAGATTTAAAATCCACCCCAACCTAGCTTGGGAGAAAATATAAAAATAAATACAAAGAATAAGTTTATAGGTAAGCGGATAAATTTGGCGTAAATAACTTTATTGCGCAGGAGTAAATAAACTTATAGATATACTAAGTAACAAAGACATTACAAATATTTATGAAACGTACACAAAGAACACCCAGCCTCAGTATAACAATTTGTTGACCACACAAAGTTGTCCCACGCGGGGCATATCGAACCCGTAACACTCAACGCAGTAGGCAGCGGTGGTAGAGGCGTAGAGCTAACATGTAAAGTACGAAACATTTAATCAGTATAGGCATAATGCACATCTCTGCATTATTTCTATCGATGTCAATCAGAAATGATTATTCAAGAGGTTATTTTAGAATAACCTATTGAATAAGGTCAGACGTAATTTACACGTTGGCGACGTAAGTGACATCTTTTAAATATTGTAATCAACTCTGTTTGCGTAATTTGACATAAAGATGGCGTTAAATAATTAGTTTCAGCTTTGACACATAGATGGCACTTGCATTGAATAGGAAAAAAAGTTAGGTATTATTATGTTTGTTTGCTAGCTTTACTGAACAATAATAAGAATGAAAACGTAGTAATAATAACGTCTAATATTTTATGAAATCATTATTAACTTCTTCTTTTTGTACTATAAATTTAAAGGCATCTAAAGTAATCTATTAATTCCATCGATATTCAAACATTTTGGCATCTTAATATTATATTTCGAAATAATGTAACACATAGTTGTTCAAAATTTTATGTTATTGTTGGATCATAACTTGCGCATGCGACCATCCTTATGGCGCCATCTGTCCATAATGTGAGGAACTTTAGAAAGCGCGCTCTAGTGGTGATAGGATCAAACTATTGATTGAACCTTTCATAGTAGTGCATGTGCTTAAGAATAGATGTCGCTATATCTTCCCAAAATTAAATACAGGTCCTAAATTATTCCATTTTTTATTCCAAATGGAAAATGCATACTCCTTATGATTATTCCTGTACAAAGACACAGAATATCTTTTATCTATACCTACACATTTGACACACAGAAAAAAGCTTTAATGCAAATGAAACCACTAGCAAATGCTAGCTATTATTTTCTCAATTTTAATTATTTCTTTCGTGATATGCGGATCTGTCGACTTCCCTATGGTTAATTATGGACTATCCGGTGTCTGTCAATAAGCTGTAAGGGCTACAATACCTCGTGTTCACGACCATAATCTACCTCCGTCTCTGTAGTTTCAGTGACCCCCAAATCAAGATACGGTATTAGAATGCCTTTGAATATCCGTTATAAAGAATTTTTAATTCATACCTACAATCGTTCTAAGTGACGTTTAAAGTTCTTGTGCCTTCAAATGTAGGTACCTAAGTAAGTATTCTGAATTTCGCTAAAATGATGTCTTCACATTGCGACTGGCTAAAATTTAAAGATCGAAGCGTGATGTAAATAGTATATTTCATTCATCGAAAATTAGTCTATCAAACACGTAAAGTCTTTTTTAATCCAAATCTAGTAGTTTCAGAGATAATCGCATTCAATTAGACAAAAAAAACCTCAGCTTTAGTAAATTCCTTCACGTTCTTGACAATTTCATTTGCGTTCTTACTGACTGCATCAACCTGTCGCCGTCTATTGCTGAACGAAGGTCTGCCAAGGAGCGTAAACCAGTCCACATGGTAGTAGAGCCACGCTGATTTCAGCACGAACGGACCGGATCGATCGGAGCGGTACTACCCTTGCACAGAAAATCAACGTAAAATGACAGCATGCGTGCTGTCCTGTTTCGTTAGTAAGTGTGAGACCGGAGACCCAATGATGCAAGAGCATCACTAGGCCGTCATAGTGTGGGTCACCATGCTGCATTGTTGCATTGTCTGCATTCGCAATATGAGTATGGTTACCACCACTCTTGGAATTTGCTTATGCTTTCCACCAGGTAGAGTAGATTCATTTTGGCAGGGCCATACATAAAAAAATACCCAAAAAAAGTCTGTCTGTTACGCTATTGCCTACGGATAAGCTGCTGCACTGATTTCAATGAAATTTTGGCATGGAGATAGTTTGAGTCTTGAGGAAGTTCATAGGCAACTCTTTGACGCGATAACTGACATACAAACCGGCGGAGCTGTGGGGAAAAGCTAGTCTTTAATGAGATCAAATGAGTAGTTACTCTTTACCTTTTAGAATTAAACTATCTTCATGCTAAATTTCATTAAAAACGGTTCAGTAGTTTAGGCGCTACGGTGGAACATGCAGACGTACACAGACTGCCAACATATTCATGTACCATTATTTTGGGCCGTTACCGTATTCGGGCAAAATACCCAGTAGATATGTGCGTAAAATAAAAATTTCCTGAAAAAAATCTTGTAACCTAATTGTGTGAACTTATTGTACTTATCAGATAGGTAATGGAAACTGAAAACTCGAGTTATTTTTTAACAATTGAAAGTAGACATTGATTTTATCGATATTTCGCAGTAGGTATCTAGAGACAGCTTTTTTAATCAGTATCTAGGTACCACTTCTGATTTTGAGTTGGTCAAATAAATATAATTCCAACTAAAATATTAGTCGTGACGTTTTTAATTATTTTGGCATAACATTTTAATCACAGCTTTTTTTTTAAGATTTTACATGTCGTTAAATAACTAAATGATTCGTATTGGCCCATAGTGGACTGTCATTTTTTCAGTACCTAATTAATTATGAGAATGATTTATCCCTCTTTTTATTTTTCTCTAAACATTATAAACTATTTGGAAACAAACTAAATTTATTTCAATTCTTGTCTTTTTGTCATGGGCTTGATTGAAATAATTGAGTATAATTTCAGATTAATTACCAATGGTCAATTCTGTTTCTGCAGGAGATTTAGTTTTTGTTTAATTTGAATTCATAGTGATGATGGTGTTTATCTTATTTCAACTCGAATAAAGGTAACTCTGTAAATGTACCTACGTGGCCACCAAATCTTGTTTTTTATATAAATGCCCGCGGCTCCACCCGCGTTTATGTCGGTTATCGCAGCAAATAGTAGCCTATGTGTTATTCTGATGTATAAGCTATATTACTGTAAAGTTTCATCCAAATCCGTTGAGTCGAGTCTGCGTGAAAGAGTAACAAACATCCAACCATACTTACAAACTTTCGCGTTTATTATATTAGTAGGATTTATTACAGAAGTCTATTAAATCTTACTACCTGGATAACCGGTTCTTTTGTGGTATTTTTCAAAAAATAAATCCAAACCAGATCGATCTATCGCCCCTGGAAACACCCTGCATAGGTACTAAGTATGTAATTTCATGAAAATCGTTGGAGCCGTTTCCGAGATTCTGATTAAATATACTCGTTTAAATCTTTAAAGAGATTCTAATAGGTACCTACCTAGGTACCTATTAGATGAAATTAAGTGATACATATACGACAAGGTATTAATAAAATGTAAAAAAAAACAGTCCGGTGTGTCTGTATGTACATACCTACCTACATTTAAGGGAAAATAATAGAAAGGAAGGGATTGTCACAAAAAGAGTTCCTACCTAATTAGAAGCAATTCGGAGATTTTAAGAATTTTATTTTGTATGATGTCTATTTCATCGTTTTGTTGTTAGTTTCTTAGAGCGCGTCTCCTAAACAAGTATAGGATTTTTATGTAACCTTCACAAGTAAAGTCAAATATACAAATAGTAGTAGTGGGAGTAAACAGCCCTCCAGCCAGCCAATTTTATAATCGGAATTTGAGAAAAAAGATCTTTACTTTGAGATACTTACCTACTTGCAATTTATTTTAAACATTTCAAGTAGAATAATGTATCTGGATTACATTGTATAAGTATGTATATACAATGTACCTAATCTACATAAAAAAATGTAATGCAAGATAAAAAAATGTAGCTAGTCTAAAAAGGCAATAAATATAGAATACAATAAAATTTACAAAACATAAGTAACGTGTATCTGTAAAATAAAAAGGAGAGGAAATAAAAAGAAAACAAGCAAAAAATAAATTTATTAAAAAAAAAAACGCAAAATAACAAAAATTCTTATAGCAAAAATAAATAAAAAACGACTTCAAAAATAGAACGAAAAGAAAAAAAAACTTCATTAACATTTTTTAAGTCGTAATATTACAAAAACAAAAGTTTAAAAATAATATAAAAGTAACAAAATAACTGTAATGTTCGCTAATTCTACAGAATAAACGGACGGAATCCGTCGGGTGAACTAAGAAAATAAAGAGCGTTACCTTTGACTGAGCAGATTTAAATCACGGCTTATTATATCTACTGCTGCCGTATAAATAAGTCCTTTAATTTCTTAGCTCATGGTAAAAGATAATAACAAAAGTAAAAAAATAAAAACAATATGACGGCACACAACAGCCATGTCACTAGCTCTACCATAAACATTTTAAAAACAACCTTGGTCCAGTGAAGAGTTCTTGAAATTCACAAAACGTTCTAGTCCGTGCAAACCACAAATTATAGTCCAAATTTTGTTATTCAAGTCCAATAGTTGTGGCAGTAATCAGCCAATATAACTACAACTTAATACTTATTATTAATGTAACGCTTACGATTAATTTTATTTAATCAGTGATCGCTCACTCGAGATGTTATGAAAAAGAAATTTTGAAATAAAAATATTCTCATCAACGGCCAAACGTTTTAATCTCTTTACAAATGTAACCGAGTATATATTAAAAATTTCGCCAAAAACTTTCTCCACTGCCAACAGTTTAGATCAAAAAAGTGAGGGTCGAGGGGATTTTAGCCTAAAAATATTTTCGATTAGACGCGGTTAAATTTTTAATTATTGTTTTTTGGAATTTTGTATTTATTAAAATTTATAATCACAAGAGCACGAGGAACGTGTATTACGCCGCGCGGCCCGGCCGGCCGGCGCGACTCCAGACGGACGACTGAGACGTAGCAGCGGCTCGCCGCGCCACCACCCCGAGCTCGCGCCTCCTCCCCGCACCTGCCGCGCGCCCCCCGCCACCCCCTGACTCGTCCACGGTCCCGGCGTAGCCTTCCCCGCCCGCCCCGGGGCCGACTTCGTTACGAGCCACTTGTAATCGCCGCGCGATTTTTCCGCCTAAGACAAATTAGGCGGGCCCGCCCGCGCTCTACCCGACTTACGTTAGGGCGGTTTCTTACATCTAAGACGTTTGTACACGCCTTGGATTCTTTCTTTACGCCGAGTTAGGAAACAAAGAGTTTAGAGTTTAGAGAGAAACGTTTAGAGTTAGCTATCTTACACTATAAAGTCAGCATAACCGACAATATTCGAATGTATAAATTATATGCAACTCAATGTTATGGCGGCGTCTGTTTTATTTTTAAATGGCATTTAATCGTCACTCTCGCTTTCACCGACGCCGAGGCCGAGTTAATTGTAAATAAAATTCAATCATTCGCAAAAAATCCCCGGTAATCGGCACTCGACAATATCAATGAGAGATGCGTATTCAGCGATTGTACTTTTTAATGCATTATGGGGAGTGACGTCACTCACACTCTTTGTTCCACACTCGACTCGTGGTCTGTCCACGGTTTGAAGACAATGAATGCAGCTATTGATTAGCTTTTTGTGTTAGAACATAGATACTGAGAGTGGGTCCTAAATTCCTTTGTAACACGTCTATAATGTTAGTAGAGTAATTTAATAATGTTCTAGGCTCAGATCAAATAAAAAAGGTAGATAACGCACCTTTTTGAAGCAGAAAAAGGCTCGTAGTTCCAAGTAAACACACGCGATACTCACTAACTTTGCTATAAACTGTGGTACTTTTCGTCAGTATCGTGTAAGTTGTCGATACTTGTACGATACTGACGAAAAGTAGCGTAGTTTATAGCATAGTTAGTGCGTATCGCGTGTGTTTACTTGGAACTAAAAGCCTTTTTTCTGCTTCAACAAGAATGAGGTTCTAGGGTAGAGTTGTTCTGAGGTTCTAGGGTAGAGTTGAAACCAACCAGGTACCTTTTAAAGAGGAAATGACATTATATGTCCAGTAGCGCTAGTAATTAATTAACAATCAAATTGACATCTATCATTTTCATTGAACGATTTATCTAACTGTAAGCAGGTATATGCTCGGAATAATTGATAAATTGTAATATAGATAATGATTTATCATCCACATACTTATCGGGGTCCAAATGTTTGCATTGAATCGTGTCTAATTTTGCATCAAATTTTAAGAATCATAAAAAAAACTTTGTCAAAATGTATGTTGAGGTGATATAAAGAATGAAATAAATATTCAATAAAAAATAAGAAGCTGTGGATTTTATAAATAAAGTAGATAAACTCTCAATCAATTTTACGACTATCCGACAACACAAATTAATTTCGAACATTCGGAACAAAACACAAAGTTAATTTTAGAACGAAACTAATAGGGTAGTTGACTGTATCGTCAATATATACCGATGTCTCCGTCCTTAAAACGAATATTACAAAACATCTTGGAAAGTATAATTATTACAGCTTTTCATTTCTATTATTAATTTTAATCAAATAAACATCTATACTAATATTATAAACGCGAAAGTTTGTAAGTATGGATGGATGTATGGATGGATGTTTGTTACTCTTTACTGAATGATGATTACTGATGAAACTTTACAGTACTATAGCTTATACATCAGAAAAACACACAGGCTACTATTTGCCGCGATAACAGAAAAATACGCGGGTGGAGCCGCGGGCACAACTAGTTGAAATATATTGCTCAATTGAGTAGTCTAAAACAGTGACGTCACAAGTTTGTATTTAGTACCTAATTCATACAAAGTTATCGTTTTGACAAATGATTACAAGTAACTAGTTTGACTAAGGTGTCAACTACCCTATTCTGTCTCGTTGATCCCATCAAGTTCGTTCAAGAACATCCACTAAAGGTTTAAAAAAAAACAAACACGTTTAAAAACATCGTGTTTCCAAAAAAAAAACAAATATAAACATTAATACTTGCGTCACAATGGGAGCGTATTTTAAATGCGACGTAAGTGAATGTTCTCGTAAAATTGTAAACAGCTGAACGGGTATGAATTAATATTATTCTTTTATCAGAGAGCGGTCCAGCGGGGTCGGTGAACCCGCTCCGCTTAACGAGAAATTTTGATTCAGATTTTTTTGGTGACACTGTTTATGTTGGATACAGAAAATAAATAATTTATAAAATAATTTATGGCTCAATCTGACTTAAGCGAGTTTACGTTGTTTTCATTTTACTTTGGTTTCGATATTTTATTTTGTTTTTTTTCGATTATGTTTGTTTTTCACATAGTCATTTTGGATTTGTATGTTATGCAAGTACACGTTGAACACAATAAAATAAATAAATCTGTAAGGCGTTTATATAAAAAAAAAGAAGTTTTACGTTTTAATAAAAATCACTTACATTGCGTTTAGTTTTTTTTGTGAATTACAATGAGACAACTCAAAATTTGTATTTTTTAGATGAAGAACGTTTTTAAAAATCAAAATTCAAATAACATTTATATTTTTAATTGCATAAGGATCTGGTTGTTACTACGTTCATTGATATAAATTATAAAAAAAAACTCAATTCGTAACTTGTAAAAAATATTCGCTCAACTTGTTATTTTTTTATCATATTTTAATTTCACAAATAATAATATGCTACCTACGTTCAAAGTTGTTACAAATAATTCAGAGCGTCTGGTCTTTAACACTTTAAAATAAAGAAAAAAAACGTTATCGATGACTCTCTCACAATTTAGACAGTGAGAATATTTTTATTTCAAAAAAAATAATAAATTTACAATAAAAAATAAACCATAAAAAAAATATTAATATAAAATCTACACTGGGCACACTTAAATTTCACCTCTTTTCCTTGAATTACCTGTTAATGAAGATAAAGTAATATTTTCAGTAATCTTCAGTATTTTTGATGTTTCACAATTTTTCCAATTCACCACAACGTAACGAAGCAGTTCAAAAGTTCAACAAACTTATTTACTTCGTCCAGTAAATTTATTTTATAAAATAATCCAGTCATAAGGGTAGTTCGTTTCACTAAGAAAAATTACACTAATTAAAAAGTACTCAACACGACGAAAGTCCACTAATTAACTAGGAAAAAAAAAACGCGACGGAGGAACTTAATACCACTTATAGACTATGCGGCAAAAACGAGCCGAATATTTACATTGAAGAAAAAAAAATGAGGTCATTCGGAGGTTACGGGCAACGCAGCCGGTCGGCGCGGGCCGCGACGGGATGTGGCCCTCGCGTCCTCCGACTTCCCGCACGCCCGCTCCCTCGCGGTGGACACCCGAATCGAGTCTACCGAAAACCACGTGTGCGCACCCACGACAGAGATGCAAATACACCAAACATTCGTGACAGACACGAACAGGACTATTCTTTTTTCAATTTACTATATCTGCTGATTTTTATAATTTTTTCACATTTTGATATTTTATTTTTTAGTTGATGCGCTCCGCGACTCACCTGTTGTGCTTGACCCGATTCGATCTGTTGACCGATCATGTGATTGACGGGTTTCTGTGCTTTATGCAAGTTTTTTTTTTAATTTGTCACTAGCTTTTAATTTTAAGTTTTTCTATGCAGCCGAAAAAACATTCAGAACATTTTATTACTTAGTAAAAAAACAAAATTTCTATAACGCTTCCCTTGTAGCTAGAAATAAAAAAAAAACTTTCGGTACCTAAACGTATTTAACGAAAATTAGAAAAAAAAAACAAAATATTTGTTTTTTTTTTAACTTAAATGTTTTAACTGGGAAATGTATAAAATAATCACAATCTGCATAAAGTAAATTATTCCAGTAAGAAATGCAATGGTGCTGCTATGAGACGCAGCGTCGAATAGCGGAACAAACTTTATTTCAAAAACAATGCTATCCTAGCGCCACCTCGGTGTTTGGCGTCAATGAGAACTATTAGTCGATGGTTCATTTCTAACGCGTTGTTTATTTTTTCAATTTTACTTTTTTAATCGTGAAAGTGCAACGTTCACTTCGCCGGGCATTCAACGGCCATTTTCGTTTGCAGTTTCTTTTTAGTTTTCATTGGTTTTTACAGACGTTTTGATCATATCGTTTGATCTGTCGCTTTGAATGCAGTACCTTTACACCACACACGTGTAATATAATCACAGCTATTGAAGTATTTAGTTTAGCGTTTAATGTAAGATATTTTAGATTTATTTATGTTAGTGTTTTATAACTAAATATGTTAATATAAATAAATAATGAACTTATTATTAGTTGTTACCTTCATAATTACAACAGATGGCGCTACTAGTTCTTAAACAAGATGTTATATTAATTTTTCCCGGTAATTTGTTGGAAATGTAGAGTTATTTACTAAAAGTGTCTAACTCCAAACCTTTTGAAATAAATAACTATGTAAATAAATTGATTTTAAGTCGATTAGACGAGATTGTAAAATACGAAAATCAAGTAAAGTACATAACTACCAGTTTCACTAATGCTTCGTATAATTAGTTTCCTTGCTTCATATATTAGCACTTAATAAAAATTCTATTAAATATCTCATCATAGTCTTTTTACCCTTTATCTAACTTTATTTGCAGTCGGAACAACGAGCTTCCTTCTTCCAGTCTTTTTTATCTCTCGAGTTCTCGACCTCCTCTTTCACGTACTTCTTCATCGGAATGGTATTAGCTTTTTCCTTTATAGGTACCTGCATGAAGACAACCCTCTTTGGGAATATGTTTGTTCTTTGTTCATAGTATGAAGAGAAAGTTTCATTATAATATTTATAATCTTCTTATTTTGTCTGTAATTAATATTATTGCTCTTTGTGTTTTAAAAACGCGCTAGTCTCTAGAAAATCAGATAGGAATATTGTTTTGGGATAGTCTTTATTGAATGTAGTTATACGTTATACATATAACATTCTATTTAGGGCCTTAGGAGCGTAAGAGTGGTTGTAAATACGATTAAAATTTAGGGCTATATTCACTTACTTCTGATATCATATGATATTAACAGTTTATCTTAATCTAAGTACATTTTGTTATAAAACTTTTTTTTTTGATTTAATTAAGTTCATTAAGATAAGAGAATTCGTTGACGACTGTACTCACAAACTGTACAAGTGTATAGGACATTCGCTTAGATACGGTCACCGTAATCGCGCCACCGCGCTGTTACACCACAAGACCAAAGGGCTCGCCTGCGGCGCTACGTACACCCACAAGCAAGTATGATTTGTCAGTTTACGCCGTTGTATGCATCAATATATTCGTATTTCACAACAATAATCACAATTGCGTGCGGGTGCACCGACACTTTCTAAACCAATGGACTATAAACTGTGCTACAATCGCCAGCATCCAGTAAACAGAGAAGACTTATGAACACTTAAGAACATTTCGTTTTGACCACGCTCGTACACTTAGTACTTAATAAATAGACAGTTCTGTATTACTAAGTTTACTTGTATAAGTGAAACACATCATCATCATCATCTCAGCTAAAAGACGTCCACCGCTGGACATAGGCCCTTCCCAAGTTTCTCCACAACAACCGGTCCTGTGCTAAGTGCTACACGAAATACACAAATTGCCTAAAAGTAACTGGTTTCTGAAATATTAATTCAATATCATCATCGTAATCAACAGACTCTTTCAACCACTGCTGAACATAGGACTCTCCTTAAAAACGAGGAGACGTATCGCCTGATGGTAAGCGATTACCGCCGCACATTGACACCCGCAACACCAGAGGCGTTACAAGTGCGTTGCCGGCCCTTGGGGAATGGGGAAGGGGTTGGGGTATGGGCCTCCGGTATCCACACTCACTCGGTGAAACACAGCGCAAGCGCTGTTTCACACCGGTTTTCTGTGGGGCCGTGGTATCACTCCGGTCGAGCCTGCCCATGCATGCCGAAGCCTGGCTCTCCCACGGTAAGTACACCAACTACACCACCCTTGTTGGTATTTTATTTTTAACCGACTTCTAAAAGGAGGAGGTTCTCAATTTCATCGGTTTTTTTTATGTATGTACACTGATTACTCCGTCAATTGTGGACCGTTTTTTAAAATTCTTTTTGTATTCGAAAGGGTATGCTCCCCATGTGGTCCTATTGCCACCATATCAGGATCTGATGATGGGATCCCAAGGAAATCGAAGGAAACCCTCAAATTTACGTGAGCGCCTGCAATGAAGTTAAGAGCAATTGTCTGCATGCCTTCATATTCTGTAGAGATCATTTAATTTCATAATTTATAACGGGTCCTAACGATATTGTCAGTTTACCTCAAATCACTTGAATTATAGTAACCTATAGAAGATAGTCCTTTTGAGATTTTATTACAAAAAAATACCTGAAATCCTTTCGATTCTATACAGTATGTATGTTAAGTTTACTCGTATTCTTTCAAGTTATTTAGGTGAAATGATGATAAGAAACTTGAGAAAGACTAAAAAGCGAAAAAAAAAACTTCATAGGTTTGAAGTCGGTGCCAAGCCAAAATGTAATAGTAGGTACCGGTAGTGACCGCCACTCCTGGATTCTGCTCATGCTTTCAATAAAATATAAAAAAAGCGTGCGTAGTTTACTCCTTTTGTCAACTCTTGTGACATCCACGGGATGCATAGCGGTAGTAACCATAGAGCTATTAAAATAGAGTAGGGAAGACATACGGCTGCCTGTAAGCGGAAACGTCCAACGGTTAAAAAGACAGAGAAGATCACTGTACCCCATCTCATCATTTCTCTACTGTAGAGAGAAATAGATGGTACCGCGATCGTCTCTCTCTTTCTAACCGAGGGACGGCCAGACCTCCGTCTGGCTCCCCTGCTCTATCTATAATATCTCACTATTGTCACTGACACTCTGTATTGGCAACCTGACACCACTCGGATAATACTCGGCAATATTATGTACAACCTTTTTTTAAGAAGCCTATGCTGTTTTCGTAAAGAGCCAACCAACAACAAAAGTGGTGGCAGGGGTGTCTTTACCTATAGTGCAGTGTTACCTACGCTTGATACGCTTCTAAAAGGCGCTAGAGTAATGATTGCACCATGGCGCTTCACGGGCTAGAGACGCCTCTAAGTGGTGGTACCCTTTGAATCCAACCCAGAATCAGGAGAAAGAAGAGTTTGGGTAACGCTATTCACTCGATGAAAAGCAAAATTGAATCTTATAAGAACAGTCTTTAAGACGACATTCTACTAAAAGTTGTGTCCCATGATGGGATCGAACCCACAATACTCAGCGTAGTAGAAAATTGCAAGCTGACATTTTTTTTTTTTTTTAACGTGTGGAAATCCTCTCGGACCGTCACCCCACCGGGGCTTGCGGCGGGGCGGTGTGTCGGACTCGAACCGACTAAAACCACACGGTGTGCCACTCTGCGCCTGTGAAGGGAGGAGTCCGGGAACTGCAGTTATTAACACATCCGGACCCCTCCCAGCGCTTGCCCGCACTGAAGCGGGCACCGTCTGCTGGTAAAAACTCTCTATTTAGGCGACGCACGGCACACGCGTAAGTCGCCCCCTCGCGGGTGGCCACTAGAGCGGATGGAGGGGAAAGCCCGTCCCGACCATCCGCGGCCACACTCAGGGCGGCATGAGGCGCTGATAGGCGCGCCTCCGCCGCGCGGTTCGCCGGCGGCGGATTGGGTCCGAGTGGATATCATCCTCCCGGGCTTTCTCCGCCGCCTCCTTCTGCGAGATGACATCTTCGCAGAAGGTTGCGACCGCGGTAAAACTGCTATCGCTACCGGCCATGGAGCGTATGACGGCCGGTAGCGAGAGATCTCCTCCGATGACTGCAGTGAGGGCCCGGCGCTGCGACGCTCAAGCGGGGCAAATCGCCAGCGTATGCTGGGCCGAGTCCTCACTGCAGTCGCAATGGTGGCAGGCGGGACTCAATTCCCTCCTAGCGACCGAATGCAGGTACTTCCCGAAGCAACCGTGCCCGGAAAGGACCTGCGTCAGTCGGAAGGAAAGGGTCCCGTGCTGCCGCCCTGCCCACTCGAGGATGACCGGCTGGAGAGCCTCCACGGCGGCAAAGCCAGCGCGTGGAGTCTCCAGCCGGAACGACCATCTGTCCATAGTGGCTCGACGAGCGGCTTCACGCCATTCGCGTACCTCTTCGGGAAATTGCAAGGTGACTGCTTCAACCACTTCGTCCTATGTGCAATAGTACCTATCTTACACAGAATTAAAACAGTTAACTCGGCTTTACACATTCTCTCTATTGTTTTTTTTTTCTTCTGCGTGTGTACGTTAGTTACGTTTGTCATCCTATTTGAGTTCATTCTTTGTTCGATTTGAAACGTACCTACCTATTGAAAGTGAGTGCTGGGTTCCGTCAGAGTCACAACTGAGTATTTTATACATATGTAGAGATAATTCAGTAATATTTATACAATTTAAATTACTTGAACTGACTGGCTGGTTCATAGATAGATAGACAGGAAACTCTTTATTTGTACAACTTATAAAAAAAATTATAAGAGAATGGAATACATAGAGTGTCAGATATACAATGTGCAAAGGGCGGCCTTATTGCCAAAAGCAATCTCTTCCAGGCAACCTTAGGAGGGATCAAAATAACAAAAGTTTTGATTAAAAAGAAAACGACTTCAAGAACTGGACCAAATTGAAATGAAATTGAAAAGTGTGGTCCCACACGGGAAGCACCAGCTTTCATATAAAAAAAGAATCATCAATATCAGTTTACCCAGTCGAAAGTTCTGAGGTAACAAACAAAAAAAAAACACTCGTATTGAGAACCTCCTCCTTTTTCGAAGTCGGTTAATGATTCGTCTACACACAGCCTAAACCGCTGTAGCTAGAAACTTGAAATTTACTTGCTGATGCATTACCTATATGTTGATAACATAATCTAGGAAAGGCTACACTCATAAGGGGAAAAATAAAGGATGAATGTTTGTAGGTATGGATATTTGTCATTTTCAAAGTTAAAAATACGAAAAATGATAGGTAAAATTATAGTAAAACAATAACTATGAAAATTTCGTATACAAGGTGCCTGTTCTGCACTGTAATATTAAAAGAAATAATGAAGTTACCGTTCTTCCTATGAGGTACTATAAAAACCCATCTTATCTGCTGTCAAAGCACTGTCAAGTCATAAAAGTGTTCAGGAAATTACTTATTTCAAACAAATTGCTGTAATGGCCCGATTTTTCTCAGAACAACAATGGAGTCACTCTCGTTTATGTTCGTGTAATAACTCCCTTTTCAACCGACTTCAAAAAGGAGGAGGTTCTCAATTCGACTGTATTTTTTTTTTATGTTTGTTACCTCATAACTTTGGACTGGGTGAAACGATGTTGATGATTCTTTTTTTATTTGAAAGCTGGTGCTTCCCGAATGGTCCCATTTAAGGTCCAGATTGAAGTCGTTTTTTTTTTGTTAAAACTTGTGTTACGTCTTACTCGTGAAATTTTACTTTTTATTAAAATTACCGAGGAGAAGGAAATCCCATCCGACAGTAAACCGATGAACCAGCGTCTGCTGGGCTTGCAAAATGGTTATCTCAGAGAAAATCAGTGTTGGTCATCTGAACCAAATTAAACCACTATTTCTAGCGATCTTTTTTAATTACTATTTTTTTAAGTATAAACAATATAGCATTAAACTTCTTCATAGTTATCTGTTGTCTGTGACGTTCGAAATTTAAATCTCCCTAGATCGGTACTTTGTTTTTTTAAGTATCGACACCGTTAACTGTACCGCGAAAACAAGTGCCTATAAACTGTCACCCTGATACTTTCACGTAAGTATGTCATAAAAGTGTCGTGAATTCGTTCCTTAACTCGAACGAGATTGACTGTGAGATGGAGTACCGACTAGAGAGGTGTGTTAAGTTTATTTGTTTATCTTGACTAAAATCATGGTAGTGGTGAAAAATTTATTCAACTTACCATTTTCTTTTTTTTTACAACATTTCATCGTTATTAGAGATTCAGGGGTAGAGGTCCATATAGGTCCACCATTTTTTTAGAGTTGAGTTACTTGATTTTCTATTGACTATAACCACGGGTGTGAGCGCTAATGGCTGCGTCACAGTTTTAACTATTGCAGCCATTAACGTATTTTTCTATTGTATCAAAGATGGATTATCAATAAACAATTTATTATTATTTATTATTATTATTATATATAGGGTTCTCCTCTCCACTTATTCGAATTCCGACGAAACCTGAATTTCAAAGAAGGCCTACCATTATAATTAGTTATTCCCATTCCGCTATGTCGAGTGGCAAGTAGATTGTTTGCGTTTTTTCACATTTATATAATTATTTTATGGCTATTATAAACATGGTTATTAAAAATCAACAATGAATTTAACCCAAACGAAGGTTTTTAAAAAAAGAATTTTCCCTGTAAGCCGATATATTACTTGTTATGGGCACGTACTAATTTATTTTTTTCTACGTTTTTTAAAGTTAGCTTTTCCATTTTAAAATATTGGTAAAACTTTATTTGACACGAGGTATTAAGTTTACTGAAAAGTGATGACCAAGACAACGTTCGTTTCCACATTTCCTTTAACACCGTCAGTTTATGATTGCAACAAAATAACAAATAAAATAACAAAATGGCGACCACGGGACCCATATCCCGCGTGTTACGGCCACTTATCGTAAGAAGCTAACTTCTTTTTTATTGGCACACCTTTAACGTTTTAGCATTTCAAATAACTTTGAATTTCGAACGTTTTTATTGTTGCACCATAATTGTAGATATAAAAACGAACCTTATCTACTAAAGTTAGAGTTTAAAGTTCTTTGTGTGAGGCGAAAGTGAAGTGTTGAAGCTATAAATAAAACTTTTTCATTTGTTTTGTTATACGTCATATGTGTAAACGTTTGTTGCTGCACAGTATACTGTGGTTATGTTGAAAGAAAGTTGAATTTCCTTTGAGGTTAAATGTTAACTTTGCGATTATATTCTTATTAGAGCCCTTGCTCACGTTCGGATTTTGCTTTCGACATTTCAGGACGATTAACAGGGACCCACCTTGACTAGCGGTGTTGATATGAAGCGTGTGCTTTGGTTTGGACATTCACGAGCCAACAAATCGGGTCCCTGCCGATTGTTTCGAATATTCACCGAGAGTGTAAGGGTCTTTATACCAATATTGAAGTCTCACAATTTACAGAATATTGTCATCCGTTTTAATGTTACGGGTTAGATCATTTTCTCTTATAATGTGCGGTAGCAGCTTTAAGTCTGTTTATAGGTTACTGGAATGCTTGTAACGGAACGAATCCAAGTTTTTATTTCTTTATTTAAACACCTGACAATAAAAAGTTGGATGGAGATGTCGTTATTGTAACGTGTTTGAGTATGATTGAGGATTGTGAGGAGGTGGGTTGAGACCTTTATAACATAATCGTGTTTGAAATCGGAAAAATCTTCGGAGGTAACATTTTTCATATTATGCTAGTGATCAGTTTTTTTTAAAAGACGACTTCCGCGTTAGGAATAAATCCTGTGTCGCAGGGGACTTTACGAACATACATGAAACGGACACAAAAATACCCAGACTCAGAACAACAATATGTGCATCACGCAAAGTGTTGTCCCATGTGAGATTTGAACCTAGAACACTAAGCGCAGTAGAAAACGGCGTAGAGACCACTTAAACCACTTCGCCATCCGTGCAGTCAAATGGCTCCGGTATGTCTCAAAGGACATAAGTTGAGGTGACCGCTTACCATCTGGTTGATCGTTTACAATAGCTCATAGTTCTACAAAATTTCAACCATTATAGCAATTATGTTCGCTGATATTAGACTTTTTAGGTGTTTTTCGTAAAAAACCGATTTAATATTCATACTCAGTACCACTCATAGTAGGTACTCATAATTAAGAGAATACCAAGGTTTTTATTTTAATTTCTAAAGGGCAACACAATAGAAGAAAGCTGAAAGGGTTGTAATCCTTAGAACGGGCATAAAGCTATGGTGTCATGGCAAGCGATACGGTGACAATAGAAAAGCGATTTATATTTATTTATTTAGTTGCTAGAAAAGGTTTAAATACCTTGTTTCAATTAACGTTGTCGTTCGCGTTTTCCGGTTTTCAATAGATTTGTGCGATTTTCTTGGAAAAAAAAACCAACAGTATATTGTGAATTTCTCTTTTTTTTATGTATGGCCCGCCAAAATGACTCTACTCTGCCTGATGGAAAGCATAATCAGAATCCAAGAGTGGCGGTCACCATACTCACTGCGAATGCAGACAATGCAGTATGGCGACCCACACCATTGCGGCCTAGTGATGCTGCTGCACGAAAACACGAATGCTGTCATTATACGTTGATTTTCTGTGTCTAGTCTAGTCTAGAGTTCTAAATCTCTAAGTACTATCAGTTTCCTAGCAACTTTACAGTTTATGTTTCAATAAGAAAGCTTAGTCAGACTTTAAATTCTACATATTAAAAACCTTCATTCATTAAAAAAATTAAAAATACATAATTATGTATATTGGTGGCTGTATGCCGTATATTAGATTTTATTGATGATTGGTTTGATTCGTTATTAAGTACATATTATCTTTATTCAAATCTGGTCAAACTCTTTCTTTGACGTAAATGCTATTAATTTCGTCATCCATTAATATTGATTTAAAGAAATGTTAAAGACATTGTTTCTTTATAGTTTGCAAATACATAGTAGTAATAATTTGGTAAATTAAATATTTTGAGAATAATGTAAATATTTAAAATATCTAAAACTAATAAGAAACGAAATCAATCAATACTCATTAATTACTACTTTAAAATATGTACTTTTTACTTTAATCACAGTAACTCGCTATCATAACCGCTTTCCGCTGTCGCTGTGTCGATGGGACTGCGTCTTTACTTCCAGAACTTTATAACGAAATAACTTTTACAAAAGAAGTTCCGGAAGGATTGTGGTTCTTTTAGTTTGAGTTCCTTTAATATTGGCGAATAAAATGTTACGCAATCCTAAAATGCATTTTTAACGAAGGACTTAGATTTTTAATTATTATAAATAACAAGTTGTTGCCCGTGGCCTCGCCCACGTATATGTCGGTTATCGCGGCAAAACGTAGCCTATGTGTTATTCTGATGTATAAGCTATATTACTGTAAAGTTTCATCCAAATCCGTTCAGTAGTTTTTGCGTGAAGAGTCACAAACATACATACTTACAAACTTTCGCGTTTATAATGTTAGTATAGATTTTAGATTTAAAGCAAGTAAGAAACCGAGTAAGTAGGTACTTTCTTTTTTAAAACGTCTTCCCTGACACGTTTGCTACCTGTATTTATTTTTAACCGATTTCAAAATAGGAGGAGGTTCTCAATTCGACTATTTTTTAACCGACTTCAAAAAAAGGAGGAGGGTATCAATTCGACTGTTTTTTTAATAATAGGTCTTTACCTATGAAATTGCCGTTTTGTATGCAATAAGTGAAAGTACTTCTTTTTTCAAACATTTTTATTTCTGTTATTCGAAGTAATCACCCATGTAATCGACGCATCTTTGCCAACGCATTGGCAGTTTATTGATGCCCTTCTTGTAAAAATCAGCTGGACGGGAGGCAACAAACTCTTCAAAGGCATTTTGTACTGCCTCTCGGGAATTGAATTTTTTACCCACTAAAAAGTTGTCTAAATTTTGGAAAAAGTAATAGTCGGTAGGTGCAAGGTCTGGTGAGTATGGCAGATGAGGGAGAGCTTCCAACCCCAGCTCTTGCAGCTTGGAGACTGTCTGTTGCGCAGTATGGGGTTACGCGTTGTCGTGAAGGAGCAGTGGAGGCGACCGATTGACCAAAGCTGGTTGCAGATGTGCAAGCTTCTCCATCATTCTCTCCAGTTCTTCACAGTACACATCTGCATTAATGCTCATGCCGTTTTGTAAAAAGCTGTGGTGAATCACACCCGCACTAGACCACCAAACATGACCATCACCTTTTTAGGGGTCATTATTGGTTTAGGGCATTGCTTTGGTGCTGAACCAGAGTCTAACCAACTTGCTGAGCGCTTTCGATTGTCGAACAGAATCTATTTTTCGTCGCACGTAACAATTCGTTTCAAAATTCCTTCATTTCTTTGCCTGTTGAGCAGCGCAAGGCAGGTCTCGACGCGTACGTTGCGCTGGCGGTCGTTAAGGTCGTGGGGCACCCATCTATCAAGCTTTTTTACCTTGCCAATTTGTCGCAAATGGATCAATATTGTTTTGATGCTTACATTAAAAGCTGCTGCTAGCTTAGCTGTAGATTGAGTTTCGTCAGCTTCCACAATCGCCTTTAATTCATTATTGTCATACCCAAAGTCTCCGGACGACCACGAGCTTCATTTTTCAAGTCAAAATTTCCAGAACGGAACCGGGAAAACCAATAACGGGTTGTGCGTTCGTTTGTACAGTTCAGTTTTTGATGTTACGTGCCTTTTGTGTCGCGTTGGTGCCACGATGGAACTCATATTCCATAATTACACGATTTTTTAAAGTATCCATTATGACGAAAAATTTTCAAATGTAATGAAAATACAACGCTAATCAAAAAACAAAAGACTGAGTTTGTAAATAGAATGTCATGGTTTTAAAACAAAAATAATTTGAATTTAGAATACAGAGCCATTACAAACTTTTTTTTATTTGAAATGACCAGTACTGAAGAAAGGCAATTTCATAGGTAAAGACCTAATATTTGTTACCTCATAAGGCATAACTTTCGACTGGGTGAACCGGTTTTGATGATTCTTTTTTTATTTGAAAGCTGGTGCTTCCCGTGTGGTCCCATTTTAATTAAGTCGTTCTTGAAGTCGTTTTTTTGTTAAATTTTATTTATTATGGTATAGAGTACATTCAAACAGAGGAGTCACCTGATGGCAGACATATATTTACTCCAGCAACTTAATATAGAATCACAATGGTGTTGTCGACTTTTCCCCCATATTTTAATGAAAACAACACAAGAAAGGTAAATAAAAAAAAATGTCTCATCTGGATATCATAGAGCTGAACAATAGTTTAACCCTCAAGTTTTAATCAAAGATATGCATTAACAGTGTCCAAGTGTCCGGTCGGTGAGACCGCAAAGGCCGCAAGGAGCAGTTTAATTGTCTCCGAGATTTACAGGGTTACGAACGTGTTGGCCAAATTGAAAGTTGACTATAAATTAGCCATGGGACAGACAGTGGTAATTTGCTCGACGCAATTTAGGGGTCTGATTTGTTTATCCAATGTAATATTTTAGAGAAATGAATTGTTTTTGTGTGTTGATTTAGATCTATAGGTTTTTTACGGTTTGCGGACCAATAAACGGATCAAAATAAATGCTTCGCAAGTCTCTTCTTCCCAGAAATAGAGAGCCCCTTACTCAAGCTGTGATGCCGCTCACGGCAATTTCGTATAAGGTTTTAATTTTTTTTACCTATTTCTTTATTTATTTGATGTGGAGTCTGGTCTTATAAGGGATTTACCTAATGATCATTTTAATATCGTGTTTTCTACAAGGTTAAACTTATTATCTACTTGCCTTATTATAGCGAAAGCTTATGAGATTGCCATAAACTTGCAAGAAGAGAGTTGCCAGAGTACCAATTGCAGCCTGATTCACATCTGGCGTAAACTCGCTGTTACAATTGACATCTTCGGCTTCCCTAGTAGCCTCCAATCCAAACAATTATCCATTTTACTCAACCAGCTATTGAATAATCAAACTATAATTTAATATTAAAATAAATCAGTAGGTAAGTATCTACGGCTTTCCGTATCTCTCTAGCGTTCATCATTAATCCAGGCCACGCAAAAACAGCCAGCTTTAAAAAACATCAATGGCCGAATGAATGAACGAACTACAAATAAAAAAAATAATTAAATGGTAATGCGTCACGTGAATCTGACGTCATAATGGCCATCAGCGCCGATACGTAATCGACGCGGTTCGGGCGCGCGAAAAAACACGTTATTTTTAAACGTTAAACGAAATAAAAAAGTAATGAGTTATTGATTCCGCCGGTCATTGCCTGACCTTGACATTGGTTGTATTACAGCAGGTCAAGGACGTATTTATTTTTACACGTTCAGCATTTTAAAGTTGTGGGAACGATTTTACGAGGTGTGTATTTATTTTGGTAATCATCGGAAATATGAAGTGTGGTACTGAAGGCGATAGGTTATAAATTGAAATCATCTCTGTCTCCACACACACATAGCGTTTCATATAATTTGAAATTAGAATTACCTTCCATAAGCCATAAAATATCTTCATAGAATTTTAATAGACATGGATAGATTTTACGTGTGTCATTGTAAATGGTTTCTATCATTTAAAGTTATTTCTTTTAATTAAAAAAAAACGTGATCCTTTTCAGTTTCTTGGAACATGTACTTTATTTAGCCCAGTATCGACAAGATCCATACGAGAAAAGTATTATTAATTGGCAGGTTAAGCATCTTGGACTCATATTTCTGACTGCCTCGGTGGCGCAGTGGCAGCGTATGCTACATTGCTACTGTTGTGCTTGAGGTCTCGTGTTCGATTCCCGGGACGGACCAAATGTTTGTATGATCTGCAAATTTTTGTTTCAGAATTTGGGTGTTTTGTAAGTTTTTTTTTATTTGGCCCTGCCAAAAAATGACTCTACTCTTCCTGATGGAAAGCATAAGCAGAATCCAAGAATGGTGGTCACCATACTGCCAATGCACACAATGCAACAATGCAGCATGGTGACCTACACCATGGTGGGCTAGTGATGAGTATTATATAATAAATTATTTTTGTCATAAAACAAAAGGTTGTGGGTGATATTAATTGAAACAAATGGTTAAATGTGTATTTTAAATGTATTGAATATTAATTAATGTTGACGCCTTCTAAAATACGGGCCTAGATGGCGTTGTATGTGAGATGCCTGAAATATTTATTCCGAAAAATATTTAGGTATATATTATAAGACTTAATGACTCAGATATGTACATAAAACCGCTAATATCTAAGGTATATGACAGGTAAAGCCGATTGATTGCCTACTTATAGTGCGTTATATAGGATATATTTTTTTGAGAAATATCTGAGCCAATTTCCGTCCACACTATCGATAAAACTGCACAAACGAACTGCACAGTTAAATCACTACGATAAATCGTTGTAGTATGTACCGCCTATTAAGGACGTTCCTCGTTCTCTCAAGAAGAACTAAACCGTTCCGTCTCCGATCAAGTGAATGAATGAAATGAAATAAAGGAATGAATGAATGAATGAAATGAAATAATTGAGCGATGGTGTCAATGTACTGAAGTGTATAATTAGTTTTGTTTGTTTGAGTTCTTGATAGCGTTGATAAAAATGTATTTACAAAATAATTTAAGAGAAAAAAATACTAAGAAAAATAATTTTAAGAGCAGTAAGTAGTTAATATTATGTTACAACATCAATTTTATTATATGTATTAGGTACGTAATAAAATACTTCATGCAAATCGTCTCAACTTAAATTTAAGTCACTGTTAGTTAATGCACCGACATGTTTTTATAAATATATGTAATAAAACTTGAGAAACAACACACATGAACACATGATTCCAAATTAGGTAGCACCTGTACCATATTTATACAAATAGCCAAACTACCCCAGATATGGGGGGGGAGAGCCACGCTTCGGCATGAATGTTCGGAATGAATGAAAACCGGTGTGAAACAGCGCCTGCGCTGTGTTTCACCGATTGAGTGAGGATACAGGAGGCCCATACACCAACCCCTCCCCCTATCCCTCTCCCCATCCGGCAAACATCCCAAAGACCGGCAACGCACTTGTGACACCTCTGGTGTTGCGGGGTGTCCATGGGCGGCGGTAATCGCTTACCATCAGGCGATACGTCTGCTCGTTTCCCCCTAGGCAATAAAAAATAAATAAAACCAATATTCGTAATCATCACTCCCTTGTTTGTCTTCGATGGGAATCGAACCCACGACGTCCGCCTCAGCAGTCATGGCCAATAACCACTGGACCTATACGTCCGTCATAAATGCAAACATGTAAAAAAAGAAATTTGAAACTTACCTTCGCAGAATATTCTTGATTATAAAACAATTATCCTTAAAATGTATAAGGCACGTAATCAGACTTAATTTTTCACTTTATATTGCACAACTAAAAAAATATTAATTACAATTATTTAAGAAAATAGCACCTCTAAACTAATAGTTTATTTTATGGCAAACTATAAAACCTCCATTTAAAAGTAAAAAAAAAAACACAGCACTATGGAACTTCGAAACTTTTTAAAAATTAATTCCAATTTTGAAATTATAAATTCTTCTGTTTTGAATATGTCACATTTGAATTTAGCGGGACTGCAGGGGTGGCGCGCGCCCGGCCCGCTCGTGCGGCGGTCGACAAGGAACTCGTCTTGAGCCCAAAAGACGTTATGTCGGACCCTACAATCTCCCCTTATTTGATCTTGATAATAGTGAGTGCTCTTTAGTGGCCCGTCTTATAAAAAAATTACAGCTGTTTGGGTAAATCGTATGGCATATTTTCGTTTGTAGTTTTATTTTAGAATTTTAAACGATATTAATATAGCTTATTTTCTTAAGTTAGAGTCGACTATTATTAAATTTGTTTTCTTTCACACAAATGACTCTAATAAAAATAAGACTTGGTCAAGAAATTGTAACCGATTTTGTAAATGATGACAGTACATGTCATCTATTTTTTAAATTTAAAATATTAGAAAAAAATAGAATTAGCTGGTTTACAACTGATTTGATTTTAGAATGTACAATTTTATAAACAATAACATGTTAAAAAATATTGTCCATACTTGAAACAAAAAAAGGATATATTTAAAATTAGAAGAGGCGACGGTCGTAATTCCAGCACGTCACAATATTAAAAGCAACCAGTTAAAGTATGAAGTCCAAGGACCAGGAAAAGCTAATGTAAAATAGCATCTATAATTTAAGACGTAAAGTCTAAACGTTATTAAAGCCAGGTGTGCGCATAAAAAGGTTTATTTTGAGGGTGAGCTTTCGTCGCGATTACTACTGTTGTTCGTACACACATAAAAGACGACAATAACTCCAGAGATGGATTAAGTGATAACGGCTTATTTTATTTTTTTAAATTTGATTTTCTTACTTTCTTTAAATGTATCATAGAATTAGCTTTAGATTTAGTAGACATGGACATAACTGCAATAGTAAAATGAATTTTTATTAACCTTTATTATATAGGTGTTAATATAACTAAGTAGCTAAGTACATGGGAATGCAAAAAAAATGGCATGAATTGAGTACCAATCTTGATTTAACAAGATTGAAAGTATATTACTATAGATTGTATCATAACAAGTATAAGCTGTGTCAGGTGCATGTGTAATGTGACTAATTTGTAGTAAACTATCAAATCAAAAACACGTGGAATTATTTCAAGATTATTTCACTAACCCAAAATTATAATACAGTTTCACATATTGACAAGTCTTTTATCTAGATTTATGAGTACCTAATAACTATATTTAGCAAATACATATTTCTTAATAAACATTATAATATTTAAAGTTCGTCCCTGAGTTAGGAAGTATTGCACGGTGACTTATTTTAACGGTCGTTCGTAGCGCGCGCCCTTACTATGTGGTGGAATAACTACGGTCCGCTAACATTTTTCTACTATTTTTATTCTCGATTTACAACTAATTTGCATATTGACATGACTATGACCGATATTATTTTGAAGTTTAAATAAGTTTTGTTAAATTATTTCTCCTATAATTACTGATAAAGTTATTGTAATTTTTCAGTTAATTAATTAATTGATATAAAATTAGTTAACATTCAAAACCTCCGTAAACTGCTGGCCACAAGTAATCATGATTGTTGCCGTTGCCACTGTACTTTTTTTATGTTCAATCTAAGCCTATAACCTGAAATTCTCAGAGTGTCTTCTCCAATTTCATTATTATCATAAATTTGTTGTCGTTTAGTCTTAATTTATTATTTACATTACAGCTTGACCAGAGTTGTCACTATCGTCGAGGCCCTGGTATCCCACGTTTTTACAGAAAATTGGCGCTAAGCAATTTTCGCCTTGATTTTGATTAAGTGAGGGAGGTAATAATGACCAAACATTCCTCTTGTATTGACAACAACGCATTTATGGCTCTGAATGTGCATGTGCCAATAGACTGCGGCGGTCATTACTATCAGGTGAACAGAACTTTTAATGGTATATGTATGAGTCCTATAGGTAATTAACTTAGATTACAACAAGAAATTGTAAGCAGTGTTTTACTTTTTTTACTATGATTCAACTGAAGAAATCAACAATAACATAAACTTAATGTATACAGAGATTGTTCAAAACAATTTGAAATAAAATACATATTTAAATAGTGGTAGCGACCCACATTGACATCCCCTGTCCCTTGTACGTTATGGTCGAACGTTATGCATCTTCGAAATTCAAAAACAAGCGCTAGAGCGAAACGGGGTAACGTCTTTGGCACTTTAGCAATACTTTTATGAAAGTAAACCTATATAAAGTCTAATTTTTAACCGACTTAAAAAAAAGAGGAGGTTCTCAATTCGACTTTTTTCTTTTTCTTTTTCGTATGTGTTATATTCTGTCTGACGTACCTAATTACTCAGATTACAAAAGAAAGCTTTCTTTTCTAATATGCGCCTAACTATTAAACATTTTATAGCAATATCGTTGCAAAAACTTAAGAGATTCTTTCCAGTGTCTATTTTGTATGTTAATACGAAATAAACAGTCCAAACAATATTTTCCCCTAATTTCATTTATAGATAATTTTAAAGCACTTGGTGTGAGGAAATGCAACGCTTAAATTTTTAACACTTCATGTACATTAATTTATGTAAAAAAAATATGAAAAAAAAAAATACATGAAACATCAATTTTGTTCGCTCTCTAATACATCTGAATATTAATACTTACGTAAAACGAAAATTATGCGAACGTAGGAGTATTTTGGCACAATGAAAGTTTATATGGAGGAGGACTGAAGAGTACAGAAAGCTAAAAAATCAAGTATCTATATGATTTTATTTGTTTTGTTTTGTGTACTCAAGTTTACTGGACTAAAGTGGACATCAGTACATACAAAAACTCTTAACACAGTTTTCGTAACTTTTCGTTAGAACTCTTGTTACGTTACATTTGCTACAAAAAAAGGTTTAAAAATTATAACCCCACTAAGTACCTACGTAAAAACTTCTAATCCTACTAATATTATAAACGCGAAAGTTTGTAAGTATGGATGGATGGATGTTTGTTACTCTTTCACGCAAAAACTACTGAACGGATTTGGATGAAACTTCACAGTAATATAGCTTATACATCAGAATAGCACATAGGCTACTATTTGCCGCGATAATCGATATACACGCGGGCTGAGCCGCGGGTAACAGCTAGTAAAACATACATAGCTCGTCACCTGGGCCATCATTACAAAACGACACCTTATCGATTAAAATCGATTCAGTAGTTTAGGCGTTAGTCATACACAGACTATCAAAACTATTACTCTTCCTTTTGGCTTCGCCGTAGTCGAGTAATAAATGCAGTGGTATGTTAAAAACAGTTTGTTGTGGATGTAGATGCCGGCTCCCAATCTCCCTGTCGCTTCATAAATAATAAATATTTTCTATCATGAACTGATTTTATTTTAATGATATTCCAGTGATTAATGAATTATTTTATAGGCTTATTTTTTCTACACCAATGACCAAAGTACGTTACAACCAGGTGTGCGCACGAGCATATCGTCACAAACCAAGACGCGTGGCAAACACACGAACGGATGTCTCCAATAATCAAATTTTTTTTACCAACCAACTTATAAAACCTACCTTATTCTGAAGAAATATGGTTGGTTATCAATTGACGGTGTGGCACGTGTCAAGAGTATTGTACAAGAAAGGTACAGGATGTTCGCGAAAGGGTGGCTACCCTCTAAGACGTTGGAAGTAAGGAAGCGTTACAATACAACATATGGGTGCTTCGGTCTAGTGAATTAGACCTTGTATTTGTTTTGTGCGTCGAATAGTTCCAAGATTGCTCCGGGCTGTTCTAAATATTGCTATAGTCAAAAAAACTCAATAACATCTTTCACCTATCGGGAATCGAACTTTCATCGAACCCGAGATGTTTCGATCGGCAGTTGCGTAAGCTAACGGTTAGACCAACGAGGCAGTTCAATGTTCAACAGTAAATTGCCAAAAAACGTAACTTCTCCACTTATTAACATTATTATGGTAACACTTTCTGTAACACTCTGTATATTAATCTCGTGTCATTAATAAATAAATCATAGAGTAAACAACACCTTCCAGACAATACAAATCGTTGAGCCGATTACCACCGAAGTTCCCCAAGACTATCAACTAACAGCCATCGAACATTCTCGACCATCAGACAATTTGTCCACCACTATCTGTTGACGTAACTTAGTTAAGTCTTAGTTCCAAGGCGGACGTTGCAATTGCTTCAGGTTTATCACTTAAGCTTCAAGTTAGACTAATTTGACTACAAGTTGCGCTGAAACTACTAACTTCTCTTGACACGGACTGTTTAATTTCAAGACGTACTTTTGACTGTCGATCTGACACCGACTTAAATGATTTGAATGGTGATAGATTAACTGAATCACATCACACTAATATATAAAGGAGAAAGTTTGTGTGTATGTTTGTTACTTCTCACGCAAAAACTACTGAACGAATTTGGATGAAACTTAACAGTAATATAGTTTATACATCAAAATAACACATAGGCTACTATTTGCCGCGATAACCGACATATACGCGGGCGGAGCCGCGGGCAACAGCTAGTGTTGGATTTCGAACGTCATTATAATGGCAACATTTTTGATTGTCATTTTTCTTGTTTGACGTTTTGACGTTGACAGTGAAAGTAGTACTTTTGAGACGCTTGGATCGGTCGAGCAAGGGCTTCGTATTTGACTGCCGGTTTAAGTTAATTTAATAGATATTTAGCTAATTGCCAATTCGACCCGGTCCCTTTAGTGGTTTACCGTTATGATTGGTCTGATTTGGACTCGCGAGTTTTTGTAGTCACGTCATAGGCGCGATCCGTGATAGCTGAATCGGGTGTCTTGTAATTACGAGACTTCGGGAGCCTGCAAGCATTTAGGAATACCTTGGAGGTGTACAGCACTTTGGAGCATGTATGTGTGAACGTACCAAGACAGACCATCAACGGCGCCGAGGACAAGGAAGTCACACAACTCCAGTAAGTGCCTGATGATTTTAGTTTAGATTAAGAACACGGTGAAACGCCGTCGTTCATTGCTCTTGCAAATGAACTAGTTTAGTGATTGTATGCTTATAACATGGGCCTATAGGTATTGCAAACGTCACAAGGTGATCGCTGCATTGGCGAGAGGAATGAACAGCTAGTAAGTTAATAGTTCTAAACATGTCTTTACGCTTTTTATAGTATCTGAACTGTTCATATTTTTTGAATGTTGCCCTAATGTTGTTCAATGTTGATAAACGCTTAGTGCTCGTGAAGAGATAGACAAAAAAAATCGACTTACAAGAATTAATTTGTTTAGTTGTATGAATGGTACGGATCCCCATACAAAAATGGGTATTGTCCTTTTGTATTGAGATAGATTTTAGAGTAGTATAGATCGGAATAGCATAATAATTATCATGGTTATCATTATTCTTTAACAATAGGGTAGTTGCCACCATAATCAAATCAGCTAATTTTTATCGTCTGTCAAAACGATAACTTTGTATGAAAAATGTATTAAAAACCAACGTTGTGACGTCACGGTTTTAGACTACTCAATTGAGCAATATATTTCAATGTTTAATTGATTAAAATTTGTAATAAAAATGAAAAGCTGTAATACTTATATTTTCCGAAATGTATTCATATATTCGTTTTAACGAAGGTGACATTGGTATTTATTTACGATACAGTCAACTACCATATTGATTGCGATATAGATACTATCACGAGGTTCGGATACGTCGGAATCGATATAACATCAAGTGGAGTGTCACTTCTCTTTCTTGCATTTGTAATAATCACAAATTTTAACAAAAATAAAACGACTTCAAAAACTGAACCAAATTGAAATGCAACACAGGAAGCACCAGCATGTAAATAAAAAAAAAATCATCAAAATCGGTTCATCCAGTCGAAACTTATGTGGTAACAAACATAAAAAAAATACAGTGAAATTAATAACCTCCCCCTTTTTTGAAGTCCGTTAAAATTATTCGAAATACAAATTGAAAATGAATTCTGAATTCTACATTTTCCTATTGCAATTAGCGTATTACAAATATGTCAGGTTTTGAGATTTGAAATTGGGGTACTAATTATATGATTATCGTGGATCGATACTACATGATACGCCATAACTACAAAAAAAAAGTAGATATTTACTTTATAATTTCACAAAGAAATTGACTTAGGTTATTCCTACACAGACTTAAATGATTGATCCAAATTTAGAATAACTACTTAGGAAATGAGTGCTAGACAGTAGCGTTTTTTCATACCTGCCATAAACAATTAAAGTAACAGTCAACTTAACAATAGAAATATTGTCTATTGGCAACCTGTTACGGAAGCATCTAATTGAAAACTGAATTTAAAAAAAAATACCAAGAATTTCAAAAATCGAAATAACGGCTGCTGCTAACAGTATCTATTAAAACCGACCATAATCGTATAGACATAAGGTTAAAAATGTATCGGATTGTTTGGAAATAGATAATGTAGACGTTATAAGTGATTAGTTCTGCTGCAGGTTGATGATTAGTTTATGACAGGAATGGTTTTTGAATGGAAACGATTTAGTTGTTAACAACCCCTTATTAAGAAACTTATAAGGTTGTTTGTTTAACCGACCTAGAAAAAAGTTAATTCCTTATCTTCGGCACGAGATCAAACCATTTTTTTAAAATTATTGTATTATAGGACAAACAAACGGACAGGTCAGTTGATGATTATAAGTGACTCTCCATTTATGCCTAAGTATTGGTCTCCCGTTACTTACAATCGTGCTATAACAGCTTTTTATTTATAAACGTTATTTAACTTTAGGTAACGTTAAAGTTTATGAATTAGGCTGTTAACTATTAAAAGTAGAATCAATTCTTTGTTTTATTATCTTCATAATAAATATTTTCGAACAAAGATATGTATTACTATTTTAAGAGAAGAGAAGAATTCTTCAAAACTACCGCACCGTCAACTACTGTCTCTACGATACATTTTTATCCATCCTAAGGTTGCCTGGAAGAGATTGCTTTTGGCAATAAGGCCGCCCTTTGTACATTATACTTATACATTCGTCATTTTCTGTACTCTATTTTATCTCTGTTAATCTCTGTTACGGTGTACAAATAGTGAGTTTTCTATCTATCTATCTATTTATTACTTAAAAGTAATAAATGCCTTAAAAATTAAAAAAAATGGTTTAATGACATTTTAGAGTCGGTTGGACTTCATTTTATCATTTATCACTGACAAGTAAAACTATCCTTAATTTACAAGTCTATTTTATAGAAGAGTAAGCTTTTTAAAAGACTTTAAAGTTGTAGTTTTTTATAAAAAAAACAACGTTTATCTCATTATCAAACATAGAGTATACCCGCTACTCCGACAGAACCCATATTCATAGGTGGAAAAAACGACATCTATTATTATCGCAAGCTATCATGGTACGGGGTACGCGACATGTGTTCGCCGGAGTCGTCTTAATTAAGCGCAAGTGTCAGGTGTGGTACTATTAACGCTTAATAATTCTCTTCGTTTGACATTCGTAGTATGACGTCAGCGTTAGTAAATACGGCCGTAGTTACGTCACATCAACAGCCTTTCATAGTCTACTGCTAGGCTTATGTGTCTGCTTAGAAAGGACTAAAGGAGGTTCTGGCTTACTGTACCACACTGGCTGGACAGATAAAGTGGTTTTTTTATAATCTTTATTGATTACATATTTAATGTAGAAGGTTTTAATCAAACACGATTATGCCAGCGTCATTGTATCCTATACTTTCAAGGTAGCCAAACACGTTAGGGTACACCTGACAGGTTTGCCTGTACAGTTGAACTTTACAGGTAAACCGGAGCGTGTATGTTGCACAATTATGGAGGTATGTCCTCTACTCAGCTCAAGCTTACCTGACGGGTGTAACTGTGCAGGCAACTATACGTGCTCTCCGAGTTATACATATACCACTTAAAGATACATTTTCAAGTAAACATTATCCCACCAAAAACATTCTGTAAAAAACTAGCCAAGTCTCGATGGAGCTGCTTGTTTATCTCTAAAAAGTAATGAAATCTAGACAAAGTTTTTTGATTGACTGGTTATTGAATCAACGTTTTCCAAGTGGCAATTTTACATCGTCAATGGGTAGCGGTTCTGGCGACAGATTGGTGCAATGGTGTCATGGAGCACCTGGTTTTGTACCCTTGTGTACCCTTCAACGGCCAAGTCACACAACATTAACTATAATAATAAAGAAATCGCAGTAAGGAACCTTAGACTTGGCACGACTTTGTCTAGATTTCATTACTTTTTAGAGATAAACAAGCAGCTCCATCGAGACTTGGCTAGTTTTTTACAGAATGTTTTTGGTTGGATTTCACTTCTTTTTGTAGAAACGTGAAATATTGATTTATTTTACTAGATTTTCTTATTTGACACATTTTTTTTCATTTTATGAGTAGTTTTTTTATTATTATTACATTTTTTTTTTTCCACCAGGTACTGCAGATCTTCGATTATCCTAGTTTTTATAGTTTTCCCTTTATGTGGCCATTAAACCCTAACTCTGTACCAAATTTCAGCTCTCTGAGTTTATGGGAAGTACTAGTTCTATTCTGATGATCACGAGTAAGTGAGTGAGTGTCATAAATGCGAAACTTTGCTTTCGCTTAACTTCGGAACTAAATGACCTACATACTTGATTTTTTTATTTTAAGTGTAATTTTATAGCTTACTAGATGTCGAAAATTTCTGCGTTCTGGTCTTATCCAGAGGTTCTCAAATAGGGGCCTGAAAATGCGGCAAAATGGTTCCAGTTAAGGATGGTACGGCAGTGTTTGCTTCGCGCTCGACTTGGCGGAGGCACTGCCGTGCCCCTCGATAAGCAATTCGTATTTCTCTTCAAAACCACCCAAAAGATACAAGATTTCTAATTGAATTAGCCCCATTTGACTGGAGAAGTTCCACCACCCTAATTTGTCAAATATTTTTTTACCAAACACATTTTATTAGCGACTGTGTCAAGCAGACCAAGTCGCTAATAAAATCTGTTAATGAAAGTGACATAGGAGACAGGCGAACTACGGAGGGTGTGTTTACGACCGAAGAACTCCGAACGATGTTTGACAACCTCTCCAAACAATTGGCCCAATTTTTACCTGTATTAACCAATATTTGGATGTTGGGCAAACATTGGGAGACTTGGGCATAAGTGCTGATCGATCGTTGAATGACGCTTTGTTGTGTTGGTCATATATTGTTCTTAGGATATATTTGAACGATTATAAAGGAAAAGAAGACATCTATGACAAACACCATGCTGAGTATATCTTACTAGCTTTTACACGCGGACTTTCTTCCCCTGATTTACCCTCTTAGGGGTGGAATTTCAAAAATGTCTTTCTTAGTGCTCAGTTTCGTTATATAAAGAACCTACATGCAAAATTTCAAGATTCTAGCTTCAGCGGTTTGGGCTGTGCATTTATCTCTGGGTATGTCAGTCAGTCAGCCACATTACTCTTTTATATAATAGAAGACGATAGATGAGTTGCCACGGTTCTTCATTATGCCTTTCTCATTGCCCTCAAGTTACAGCGGTGATTCTTTACTTGTTTACTCAAATGAATAAAATGAAAGTGTATGTTTGTGTCAATTTAACAGCTTTTCAGTAAATGCATGTGGAAGTATATATACGTTACTTATATAAAAAATAATTTATAAATTTTTTGTGTTGTCTGTATGTCTCTAGAAGGACTGGACCGATTTTAACGAGACTGTTACTGGCAGATAGCTCATGTTATAAAGACTAAGCTTTTCACTATCGGTCATAAACGTATGTCACTCGTCAGGGGAGCTGGTTTTTGTAAATTTTAACCGACTTCAAAAAAGGAGGAGATTCTCAATTCGCTTGTATTTTTTTACTTGAATTTGAGCTAACTGGCGGGAAAATAATGTTATTTCAACAGCCGTAAGGCGTTTTTTTAATCATTTACCTTAAGCTAAAACATACCTAAATGTACTACACTTAGAAAACTAAATTCGCAATAAACCGAAACCATATTGGAATTTCGTTAAATATCAATCAATCGTTTGTTCTTTTCATCACAATGTATTAATAACTATGTTTAAAATGATTAAATTTAGCAAAACAGAATAGTCCACAAACCATTTGTCAGTAGACATTTTTTAGGTCCACCGATTAATGGGGTACAAAAATTAATGATTTCATTTCGGCAGCGTGGTGTAACGCTGGCGAAATTTGGTAGGGAGAGGCTTATGTTTAGCAGTGGGCTACTTTTTTTTTATTTCGATCATACCATCAAAATATATTTTTTATTTATTTTTTATTTACAAACATGCGCTTTCATCACAGGCTCTCAGTCTAGTCTAGTCAATACTAATCACTTAATAAAAAACAAATATGCCACTAAAATACTAACAAACAAAAAAAAATCGTAACAAATCTATGTTTTCTAAATGTAACATATAGTCCATTTCGAACCTCTTGTGAATTCGCTCAGTGAACATGTAAACAGATCAGTATGGTCTGCCATTGTGTTGAGCGTATTTAGAGCCCTACTCATTGGCACGTGGTGCAAAAGATTAGTGCGTGCGTGCAGCACCACAAACAGTGCTGGGTGCCGCCGCAGGCCCCGATATCCGTCTGGGACACAAAATCGAATCTCTTGCAGGATGGCTGGGCTATTTATTTTACCACGTAATACTTAAAATAAATAAGTAATCAAGGCTACTTCTCTACGTACCTCTAACTTACTATAACCCGACGTAATTCCCCATTCCGAGTGTAAACAGGGTAGGATACAGTAGTGGATACCCCGGGTAAACTCCATACGATTTCAAATACAAAAATCTTATAAACTTATTCTGTTTTCGCTCTAGCATAAGTTTGTATTTCATTTCATGTGGAGACAAGATGACAGCGTTACATTTCAAGTGACTTTTTACGAGAGCCTCGAATAACGCTTTCAGTGCCTTAATATTTGTAAAGTTATTAGCCTGACGTAAAACAAATCCTAAGTTACGATATGCTTTTTTGCAAACCTCTATTATATATGTTTCTGAACTCTTAAATCTACTGTGAAATGTATTCCTAGATCTTTCATCTCATTGTCACGCCGTATTGGGATCTCGCCTAAACGGTAGTTTAGTTTTACATTACAAAATTGAAGTACTTATTTTCAAATTGATATATTTTCGCTAAATTAAGTTTTTTTTGACCCACGGTGTTACCCGCGGCTATTGTTGTACCTTTACAACAACAACCGCAGGTACCTCACGGCTAACACACACATACACCTAGTATCGCAAAGCACAAGTTTTGTTACAAAGTGTTCTTCAATTCTTGTGCCCCATGTCTACATGTCTACAAAAACTGACACTGACGTTTTTTGTAGAGGAAAAAAAGTCATTATTTTCTTAATGATGACTCCCATGGTGTTCACGGACTGACAAATTATCCATTGATTGGCGTAACAGTTGGTGAATCAGTTTAAAGAAAAAAAAACATTTCTTTTAAATGGACAGTTATACTTTTTAGGGTTCCGTGCCAAAGGCAAAAAACGGAACCCTTATAGATTCGTCATGTCTGTCTGTCTGTCCGTCTGTCTGTCCGTCCGTATGTCACTGTCACTTTTTTCCGAATTTATAATAGCTATAATGTTGAAACTTGGTAAGTAGATGTATTCTGTTAACCGCATTAAGCATTCATATAAAAATTGAAAAAAACTAGGTTTTGGGGGTCCCTATATTTAAAACTGAAAAAAAAAAAAAACATCATACTCATACGTGTGGGGTCGCGAGAGACACTTCCAAAGTGGTAAAACGCGTGTCCCCCCCCCTGTAACTTCTAAAATAAGAGAATGACTAAACTAAAAAAAATATGTAATGTGCATTACCATGCAAACTTCCACCGAAAATTGGTTTAGAACGAAATCTAGTAAGTAGTTTTAATACGTCATAAATCGTAAAACGCAAAAAAAAACACTATTATTAAAACATCGATGAAAGTTACAACGAACTACAAGAACTTTTATATTATGTTACTTGCTGCTTCGGAACCCTTCATGGGCGAGTCCGACTCGTACTTGGCCGCTTTTTTCTAGAGAGATATATGATAACTGGCTTTTTGGAAGTGACAAAAAAGGTAGAGGTTTAAATGTTACTATGGACTGTTGGTATAGTGGTTAGTATTCCTAACTGCTGAGCTAGCGGCTTTGGATTCATTTCCAAGCAGGGCAAATTACAATCATTTGTTCTCTCAGTGTAATTTTTCTTTATGTATTTAGAAATATGTGGGTATAAAATAAATATAAATATTTCGGACATTTCACACACCGCCATCTAGCTTCAAACTTTGCAACAACTTCAAACAAATATTTGCAGATTACAAAACTTTGGTCCGACCCGGGAATCGAACCCGGAAATCGCATACGCAGACCGAGGAAGTCAATCAGTAATCAGGATTTTAGTATGGTTAGCTATCTTAACTGCAAAGTTTGAGGCCGTGAGTTCAACTCCCATAAATGTACATAACTGTGTGCTGAAGACAATTATTCGTAACTAGCTGTTGCCAGCGGCTCCCCCCGCATGTATGTCGGTTATCGCGGCCTACTAGTACTAATACTAGCGGCTAATAGTAGCCTACGTGTTATTCTGATGTATAAGCTATATTACTGTAAAGTTTCATCCAAATCCGTTAAGTAGTTTTTGCGTGAAGAAGTAACAAACATACACACAAACTTTCGCCTTTATATATTAGTGTGATGTGATAGTATAGATTTGTCTTATTTACAACTAATCGACCCACGCAACTTTGTCTGCCTTTCTTTTCAATTATGCTCGGCTTCTACGGGTCTAAGCGTGATGTTAACTATGCTGAATGCTGTAAATATATTATGTTTTGATAAGCAAGCCAGCAAAACACACATGTAAAAAAGAACGTGAAAATCGGTTAGATAGTTTCGGCATTCATCATCAACAACCCATAACACGTCCCACTGCTGGGCTCGGGTCTCCTCTCAGAAGAGGGTTAAGGCCATACTTCCCCACGCTGGTCAAGTGCGGATAGGGGACTGGCAAGACAACGTTGTGGCTACCAAATCTTGCCGTTGGATGTTTTCAAGCCGCCCAAAGGCCTCCAACTAAGCTTCACGACTGTTATCCTACGATAACAGCCACTCATGGTGTCATGCCACTAGCGGTCACCCATCCAGGTACTGACCGCGCCGTCGTTGTTTACCTTCGGTGATTGTTTCTAATCACCGAGTGATACTGGGCTATGAGCGCCTGTTTCGAGGTGCTGGGCTATGAGCACTCCGAAATTAGTAACCCGAATTACGTACTTTAACATGTGCTACGCTACGTGCAAAACGAGAGGAGAATTCAGAGCCAATCCGAAAAAATCTGTTAAACTCTTACATACCTTCTTAGAAAGAGTTATTTAACCTGTGCTTTGGAGGTCATGACTGCAGAAGATATACAAAAACATTAATTATTCCAAATATAGTTTCCTATAATAAGGCACTTAACCCTCAACCGATCGGATCTAAGATAAGTTTGTCTTCGTCTTAACCCTTCTTAATCTTCGCTCGGTATTAAGGCCCCGATGAAGTGAAATTTGCATAAGAATTTTCTCCAATGGTCCCGTATAGATAAAGGTGATTGTTTATTGTATGATTAAGGTTGCGGGTTCTATTCTCGGATAGAGAATATGGGTTTTGTGATTGCGTCTTCTCTTTAGATAATAATATGAGTCCTAAGTAGTACTCAGTGAAAGTTATTTTAAATGGAAAAAGATAAACGTTTTTTTATTTTGTTTAAAAGCCTTTTTAAGTAGGTAGTAGAGCCACGCTGATTTTAGCACGAACAGGCCGGCTCGACTGGGGCGATACTACCCTCGCGCAGAAAATCAACGTAAAATGACAGCGTTCGTGCTGTCGTGTTTCGTTGGTGAGTGCGAGACCGGAGGCCCAAATAGTCTAGTCAACAAGTTCCATGCTTGTTGACTAGACTAAAAGATGCAGTAGCATCACTAGGCCGCCATGGTGTGGGTCGCCATGCTGCATTGTTTGCATTTGCAATGAGTATGGTGACCACCACTCTTGGATTCTGCTAATGCTTTCCATCAGGCAGAGTAGAATCATTTTGGTGTGCCATAAATAAAAAAAAAAAACGTTATAATTTGTTATACATAGTTTTTTATTGTGATGGTACTTTTGGGAGAAATTTTGTGTTCTTATTAAGGAGCAATAAGATTTGTTTTCCCATGTACCTAATACCTATAAATGCTTCTATGTCAACTTATACTTTTATACTAATACTAGCAGCCGGCCCCGGCTTCGCACATAGGTAGACATAGGTATTTTACCGAAAATTTAAACGTCATTCACAAATTTTAACATGAAAAAGTAGTTATTGGGACATACCTGTAATAGTAAGGTACCACGGGCATTTTTTTTTATGTAATAGGCGGGCAAACGAGCAGACGTATCGCCTGATGGTAAGCGATTACCGCCGCCCATGGACACCTGCAACACCGAGGCGTCACAAGTGCGTTGTCGGCCTATGGGGGTTGGGGGGGGGAGATAGGGGAGGGGTGGGCCTTATGGGCCTCCGGTATCCTCACTCACTCGGTGAAACACAGTGCAAGCACTATTTCACATCGATTATCTGTGAGGCCGTGGTATCACTCCGGTCGAGCCGGCCCTTTCATGCCGAAGCGTGGCTCTCCCACTTTGTGTATATTGATTTTTGATGTCCTCTATAAAACTATGGTACATCATTTTGCTCTATTGCAGTGTTTCCCAAACATTGTTCTGCCATGGCCCGGTAATTTTCACATCGCTCATTCGTGACCCACAGTGACCCACTTAATACTTTTACTTAAACCTCAGCTGATTCCAATTGTAAAATAATACACATTTATTAATAGTAAAAATCTTTTATTCACACTGTATATTTTGGTATCACCTATTTAGTCACTAAATTTTAGTGCGAAGTATCGAGCTGCCGCTTATTATTTTACCAAAGAATCCAAGTTCGCGGAAAATTATCCACTTCAAGTCGGTTTCTATATTTATTTTTAAGGTAAACTAGTGTTGAAAACCCAGCTTCAGGTTTATAAGTAGGGACAAAAGGCATTAAAAAAGTTTTGCTTGATGAGCTAATTTTGTGTATTCTTGACGACAAGATAACCAAAAATCTATCAATGGTCTTGTGTCAAATATATCAATTTAATTAACGAGTCTACATCTGAATCTAGCAAATTAGTTTCGGAATCTAATTTGAATGTTAAAGGGTTTCTTATCCAAGCTTTGTTGCTGTCGATTGGAGGAAAATATTCTTGAAGATTCCTCTTCAGTCCTAGTAAATGTTGTGGCGACTTCCACATACAGCGCAACATAAATATACTACAGCGCCATCTACCGAAGTACCGATCTACCAACTACGGAGTAACGAAGGAAACTAAGAAACTACCAATCCTGAATCGCGCAGTGAAAAGCTCTCGCGCCGATTATCATATATACAACATTCCAACATCAACCGTTGGGCAGTTGGCCCGCCAGGCATGATCACCTCGCCTGGTCGGAGGATCCTCCCTTTGTATTGGAGGGACATGACACACCTGTCCCCCACAGTGGTGACACCGACGTGATTGAAAGCAGCCTTCGATGCAGCATCAGCACGCCACCATCATGTTCACTCCCACAGCAAGTCTCATAGCCAGCCAGCAACCTCGGCCTCAAAAGGGATACACCATACGCAGGAAGCGACCGCTCCAGCCTGGTTACCCCTACGGCCTCATCAGCGTCTAGGCACAGCACACTGCACCTACGGTCCATGTAAGCAGAGCATCTCTCTCCTGTCTACGCAGCAGCCAGCCACTACGCAGCAACCGCCCCGACTCACTGGGGATCTCACCGCAGCACCGCGCACCGCACTCAATCCCGACTCACTGGGATCAGCGGACTTCAGCCCCGTCTCTTTGGGACTAGCGGCATTCAGTTCCGTCTCACTGGAACTTGTGGTACTCAGTTTCGACTCACTGGAACTGCTCACTCCTGGCACTGGCAAGCTCCACAATAGAGCTCAGACAGCTGACTCAACATATATCAACCTCCGGTCTTGGAGGGGAGTGATGTGGCGACTTCCACATACAGCGCAACAGAAATATACTATAGCGCCATCTACCGAAGTTACACTGACCTACGGAGTAACGAAGGAAACTAAGAAACTACCAATCCTGAATCGCGCAGTGAAAAGTTCTCGCGCCGATTATCATATATACAACATCCCAACATCAACCGTTGGACAGTTGGCCCGGCAGGCATGATCACCTCGCGTGGTCGGAAAATCCTCCCTTTGTGTTGGAGGGACTTTACACCCTGTCCTCCACAATGTTCTTTAATTTGAGATGTCTTGTGGCAATGCAATAATGTTGTACTTTTTTGTATTACACATAAATTACTAAATGCATTGAAGTTCACTGTTTCCGCGCGTTGTGCCCACATATTAAGCTTTTTTATTGCCCCTTCCACCTTGTCTTGCACTTTAAATATATATTATGTAAGTAGTTATATTGTTACCTTGCATTGCCATGTTTAGATTCAATTTATTTCGTTTTCAAATAAATACACAAGTATGCTAGTTTTAGCAAAAAATCTGGTTTAGCTAAGTATTCGGTGTTTTCATGACGTTTTTGCTGTAAAAAAAACGAATTTCTACGTCTAATTCGAACCATCGTGAATTACGTTTCGCGCCAACAAATTCGCGTTAAAACGTCTACGTAGGACACGGCCTTAAGAACCTACGATGCGAGCGTTCAAAATATTGTTGATCTGATGTACCCGCAAAAAATTAACCCTTTCGGATAATGATTTAAGACCGACTCGCGGCGCCCCTTGCTACTTGGCCTTGCTGCTTCTGGCGCACACTTTGGGATCCCCTGCAATAGAGTATTGAACCTATTTTTGAAAAGTGTCTTAATAAGATTATATTGTGCTATTGCACCACTAAAAAAAAATACAAAAAAATTATTCAATCGATATGTGCCATAAAATGCATTAAAATTTTTCATTTTCACATTTCGCGCGTAATTGACAAAAACGCTGGACGCAATAGACGCCATATTTGTCTGTGGTTTAGACGTCAGTTTGCTTTGTAAACAAAAACAAATTTAAAGCACACGCTGTTTATCCAAATAAATGTGTTGTTGATTATGAGTATTGGATCTTAGAGGAGTATAATAAATACATCTATACTATATAATATTATAAAGCTGAAGAGTTTGTTTGTTTGAACGCGCTAATCTCCGGAACTACTGGTCCGATTTTTAAAATTATTTCAGTGTTAGATAGATAGGAAGGCTATAGGCTTATAAAAACGGGGAAAATATATATTTTCCCCGTTTTTGAAACATTCTTCATCGGAGCTCCGCTCCTATTGGTCTTAGCGTGATGATATATAGTCTATAGCCTTCCTATCTATCTAACACTGAAAGAATTTTTAAAATCGTACCATTAGTTCCGGAGATTAGCGCGTTCAAACAAACAAACTCTTCAGCTTTATAATTTTGTTAGAAACCAGGAGTGAGAATTAAATAAAAGAACCAAATAGAGGTAGCCTAACCTCAGTTCTTATTTATAATTAAAACACTAAACAGTTCACAACTAATGAATCTTATAATTAGAAACATAATTACAAGTAATCCACGAAATACATAACAGATCGATATTAAAATGATAAGAAATAGGTTTACAACGATATAACATTAAACAACAAGATATGGCTGATGTACGACTTGCGAATCTACAAAAACACCTCTTACCGACACCGCTTCTCGAACAACAAGTGTGCGTGCATAGCCAAGTACCATCGTTTCATAGGATCGCACTGCTTAATTTATCGCTAGAGTAGGGGTAGACCTAACAATATTATACCTATAGTATAGATGTATTTATTATACTCTTCCCCACTTATCACGCCACGGGTAATAGGAGCCGTAAACGACATTGCGTGGGTCAGCTGGTTTCTAATATTAGGACGGCTAGCATGAATGTAGGTTCTGATATTAGAATTCTAACGAAATAAAGTAAATATAGAATAAAGTTGCAATCCAATTGTACCCTTTCTACCTTTTTATGCAAAACATTATAATCACCAGCACAACAACTTGAACTTTTTACGAATTCTAACCCGCGTCTACGAATTATGGTCAGCGCTATCTAGTTAAGACAGCTTGAACTATTGCGGTGTAAAATCATTTTGGTTAAAAATTATTGTTTTTAATTTTAAACGAGTGTTCTGAGACTTAGATACGGCCTGATCTACGTTCGCCATACCAGGTCAGGTTGTGGACAAAAATGTAATTAATTGTGAGAATTCTAAGATGTTTTCAGTGTCTGAATAGTTTAATGTACCTAAATATTCTGAAACCTATGTTTACATACTGTATTACTAACACTATAAATGTTCAGTGATTTATTTACCCGGCGAACTTCGTACCGCCATACGTTTTTTTTTCTTCAGCTTCGTGCTGATGCTCACCAGCATCAGCTTTCTATGGGTAGTGTACAGTCGCGGACTAAGAAAATATAATGTTTACGGTTTTCTTATTATTTTCTTCTGATACAAACCTTGTTATATTTTTTATGATTATAAATTATATTATAATGGTAATTTGTGCTATCGTGTTTCATTGGTGAGTGTGAGACCGGGGGCCCAATGATGCAGGAGTCAGCCTTCTCTATTTTGATATTAAAACACAACTGATGTGGTATTATCGTTAATTTGTATGATTGTTTCGCTTTTAAAACTAAACATTTGAACAAATAAAATATTGATTACTGTATTCAAATATCACGCGAAACTATTGTATACGAGAAGGTAGCAAATGACATCACATTTTAATATATAAAACATAGACACAAAAGTTAGGTAATTTATCCTTTTCTAGTTTTGCATTTTCTGAATAGAAAAGGAGCATCAGGGTTCCTACACAGGAAGGGGCCATCTACAAACCGTAGGTGGCCCGAGGTACGTTGGGGTTTCAGGGATTTCCTTTCGAGGGTGCACCTGGTTCCCCGGCTCCTAGTAACCGAGACGGTGTGTGGTTTTCAGTCGGTTCGAGTCTGACACAGCCAGGTATCCGAGGGGATTTCCGCACAAAAAAAAGTAATTAATCCTCAGAGTCACGGGTTTGAATCCCGTCCGGAGTACTAAATATACAAAAATAAGTTATCATAAACAATTTTAAAGAGCCTATTGGTGTAGTGGTTAGCGAACTCGACTACTAAGGAAGAAATTCTGGGTTCGATTCCCATAATGGGCATATAGTGTGTGCTGAACTAGTGCTGAGCCAGGCTTTTGTGGTCAATCGAGCATATATAGATCAAATAAACATAAAATTATATTTCTAAATACATACATATATACATTTTTGAATTAAAATCACTTGTACTTATTTCAGTATTTTATTTTTGTTTACACCTGACCGGTTTCGCCTTATGGCATCATCAAAGGTTACTGATGTATGATACTGTTGTAAGGGGAGTTTGTATAATTTAGACGGGTATAGTTAACACATTTAATGACTTTTATGAATTTTTGACATATAATTTAATAGACATATAGTATGACACAATTTTGGACATTAAATATAAAGAGGACATGACATAATCATTTTATTTCAAAATTTTTCAGCATTAATGTCGATTTTAATAATTTTAATTATTAAAATTAATATATTATTTGTAATTAGTATTTCATATCATAGCTGGGACTTTGTGTAGCTGTAAGTTACTAATTTAACAAATAGCGTAGGTGGAGACAAATACAATTTCCCTGATTTCAGGGAAAATTCCTTACACGGACACACTGATATTTACATGTACCCGCAGTTGGTGGGTTTTAGATGTGAATATTTTATTTTGTATAATCAGTAACCTTTGATGATGCCATAAGGCGAAACCGGTCAGGTGTAAACAAAAATAAAATAGTGGAATAAGTACAAGTGATTTTAATTCAAAAATGTATTATAACAAGTTCCATCAAGTGCCGACAATCGAGAGTATAAATTACATACATATATTATCAAGCATGCTTGCTCGTATACGATTGATGAATGTGGACTAAGCAAAAGCGATGTGTCAGAACCGTAGTAAGTGGAGATCAATTTTCTCTGCCTACCCCTCTGGGGAATAGACGTTACTGATCTTGATGTATGTATGTACGTATTGTTGGGTACAGTCGGGATTCAACATTTTAATGAAAAACGTTGTCAAGATACATCCTTGTATTAATGCTTTAGCACACCTTCCCAATATTACAATCTTTACTAAATTAATACACTTGTTACTCTGCTGAAAAGGAAGACACGTATGCCCGTCCTCCGGGCTCGTGAGCGTGAGCCTCTTTCTTAACAATCCTAAGCCCTTGGAGCCATGTAGCAACCACTTGACATTTTATGAGCATTACTCCAACAAATCATTCACATAACACAGTCTGATAGAACCTGACACCTTATGAGAACTATTTGATGAATCATTTATACAGTAATAATAATGATATCAATAGTATCCCTAATAGCAGTACTAGCTTATACTAATAAGCTAACAGTATTTACATATCATAGATAAATTTCAGACACCGAACAAATTATCGTGTTCATCACACAATTATCCCTTATAATTATTTATCGTACCTACGATCTATAGTTTAGCAGTCAGGATAATTAACCACTAAAAATACGCTGAATAAAAGAATATCAAAGTGTCTTGCTTATTTCATTCGACTTTATTGTGTTTCCACTTAATTGGCCAATCCACTGGCCAATCGCTGAAAAGATACTTTAATTAATCGCCGATAATAATATACTCACACATCCCATATACGGCTGTCTGTAACCAGACTGCTGCAAGGGGCAAACGAGTAGACGTATTGCCTGATGGTAAGCGATTACCGCCGCCCATGGACACCCGCAACACTAGAGGCGTCACAAGTGCGTTGCCGGCCTTTGCGGGATGGGGATGGGGATGGGGTATGGGTCTCCTCTTTCTATGCTTCAGTAAGCTTTAAAAAGTTTAGTAACAATGATAATAATATATTCAGAAAGAATGAACGGAGGAAGATATAGATAGACACATCATCATCTACAGCCTTAGTAGTCCATTGCTCGTTGGTCTTGCGGTTGACGTATGCGACTGCGAACAAGAGGTCTCGGGTTCGAATCGGTCGTGCCAAAAGTGTAATTGAGTTTTTCTTATTATAGAAATACTTAATAACAGCTCGTAGTTTGGAAGTTGGGGTCTGAACCCCCGTGCCTCGGAGAGCAAGTAAAGCTGTCGGTCTTGCACCTGATCTCTCCCCGGTCGTGGCGGTTAACCGTCCCATCGGATTATGAGAGAGAGGGAACAGAGAGTGCACCTGTGTTTGCGCACACACTTGTGCACTATAATATCTCCTGCGCAGTTGGCTGGTCTCCGTTGAGATGAGACTGGCCGCCGTGGCCGTAATCGGCTAGGAGAACATTATTATTCCATTGCTGGAGACAGGCCTCTCCTTAAAAGGGGGGTTTGGCCTACGATACCACGCTGGTCAGACGAATCAATATAGAGTTTGTATCAAGTTCTCTCATCTCTCTGCAGTGATGTTGTCTTGCATAATTTATTCCCTTAGTAACACATACCGACGATAGAGACAGAAAAATAAAAAGACACAAACACGCTCGTCAAACTCGTCATACTATACCACTCCTCTATTTAGGGATATCAGGGACTAGCTGCGCCCGCGACTTCGTCCGCGTGGAACAGTGACTTTGGGTAGCAGTTTTAATTATTAAGGCTAATATTATTTTAAAAATAAGACACACTTTTCACTGTTAAAAACATATTTAAGTATTTATATAAGTACATAAAATAAAAAGTATTTTGTATGAAATTATTTCGACATTCGACATGGCCAAGGCTTTCAACCTGTTCTTGCACCGTTCGCTTCTCTCCGATCTCTAAGCATTCGGTCTGCCTCTTAGAGTCGTCTCTAGATTTACTCTTTTCTTCATCAGCGCCTTCGCATTCGGGTTCTTTGCGACGGACGGCGCGGCCTCTGTTTTTCTGGAGGTAAACGCTAGCGTACCTCAGAATTCGGTCCTGTCGCCCAAGATGTTTCTTCTGCATGTCAATGACATATTAGCCCTTGGCAATATACATTGCTATGCAGACGATAGCACAGTGCATGGGCGATATTATGGATACCCTGCAGCCAAGATAGTAGACGTTGAGGAAAATGGATAGGAGATTGTCGCTGAGCTTGACCGGGTTTTGAACCGCATTTAACAATGTGGTGATGAGAATCTGGTCGAGTTCAACGTTAAGAAAACACAGGTGTGCCCGTTCTCTACCAAAAAGTCTCCGTTTCTTCCCCTCCCCACTTTTCAAAGCACTCAACTGCCACTACGGGATAAGCTCGGTGTCCTGGGCATGGATATTTGCCGAGACCTCAACCCACGGGAGTACATCGAGGGCACCACTAAGGCAGCCTGAACAGGGTGAGGCGGTTTTTCGCGCCCGAGCATTTGTGACTCCTTTATAAGACCCAGGTAACGCTCGTCCGTACTGTTCTCATCTTTGTGATGGATCTAGGCATTAATTTTCTCGATTTTTTGCAGCGGCGATCAGTCCGCATTATCAACAGTCCCAATACTACCGATTCCTTTGAGCCTCTGCAGTTGCGGAGAGATATCGCCTCTATGGCAGTCCTCTACCGCTTTACCATGGAGAGTGTTCTGAAGCGTTCTTCCAACTGATCCCACCTTCTCCCTTCCTCTACAGAACAACACGTGTTGGTCTTGGAAGTCACCGCCTCAGTCTTAGAAATACGCTCTCGAACCAAACGGTTTGGTTCTGCATTGTCTGCTTTCACAGCGAGTATGGTTGCCTCCACTGTTGGATTCTGCTTGAGTTTTCCCTCAGTCTGAGCAAATTCTCAATTTTTACATTTTTAAAATACTACGTTTTTGATTTGCCATCCTTTGTCAAAATATAGTGATTTAGCTGATTTGATACACGCGATTGTGCTGCCCATTTGAAAAACATGTTTTTTTTAAATGAACTGCAACTTTAACTGTCTTTGTCTTTGGGCTTTGATAATTGGTAGTGCAAATGTTGTTTTCAGCGGAAACTGCATTCTTTTAAATTGAAATTGCAAATAAGTTTGAATTATTGGAATACGGGGAATTGAAAAATTTTCTTTTACAATGTTGTACCCCAGATGTGTATTTTGTAGCCGTGTACCATTACATATCTTTGTCGCTCAAGATTTCTTATTAATAGGACTGGAACATTAACTTTCAGTTTTAACTTATGGGAAGGCGCTCCTGATAATTCTAAAGATTTAAAAAACTTTATGCATAAGCTATGGTATGGTATGGTATATATGACTGGTTCAGTTTCCCTTGCATTGTTTCCTGAGAGGTATTCGTTAACATCTTCCTCCACATCTGACATGATCCGTTCGTTTATTTGATAACTGTCTCATTAGTCGGCGGATCAGAATATATATTATTTTTAGATCATGTGTGCTATCATATAACAGAACTCACGTCTCAGTGTAATCATGTCGTTACTGTCATTTGGCATACAATCATCTCCTATTTTTAGAAGAGCATTTGCATATTGACACTGCTCATAAATCATTGTGAAGTTGTACTCGCATAATTGTAGCAAGACAAAACTTTTTAACATATACCCATAATACATATGTTTCATACAGGCATTTATTTCATCTTGCGGCGTACCCCTTTTGCTTTTTTTTGTGTTTAAATCCCGCCGGATACTTTTCCTTCGGTTTTTTTCACGAAGAAAATTATTTGAATAAACAAAAAATCATGTAAACAAATCGAATCCTAGTGAATAATAACGAATTTGTAGTAGCAAAATTCAACATCCGCATGCGGCACAGTCGTCTGCCCTCACATGTCTGCCCGTTCGGGTAAGCACACTTAGGCATATTGTGATAACTCAGTAAATGTTACATCTGAATAGCTCTAATATTTTGTCTCCTGTCCCAAACTCATGAAACATTTTTGCAAACCTTGCATCATCATCATCAGCCTATCGCAATCCACTGCTGGACATAGGCCTTGCCTTGCCTTCACAAACCTTGCATATTTCCATACAAACTTTCATCCCCTATTGCTATTTTACCCCCTTGATCTTAAAATTTTTACGAAATTTAAATGACATTTTTATTTATATGTAATCAACAACCTAAAAAATAAAGTTTAAGATTTTAGCTTAAAATGACGATACTGTATACACTGTTTTGTAATTTGTCTTATTTATTTCTATTAATATAATGAACATACAAATCATATTTATGAATGTATGTTATTAATTATATTATTATTATCATATTAATTTAAGTCTTCGTTGAAAAGGAGAAATATTTTTAATGAATTTGACATCCTTGTTACCTCGTTGCCAAGAGTGTCCGGTGTACCGGGCGGTGTCACCAAGGTAATGCGCAGGCGTGTGGCGATTAAACCACCTTCTATACAATCTTTCATCCCCCCTTTCAACCCCTTATTACCTTTTTTTCGCAATAAAAAGTAGCCTATGTCCTTTCTCAGGCTCTAGACTACCTGTGTACCAAATTTCATTGTAATCGGTGCAGCGGTTTGGCCGTGAAAGCAAGACAGACAGACAGACAGAGTTACTTTCGCATTTATAATATAAAGTATGGAAGTATGGATAGCCTTCCTCGATAAATGGGCTATCTAACACTGAAATAAGTTTTCAAATTGTACCAGTAGTTCCTGAGATTAGCGCGTCCAAACAAATAAACAAACTCTTCAGCTTTATATATTAGTATAGATGTATTTATTATACTCTTCTAAGATCTAATACTCATAATAAACAACACAATTATTTAGATAAAGATTAATATTAGGTATTATGTTGATAAAAACTCTTTGGCAAATAACTCATTATTAGGTACCAACTCTTAGCGTCTTTTACTCGTGATAACTTCTAAACGAAATGTCGGATTGGGATGAAACAAAAAGTATTTTACTTCTACATAAATACCCTTGATAACATAATACTTAATTTGGATAAGGATTAATATTACGATACACATTTAACGTAGTTTCTTTCTTCAGACGATTTAATATTTTTTTCGAACACAAAAGCGGTTATTGTGTCTAAACCATGATAGTTAGATATATGCTCTCGCGGACTTTTTTGTAGATCTAAATGGGCCCTACAAACCCGTAATACATTATTTTGTTCTATTGTCAATAGTCTTTGCAGCGCACGCAAAAATAGGTTTTCGATTTCACACCTTGGGTTAGAAAATAGCAATTTTCTTACGGATCCCTAATTTTTTTGAAAATAAAATATAGCCTATAGCCTTCCTCGATAAATGGACTATCCAACACTGAAAGAATTTTTCAAATCGGACCAGTAGTTCCTGAGATTAGCGCGTTCAAACAAACAAACAAACAAACAAACAAACAAACTCTGCAGCTTTATAATATTAGTATAGATTATAAACAATTTGTTCTCTCCAGAAAAAAATATTTCTTAATCATAATCTAAATGAACTGTTTTCGTTACAACTAAGTTAACGACTTATGTCCGTGTGGTAACAGATTCAGAATACGGAGTATCACCTTCTCTCATTATAATAGGTCTTTACCTATGAAATTGCCGTTTTGTATGCAATAAGTGAAAGTATTTATTTTTTCAAACTTATTTATTTGTGTTATTCGAAGTAATCACCCATGCAATCGACGCATATTTGCCAACACATTGGCAGTTTATTGATGCCCCTTCTTGTAAAAATCAGCTGGACGGGACGGTAACAAACTCTTCAAAGGCATTTTGTACTGTCTCTCGGGAATTGAATTTTTTACCCACTAAAAAGTTGTCTAAATTTTGGAAAAAGTAATAGTCGGTAGGTGCAAGGTCTGGTTAGTATGGCGGATGAGGGAGAGCTTCCAACTCCAGCTCTTGCAGCTTGGAGACTGTCTGTTGCGCATTATGGGGTCGCGCGTTGTCGTGAAGGAGCAGTGGGGACGACCGATTGACCAAAGCTGGTTGCAGATGTGCAAGTTTCTCCATCATTCTCTCCAGTTCTTCACAGTACACATCTGCATTAATGCTCATGCCGTTTTGTAAAAAGCTGTGGTGAATCACACCCGCACTAGACCACCAAACAGTGACCATCACCTTTTAGGGGCATTTTTGGTTTAGGGCATTGCTTTGGTGCTGAACCAGGGTCTAACCAACTTGCTGAGCGCTTTCGATTGTCGAACAGAATCCATTTTTCGTCGCACGTAACAATTCGTTTCAAAATTCCTTCATTTCTTTGCCTGTAGAGCAGTGCAAGGCAGGTCTCGACGCGTACGTTCCGCTGGCGATCGTTAAGGTCGTGGGGCACCCATCTATCAAGCTTTTTTACCTTGCCAATTTGTCGCAAATGGATCAATATTGTTTTGATGCTTACATTAAAAGCTGCTGCTAGCTCAGCTGTAGATTGAGTTTCGTCAGCTTCCACAATCGCTTTTAATTCATTATTGTTAACCAAAGTCTCCGGACGACTAATACCAATAATGGGTTGTGCGTTCGTTTGTACAGTTCTCTCCGTAAACGTTTTTGATGTTACGTGCCGTTTGTGTCGCGTTGGTGCCACGACGGAACTCATATTCCATAATTACACGAATTTTTAAAGTATCCATTATGACGAAAAATGTTCAAATGTAACGAAAATACAACGCTAATCAAAAAACAAAAGACTGAGTTTGTAAATAGAATGTCATGGTTTTAAAACAAAATTAATTTGAATTTAGAATACAGAACCATTACAAACTTTTTTTTATTTGAAATGACCAGTACTGAAGAACGGCAATTTCATAGGTAAAGACCTAATATCATGGGCGTCGTAAGTGCCACCTTTACCTTGAAAATACAGCATTATTATGCTGTAGCGTCTGTTTGTGTCGATCTATGATTTTTAACTGTAGCCTCAATTTAACGTTCCTAAATGTCATTTAGTGTCTTAATTGAATAAATGATTTAGATTTTACCGACTTAGGGTCAGCGTCGACGGAGTGGCGGTGAAGAGACTAACACACTAACAATTTAAATTCAACCTAAAGTGCTTCAGAATAAAACTGTATTTGATACAACGATATAAAATGACGGCGAGCGACGCGAGCGACGGTTGGTTCTATTTACACATTGGTCTATTAATTATACACTGGATTAGCAATTACGAACCAAAAATGCACAGGCCGAAATTAAGAGATTTCTCTTATTCGAGGCAAACGTCAGTTTAGTGTTCATTGTCGCGCCAACTGAAATTGATGCAGTGACACGTGACAATAACAATAATTAAATAAAATTGGGCAAATGCGTAGTGAAAGAATGCGATAGAAGGTCAAAAAACTGTAACAAATCAAGCAGAAATACTTTTCACATGTAAATATAGTCTCTAAGTATTTAAATTAAAGCAAATACCTTACGCTATATTTACACTAAGGGAGCAAATTACGGGACTATAGCAATGAGACAGAAAATGTAAAAAATCTATACCAACCCGTATGGCCGTATACTATGATATATAGTAAGCCAAAAAACTCCATTTTAAACAGAGCCTAGTCCAGAAGTGGACTATAAAAGACTGTGTACAGTAAGTCATTCTATCATTTTTTATATCACACTAAATATATAAAGGCGAAAGTTTCTGAGTGTGTATGTTTGTTACTTCTTCTCGCAAAAACTACTGAACGGATTTGGATAAAACTTTACAGTAATATAGCTTATACATCAGAATAACACGTAGGCTACTATTTGCCGCGATAATGGACATACACGCGGGCGGAGCCGCGGGCAACAGCTAGTTAGAATATAAATAAGGGTACGTGACACAAATTATTGATCTGACATTTTTTTCTGTACAACACGGATCAAATGCTTTTAAAAACTAGTGGTCTCCCACTGGTCGACATTCCATCTTAATTCATTTGTTATTACTGTTTTTTAGGTTTCTGCTCTTCCAGGTAAACTTTAACAGTATCTTTCATACTAAGTCCGTTCGCATGATTTTAGTAAAAAGAGGTACAAAGTTTTTGCTTCACGTATTGATATTAAGATATAATATTATTTAAACCAGATAACTTAAAAATGAACACGTGTATCAATAACATACTAACACTACTGTTATAACATTCGCACTACGTAAATAAGTTGTTAAATTACAAAGGCAGCCTTACAATACCTCAATCAAGTTTTAATCATAACACATTGTTTCAAATCACGATGTAATTTTCTATAAAAGTGCTTTCTTTGTATATTTGTCAATATTTATTTAAATCCTTTTGTTTTACTGCCTTTGCGTGAATGATCACTCAGATTTTTCAGTATATATACATCAAAAAATGTTCAGTCGGCATCAGTCCGGTTTCAACTCTCATCAACATGAGGGGACTAACCATCGTGATCCTGTGCTGCACTTTGCAGGTGAGTGTTTCTACTTTAATATACCTGAAAACATTTCAATATTTAAAAATTAAAATTGCAAATCGTATTTATGAAACGAATTGTCTAATATGTAATTTACTACGCTGAGTCTCGGATTATATTAATTAAAAAAGGTAAAATACTAAAATTCTACTGAGTAATTTTTTTGATAAAATTTATATAGTCTACTAGCTGATCCGGCAAACGTTGTTTTGCCGTTAAAAAAATGGGGTATAAAAAATAGATGTTGGTCGATTCTCAGACCTATCCGATATGCACACCAAATTTCATAAAAATCGGTCCAGCCGTTTCAGAGGAGTATGGTAACTAACATTGTGACACGAGAATTTTATATATAAGATGTCATTCGGGCCATCAATACGAATCTATTGACACGTCATTCATTAAAGAGTACTCGGTTCAATAGTTTAGGCGCTACGTTGGCACATACTACATTCTACTACCAAAGCTTTTATCCTTTCTTTTGGCTTCGCCGATTTCGAGTATAAATACAAAACCATTTAACTCATTTCGCTGGGTTGATAGTAATTTTATATTCTGATACCTTGAATTGGAACCCTGGAAATTCAAAAGAATGAAATATTACTTCTAGATTCACCGGTATTAAGCTCATTGAAGTATTAAACTATTTTGTCACATAACACTGTTCTATTAATAATAAACAACATTATTGCTGATTCTGTCGTTCACAAGCTCTCTAAAGTTAACTAAGATCACTTAAAATAAGTCCATTCCATAATTTTGTCCAATCCAACGATGTTTTAAATGTCCAAGATTGACACAAATTCTTTTATTTGAGAGTATGTTAAAATGTCAAAGTACTGTAGCTAGAAATACATTGTTTTGGTTTGACACGTTGGCTAATTTTCTCATGGCTTTACCATAACAATACACTATTAGAAAGCTTATTTCTATCACATATTTAGTATTGTTCTAATACTTACACGGCTATATCTACCTTCTTCCTAGCCTTTATTATTCCCAAGATTAGGGGTCGGCTACTAGTTCAACCGGTTTTACCTGAATATCAGTTTTTACACGGAGCGATTGGCATCGGACCTCCGCAACCCCGAGGGTGAACTGAATTATATTTGAGTATATTTGAGGGCACTGACTTCCCAATAACGATTGCCATAGATGTTCATGGCACGACGGCTTAACGTGCTCTCCGAGGCACGGGCGGGAAACACCGCCATCTTCAATACACATGTTATCTGTGGACGCATCTGTCTACATGTAGAGAGGACATAACATTCAGAAGAAATGAGAAACAAAGTTAAAAAGTAGGTGTTTTTTACACAAATGTCAAAAGATAAAGTGTAAAAATGTTTTTCTTTTTTTCACAGTATGCCATCGCTAACTTAAACAGAAACACTTTCGTTTTCGATGAAATAGACAGTCTGTTAAGCGATGCTAGCGTAAAAAGTGACAAATTTTTTATCGAGGACGGAAAAGAATATGAGGAATTCATATTCGAAAAAAAAGTCAACGTCACAGGAAAACATCATTACAAGCCTGGCACGACAAGGACCTTCACGATCGTGTCAAATGCGGATGGGACAGACTCTATAATTGAGAAGGAGACGATTTTGATTGAAAACTTACCGTCGTCAGCCTCATCGTCAGCCGCCGCAGCGGCAGCGGCCGGCGCTGGAAACATCGGAATCTCAAGATCTCATTCAAGATATAGATACGATGAAAATGAATACCGCCCAGGACAAGGTGTGGGAGGTTCAGCTACAGCGGCAGCTGCGGCAGCCGGTAGCACCGGATCGAGTGCAGGACACGGACATGGTTCAGGTGGCTCACATGGAGGACATGGTGCGGCAGGCGCAGCGGCAGCAGCCGCCGCGGCCGCCGCTAGACACACCGACATCTCAAGGTCTTATTCAGAATATGAATACGGTGAAAATGAAAGCTACCCAGGACAAGGTGTCAGAGGTTCAGGATCAGATAACACTAACTTTAGTCCCTATGGAGATGTCTACAGTCCAAGGGGACCATATGGATCAGATTATGCAGCAGCAGTAGCGACAGCAGCTGCAGCAGGTGGTGGTGGCTCACATGGAGGATATGGTTCCGGTGGCTCACATGGAGGATATGGTTCAGGTGGCTCACATGGAGGACATGGTGCGGCAGGCGCAGCGGCAGCAGCCGCCGCGGCGGCTGTGGCCACCGCTGAAAACACCGGCATCTCAAGGTCTTATTCAGAACATGGATACGATGAATATGAAAGCTACCCAGGACAAGGTGTCGGAGGATCAGCTACAGCGGCAGCTGCGGGAGCAGCTGCTGCTAGCACCGGATCGAGTGCAGGACACGGACATGGTTCAGGTGGCTCACATGGAGGACATGGTGCGGCAGGCGCAGCGGCAGTAGCCGCCGCGGCGGCTGTGGCCACCGCTGAAAACACCGGCATCTCAAGGTCTTATTCAGAACATGGATACGATGAATATGAAAGCTACCCAGGACAAGGTGTCGGAAGTTCAGCTACAGCGGCAGCTGCGGGAGCAGCTGCTGCTAGCACCGGATCGAGTGCAGGACACGGACATGGTTCAGGTGGCTCACATGGAGGACATGGTGCGGCAGGCGCAGCGGCAGCAGCCGCCGCGGCGGCTGCGGCCGCCGCTGGAAACACCGACATCTCAAGGTTTTATTCAGAACATGGATACGATGAAAATGAAAGCTACCCAGGACCAGGTGTCGGAGGTTCAGCTACAGCGGCAGCAGCAGCAGGGGCCGTAGCTAGAGGTTCAGGATCAGATAACACTAACTTTAGTCCCTATGGAGATGTCTACGGTCCAAGGGGACCATATGGATCAGATTATACAGCAGCAGTAGCAACAGCAGCTGCAGCAGGTGGTGGTGACGCACCAGAAGCAGGCTACACATATGGTTCAGATGGCTCACATGGAGGATATGGTTCAGGTGGTTTACATGGAGGATATGGTTCAGGTGGCTCACATAGTGGACATGGTGCGGCAGGCGCAGCGGCAGCAGCCGCCGCGGCGGCTGTAGCCGCTGCTGGAAACAACGACATCTTAAGGTCTTATTCCTCAGGACCATATGGATCAGATTATGCAGCAGCAGTAGCAACAGCAGCTGCAGCAGGTGGTGGTGGCTCACATGGAGGATATGGTTCAGGTGGCTCACATGGAGGATATGGTTCAGGTGGCTCACATGGAGGACATGGTGCGGCAGGCGCAGCGGCAGCAGCCGCCGCGGCGGCTATGGCCACCGCTGAAAACACCGGCATCTCAAGGTCTTATTCAGAACATGGATACGATGAATATGAAAGCTACCCAGGACAAGGTGTCGGAGGATCAGCTACAGCGGCAGCTGCGGGAGCAGCTGCTGCTAGCACCGGATCGAGTGCAGGACACGGACATGGAGGATATGGTTCAGGTGGCTCACATGGAGGACATGGTGCGGCAGGCGCAGCGGCAGCAGCTGCGGGAGCAGCTGCTGCTAGCACCGGATCGAGTGCAGGACACGGACATGGTTCAGGTGGCTCACATGGAGGACATGATGCGGCAGGCGCAGCGGCAGCAGCCGCCGCGGCGGCTGTGGCCACCACTGAAAACACTGTCATCTCAAGGTCTTATTCAGAACATGGATACGATGAATATGAAAGCTACCCAGGACAAGGTGTCGGAGGATCAGCTACAGCGGCAGCTGCGGGAGCAGCTGCTGCTAGCACCGGATCGAGTGCAGGACACGGACATGGTTCAGGTGGCTCACATGGAGGACATGATGCGGCAGGCGCAGCGGCAGCAGCCGCCGCGGCGGCTGCGGCCGCCGCTAGACACGCCGACATCTCAAGATCTTATTCAGTATATGAATACGGTGAAAATGAAAGCTACCCAGGACAAGGTGTCAGAGGTTCAGGATCAGATAAAACTAACTTTAGTCCCTATGGAGATGTCTACAGTCCAAGGGGACCATATGGATCAGATTATGCAGCAGCAGTAGCGACAGCAGCTGCAGCAGGTGGTGGTGGCTCACATGGAGGATATGGTTCAGGTGGCTCACATGGAGGATATGGTTCAGGTGGCTCACATGGAGGACATAGTGCGGCAGGCGCAGCGGCAGCAGCCGCCGCGGCGGCTATGGCCACCGTTGAAAACACCGGCATCTCAAGGTCTTATTCAGAACATGGATACGATGAATATGAAAGCTACCCAGGACAAGGTGTCGGAGGATCAGCTACAGCGGCAGCTGCGGGAGCAGCTGCTGCTAGCACCGGATCGAGTGCAGGACACGGACATGGTTCAGGTGGCTCACATGGAGGACATGGTGCGGCAGGCGCAGCGGCAGCAGCCGCCGCGGCGGCTGTGGCCACCGCTGAAAACACCGGCATCTCAAGGTCTTATTCAGAACATGGATACGATGAATATGAAAGCTACCCAGGACAAGGTGTCGGAGGATCAGCTACAGCGGCAGCTTCGGGAGCAGCTGCTGCTAGCACCGGATCGAGTGCAGGACACGGACATGGTTCAGGTGGCTCACATGGAGGACATGGTGCGGCAGGCGCAGCGGCGGCTGTGGCCACCGCTGAAAACACCGGCATCTCAAGGTCTTATTCAGAACATGGATACAATGAATATGAAAGCTACCCAGGACAAGGTGTCGGAGGATCAGCTACAGCGGCAGCTTTGGGAGCAGCTGCTGCTAGCACCGGATCGAGTGCAGGACACGGACATGGTTCAGGTGGCTCACATGGAGGACATGGTGCGGCAGGCGCAGCGGCAGCAGCCGCCGCGGCGGCTGTGGCCACCGCTGAAAACACCGGCATCTCGAGGTCTTATTCAGAACATGGATACGATGAATATGAAAGCTACCCAGGACAAGGTGTCGGAGGTTCAGCTACAGCGGCAGCAGCAGCAGGAGCCGTAGCTAGAGGTTCAGGATCAGATAACACTAACTTTAGTCCCTATGGAGATGTCTACAGTCCAAGGGGACCATATGGATCAGATTATGCAGCAGCAGTAGCGACAGCAGCTGCAGCAGGTGGTGGTGGCTCACATGGAGGATATGGTTCAGGTGGCTCACATGGAGGATATGGTTCAGGTGGCTCACATGGAGGACATGGTGCGGCAGGCGCAGCGGCAGCAGCCGCCGTGGCGGCTGTGGCCACCGCTGAAAACACCGGCATTTCAAGGTCTTATTCAGAACAAGGATATGATGAATATGAAAGCTACCCAGGACAAGGTGCCGGAGGTTCAGCTACAACGGCAGCTGCGGGAGCAGCTGCTGCTAGCACCGGATCGAGTGCAGGACACGGACATGGTTCAGGTGGCTCACATGAAGGACATGGTGCGGCAGGCGCAGCGGCTGCAGCCGCCGCGGCGGCTGCGGCCGCCGCTGGAAACACCGACATCTCAAGGTTTTATTCAGAACATGGATACGATGAAAATGAAAGCTACCCAGGACAAGGTGTCGGAGGTTCAGCTACAGTGGCAGCAGCAGCAGGAGCCGTAGCTAGAGGTTCAGGATCAGATAACACTAACTTTAGTCCCTATGGAGATGTCTACGGTCCAAGGGGACCATATGGATCAGATTATACAGCAGCAGTAGCAACAGCAGCTGCAGCAGGTGGTGGTGACGCACCAGAAGCAGGCTTCACATATGGTTCAGATGGCTCACATGGAGGATATGGTTCAGGTGGTTTACATGGAGGATATGGTTCAGGTGGCTCACATGGTGGACATGGTGCGGCAGGCGCAGCGGCAGCAGCCGCCGCGGCGGCAGCAGCTGCGGGAGCAGCTGCTGCTAGCACCGGATCGAGTGCCGGACACGGACATGGTTCAGGTGGCTCACATGGAGGACATGGTGTGGCAGGCGCAGCGGCAGCAGCCGCCGCGGCGGCTGCGGCCGCCGCTAGACACGCCGACATCTCAAGATCTTATTCAGTATATGAATACGGTGAAAATGAAAGATACCCAGGACAAGGTGTCAGAGGTTCAGGATCAGATAAAACTAACTTTAGTCCCTATGGAGATGTCTACAGTCCAAGGGGACCATATGGATCAGATTATGCAGCAGCAGTAGCGACAGCAGCTGCAGCAGGTGGTGGTGGCTCACATGGAGGATATGGTTCAGGTGGCTCACATGGAGGATATGGTTCAGGTGGCTCACATGGAGGACATGGTGCGGCAGGCGCAGCGGCAGCAGCCGCCGCGGCGGCTGTGGCCACCGCTGAAAACACCGGCATCTCAAGGTCTTATTCAGAACATGGATACGATGAATATGAAAGGTACCCAGGACAAGGTGTCGGAGGATCAGCTACAGCGGCAGCTGCGGGAGCAGCTGCTGCTAGCACCGGATCGAGTGCAGGACATGGACATGGTTCAGGTGGCTCACATGGAGGACATGGTGCGGCAGGCGCAGCGGCAGAAGCCGCCGTGGCGGCTGTGGCCACCGCTGAAAACACCGGCATCTCAAGGTCTTATTCAGAACATGGATACAATGAATATGAAAGCTACCCAGGACAAGGTGTCGGAGGATCAGCTACAGCGGCAGCTTTGGGAGCAGCTGCTGCTAGCACCGGATCGAGTGCAGGACACGGACATGGTTCAGGTGGCTCACATGGAGGACATGGTGCGGCAGGCGCAGCGGCAGCAGCCGCCGCGGCGGCTGTGGCCACCGCTGAAAACACCGGCATCTCAAGGTCTTATTCAGAACATGGATACGATGAATATGAAAGCTACCCAGGACAAGGTGTCGGAGGATCAGCTACAGTGGCAGCTGCGGGAGCAGCTGCTGCTAGCACCGGATCGAGTGCAGGACACGGACATGGAGGATATGGTTCAGGTGGCTCACATGGAGGACATGGTGCGGCAGGCGCAGCGGCAGCAGCTGCGGGAGCAGCTGCTGCTAGCACCGGATCGAGTGCAGGACACGGACATGGTTCAGGTGGCTCACATGGAGGACATGATGCGGCAGGCGCAGCGGCAGCAGCCGCCGCGGCGGCTGTGGCCACCACTGAAAACACTGTCATCTCAAGGTCTTATTCAGAACATGGATACGATGAATATGAAAGCTACCCAGGACAAGGTGTCGGAGGATCAGCTACAGCGGCAGCTGCGGGAGCAGCTGCTGCTAGCACCGGATCGAGTGCAGGACACGGACATGGTTCAGGTGGCTCACATGGAGGACATGGTGCGGCAGGCGCAGCGGCAGCAGCCGCCGCGGCGGCTGTGGCCACCACTGAAAACACTGTCATCTCAAGGTCTTATTCAGAACATGGATACGATGAATATGAAAGCTACCCAGGACAAGGTGTCGGAGGATCAGCTACAGCGGCAGCTGCGGGAGCAGCTGCTGCTAGCACCGGATCGAGTGCAGGACACGGACATGGAGGATATGGTTCAGGTGGCTCACATGGAGGACATGGTGCGGCAGGCGCAGCGGCAGCAGCTGCGGGAGCAGCTGCTGCTAGCACCGGATCGAGTGCAGGACACGGACATGGTTCAGGTGGCTCACATGGAGGACATGATGCGGCAGGCGCAGCGGCAGCAGCCGCCGCGGCGGCTGCGGCCGCCGCTAGACACGCCGACATCTCAAGATCTTATTCAGTATATGAATACGGTGAAAATGAAAGCTACCCAGGACAAGGTGTCAGAGGTTCAGGATCAGATAAAACTAACTTTAGTCCCTATGGAGATGTCTACAGTCCAAGGGGACCATATGGATCAGATTATGCAGCAGCAGTAGCGACAGCAGCTGCAGCAGGTGGTGGTGGCTCACATGGAGGATATGGTTCAGGTGGCTCACATGGAGGATATGGTTCAGGTGGCTCACATGGAGGACATGGTGCGGCAGGCGCAGCGGCAGCAGCCGCCGCGGCGGCTGTGGCCACCGCTGAAAACACCGGCATCTCAAGGTCTTATTCAGAACATGGATACGATGAATATGAAAGGTACCCAGGACAAGGTGTCGGAGGATCAGCTACAGCGGCAGCTGCGGGAGCAGCTGCTGCTAGCACCCGATCGAGTGCAGGACATGGACATGGTTCAGGTGGCTCACATGGAGGACATGGTGCGGCAGGCGCAGCGGCAGAAGCCGCCGTGGCGGCTGTGGCCACCGCTGAAAACACCGGCATCTCAAGGTCTTATTCAGAACATGGATACGATGAATATGAAAGCTTCCCAGGACAAGGTGTCGGAGGTTTAGCTACAGCGGCAGCAGCAGCAGGAGCCGTAGCTAGAGGTTCAGGATCAGATAACACTAACTTAAGTCCCTATGGAGATGTCTACAGTCCAAGGGGACCATATGGATCAGATTATGCAGCAGCAGTAGCGACAGCAGCTGCAGCAGGTGGTGGTGGCTCACATGGAGGATATGGTTCAGGTGGCTCACATGGAGGATATGGTTCAGGTAGCTCACATGGAGGATATGGTTCAGGTGGCTCACATGGAGGACATGGTGCGGCAGGCGCAGCGGCAGCAGCAACCGCGGCGGCTGTGGCCACCGCTGAAAACACCGGCATCTCAAGGTCTTATTCAGAACATGGATACGATGAATATGAAAGCTACCCAGGACAAGGTGTCGGAGGATCAGCTACAGCGGCAGCTGCGGGAGCAGCTGCTGCTAGCACCGGATCGAGTGCAGGACACGGACATGGTTCAGGTGGCTCACATGGAGGACATGATGCGGCAGGCGCAGCGGCAGCAGCCGCCGCGGCGGCTGCGGCCGCCGCTAGACACGCCGACATCTCAAGATCTTATTCAGTATATGAATACGGTGAAAATGAAAGCTACCCAGGACAAGGTGTCAGAGGTTCAGGATCAGATAAAACTAACTTAAGTCCCTATGGAGATGTCTACAGTCCAAGGGGACCATATGGATCAGATTATGCAGCAGCAGTAGCGACAGCAGCTGCAGCAGGTGGTGGTGGCTCACATGGAGGATATGGTTCAGGTGGCTCACATGGAGGATATGGTTCAGGTAGCTCACATGGAGGATATGGTTCAGGTGGCTCACATGGAGGACATGGTGCGGCAGGCGCAGCGGCAGCAGCAACCGCGGCGGCTGTGGCCACCGCTGAAAACACCGGCATCTCAAGGTCTTATTCAGAACATGGATACGATGAATATGAAAGCTACCCAGGACAAGGTGTCGGAGGATCAGCTACAGCGGCAGCTGCGGGAGCAGCTGCTGCTAGCACCGGATCGAGTGCAGGACACGGACATGGTTCAGGTGGCTCACATGGAGGACATGGTGCGGCAGGCGCAGCGGCAGCAGCCGCCGCGGCGGCTGCGGCCGCCGCTGGAAACACCGACATCTCAAGGTTTTATTCAGAACATGGATACGATGAAAATGAAAGCTACCCAGGACAAGGTGTCGGAGGTTCAGCTACAGTGGCAGCAGCAGCAGGAGCCGTAGCTAGAGGTTCAGGATCAGATAACACTAACTTTAGTCCCTATGGAGATGTCTACGGTCCAAGGGGACCATATGGATCAGATTATACAGCAGCAGTAGCAACAGCAGCTGCAGCAGGTGGTGGTGACGCACCAGAAGCAGGCTACACATATGGTTCAGATGGCTCACATGGAGGATATGGTTCAGGTGGTTTACATGGAGGATATGGTTCAGGTGGCTCACATGGTGGACATGGTGCGGCAGGCGCAGCGGCAGCAGCCGCCGCGGTGGCAGCAGCTGCGGGAGCAGCTGCTGCTAGCACCGGATCGAGTGCAGGACACGGACATGGTTCAGGTGGCTCACATGAAGGACATGGTGCGGCAGGCGCAGCGGCTGCGGCCGCCGCTGGAAACACCGACATCTCAAGGTTTTATTCAGAACATGGATACGATGAAAATGAAAGCTACCCAGGACAAGGTGTCGGAGGTTCAGCTACAGCGGCAGCAGCAGCAGGAGCCGTAGCTAGAGGTTCAGGATCAGATAACACTAACTTTAGTCCCTATGGAGATGTCTACGGTCCAAGGGGACCATATGGATCAGATTATACAGCAGCAGTAGCAACAGCAGCTGCAGCAGGTGGTGGTGACGCACCAGAAGCAGGCTACACATATGGTTCAGATGGCTCACATGGAGGATATGGTTCAGGTGGTTTACATGGAGGATATGGTTCAGGTGGCTCACATGGTGGACATGGTGCGGCAGGCGCAGCGGCAGCAGCCGCCGCGGCGGCAGCAGCTGCGGGAGCAGCTGCTGCTAGCACCGGATCGAGTGCAGGACATGGACATGGTTCAGGTGGCTCACATGGAGGACATGGTGCGGCAGGCGCAGCGGCAGAAGCCGCCGTGGCGGCTGTGGCCACCGCTGAAAACACCGGCATCTCAAGGTCTTATTCAGAACATGGATACGATGAATATGAAAGCTACCCAGGACAAGGTGTCGGAGGTTCAGCTACAGCGGCAGCAGCAGCAGGAGCCGTAGCTAGAGGTTCAGGATCAGATAACACTAACTTTAGTCCCTATGGAGATGTCTACAGTCCAAGGGGACCATATGGATCAGATTATACAGCAGCAGTAGCAACAGCAGCTGCAGCAGGTGGTGGTGACGCACCAGAAGCAGGCTACACATATGGTTCAGATGGCTCACATGGAGGATATGGTTCAGGTGGTTTACATGGAGGATATGGTTCAGGTGGCTCACATGGTGGACATGGTGCGGCAGGCGCAGCGGCAGTAGTCGCCGCGGCGGCAGCAGCTGCGGGAGCAGCTGCTGCTAGCACCGGATCGAGTGCCGGACACGGACATGGTTCAGGTGGCTCACATGGAGGACATGGTGTGGCAGGCGCAGCGGCAGCAGCCGCCGCGGCGGCTGCGGCCGCCGCTAGACACGCCGACATCTCAAGATCTTATTCAGTATATGAATACGGTGAAAATGAAAGCTACCCAGGACAAGGTGTCAGAGGTTCAGGATCAGATAAAACTAACTTTAGTCCCTATGGAGATGTCTACAGTCCAAGGGGACCATATGGATCAGATTATGCAGCAGCAGTAGCGACAGCAGCTGCAGCAGGTGGTGGTGGCTCACATGGAGGATATGGTTCAGGTGGCTCACATGGAGGATATGGTTCAGGTGGCTCACATGGAGGACATAGTGCGGCAGGCGCAGCGGCAGCAGCCGCCGCGGCGGCTATGGCCACCGCTGAAAACACCGGCATCTCAAGGTCTTATTCAGAACATGGATACGATGAATATGAAAGCTACCCAGGACAAGGTGTCGGAGGTTCAGCTACAGCGGCAGCAGCAGCAGGAGCTGTAGCTAGAGGTTCAGGATCAGATAACACTAACTTAAGTCCCTATGGAGATGTCTACAGTCCAAGGGGACCATATGGATCAGATTATGCAGCAGCAGTAGCGACAGCAGCTGCAGCAGGTGGTGGTGGCTCACATGGAGGATATGGTTCAGGTGGCTCACATGGAGGATATGGTTCAGGTGGCTCACATGGAGGATATGGTTCAGGTGGCTCACATGGAGGACATGGTGCGGCAGGCGCAGCGGCAGCAGCAACCGCGGCGGCTGTGGCCACCGCTGAAAACACCGGCATCTCAAGGTCTTATTCAGAACATGGATACGATGAATATGAAAGCTACCCAGGACAAGGTGTCGGAGGATCAGCTACAGCGGCAGCTGCGGGAGCAGCTGCTGCTAGCACCGGATCGAGTGCAGGACACGGACATGGTTCAGGTGGCTCACATGGAGGACATGGTGCGGCAGGCGCAGCGGCAGCAGCCGCCGCGGCGGCTGCGGCCGCCGCTGGAAACACCGACATCTCAAGGTTTTATTCAGAACATGGATACGATGAAAATGAAAGCTACCCAGGACAAGGTGTCGGAGGTTCAGCTACAGTGGCAGCAGCAGCAGGAGCCGTAGCTAGAGGTTCAGGATCAGATAACACTAACTTTAGTCCCTATGGAGATGTCTACGGTCCAAGGGGACCATATGGATCAGGTTATACAGCAGCAGTAGCAACAGCAGCTGCAGCAGGTGGTGGTGACGCACCAGAAGCAGGCTACACATATGGTTCAGATGGCTCACATGGAGGATATGGTTCAGGTGGTTTACATGGAGGATATGGTTCAGGTGGCTCACATGGTGGACATGGTGCGGCAGGCGCAGCGGCAGCAGCCGCCGCGGCGGCAGCAGCTGCGGGAGCAGCTGCTGCTAGCACCGGATCGAGTGCAGGACACGGACATGGTTCAGGTGGCTCACATGAAGGACATGGTGCGGCAGGCGCAGCGGCTGCGGCCGCCGCTGGAAACACCGACATCTCAAGGTTTTATTCAGAACATGGATACGATGAAAATGAAAGCTACCCAGGACAAGGTGTCGGAGGTTCAGCTACAGCGGCAGCAGCAGCAGGAGCCGTAGCTAGAGGTTCAGGATCAGATAACACTAACTTTAGTCCCTATGGAGATGTCTACGGTCCAAGGGGACCATATGGATCAGATTATACAGCAGCAGTAGCAACAGCAGCTGCAGCAGGTGGTGGTGACGCACCAGAAGCAGGCTACACATATGGTTCAGATGGCTCACATGGAGGATATGGTTCAGGTGGTTTACATGGTGGATATGGTTCAGGTGGCTCACATGGTGGACATGGTGCGGCAGGCGCAGCGGCAGCAGCCGCCTCGGCGGCAGCAGCTGCAGGAGCAGCTGCTGCTAGCACCGGATCGAGTGCAGGACACGGACATGGTTCAGGTGGCTCACATGGAGGACATGGTGCGGCAGGCGCAGCGGCAGCAGCCGCCGCGGCGGCTGTGGCCACCGCTGAAAACACCGGCATCTCAAGGTCTTATTCAGAACATGGATACGATGAATATGAAAGCTACCCAGGACAAGGTGTCGGAGGATCAGCTACAGCGGCAGCTGCGGGAGCAGCTGCTGCTAGCACCGGATCGAGTGCAGGACATGGACATGGTTCAGGTGGCTCACATGGAGGACATGGTGCGGCAGGCGCAGCGGCAGAAGCCGCCGTGGCGGCTGTGGCCACCGCTGAAAACACCGGCATCTCAAGGTCTTATTCAGAACATGGATACGATGAATATGAAAGCTACCCAGGACAAGGTGTCGGAGGTTCAGCTACAGCGGCAGCAGCAGCAGGAGCCGTAGCTAGAGGTTCAGGATCAGATAACACTAACTTAAGTCCCTATGGAGATGTCTACAGTCCAAGGGGACCATATGGATCAGATTATGCAGCAGCAGTAGCGGCAGCTGCAGCAGGTGGTGGTGGCTCACATGGAGGATATGGTTCAGGTGGCTCACATGGAGGATATGGTTCAGGTGGCTCACATGGAGGACATGGTGCGGCAGGCCCAGCGGCAGGAGCCGCCGCGGCGGCTGCGGCCGCCGCTGGAAACACCGACATCTCAAGGTTTTATTCAGAACATGGATACGATGAAAATGAAAGCTACCCAGGACAAGGTGTCGGAGGATCAGCTACAGCGGCAGCTGCAGTAGGAGCCGTAGCTAGAGGTTCAGGATCAGATAAGACTAACTTTAGTCCCTATGGAGATGTCTACAGTCCAAGGGGACCATATGGATCAGATTATGCAGCAGCAGTAGCGACAGCAGCTGCAGCAGGTGGTGGTGGCTCACATGGAGGATATGGTTCAGGTGGCTCACATGGAGGACATGGTGCGGCAGGCGCAGCGGCAGCAGCCGCCGTGGCGGCTGTGGCCACCGCTGAAAACACCGGCATCTCAAGGTCTTATTCAGAACATGGATATGATGAATATGAAAGCTACCCAGGACAAGGTGTCGGAGGTTCAGCTACAGCGGCAGCTGCGGGAGCAGCTGCTGCTAGCACCGGATCGAGTGCAGGACACGGACATGGTTCAGGTGGCTCACATGAAGGACATGGTGCGGCAGGCGCAGCGGCTGCAGCCGCCGCGGCGGCTGCGGCCGCCGCTGGAAACACCGACATCTCAAGGTTTTATTCAGAACATGGATACGATGAAAATGAAAGCTACCCAGGACAAGGTGTCGGAGGATCAGCTACAGCGGCAGCTGCAGTAGGAGCCGTAGCTATAGGTTCAGGATCAGATAACACTAACTTTAGTCCCTATGGAGATGTCTACAGTCCAAGGGGACCATATGGATCAGATTATGCAGCAGCAGTAGCGACAGCAGCTGCAGCAGGTGGTGGTGGCTCACATGGAGGATATGGTTCAGGTGGCTCACATGGAGGACATGGTGCGGCAGGCGCAGCGGCAGCAGCCGCCGTGGCGGCTGTGGCCACCGCTGAAAACACCGGCATCTCAAGGTCTTATTCAGAACATGGATATGATGAATATGAAAGCTACCCAGGACAAGGTGTCGGAGGTTCAGCTACAGCGGCAGCTGCGGGAGCAGCTGCTGCTAGCACCGGATCGAGTGCAGGACACGGACATGGTTCAGGTGGCTCACATGAAGGACATGGTGCGGCAGGCGCAGCGGCTGCAGCCGCCGCGGCGGTTGCGGCCGCCGCTGGAAACACCGACATCTCAAGGTTTTATTCAGAACATGGATACGATGAAAATGAAAGCTACCCAGGACAAGGTGTCGGAGGTTCAGCTACAGCGGCAGCAGCAGCAGGAGCCGTAGCTAGAGGTTCAGGATCAGATAACACTAACTTTAGTCCCTATGGAGATGTCTACGGTCCAAGGGGACCATATGGATCAGATTATACAGTAGCAGTAGCAACAGCAGCTGCAGCAGGTGGTGGTGACGCACCAGAAGCAGGCTACACATATGGTTCAGATGGCTCACATGGAGGATATGGTTTAGGTGGTTTACATGGAGGATATGGTTCAGGTGGCTCACATGGAGGACATGGTGCGGCAGGCGCAGCGGCAGCAGCTGCCGCCGCTGAAAACACCGACATCTCAAGGTCTTATTCAGAACATGGATACGATGAAAATGAAAGCTACCCAGGACAAGGTGTCGGAGGTTCAGCTACAGCGGCAGCTGCGGGAGCAGCTGCTGCTAGCACCGGATCGAGTGCAGGACACGGACATGGTTCAGGTGGCTCACATGGAGGACATGGTGTGGCAGGCGCAGCGGCAGCAGCCGCCGCTGGAAACACCGACATCTCAAGGTTTTATTCAGAACATGGATACGATGAAAATGAAAGCTACCCAGGAAAAGGTGTCGGAGGTTCAGCTACAGCGGCAGCAGCAGCAGGAGCCGTAGCTAGAGGTTCAGGATCAGATAACACTAACTTTAGTCCCTATGGAGATGTCTACGGTCCAAGGGGACCATATGAATCAGATTATGCAGCAGCAGTAGCAACATCAGCTGCAGCAGGTGGTGGTGACGCACCAGAAGCAGGCTACACATATGGTTCAGGTGGCTCACATGGAGGATATGGTTCAGGTGGCTCACATGGAGGACGTGGTGCGGCAGGCGCAGCGGCAGCAGCCGCCGTGGCGGCTGTGGCTGCCGCTGAAAACACCGACATCTTAAGGTCTTATTCAGAACATGGATACGATGAAAATGAAAGCTACCCAGGACAAGGTGTCGGAGGTTCAGCTACAGCGGCAGCTGCAGGAGCAGCTGCTGCTATCACCGGATTGAGTGCAGGACACGGACATGGTTCAGGGGGCTCACATGGAGGACATGGTGCGGCAGGCGCAGCGGCTGCGGCCGCTGAAAGTGCAGCTCAAGAAGGCGTGCGTGACCAATACCGGCTTGAAGGTACTGGAGCATCTTCGGTTTCGTCGGCTACAGTAACATCAGCGTCTGGGCCTAGCGGTCTTGCAAGACCTACTGTCATCGTGATAGAAGATGGCTCCTCTACATTGACCTCTACCACCTCTTCGTATTCAGTAGGATCGCCATTTGAATATGGATCATTTGGTTCTGGCTCGGGTGGATACGCCGGTTTCGCTAATGCTGGTACTAGTACTGCAGCTGGAGGAGAGTGGGGTTTGAGAGGTAACAAGAAATGTCGTCTCTCCCGCCGACAACTGTTTGTAAAGATCGGTACGCGTCTTCAACCATGCTCGACGTGCTGAATTTCTTCGTAATATACCGTATTTAATTTTTATATTACTTTTCTGGATACATCTTTGTGTGAAATTTAAATAAATCTTGGCATTCTATCTAGATTTTTTTAAGTGTAACCTAATTCGTTTGAATTATTGTTTTATTTATTTTTTATTTATTTATTAAGTACATGGAAGACTAACAGCAATTCACAACATTATATATTATCTTTTACAGTTACTAGAAGGCCAATTAGGAGTCTTCACTGATTGATATACATTAGTGTATGTGAGTGTGATCGAACACATTTAATCACTATATCAAATCCTTGGCCACATGGTGTCATTACAATTTTTGGGGATAAAGAGGAGAAAACACAACAAAAAAAAATAGACACTGTTAGAAATTAAACGTCATTATAATGGCAACATTTTGATTGTCATGTTTTTTGTTTGGCGTTTGAAGTTAAAATATTAAACTTACGAGAGGCTTTGTGTTACGGTCGACCAGTGTGGTTGTTGAGTGCCGTTTAATTGAAATTTAGCTGATTGTCCATCAGACTCGGTTTTTTCGTTGTTTACCGTTATGATTGGTCTGGTTTGGACACGCGAGATTAGTAGTCGCGTCAATTAGGCGCGATCCGTGACAGTTAAAACGGGTGTATGTTAGAATGTGTTAAAATGGAACGCAACCAATTTTTAGTTCCTTTTTCTGTCACCGATGGCTCTGCTGCCCTTTCCTGCTCTGGCTATGAAGTTGACTGGTCACGAAATATATATTGTGAGTAATTTTACCAAATATTTCTTTTATTGCTACATCCACGTAAAATCCTACAGTGTATTATAAATTAGAATACTTTGGAACCTGTACTACCACTAGGAGTGGTGAATGTGTGAAGAAGCAGAGGGCGCACCAGAGGGGCCCCTCAGAACGCCGATATCAAGGAATTCACATATTTCCAGTAAGTGCTTGATATTACATTAGCTTAGAATAAGAACAGGGTGAATCGCCCTGGTTGAATTCTTTTGCCAGTGAAATAGTTTAGCGATTGAATGCCTGTACATATGGGCCCTATAGTCATTACAAACTTCACATGGTTAACGCTAAATTGGCGAAAGGATTGAACATTGGTAGCAAGCGTGGTTAAGACCTCTGAGCTGTGAGCACTCCGTAGCGCTTCAGAAGGTAATACCTCGTTGTTAGGTAGGTCACTATACTGTTCCAGTGTCCACATATCCTTGATTCCACTGAAATAGTTATTTAAATAGTATTTAAAACAATTTATTAGCATAATGATTAAATGTAGGTAGGTGACACATTTAATTATTGGTTAAATTGTAAAACTTAATATTAACTGTTTAGGACATTTGATCCAATATATTAATCCAATACAATTGTATTTTGCTAGCCCACAGACATTATTACTAGAATAATATTGTTTAGCGAAACTCAATTATTTTGAGTTACTGGGCATTGATAAAGTTGAAACTTGTAGGTAGATATATACCTGAGATTAAGTGAGTGCACAAGCACTAAATAGTTTTATTACATTGTTACCCTCGCCTTACGGCGGGAACAATAAAAAAAACTAAACAATTTAACAATTTATTATAAAATAAAAATTAAATTAAAATTAAACTAATTACAATTTTTAGGGTGAGGTTCCGAGCACTGGAATGTCTTTATTCGTACAGGGTCGAACCCTAAGCTACTTAACTAATGTATAGTCCCGCAGCGGTCTTATGACGGTGACGGGCCGGTGACTGGCCGTGCAGGTCGAACTCCTAGTTTCCGATCCGTCGCTCACCGGTCGTACTTGAGACGGCGGCTGTGGTCTGTGGTCAGGCTGGTCGTCGTATCGGCCCAAGTCTGGTTTCAGTAGAAAGGGTGATCCCAGTTCCAAGGGTGGTAATTCCAACGGTGGCCTTCAGTTCCAAGGGTGTCTTCAGTTCCAAGGGTGTTTCAGTTCCAAGGGTGTCCCCCTATCTGAAACGCGCCGTCAAGACATTTGAAGCGCGAAAGACCCAATACCCAGCACTAGGCAAGACCCAGTACGGGCGTCGGTGTCTTTCGCAAATTAATTAAATAACGGAGTGGAGTGATGACCAACGGAATAACGTTCAAGTAAATTAAATAAAGAAAAAATAATTATTCCGGATTCGAACCCCCAATAGTTTAGTTGCCGGACGGTCATCAAACCACTACGCCATAGTTACAAAGAAAATTATACTATAAAATGTAATTACAGGTAGTTACATTATAAGAAAAAAGTGAAGCTACTTTCATTATTAAAATGTGTCGGTATATCGAAATTTATTTTACATTTAAATATTAAGTTAATTACTCGACCATGGCAAAGCCAAAGGAGGGTTATGATGTTATTTTGGTTATAGAATTTACCAGCTATGTGGTTATAATACATTATAAAGTTAAAGTTATTATATAAACATAAATTCATCAAGTATGACCTTGAACTCAATCAAAGTTATTGTGTTAACACAATACTTCACAATTATATTATGAATGTTCAAGCGTCATTTAAAATATACTAATATAGGTGGCAATTTAGAATTATTACTACTAGATAATTAGTTGCAAATGTGTACGTAAGCTAACAAAACATTTCTTTAACCAATTGGTTCTTATAAATAAAATTACAGCCAACCTATGTAATTACATACGCTTGTATATTGCACGGTAGGAATAAAACACGCCATAGAATGACAACGAACATCATCCGAGACATTATAGAAAGATCATTTAAACTTATGGGAATATTCTAACGGTCAAGTTACAATCTACGAGAGTATTAATGTTGTTAAATCACTATATGGATAAATCACGATATGGACTATGGGCAGCTACAGAAATCTTTAATACCAATAAATACGAAAAATCATTCCTAATTAGTAGCGGAAGCAATTTAGAATTGGTCAGCCATCAAACACAGTTTTATCGGAATAATTTATAATAAACTCACCTGGGGGAATTGTAACTGAAGTTATTATAATTAATTTTATTGTTAAAAATTATAACGGCGAATAATCTCGACTTATACAGAACTTTCACAATATTGCGCCGTAGATAATATATACACTATTCAACTTCTTAGTGATACGAAAATTAAAATGATCTTCCCGTCCGGGAACCCGCTTTTATATGCCTATCAGAATTAACGGCCATTCGGTCATCGAAGTTCGAACATTCGTTTCCGGCTTCTAGAATAATCCGAGAGATGACACGAACAGAGCTATGAAATGAGCGGTTTATCCTATTAAGATGGTATCGCCCTTGGCTTTTACTGAGACCCTGCTGTTGGTAAGAACAGTAAGGCATACCCCACCGTAGCGCCTCCTGGCGTCGGATAGCGACAGCTTTCTCACTTCTATTGGTCCATCGATATGCATTTCCGGATTACCATATTAGGCCATGTATCGCCACCGTTTACCTATACTAGTGGATTCGCGCGGCTCCCGTTTTGCTAATATTAGATTATTGCGCAGTCATTTTGTAGGTAATACTTTTTTATGTTTATTTTTTGGAGTTATACGTTTATATATATTTAGTTTTCATTGTCAGGGTCTTGTTACAACGTAACAACATTCATAAAATATTGTAACTTATAAGTAAAGATCTGCCGCTATATCGTTGTCATTGTACCGGGCTAAGATTAAAACGGAATTGAGATGGTTTACATCGGTTCAAGGCCTCCTAGGCCGACCAGATGGACAAGATGCAGTGTTGGCTCGAGCTTTGGATGCGCCAGCCCGGCTGGAGGTAATGATGGAAACGCTTACCAAAGTCGAGGCCCTTGAGGAGGAGAAGGTCAGCGATCAGATAAGGTCCGCGATGCAGGCTGATGTTGACCAGTGCCTCTCAATTGCTAATGACATTCAGCAGCGCGTAGCAGAAATAAAGCGCCAGCGCGGAACTGGCCGCAATGAAGAAGCTGTGGAAGGCCCACACTCTCACGGGGTTGTATCAAAACTGCCTCAGATACAACTACCCAGTTTTGATGGAGAGCTCGGTGAGTGGGTCAGCTTCATCAATTTATTTGATAGTTTGGTCCACTTAAGGGACGATTTGCCTGAATCCTATAAGATGGCACAACTGATGTCAGCTTTAAAGGGAAAGCCTAGGGAACTGGTAGCCCATTTGACGGTGACAGAGGACAATTATGAGATTGCCCGTCAAATGTTGGTAAGGCGCTACCACAACAAAAGAAGCCTGGTTGATGCGCAGCTCAAGAGGCTGTTTAGCATCCCTTCAGTGACTCGGGTCTCTGCCATACAGGCAGAAGTGTTGAACCCGTTATTGAGTGTCACTAGGGCATTGGAAAATTAGGGCTTGCCGGTTGAAGAGTGGTCTTACATGTTAGTATAGTACTGTTCCGGCTGCCAGTCGATGTGCAGACCAGATTTGAGCAGCATCACGGTCAGAGTGCAGACAACTTGCCCACCTCTTCTCAACTCATGGAGATTTTGGAGGAAGAGTGTCGGAGGGCAGAGAACATGGGTTCGTTCTCGAAGCCCGATGCGGAACCACAGAAGGCTACTCGGAGCCCTGTGAGGAAGGGACTTCCGCAGAGAGGGCCGAGGAAGTTGTATGGGCACATGGGTGCCTCAACACCTGAACGGGATGCCTGCCTATATTGTAAACAGGATGACCATGGTGTGGCCGCCTGCCTTTGATTTAGGGACCAGAGAGTCCAAGGGCGACGCCAGATCATCAAGCAGCGTGGCTGGTGTTTTTTGTGTCTGGGTCCCCATTTAGTAAGGGATTGCGCTCGGTCCGCAATGTGTACGTTTTGTGGAGGCCACCATCATGCAGATGGACAGGGCAGGACTCAGGGACAGATGGGGTCACGTACACAGGGCTGGACTTGGTACCTGGGTCCACGGGACCAGGGCCCCCATAGGGAAGACTTTGGGGCCGATGTTCAGGCCAACATCGCGGGCGGTTCCCCGACCTATTGGGAGGCCAGTGGCTCAGCTGGAGCTGGCACGGGCGGGTGTGCGGATGCACCCTCGAGTACGGAGCGGTTAGTTAGAACGCCGCCTCGGGAGTCATCGCGCTCGCCGCCGACCACTGCAATACCGCCTAGGGCGTCATCCCTCTCGCCGAAGACGACTACATTTCGTCGATTTTCGCCACCCATCCTGGAACGCCCTTGGTTGGATCACCGCACCCCCCTATCCGTGGACGGCGTCAAGTAGAGCGCCGCGACTGGGGGGGAACTTACGAGGGACCATGGGATACCTACGTCGGCACTGATATGCCCGGTTGCTCGCTCTATGATGCGTGGGGCCCCGGGGGCCCCCGCTAGGAAATTGCAGCTCAATCAAATTTTGGTCCCCAACCGGAGGCTATAGTCTTGCCCACTGCCTCCGTGTGTGTTTGGGGTTTGAATAGCAAGTCAACACACGTTCGCGCCCTGTTGGATTCAAGTGCCCAGGGCTGTATTATGTCAAACGAATTGGCGATTTGGTTGGGCTTGAAAATTACTAAGTATAATAGGAACATTCGAGGCGTGGGGAATGTCGCGGTAACGAACATCATCGGGCAAACGACGATTACGTTCTCCTCGCGGTTTGACACGATGCGTAGGACATCCGCCCCGGTACTAGTGATGACTGATGTGATGGGACGACACCCTCAGGTGAGGTTGAATTCGGCTGTTCGACTCCCGACATCAGATCTGAAACTGGCGGATCCCGATTTTGACACCCCAGGTACGGTTGACGTGCTACTGGGAGTAGACGTTCTGGGTAAATTTTTGCTGTCGGATCGGCGAGTCTTGCAGCATGATTGACTCATGGCTGTGGAGACTAAGTTTTGCTATGCGATAATGGGACCGGTATTACCCATGGTTAGACCTATTGAGTCGGATGGTATACTCGTAGGTTCAGCATTATCCAAGACGATGCAAAGGTTTTGGGAGGTCGAGGAGCCCCCCCCCCGCGCGTCGAGTAGACCCAGACGAAGAAGAGTGCGAGTTGTTTTACCAGAATAATACTGGTTGCCTTCGTTCTGGTCGGCTTGTAACTCGGCTCCCCTTCAGGGCAAATAGGCCACTGTTGGGTGAATCTCGGAAGACAGCCGAGACTCGATTGTTGTTGATGGAGCGTCGTATGGCTCGGGATGCTCTATTTAAGACCAAATACGTGGACTTCATGAGGGAGTATGAATCTTTGGGACACATGTCTGTGTCGTGTGTGGATTGGAGATCCGAGGATCATTGCTTCCTTCCACATCATGCTGTCCTAAAGACCCCTACTGGAAAAATTAGAGTAGTGTTTGATGGGTCTGCTCCAACTTCGAACGGTATGTCCCTGAACCAATGTTTGCATTCGGGACCGAAGTTGAATCGGGACGTGCCGGATATCCTCACGAACTTTCGGAAACACCAGGTGGTTTTTGTTGCTGACATAAGGATGATGTTCAGACAAACGGTGATTCATCTGGAAGACAGGAGGTATCAGCTGATACTATGGCGTGAGTCGCCCCACGAACCGATAAAGGTTTACGAGTTGAACACAAGCACGTACGGTTTGCGTTGTAGTCCCTTCCTCGTGATTCGTACACTGCGGGAGTTAGCGGTACGGGACCGCTTAAACTACCCTAGGGCTGCTGCTATCCTGGAGCAGGATCTGTATGTAGATGATGTCTGCTCAGGGGCAGCCAGTGTCGAGGAACCGCTTGCTCGCCGGGACGAGCTCATCCAGCTTTTAAAGCGTGGAGGCTATGAGTTGCGGAAATGGATGTCCAATTCTCCTGAGTTGGTGGAGGGGTTGCCGGATGAGTTCCAACAGGATCCGCACGTCTTTGAAAATCCTGGCTCCCAAGTCACAGGTGATAAACCTAGTTTGGGAGCCAAGATCTAACATATTTTGTTTGCATAAAAAAGTGCTATTTTATTTTTCATGTTGTTGTTACAATTGTAAGATTATATCAGAAAGAAAAGGATTTTACAAAAATGTTCAAACTATTTTGCAGAAATAAAATTATTATTATTATTATACCTATCGAGTGGTTTTGGACATCCCAAAGACCTTCGAGAACGTTCGACCCGAACGGTTGGATCGCTCCAGTCACATTTTTGTTAAAATGTTTCATGCAGCGGTTATGGACGGCGCAGCTAGGCTGGGATACCCACCTCTCAGAGGAGTTGTTGAGGGATTGGACAAGGATATTCTCCTCGCTCTCGGAGATTAATAAAGTCTCACTGTGTGGGGTCGCGATGATGCAATACATTGTAATAATAAAATGCATGATCAGCTAATGTAGCACATCGCACCTCGGGCTCGACAGGGCTCCGTTGGAGTCTTTAGTCAGTCCGCACCTTCGATATGTAACACACGTTTGGTTGGACTAGTCAGTCCGCACCGTCCGTTAGCAACAGTTAATCTCAGTCACCATATGCTAAATTGGTGACCCCGCCCGAGAAGAATATGCAACCTTGGAGTGGAGAAGGAATCACTCGGTCCGCAGCGCAGCACCGATACGAGTCTGTCTGCATAGTGCATCGTCGATAAGGTACGTAACGTACATCAGATACGATATGGGCGTCTAATTAAGAAAAATGTAACCTTCAGATCACGTCGGGGGTTATAGACCTACTTATAGAGGCGGCCACCGACGTGGATCATAATATGTAATTGGAATCAAGAGAGATTGCGGACTGCTCCCCATTGTTTAGAAATGGGTAATTAGTATTTATATATGCATTTTTGGATATAACGTTTAAAAAATGACACCAGTACTTCCGACAGAATAGTATCACAAGATCAGAGAGATATCAAGACAAGTACGTCATCAGTACAAAGAGGGCTGCAGAAATATGAAAACGCCTTACTGGTGAGTGTATTATGTGAAAGTATAGTGAGCGAATATAAATTATGTACCGTGAATAATACAGAAATTAAAATGTGCAGATTAAGGACATTAGGATTTAACTTAGGGTTGAGCAAGGTCATTTAAGTATACCATTAATCACGTGACGTAAGGTAATTTTGGGCGCAGATTCGAAGAACTCGTCAATTACTCTATTTTAGCGAATTTACTAGCGAATTAAGTATATTGGCAGTTTGAGGTGTTATCTCGCTAATAGGAAAGGTCACAATCAGTCTAAGTTAACACAAGGAACATAATATGAATTGTAAGCACATCGACATCGGTAAAAAAGTAGTATAGTATATGCATTGTGAAGTTTCTACTAAGTACGCTAGACCCTATGTACCTGACAATTCAGGGAATTAGTTTGTCATAGCATTCATGAAATACTTACAATTGTGATAACGTTATTATTAAATGGATTTTTGCTACATGTCGGATTAAAATCAAAGTCTGGTTTAGGAAAGAAATGGTTAATTTTGTCAATCAAGCTCAAGGCCAAGTGTAAAATTGAAAAATGTAATCGATTATTATTATGTTGTGTAATATGTAAACATTTTTATCATGTATTTTATCAGAATATGTATTTTTTGAACTTATTCTATGTTATGTAAACTATTGTGAAACAGCGTATAATATTTTAAATGAAAACTGTAATTAATGTTAAAGTGTAAATGAAACCATAATGTAACTTTGTATTCAGATCATAATTTAATTGAGTATTTTTTATATAAACATTGTAATACCTGCGACATGCATAAGAGCATCAGGTTACGCGCGTGGGCAAGCGCTTATTCTACGAATCATATTGTTGTGACCAAGGCTTAATCAGTGTCAGCGCTTTCCTGTGTGCCTCGCGCGCACTAAGTTAAATTTAAAATTTTATTGTAATAAATGATATATGATGTTGTAATAACATGATAGAATAAAAATTTTTTGTAAGAGAGGGGTCGCGATGATGCAATACATTGTAATAATAAAATGCATGATCAGCTAATGTAGCACATCGCACCTCGGGCTCGACAGGGCTCCGTTGGAGTCTTCAGTCAGTCCGCACCTCCGATAGCTAACACACGTTAGTGTCAGGCAATCTCAGTCACCATATGCTAAACACTGCCACGGAAATTGTTCCCTGCTGGTGATTCCAGGGCTACCCTTCATGGGTTTTGTGATGCCTCTGAACAGGGATACGCGGCAGCGGTTTTTTTACGAACGGTCACTTCTGCTGGGGATGTTGACGTTCGATTGGTTCTGGCTAAAAGTAAGGTGGCTCCCGTACGGACAAGATTGACGATTCCGAAACTGGAACTGTCTGGGGCAGCTCTTTTAACCAGACTCCTGAACCACGCGGTATCGGAGTTCCGCGGTTCATTGGAGTTGGAGAACACGGTGTATGCATGGACTGACAGTCAGATAGTGTTGTGCTGGCTAAAGGCTTCAGTTCATAATCTGGAGATTTTTGTAGCAAACCGTGTCTCCCAAATACAGGCATCAGAAGTCTCGTTGACTTGGAGACATTTGCCAGGAGGATTGAACCCGTCGGATTGTGCATCCAGGGGATGCCGGGCTCCTGAGTTAGTTAACCATCAATTACGGTGGGGCCCTCCTTGGCTGGCAAGGAAGGAATCGGATTGGCCCCTTAACGACGCGAAGTTGTCTATGGACTGTGGTATAATAGCAGCCGTGTATGTGACCCAGGAGGTCCAGGAGACTGACGCGAGTTTCTTGATTGAGCAGTATAGCTCTTTTGATAAACTTATCGATGTCAATTGTTGGATAAGAAGATTCGTTCGGAATTGTCGCACTTCCCGCGAACAGCGAACGCTGAGCCCAATTCTGTCACCGGCAGAGCGAAATGAGTCGCTTCTGAATTTGATCAGGTTGGTACAGTCTTCGAACTTTGGAGCAGAATTGGAGAGTCTACGAACTGGGCGTTCTAAATTGAAGGGTGCTGTCGCGCGTCTCAACCCGTTTATAGATTCGGCCGGGTTGCTTCGGGTAGGAGGAAGATTGCGCAATGCGAATCTGCCGTATTCGGCTCGTCACCCCCTACTGCTCCCCAAGGGAGGGCAGTTCGTTGAGTTGTTGGTGACTGATCGGGATGTTAAAAACGCTCATGCAGGTTGTAACGCCTTGTTGGCTACATTCCAGAGGGAGTTTTGGATTTTGTCTGGGCGTCTTACCATACGGAACATCGTGTTTCGGTGCATGCCTTGTTATCGGAACAAGGCTGCCACGATGCAGCCTCACATGGGGGATCTGCCCCCTGATCGGGTGAATGAGGCTAAGCCATGGGCTTATGTTGGTTCAGACTTTGCGGGCCCATTCTCGGTAAAAAGCTCGCGGCTGCGGAACGCGAAACAGTACAAGACGTACCTTTGTGTGTTCGTCTGTTTATCCACCAAGGCGGTGCATCTCGAGCTCGTTGCTGACCTCACGACGGAAGCTTTTATAGCGTTGTCACGCGGCACTCACATGCACACCTCCACGCCCTCCAAGCCTCACCCCCCGCGCGCCTACGAGGACCGTCCACTGCCGAGAACACCCCGCACCTCAAGCCTCAGAGGATATTTAAGGAAGCGCGCGGCGTCACAGAGCCCTTTTCTCATCGCTGCGAACGGACAGTTAAGTGCTCCTTGTCTGGAGGCACTGACTGGTCGAATCTCTTAAATCCACACCCTGTCTGTACATCTATCTGTTTGTGTTATACTTCAGTAAATAAATAACGTTTAAATTGTTGTTGTGAAGCGTCTGATTTCACCATCTTCAGAACCTCGTGGCCTCACCACCACCTCAAGGGCTCCTAAAGCCGCTACGTGACACATGGCGCCCGGCTGAACTAAGAGATTCGACCACGATTTACCTCGTATTTCTTTTTGCTTTTATTGTGCATAATTTATGTATTTTTCTCGTGTTCTGTGTTGAATCCCATCCAGGTTAGTATTTTTTTGCCTCTTTTCTCGCTGTGAGCACGTGCTAGACGAGACCGCATGTACGATCACATATTGCTAGCCGCTTTTCCTATATTTTTTTCGCGAACGTGTACCGCGTGGACCAAAACCACGTGCGCATCACGGGTTAATTAACCGCTTTTTTTCTTTAATCGCTTTAGATACATACCGGCTACTACCACGTGCATTTTTACACGTTGCTTATTACTTTTAATATCAATTTTGTTCGCTTCCAGCTTCCATAAATAACATTTTCACATATGCGTCGCTGGCGTACGTTAGATTAGCATCGTAGTAAAACCGGTTTCACCGCAATCAACACTGCGCCACTCTCGGCGGCTCGCTTAATCTTATCTTTATAACAACCTGGATGCAATTCAATTCATTCCATTTTTCTTTGAAAATACGTCTGATAGCAATAACTAACGTATCTTCACTTCATTTCTTTTACTTTTAAAACTATTAACTTACATCGAACATTTATTCTACAAAATGGCCTACGATATTAAATTCTCGTGTTTACAAAAACCAGAATTAGAATACGAGGTCTATCTGAGGGGTGGCGTAAAGTCTAACACCGTAGAAGATTTACGCAAACAAATTTCCAAACTCGCGTCAAGTTCTCCTTCCGAGGACGTAGCGGAGTCCCATTTACCCCCCGAGGAAGATTTCAAGGCTTTAAAATTATCGCTCTTTAAAGTTGATAATAACATTAAAATGTTAAAATCTAACTTCGATAAAAATCTATTTAATAGAACGGAGTCTCTTTTACATCACGTCTACCACAGATTAAATCGTGTGACAATAGACTCACTTCCGGATATAAACCCCATTAAAACCACGTGGAACGAATTCCACACTCTTTACGCATCGCTTAAACGGTTAACTTCTCAGCCCAGCGGAAATGAATCGCGGACGGAAGACTCGATCGGGGGTGACCAGAGCTCACCTGTTAGCTCGTTAACCTATGAACGAAAACTTTTTTCGGAACTAGCTAAGTTTAAATATAACGGTAGGACGTGTGTGCGTGCCTTTATTCAAAGAATAAATGAATTCATGTCAAGTAGGGATATACCTCAGGATAGGATTCTTTCTTTCGCTTTTGAAATATTCTCAGAAGACGCTTTAACGTGGTATCGTAGCATAAAGGATAGTGTCTCATCTTGGAGTCAACTATGTAAATTACTAAAAGGAGATTTTAGCCCTCATAATTACGACTACAAATTGTTATCGGAAATAAGGTTTCGCTCGCAGGGCGAGAACGAGAACATAACATTATATGTTGCAAAAATGCAAGGATTATTTTCTCGCCTCGACGTACCTATCAGCGAACCGGATAAATTAGAAATACTTTTGAATAATATTCGGCCGTGTTACACAAATTCTTTTCTAACAGCAAATGTTGTAGACATTCCTAGTCTAATTAGTGTGTGTAAAAATTTCGAAAAATACGATAGTCGTAATAAAGATTTCTGCGAACCCCCTAGGACGTCTGCTAATACCCTAGCACCGGAATTCGCCTATAATTACCCTTCTTCTAGTAATTCTAACCCCTTTAAAGGTAATTTCTATAACAAAAACTCGTACAATAATTTTCCCAACTATAAGGGTAAACATTTTTTTAAACCTATTGGTACAACGGCACAGGTAAATGTCGTACAGGCCGCTTCTAATATTACTAGTAAATTCTGTCCTCGTTGTAGAAATACAACTCATTCACTTTTTGATTGTCGGCAGCCTAGATATTTGATTTGTTTTAAATGTGGTTTAAAAGGTTTTCGTAGTATCGATTGTCCTAATTGCAATAATAAACCAAGAACCTCGCTCTCAAAAAACTGAATAACAAGGATTGGAGAAAAACCAACCATTCAAACTTTAATAAAATGGAATGGAAAAATCGGTTTAAGTACGTTCCTAAATTTTTTAATTTTTACCATTTGTCTTCAATCCGAGAATCTGATAATAAATACACTCCGAACATTTCTCTCTCGTTAAATAACAAAAACGCCATTGGTCTTCTTGACTCGGGTTCTGCCGTAACAATTCTAGGTAACAATTCTCATATATATTTTCTAAATGAAAACTATCAACTCGACACCTCCAAACAAATAAAATTAATCACCGCGAGTGGAGAACAACTACATTCGTTGGGTTCAATTACACTCCCATTTAAATTTCAAAATAAATCAATCTACCTTAACGTCCACATCATACCTAATATAAAAAATTCGTTGATTCTCGGTATGGATTTCTGGAGGGGTTTCGACTTGTTCCCTAGCCATTTAGAATCTATTTTACTTTCGAGTAAGTCTGATACACGCGTTACCACAATACAGGCGGACGACGGTGGACACTTGGTTCCGTATAGCAATCTAACAGTCGAACAGAAAAATACCGTTGACAAACTCACCGCGAATTTTTCCGATATCTCATACCAAAAGCGTGGTCTCGGTTGCACGTCACTAATTACACACAGTATCGATACAGGCGACAGTCCACCAATCCGCCAGCGTTATTATCGTATGTCTCCCGATAAACAGCGCGTTCTAGTAACCCACTTAGACCAGATGTTAAGAGAGGACATTGTCGAGCTTTCAGAAAGCCCCTGGTCGAACCCAGTCATTCTGGTACCCAAGAAAAATGGTGAATTGCGTTTTTGTTTGGATAGTCGTAAATTAAACTCTGTAACCAAAAAGGACGCCTATAACTTGCCCTATATTTCGGAAATTCTAGATAACTTGAGAGACGCTAAATTCCTATCCAGCTTAGACTTATCTAAGTCATATTGGCAAACATTTGATTAAGGAGGAAGATCGTTGTAAAACCGCATTCTATATTCCCACGCGTGGTTCTTTTCAATTTAAGCGCATGCCTTTCGGGTTGTCCAACAGTGGGCTAACTCAACAAAGACTCGCGGATATGTTGTTCTGTGGCCCTGAGTTCGAAAATAAAGTGTTCTGTTATATAGACGACATCGTATGCGTGTCTTCTAGCTTTCAGGACCATATCACATTGTTATCACGCGTGTTAGAAAAATTAAAAACGGCTAACCTCACTATAAACCTCGAAAAATGTAATTTTTTTAAAGACCAATTAAAGTATTTGGGTTACGTCGTCAACTCTAAGGGTCTACACCCCGACCCCGAGAAGGTCGTCGCTATAAGAAATTATAATAATAATAATAATAAAATAATAACGGGAATACCGATATTTAAACGGGAATACCGATATTTAAATTCTAACAACAGACCCCGGTTACCCCGTTTGCCCATTCATAAACGAAATTTAGCGCTGGTGAGTGCCTTGGATTCGTTATTACCGGATTATTTCAGTAATAGCGAAGATCTCAGTGATACACATTCCATTCTATACTGTGCGGCTATTACAGTTTGTCGAGTAGCTGGTGTCAAATTCGCAGAACATACAGCTACTACTCGACCAGAAAATACTGTGCCAGCTTGGCAGTGTAGAATTGAACGTCGTATTGCTGAGGCCAGGACACTCATTGGTAAGCTAATTAGTTTCCGATCGGGTAACACGCGACCGAGAGTGATGCGCTTTGTGAAACAGGCATTCTTGGGGACTACAATTAGTCCTCAACAGTACATGTCATGTGTCACAGAGCGCATAGACTTTCTGAAGCAAAAAGTTTATGCATGGGCAAATAGAATAAGGCGGTATAGAAAGCGAGTAGATCGGTATAGTCAGAATCGCATGTTTCAAAGAAATGAGAAGTGGGTATACAGGAAATGGGAGAATCCGGGTCCGTGTGTGAGTGATAGGCAATTCCCAGATGAAAATGCCACTAATTTATTTTGGCGTAACATCTGGTCAGTGCCTGCCACTCATACAGAAGGTGATTGGTGTCGGGATGTCGAACGCTCATGTGAGTCTATAACACCAATGGAACCAGTTAGCATCAATAAAGAGGATGTAAGTTGTGCGGTCCGTTCATTACCGAATTGGAAAGCACCTGGTCCAGACGGACTGCACAACTTTTGGCTTAAGTGGTTCCGAAGCTCACATGCGTGTTTGGCATCTCAATTCCAAACAGCATTGGATTCGGGTTCATTACCACAATTTTTAACAACTGGCACAACCCACTTACTCTATAAATCTGGTGGTGCCATGGATCCCAAAAACTTTAGGCCTATTACTTGTTTACCAACGTTATATAAACTTCTTACATCTATTCTGAGACTCAAAATCACTACTCATATTAATAACAATTCGATAATTTCCGTTTCTCAGAATGGATGTAGAAGTGGGACCCGTGGCACTAAAGAGCTCCTTATAATAGACATGACCATTAGCCAGCAGGTACGTCGTAATCGTAAGAGTCTGGCGACATGCTGGATAGATTACAAGAAGGCTTATGACTCGGTTCCACATACATGGCTTTTAAGGGTGCTGGAGTTGTATAAAATTGATACAACTCTGAGCACTTTCTTGAAGTCGTGTATGGGGCAATGGAGAACAGTACTTCGCTATCCAGGGTGTCGGCAGTCTACGATGAACGACGTACTTATAAAGATCGAGCGGGGCATCTTTCAAGGTGACAGTCTGAGTCCCTTGTGGTTTTGCCTAGCTTTGAACCCTCTCAGCACTCTATTAGAGGGTTCAGGGTTAGGCTATAGGTTGCAGAAAGATGATCGAGTTATATCTCACCTCCTTTATATGGATGATTTGAAACTACTTGCCCCCACTAAATTACAATTGACAGCGTTACTAAAGGTCACTGAAAACTTTAGTAATTCTATCAAGATGGAATTTGGTATAGACAAGTGTGCAGTCATGTATGTAAAGAAGGGAGTGATTGTGGAATCTGAAGGAGTAGAGCTTTCAGATTCTACAAAACTTAGATCTCTGTCTGCGGCCGAAACCTACAAGTATCTAGGTTTTTCACAGTCCTTAGGAATACCAGAATCTGATATGAAACAGTCGTTGCGGGAACGCTTCTTTGGCCGCCTGAAAAAAGTACTTAAAAGTCTTTTATCAGGCGGTAACAAGGTGCGAGCCTACAATGGTTGGGTCATGCCGGTTCTGATGTATTCCTTTGGTATACTTAGATGGACTCAGACTGAATTAGATGCCCTAGACCGGAGAGTCCGTACATTGCTGACTGCATTCCGAATGCATCACCCACGGTCATCGGTTATGAGGTTGTATATCCCGCGAAAGTTTGGGGGTCGTGGACTATTAAATATCAAGACCCTACACAATCGCGAGATATACAATCTTAGAGAATATTTTCTTCACACTGATGTGGGAGTGCATCGTAATGTAGTTGCAGTGGATACCGGACTCACTCCGCTCGCTTTGGCTAAAGAGAATTGGCGCAAACCTGTAGTACTTAGTACTAATGATCGCAGGGAGGTATGGAAGGGCAAAGAACTTCATGGTCGGTTTTATCGGGCTCTTAATGGGCCCGATATAGACTTCAAGGCCTCAACTTCCTGGCTACGGTATGGTGATCTCTTCGGAGAAACCGAAGGTTTTGTTTGTGCGATTTTAAATGGACGAAGTTATCATGACGAATAACTATCGGAAGTATATCCTGAAGGATGGCACGGTCGACATCTGTCGGGCATGTCACCGTCCTGGAGAATCTATCAGGCATATTATTTCTGGTTGTTCTCGTCTTGCTAACGGCGAATATTTGCACAGGCACAACCAAGTAGCCAGGATCGTACATCAACAGCTTGCCCTTAAATACAAACTTGTGAATTCGGAGGTGCCATACTACAGGTATGTGCCCGACCCAGTTCTCGAGAATGGTCGTGCTACGTTATATTGGGATCGGTCTATTATCACAGACAGGACTATTGTTGCCAATAAGCCGGATATTGTGATGATAGATCGATTAGAGCGCCGCGCAATGATTGTCGATATCGCCGTTCCTCATGACGAGAATCTCGTGAAAGTCGAAAAAGAAAAACAAATAAAATATTTGGATTTATCTCACGAGATTGTCGATATGTGGAATGTGGATTCGGTCATCATTGTTCCGATAGTCGTATCTGCTCACGGATTGATAGCCAAGAGCCTCGACCAACATCTTAAGAGGCTCACGTTAGAGGGCTGGATCAAGGGTCTGATGCAGAAGGCAGTCCTCCTTGACACGGCTCGTATTGTGAGGAGGTTCCTGTCTCTGGAGCCCTAACCACCGGTTTCTTGGTCCCTGTACCCGAGGTCGGTGGTCTACTATTTTTTATATTTTTAAATGTATTTGTTTTTATATTTATATTTAAAAATGTAATTAATATGTATATTTAATGTAATAAAGAGAATAATAATAATAATAATACTTTATTTCGAACACAAGATTCATAGCTAAATTACATGTAGAGACAAAGAAAAAGAAAATACAAATACAAGTAAAAACAAACAAAAAGAAAAGGACACAGACCAAATAATACCGTGTATACTTAATAATAGAATATACACAAATGAAAATAAAAAAAATAAAAAGATACAAAAATCAGGCTACTGTTTTTAACCAGTGCCTGTACATACAGGACGTAATATTCCTATCTGACAGACTTCTGATGATGGCATTCTTACACCGGTCAATTCTGGACATGAATTTAACTATGCGGTTTCTCTGGATGGCTTCAAACGAGTTAACTCGCGCCTCAAAGAACATACCGGAAGCGCTACAGTATCGTGGTAGTCCCATGAGTTGCCTAAAGATGTTGTTGTAGGCAACTCGAATGCTGTTAATGGATTTTTTATTATAGTCTGTCCAAAGTTGACAAGTGTAAAATGTCTGACAAAAGGAGCGAAACAGTGTTACTTTAACATCTGGGGAAGACTTCAAGTATTTCCTACAGATCATATTACCTACAACACATAAGGCTCTCCGTTGACGTTCAATGTCACTGTCGTCCTTCAGGTTTGACGTTACAATGTGCCCAAGGTACCTAAAGCTTTCGACTACTTCAATAGGCTGTCCGTCAAGAAACATGCTGGGAATGATGTCAGGTCCCTTTCCGGACCTAAATATTACCATTTTTGTCTTTTTAACATTGTATGTTAAATTGTGTTCCCTTGCAAACTTTTCACAAATCGAAATTAAACGTCTTAAGCCTCTTATCGTGGGGCTGAGAAGCACCATATCATCTGCATAGCTAAGATTGTTGACATATCTGCCATCCAATTTAAGCCCCACCGGGGTGCCGCTCAGCTCCACGATAAGATCATTTACATACGTATTAAATAGGTCCGGAGAGGTCAGCCCTCCCTGTCTTACTCCGCACGACAATTTGTAGCTGTCCGAGAGCTCCTGTCCCCATCTGACGCTATTGGTTTGATTACGATACCAGTAAGTAAGCAAACCAACAACCTCATGCGGAACAGATGTCTGTAGTAGCTTTTGCCACAGCAGCTTGTGGTTCAGAGTATCGAACGCACGACTTAAATCTAAAAAACAGGCGTATACGCTTGTCTGGCCACACTTGTAATAGTTAACAACCTGTTTCAGGCCAAAAATAGCCATATCCGTTGATACTTCTGATCTAAAGCCGTATTGACCGTCATCCAGGTGTAAAGACGGTGTTAAGTTTTTATGAATGAATCGTTCAAGCACTCTTGCTAGTATTGCTGCAAGTGAGATTGGTCGATAGTTTTTCATACACGATACATCACCCGTTCTATTTTTAGGGATAGGCACAACAAGCGTTTTAATCATCTCCTCGGGAAGGTAACAATGTCTCAAACAAACATTATACAGTTTCGCTAGGACTGCACATATGTGTTGACCCGCATTAAGCAAGTGATCTATTACAAGACCATCGTGCCCCGGACTCTTACCGCGTGTCATGTTACATAATATGTCTGCGATGTCATTAGGCGCTACTATCAATGGACTTTTTTTCGTGTTATTCAAACTATCTGTCAATCTGCACCCTACTGTGATATTGTTGTCTTTATTACTTTTGTTAAAATGCTGTTTAAACATGTTAGCTATATTTTTTTTATTTGCTTCGCCTTCAATGTTTAACGGCAAACTAATTCTATTGTCTAATTTTTTTGTCTCTTTCCAGAACTGTACAAAATTAGCCTCTTTATGATGTCGCGCCAGGGTATCCATTTTTATTTTTTGTTGGTTGTTCTGCACATATTTAACGGCTGCTTTAAACTTTCTCCTTGAATTGGACATAATATCAAAATAATACCCTGAACGAGGTTTCCCAACTGAGACCCACTGAAGGAAATCTTGTCTAGCCTGTTGGTGTATCTCTTTTACATGATAATTCCAACCTACTAATTTATTTTTACGTTTAGGTACGTTGGAACTTTGACATGCAGAAGATTGCAGAATCGAAATAATTTGTGAATAAAAGTTATCAATAGCAGCGCAGTGATTGCCATCAGTACAATTACCAAATGCGGGACATTTGGATTCACAAGCGTCTTGATTTAACAAATCATAAAATTTTTCGGTACATAATTTAGAATATAATTCTATTTGAACTCGATCTCTTACACCCCATTTGTGTTTTAAATTACATTCAGAGTCCGTATTATTGATAAATGACTTGGCAGTAACTAGATTAAAATTACATTTAACAATCACCGGAAAGTGATCCGACCAATATGAGTCATATTGCACTTGTATATCAGACACAAGTAAAGCTGCTGCAGCAGTAGTGACCAAGTGGTCGAGCCACCGACAGGTGCCATGCGCGTCGCTAACAAAAGTATAGGTGTCGGATGGAAGCCGCTGTATATCTACACACTCTAACGATTGCTGGCTACAGTATTCAACTAACTCTTTACCAAATACAGTTCCACTACCCCGTCCAACAGAAAAGAGGTCCGTCGTTTCTTAGGCGCGGTGTCGTGGTTTAGACGTTTTATCCCAAATTTCAGTACCCTCGCGGCCCCTTTAAATAAACTAACCTCTCAAAGCAAAAAGTCCCCTCCATTTTGTTGGTCTTCAGAGGCTAATGAAGCCTTCAACAAATTGAAAGACTGTTTAATCTCCTGTACTGTACTATCTTGCCCCGACTATTCGGAGCCTTTTGAAATTCACACCGACGCTAGCGACTACGGTATCGGTGCTGTTCTCTGTCAGGTCCTAAAGGGAGAGGAAAGAGTGATCGCTTACTATAGCAAATCACTCACTAGTCAGGAGAAAAACTATAGCGCGACCGAACGCGAAGCTTTAGCAGTTCTATCAGCTGTTGAGCACTGGCGTTGTTATGTCGAAAATGGAAAGAAAATCCTACTTTACACCGACCACGCCGCACTAAAGTGGTTCTTAAAAATAAACAACCCTACTGGTCGTTTAGCCAGATGGGGAGTCCGTCTATCGTGTTATAACTTCGAAATCAAACATCGTCGTGGTGCGGATAATGTTCTACCTGATTTTCTTTCTCGTTCTATACCGGTTTCCGTTATTATTAATGACCCTAATGTCTCATCTAATTCTAATATAAACTTACCAGTTTCTACTAACGATTCATGGTACTTAAACATTTATAACCGGTGTAATAACTCCCCAACCTCCTCTTTAGACTATCAAATAATTAATAACAAACTATACCGTTTTAAAAAGTCATTAAATCCACTAACCAGAGATTTTCAATGGAAGGAAGTCGTTCCGTCTGAGCAGAGACCTAATATTATAGCAGAGGGCCACTCAGCGCCCACTGCCGGCCATTTCGGTATTTTTAAAACATTTAAACGATTGGCGTTAAATTACTTCTGGCCCGGAATGTACGCAGACGTAGTTAAAACCATAAACTCGTGCGACACTTGTATCGCTCATAAACACCAAAATCATTCTACCTTAGGGCATATGGGCACTCCTAAATCGTGTAGCAAACCATTTCAAATGTTGAGCATAGATTTAATTGGTCCACTACCACCCACTAGAAATCAAAACACTTTCATTTTCGTAGTATCTTGTTGTTTTTCTAAATATTGTTTGTTGTTTCCCATTAAACGGGCCACGTCGGAGATAATATCGAAAATCCTAGAAGAAAATGTCTTCCTCGTCCACGGAGTTCCGTCCTCCGTAGTACTCGATAACGGTAAACAATTTATTAGCGAAACTTTTAAAAGCCTATTATCTAAATACAAAATTCCCAACATACACTACACACCACTATACACACCACACGTAAACACGGTAGAACGATATAACAAAACAATAATAACAGCCATTTCTACCTTTATAACCACAGACCATAGAATCTGGGATAACTTAATAACAAAAATTCAATTCGCTCTAAACTGCTCTGTAAATGAAACTACAGGATTCACCCCGAACTTTCTAGTCTACGGAAGAGAAGTCGTGACTTGTGGTTCCTTCTATATTGACGCGGGTTCCGACCCTAATATAGTTCACGAACCTCGCGACGATTATGCCGAGACATTAGGCTACTTATCTTCTGTCTTCCAGAGGGTACAGGCAGCATTAGTCGAGGCTCATCAACGAAACTGCAAATCATATAATTTTCGTCGAAAACCAGCAGAATTTAACGTTGGTGATATAGTTTGGCGTAAAACTTTCTATCTCAGTGACAAAAACAAATACTTTTGTAAAAAATTAGCCCCTAAATACGTTAAATGTAAAATCACTTCAAAAAAATCTCCCTTAGTATACAAACTAGCTGATATTATCTCAGGTAAACCGTTGGGTGAATGGCACATCAAGGACATTAAATTAATAAACTATAAACAATGATTTAGCGCGATCTAAATTGGATCTAAAGTATCTCGTTGATCGGCAAATTAGCCAAAGTTAGTTAACCAAATTGATAAACAGTAAATCTTGTTTCGCTCATTCCATAACTAACATTTTTTACAGATGTGCTTCTGTTTTATATATCTCTATAAATTATTTCCTGCGTCGTAAATCAACATTTCTCGTTCTTACACATCTTAATTTTTTCGAAAAAAATGCTAAATCATTGAATAAACGTCGCATTAATAGTAAACATTAATAATTTACAAATATTACTTTTCCTAACCCATGGTTCAAAAGTTAAAAACTCGAGTCAAACCTGACTCACAGGTTCGATTCCCGGCCGTTTCTTTTTCTTTCGTACGCACACGCATCCTATCCGATATATATATAAATAATGTAATTTTTTTTTTTCCATCACCTTTACACGTCACGATTAAATAAAAAAAAAATGGAAAATCTCTTAACAAATTTAAATGTAAAATCTTTTCGAACAAACATCGGAATGCGGATGACTCATCCGCAAGCCATTAACTCTTATCTTGTTTACGTTCGTATGAATGAGTCGTCGTCTGCCGGTCGAGTTTTCCATTCACAATTCTCATTCAACTATTCTTCTTGACTTATTGTTTTTGTTTACATTTCTCAACCTTTTCAAAACTCTTTCCAGTGTACCAGCGAGGGATCGCCAGCAGTAACCGAAGATCAAGGCGAATTTCACTACGCAAAATTCTGCCCTAATGGGGGGAGTGTCACGCGGCACTCACATGCACACCTCCACGCCCTCCAAGCCTCACCCCCCGCGCGCCTACGAGGACCGTCCACTGCCGAGAACACCCCGCACCTCAAGCCTCAGAGGATATTTAAGGAAGCGCGCGGCGTCACAGAGCCCTTTTCTCATCGCTGCGAACGGACAGTTAAGTGCTCCTTGTCTGGAGGCACTGACTGGTCGAATCTCTTAAATCCACACCCTGTCTGTACATCTATCTGTTTGTGTTATACTTCAGTAAATAAATAACGTTTAAATTGTTGTTGTGAAGCGTCTGATTTCACCATCTTCAGAACCTCGTGGCCTCACCACCACCTCAAGGGCTCCTAAAGCCGCTACGTGACAGCGTGCTTGGACAGATTCGTTTCCCGAAGGGGACTGCCAGCACTGATTCGTTCCGATAATGGAACCAACTTCGTAGGTGCAGAACGATACTTGCGAGATGTAGTTAAGTTTTTAAATGAAAACAAAGTGGATATTGGAACAGCCCTCTCCCGTCGGGGTATACAGTGGACCTTCAGTCCACCAGGTTGCCCCCACTGGGACGGGATTTTTGAACCCGTAGTTAAGTCAGCTAAGACGCATTTAGGGCGTATTGTAGGTCAGACCGCGCTGACATTTGAGGAACTCACGACGTTGTTTTGTAAGATCGAAGCCGTTCTCAACTCGCGACCGTTGTGTCCACTCAGCTCGGATCCAAATGACCTCAAGGCGTTAACGCCAGGCCATTTCTTAATTGGTCAGCCACTTAACGCGCTGCCCGAACACCCGTACGAAGGGGTGAAATTGTTTCGGTTGTCTCGGTATCAGATGTTGCAGCAGTTTTCACAGAATTTTTGGAAACGATGGTCTCTAGAGTATCTGCACATTCTGCAAATGCGCCTTAAGTGGACTGACAAAACTAGTCCCCCTAATGTTGGTGACCTCGTGCTGGTTAAGGATGCTAACCTACCGCCACTGCGTTGGCGCCGGGGGCGCATTGTTAACTTGTTCCCTGGTAAGGATGGGACCCCCCGGTCCGCAGAGGTTCTAGTTGGGGACTCAGTTATCAAACGAGGGGTAGCAACGTTATCTCGCCTGCCTGTAGATTAGGGAATAGGTACGGACCTGTTCGGGCGGGTGACTGTTAGAAATCGAACGTCATTATAATGGCAACATTTTGATTGTTATGTTTTTTGTTTGACGTTTGAAGTTAAAATATAGAACTTACGAGAGGCTTTGTGTTACGGTCGACCAGTGTGGTTGTTGAGTGCTGTTTAATTGAAATTTAGCTGATGGTCCATCAGACTCGGTTTTTTCGTTGTTTACCGTTATGATTGGTCTGGTTTGGACACGCGAGATTAGTAGTCGCGTTAATTAGGCGCGATCCGTGACAGTTAAAACGGGTGTTATAAATTAGAATACTTTGGAACCTGTACTACCACTAGGAGTGGTGAATATGTGAAGAAGCAGAGGGCGCACCAGAGGGGCCCCTCAGAACGCCGATATCAAGGAATTCACATATCTCCAGTAAGTGCTTGATATTACATTAGCTTAGAATAAGAACAGGGTGAATCGCCCTGGTTGAATTCTTTTGCCAGTGAAATAGTTTAGCGATTGAATGCCTGTACATATGGGCCCTATAGACATTACAAACTTCACACGGTGAACGCTTCATTGGCGAAAGGATTGAACAGACACGAAAAAACAAAAAACAATATCAAATCAATGAGCTGCCTTACCTTTAACGCTGCCTAAAAAGTTCTGGCTTAAGCGATTTCTAGCCGCTGCCACACTAATAACAAAGGGATCAATGCAGTAGGTACTGTTTACAAAGTTTATTAAAGTTTCTACATGCGCGCACAATATAACTATTTTGTCTATAGTTTGTTGAAGCTTTAGGTATAGCTAAAGGTGGATTAAAACAAGAAGATTTAAATGGTATGTTGAATTTAATTTTGGACAAAAACTCGGGGCAGTCTATGTCATGTCGAAGCAACTTTAAAATAAGTATGAAGTCAGCTATTTCGCGTCGGTTACTAAGCGGCAAAATATGAAATTTTCTACATAGTTGTAGGTAGTTTTCAGAACAGTAGGGAATCTTTTGATGGTAACACAAGTATTTTATAAAACGCTTTTGTATGTTCTCCAGACGGTCAATTTATATTTGGTAACGTGGGCTCCAAATTTGCAGAGCATACTCAAGGTGGCTTCTTACGTAGGTACAGTATAAGATTTTTAGGGTCTTAGCATCAGAAAAGCATTTGGAAAGTCGCATAATAAAACCTAGTGCCCTGGAAGCCTTTTTAACTATAACGTCGATGTGCTCGTCAAATATTAATTTGCTATCATGATGTACTCCCAGGTTGTTACAACGTAACAATACCCCCTCTCCCAGAGAAAGGATTTTTCGTATTGAAATCCGCTGCGGTAAGCGCCTAAGTAGGTAGAACCGGCCAGTGACTGTCTCACTTTCATACATTCACTAACAAACACCTAACATAGCATACGACCTATCATAGTTGTCTGAGGAAATATATAATCAACAGACTACCATACAACTAGAGTACAAATCTGTTAAAAGATTGGACTCGAGAACAGCACTGCATGACAAGAAGCGTCTGAGAGGAAGAATACTGCAACGCGAAACATTCGGACGAATCGGCACTGTGGAATACATTGATCTTTGATGAATTTGTTCCAGTCACGACCCGCTGTAACGAGAAAATTTTGTGTAGGCTTATTTAAAGAGTCACTATCCGCTCTAATGAGAAATTTATGTGTAGGCTTATTTAAAGAGTCACTACCCGCTCTATACGCGCATAACGATTTTATCACGAAAAATCCTTTCTCTGGGAGAGAGGGTATTGTTACGTTGTAACAAGATCCTTATCAATAAAATTACAGCCAACCTATGTAATTACATACGCTAGTATGTTGCACAGTGGGACTTTTTGAATTAACACGCCATAGACCGACAACGAACATTATTTAAGACATTATGGAAAACATTATTTAAAAACTAATCAGAAAGATTGAACGGTCAAAGTTATATTTTACTAGATAATCATTGTTGTTAAATCACTATTAGGGGCTATTTGTAGCTACCTAAATCTTTAACACTAACAAGAATGAGGAACTATTCTTAATTAGTAGCGGAAGTAATTTAGAATTGAAATCAATCAATAATGACAAGTACACTGACAGCTTAGGTTAATCGCGTTTGACATTGACATTACACTCTCAAGTATTTGCAGAGAATATTTGTCTACACTCGAAGCGCGCCAAATACAAACATTAATTTTAAAGAAGACAATCATGTTTTCTTTACATCTCCCCCGCTAGGAGAGAACAATTACGGGTGATTGTTCAATCATCTCCAACAGGAAGTAGTTTCGTGATGTGGTAGAAATTTGACTTTTTTCTGTTTAACTTATTTCCGTTTTCTACATAGACTCTGTCCCCTACTGCAAATTTAAATTCTTTCCTGTGGAGGTCGAATATTTTCTTATTGTAGTTGTGTGACTTTATTGTGTTTTCCAAAGCTATTCTTCTATCTCTTTTCAGGTCTTCTCTTGTATATTCTGTTTTTAGTTCTGTGGGTAGAATATTTACATTTTCTCCTTCTAAAAGGTATTTTGGAGCAAATTTTGTGACTGTGTGTTCCGTTTCATTATATTTTTCTGTACACTTCTGTGCCACAGTACTCCATGCTGTCTTCTTTCCATTTTCATTCAATTTACATCTTATCTTATTTACAAGAGTCTGATTAAGCCTCTCATTAAGCCCATTTGAAAACGGTGTATCCACAGCGGTGAAAATCATTTTAATGTCTTCTTTCTTAAGGAATTCTTTAAATTCATTGGAGTTTATGCCCGGGTATTGGTCCGATAATATTGTATCAATTTTGTAGTTTTGAGTAACCTTTATTATAAGTTTAATAAAATCACTGGAGTTCTGTGTTTTCGATGTGGTAATCAATGCATATCTTGTGAAGTGGTCAACAAGATGATGTAAATATTTTTTTGTTGACCGGGATCCTCCAAATCCTCCTATAGTATCAAAAGATACTATTTCAAATGGTCGTGTTGCAGGGCCTAAATGTGACATTAAGCCATATGTTGGTTTTCTTCTTGTTTTGTTTTTCTTACAGGTCTCACATTCGTCGCAGAGTTGTTTGATGTTCGTGGTGATATTCTTTGCTGTGTAGAATGGAAGAATTTTATTCATCATTTGTGTTCTCCCAATGTGGCAGTAATATTCGTGTACATCTTTGATTAGCTTCCTGCTCAACTGTTCTGTCAGTATAATTTTCTTCCTGGTTTTATTTTTTTATAATAAATTTCATTTTCTAATATATGTTTTTCTTTTTGTAGGTCTAGGTTACTAAGTTGGTCCTTTTTTATATCGTTTAGGCTTATTAGGTTTACTATTTTTAAAAAATCATCATTATTTTCATGTGGTTCTACAACTGGGTGTCTGCGCAAACAGTCAGCTTCTTGGTTTGACTTTCCTGGGTTATACTTTATTTTAAAATTATATTGTGATAAATAGTACATTATATCCCCCAGTTCCTCATCAGTCCTTGCCTTGATGTTCATGTTTTCCAGAGGTTTATGATCTGAGTATACAACAAATTCTTTTCCCATTAACCAGTGTTGCCAATACTTTAAAGCTTCTTTTATTGCCAGACATTCTAAGTATATAGCCTTCTTCTGTTTTTGAGTTTCAGATAATTTCTTTGAAAAATAAGCAACTGGTTTGTTGTCTCCGTTTTTTATCCTCTTGTTTTAATACCGCCCCTACTCCACTGATACTAGTATAAATCCGTGTGATCCGCATCCGTGTAAATTTTTATTGGTAGTCCAGGGTCAAAAATATTTAATATTGGTTTCGAGCATAACATAGCTTTTATTTTGTCAAAAGACTCTTGGCATTCTGTCGTCCATTTGAATTTTACATCTTTTCGTAATAGATTATGTAGTGGATCTAATATAATTGCGCCATGTGGCATAAATTTATGATGAAAGTTTACTTTTCCTAGGAATTGGCGTATATTTTTTTTTGTTTCAGGGACGGGAAAGTTTTTCACTGCACATAGATAATCTTTAAGAGGTCTGATTGTATTGTTTTCTATTATTTGACCTAAATATTTTGCATGTCTTTTCGCAAAAGAACATTTTGAAAATTTTAATCTTAAGCCTTCTGCTTGTATTGCTTCTAGCAGCTTTGATATGTGTTGAATATGTTCTGAAAAATTCATTGAGTGTATTAAAATGTCGTCAATGAAGGTCACTGCAAAACTAGAGAGCCCATGTTTTCTTATGATATTTCCTAGTATTCTTTGAAAAATTGCTGGTGCAGTCTTTAATCCAAATGGTAGGCACGTCCATTGGTAATGTCCTTCTTGTGTTATAAAGGCAGTTTTGTGTCTATCTTGTATTTTTAAAGGAATAGACCAGAACGCAGAATTTATGTCAAAAGTAGAAAAATACTCACAGTTTACAGTTTTTATCATTAAGTCTTCAATCAACGGAAATGGCTGCGATTGTGGGACGACAATTTTGTTTAATTCTGTAAAGTCTATAAAGAGTCTTGTTTTCTTTCCATCTTCTTTTTTATACGCTAGGGTTACTGGGGCAGCAAATGGGCTATATGATTCTTCAATTAAATTTTTCTCTAATAGTTTTGATATTTGATTTTCAATTTCTTTTCTATCTTCAGCTGTGCATCTATAAGGACGTTTGTAACAGTATTTATCAACCATCAAGTCAATATGAGCTTCATAATCTCGTACAGTGCCAGTATCATATTTATCTTTAGCGAAAACATGTTTGTATTCTTCTATTAATTTGTCGATTTCTGTTTGTTGGTATAAATCTGGGTGGTTTACAATCATTTCAAATTTCGCTGAGTTAATATGTTCATTGAAATTTATTTCACATTTATTTATTGATTTATTTTGGTTTAATACCTCGGAATGTATACTCTTTTCTTCAATATTGTCACCTAGTACATCAGGAATATTGACATTTTTGAAATATGAAGTCTCTTCTAAACAGGTTGCTTTATCCTCCTTCGGTTTGTGACATTGTGTGATCTTCAAATCTTCATTCTGTATTAGTTTGAATTTTCTAATGCAATCTAATCCAATCAGGAAATCATAATTAAAATTTTTATTATCTATTGCGAAAACATTCATAACTTGTTCAATTTTATGTATTGTTATTTTCAGTTTTATCATGCCTTTCGTTTTCTTGTCACCATTAATAGTCTTCAAGTTTGCTATTTGTAGGTCTTGTGTATTTTTTCTAGGTTGAATTTTCAGTAGTTTTGCATTTATTGATCTATGAGTGTCTCGGTATCAATTGACTTCCTTACTTCCAATAGCAATTTTTCTTTTTTTAAAGCATACTCTAATAATGATCCCGCTTGATATTTATATGACAGGGCGTATCTACTGGGTGACCATCCTCTGTTTCCATAAGTCTCAGTAAAACTTTTTTCCCATTTGTCCCAAGCCGATTCAATTGTGAGTTTCATCATCATGCAGCTATACCAATCGGTACTGGAATTTTCCATAAAAAATTTAAGTATTTCAATTTTATTTTTGTCTCCAATTATTTGGAACCGTTCACACTCTTTATTGAAATTTTCGATCCACTGGCAAGCATTTGAACTTCTGCCGTTGAATTTTTCAATTAAAAATTCCTTTGAAATTTTCTCCAAACTTTGTTTTTCTGACTTGGTTTGTTTATCTATAAGTAATTTTTGTAACAAGTTTTCTAGCATCACATTCGAGCTACTAGGTGTAGGTTTAGCCTTGATTTCTTCTTCGAAAATCTCTTCCAAATAAGTATCATTGAACTGTATGTTTTGGTCATCGTCCAAATATATTTTTGATATGCCTTCTATTAAAATTATCCAGATTTTCCTTGTTTGGTGTCTTTTAGTTAATTATTTTTTTACCTTAGCATAATTGGAAGTCTTACAAATTTCTTCATGGTAGTGTACAGGTTGAGATTCTGTAGGTATTTTGAAAATCTTTCCTTCTGGTGTTGCTATTGAGGTTATGCATATAATGTTTGATTTTTCATCTGCTGCTGTTTTGACAGCGAAATCGAACCTCAACTTTTCCATCTTGTATGGAATAATAGCAATAATGTTGTTTTATAATGATATTTGATCCAAAATTAAAGGCCAAACTGTTTCTCTGAAAAATTAAAGTTTTATTCACAAAACGTTCTTAACTTATTACAAAACACAAAGTAACATGAACAGAAATATTAACTCACCTGAAAAATTAAAGAAACAACATTAAAAGCCCTTAATCCAGGTATTGTTTCTAATAATTACGATTTTAAAATTAAGGTAAAATATTATTTGCTGATTCACGTTCTCCTCAATAATGACAAGTACACTGACAGCTTAGGTTAATCGCGTTTGACATTGACATTACACTCTCAAGTATTTGCACAGAATATTTGTCTACACTCGAAGCGCGCCAAATACAAACATTAATTTTAAAGAAGACAATCATGTTTTCTTTACATGTTTTGTATTTTAGGTGAGCAACACCAATCCTTGGATAATACAGTGTGATTAACAAAGTTGAAGTTTATTATTTAAAACCTTTGCCCTCGGGAATCAAGGAGAAATCTTTATTCACATAGTCCTATTGGAATAAATTATATTAAACTCACCAGGGGATGGCAACTGATGTAAAAATAAACTGACTCTACGGTCGTATACTTGTAACGGCAATGATTCAACTTATTTTTTCTTTATGAAGAAATCTCTGCAAACACAACCGTCGCCGCCAATAAATTCACTATTCTGCCCGTGACTCAACGTAATACATATGATTCTTACTTTATTCGTATCCTTTTATTCCTTTCATTATAAAAATAATCCTTTCGTTGGCGAACCTGCTTTTATATGTGGTTGACTGTTTCCGGTCATAGAAGACGATCGAAGATGATCGAAGCTCGCCATGCATTTCCGGCTTCTAGAATAAATCCGAGACGATGCGAACCGAGCTGTTAAGTGAGCTGTTTATCCGAGTCAAAATAGTTAGTCATTTCCTCTCAACGCGAGACAACGCCTTGGGTCAGAACGGCAGGGAATCGTTTACCGTTATGTCAGCCGGTCAATTTCTTAAGCCCGCGTTTCGAACGTTCTGGACTGAGTAGCAACAGATGTCTTATTTCGATATTCTATGTATGTGCATTTCCGGATTACCTTATAAGGTAATGTTTTGCGACCGGTCGTAACGCCTCCTTACACTAGTGAGTTCGCGCGGTTCGCGTTTACCAATATTAGATAATTACGCATGAAATTTTCCAATATTCTCGCCTGAGAATATCAATGAGTGCGTTACATGCTGCATGACAATATGACTTATGATAATATTCTATGAGAAGTTTACCAAACTTATGATCCTTTGGTAAGAGGTATGGATGCCTACTTCCATATGGTAACCATAACTCTTACCAAAGGATCATAAGTTTGGTAAACTTCTCATAGAATATCATTGCTATTCTCAGGCGAGAATATTGGATAACTTCAATCAAGACGCCATTTTCCAATATATCATTTAACAGTGTCATCGGTAAAATTAGTACTGAAAACTAACAATAGATGGCGTTAGTTGTCCTAAAATTGACCATAACCAAAAACTGAATACAAAATAATTTGAAATTTAAAAACATGTTAATTTAACATTAACAACGCAGTCAGTTTGTACGTAATTAAAAAAAAAGATTTAAAAACCTCCAAGAATCATCCATTGATAATAATGAAAACTTATTTTGCCAATTGATGCATTATATTTCTTTATTAATTGATTGAAAGTCACTTTTACTGTAGTTGTATCGAATTCGCGAAGTACAGTCAAGTTTAGGTATGTTAAACAAGTTAGTATGAACTAATAAGGCTGGATGATATGGATCGATTGGTACTAATGGTTCTGACTCTTGTCAAGTCACGAAGTTATATTTTTAACCATTAATAATTTCATAAACGTACAGCTTCTACGAAAAATGAGTAAGTATAAAAATTGGTAGAATGTTTTGGTATTTTCAATCGCAGGTTTTCAGAACATCCAAATATAGATCGTGTTTAATTCCTTTCTCCAGAGCTTCGTACTTGCAGTAAGTAATTTTTAATTAATGTAATTAATGTTGTGTAATTAATGTAATTAATGTAATTAATGTTAATTAATGTAATTAATTAATGACACATTTGATCCTGAATCATAAATTCCAGAAACTTCCAATACATCATTTAATAGCAACTTTATTTTTATTAATGGTGGCACTTCTAGTTTTTTTGGTTGTCTTCATTTAATTCAACTTCAAGTTCTGAGTTATTTACAGTTTTCATGATTGTTGTTTGATTTTTACCTTTAAACCAACAACTGTCCTCGGGATGGTAGCGTTTCACTTTCTTTTCTTTCATACATATGGGGCATGGTTTCTTCTCTTCATATTTTTGTTTTTGTGTATTGTTAGTACTATAAGTAATGCTTCTTTTTTCATATTTCTTTTTTTCAGCAAAATGTTCCAATTTTCCAATTTCATTGTAAAGATCTTCAGTTCCTTGTATCTTTTCTTGTATCTATCTTCCATCTATTTTGTCAGTGACATAGTTTGGTAAACCATATGCAATGAGATCTATGAGTGTCTCGGTATCAATTGACTTCCTTACTTCCAATAGCAATTTTTCTTTTTTTAAAGCATACTCTAATAATGATCCCGCTTGATATTTATATGACAGGGCGTATCTACTGGGTGACCATCCTCTGTTTCCATAAGTCTCAGTAAAACTTTTTTCCCATTTGTCCCAAGCCGATTCAATTGTGAGTTTCATCATCATGCAGCTATACCAATCGGTACTGGAATTTTCCATAAAAAATTTAAGTATTTCAATTTTATTTTTGTCTCCAATTATTTGGAACCGTTCACACTCTTTATTGAAATTTTCGATCCACTGGCAAGCATTTGAACTTCTGCCGTTGAATTTTTCAATTAAAAATTCCTTTGAAATTTTCTCCAAACTTTGTTTTTCTGACTTGGTTTGTTTATCTATAAGTAATTTTTGTAACAAGTTTTCTAGCATCACATTCGAGCTACTAGGTGTAGGTTTAGCCTTGATTTCTTCTTCGAAAATCTCTTCCAAATAAGTATCATTGAACTGTATGTTTTGGTCATCGTCCAAATATATTTTTGATATGCCTTCTATTAAAATTATCCAGATTTTCCTTGTTTGGTGTCTTTTAGTTAATTATTTTTTTACCTTAGCATAATTGGAAGTCTTACAAATTTCTTCATGGTAGTGTACAGGTTGAGATTCTGTAGGTATTTTGAAAATCTTTCCTTCTGGTGTTGCTATTGAGGTTATGCATATAATGTTTGATTTTTCATCTGCTGCTGTTTTGACAGCGAAATCGAACCTCAACTTTTCCATCTTGTATGGAATAATAGCAATAATGTTGTTTTATAATGATATTTGATCCAAAATTAAAGGCCAAACTGTTTCTCTGAAAAATTAAAGTTTTATTCACAAAACGTTCTTAACTTATTACAAAACACAAAGTAACATGAACAGAAATATTAACTCACCTGAAAAATTAAAGAAACAACATTAAAAGCCCTTAATCCAGGTATTGTTTCTAATAATTACGATTTTAAAATTAAGGTAAAATATTATTTGCTGATTCACGTTCTCCTCAATAATGACAAGTACACTGACAGCTTAGGTTAATCGCGTTTGACATTGACATTACACTCTCAAGTATTTGCACAGAATATTTGTCTACACTCGAAGCGCGCCAAATACAAACATTAATTTTAAAGAAGACAATCATGTTTTCTTTACATGTTTTGTATTTTAGGTGAGCAACACCAATCCTTGGATAATACAGTGTGATTAACAAAGTTGAAGTTTATTATTTAAAACCTTTGCCCTCGGGAATCAAGGAGAAATCTTTATTCACATAGTCCTATTGGAATAAATTATATTAAACTCACCAGGGGATGGCAACTGATGTAAAAATAAACTGACTCTACGGTCGTATACTTGTAACGGCAATGATTCAACTTATTTTTTCTTTATGAAGAAATCTCTGCAAACACAACCGTCGCCGCCAATAAATTCACTATTCTGCCCGTGACTCAACGTAATACATATGATTCTTACTTTATTCGTATCCTTTTATTCCTTTCATTATAAAAATAATCCTTTCGTTGGCGAACCTGCTTTTATATGTGGTTGACTGTTTCCGGTCATAGAAGACGATCGAAGATGATCGAAGCTCGCCATGCATTTCCGGCTTCTAGAATAAATCCGAGACGATGCGAACCGAGCTGTTAAGTGAGCTGTTTATCCGAGTCAAAATAGTTAGTCATTTCCTCTCAACGCGAGACAACGCCTTGGGTCAGAACGGCAGGGAATCGTTTACCGTTATGTCAGCCGGTCAATTTCTTAAGCCCGCGTTTCGAACGTTCTGGACTGAGTAGCAACAGATGTCTTATTTCGATATTCTATGTATGTGCATTTCCGGATTACCTTATAAGGTAATGTTTTGCGACCGGTCGTAACGCCTCCTTACACTAGTGAGTTCGCGCGGTTCGCGTTTACCAATATTAGATAATTACGCATGAAATTTTCCAATATTCTCGCCTGAGAATATCAATGAGTGCGTTACATGCTGCATGACAATATGACTTATGATAATATTCTATGAGAAGTTTACCAAACTTATGATCCTTTGGTAAGAGGTATGGATGCCTACTTCCATATGGTAACCATAACTCTTACCAAAGGATCATAAGTTTGGTAAACTTCTCATAGAATATCATTGCTATTCTCAGGCGAGAATATTGGATAACTTCAATCAAGACGCCATTTTCCAATATATCATTTAACAGTGTCATCGGTAAAATTAGTACTGAAAACTAACAATAGATGGCGTTAGTTGTCCTAAAATTGACCATAACCAAAAACTGAATACAAAATAATTTGAAATTTAAAAACATGTTAATTTAACATTAACAACGCAGTCAGTTTGTACGTAATTAAAAAAAAAGATTTAAAAACCTCCAAGAATCATCCATTGATAATAATGAAAACTTATTTTGCCAATTGATGCATTATATTTCTTTATTAATTGATTGAAAGTCACTTTTACTGTAGTTGTATCGAATTCGCGAAGTACAGTCAAGTTTAGGTATGTTAAACAAGTTAGTATGAACTAATAAGGCTGGATGATATGGATCGATTGGTACTAATGGTTCTGACTCTTGTCAAGTCACGAAGTTATATTTTTAACCATTAATAATTTCATAAACGTACAGCTTCTACGAAAAATGAGTAAGTATAAAAATTGGTAGAATGTTTTGGTATTTTCAATCGCAGGTTTTCAGAACATCCAAATATAGATCGTGTTTAATTCCTTTCTCCAGAGCTTCGTACTTGCAGTAAGTAATTTTTACCTCGCCTTGCGGCCCATAGACAAAGCCAGTAAATCGAAGAACTATCCTCTGGAGAAAGCAGTTAACTGGGGCGGTATTACCCATCAAGAATTACAAGTTGCAAGGTTAAATTTAATTACGGTCGTGACGGTTTCAAATCTTGAGTCTTCTCAATCTTAAACTTTGATCCGATTTATACAATTGCCGCTCCGAAAGCGTTTAACAGTTATTTAGCCGTCAAATCACGATGGCTCTAAAATCTTCATCGAGCTAAATACAACAATGTAAACCACGACACTAATCGACAATTCTACAAAAAAACAGCTCCAACTGTATATTCACTAGACACCCGCGCCACGCCCTTTCCAAAAGTTCTTTCTACAAAAACAGCTCCGACTGTGTATTCACGAGGCGATCCGCACCACTCCATCCGTAATACTTTTCTAAAAGTTCTAGTTCATTCTAACCGTAATAGTGATATGACATTTCAAAGACAATAATCTCAAAAAATGACACCATAAATTACATTTAACTTAGAGCATATATTTCACATATTATAATATAGACGGGCGAAAAGCATACTTGGGATCGAACAGATCGTATACACATTTTTTAACGACGCTTAAGTTTATTGAGTTGTGCTGCAGTGAGGTCAAGATAGCTGACGTTGGCATAGCCAATAATGGGAAGAAGGAGCGTCTTTGCAAGTGCAGTCTTAGTAGATGTTGGTAAAAGTTTTCGCAACCTTCGCAAAGATCCCGCTGCAGCGTACACTTTGCAGCTGGCTTCCTGAATCTGAGCTCTCCAAGATAAGGTGCTACTAATCAGAATAATTGTATTATTAAATTCAACCGGACGTAAAAGTGGCCACTCAATTTTAGCAGTCGTTATTGGGCTCCCAATGACACATGTGATTTTGCAGTGTAAATTTTGAGTCCATAGTCGTTACTCCACGCACTTATAAGATCGGAGTTGATAATATAATGTGTGTGTTGATAACATACATTAAGTACATTCGACACCAGATGGTGTTTATAGCGTGTGTTAGAAATTTAACGTCATCGTAATGGCAACATTTTTGATTGTAATTTTTTTTCTTGTTTGACGTTTTGACGTTGATAGATAGTACTTCGAGACGCTTTGATCGGTCGAGCTGGGCTTCGTAATTGACTGCCGGTTTAAGTTAATTTAATTGATATTTAGCTAATTGTCTTCAGATTCGGTTCCTTTAGTGGTTTACCGTTATGATTGGTCTGATTAGGACTCGCGAGTTTTAGTAGTCACGTTACCATTAGGCGCGATCCGCGATAGATAAATCAGGTGTGTTATAATTACTAATGTGTTATAAATACTTCGGGAGCCTGTACAGCACTTTAGGAGTCATGTATGTGTGACGACGCAGAGAGAATACCAAGAGAGAATACCAAGGGCCCTTGGAACGTCGATATCAAGGACTTCACGCATCTCCAGTAAGTGCTTGATATTGCATTAGTTTATGAATGTGAAATACGAGTTTGCCACCTAGTTTAAATGGAAGTATATAAGGCACTATGAAAGAATGTATAAAAGGTTGTATGTATTTAATGATTGATACGGAGATCGAGCTGAGACATTCGAAAACTTTACAATTCATGATTGGTGATATCTAGTTGTTTCTTTTATAATTTTTTTTGTTGTTTAGTGGAAGTTATATCCATTCTCTGTTTCCGCACATGCGGAGTAAATCAGTTGTTTCCCAGTGATCGGTTGGCTCATAGTAGCTAGGAACTTTGTTTCCCTGACGCTAGGGTGTTTAATGGTTCAAGGTAACTGTTCAGTCCTCTCACCAATGGGGCGATCACTTTGTGATACTTGTAATACCTATAGGACCCATGAGTATAAGCATTAACTCGCTACTAGTCCGTTGGCGAGAAGAATGAACTACGGCGATTCACCGTGTTCTTAATCTAAACTAAATTCATCACGCACTTACTGGAGTTGTGTGGCGTCCTGTTCTCGGCGTCCCAAGAGATCTCTTGGGTAGATTCTTCTCTGCGTCGTCACACAATCATAAACTTAGGAGTTTTGTCTGTTTGAAGAATTGTATTGTCCATCGACCCGCGGTCTCTTTAGTGATAAACCGTATTGTGTTAGGTCGTGGACTCGCGAGTTTTGTAGGCGCGTTCCGCGATAGCTGATACGAGTTTGTTGTAATTCGAATATCTTTGAAGTTGTACAGCACTTTAGGAGTTCATGATTGTGTGGACGTATCAAGACAAAGCAGTGGGGTACCCCGTCAACGGCGCCGAGAACACGGAAGCCACACAACTCCACTAAGTGCTTGATGAATTTAGTTTAGATTAAGAACACGGTGAATCGCCGTAAAGCTCATCCTTCTCGCCAATGAATTAGGTTAGTGATTGAATGTCCTATCTATGGGCCCTAAGACATCTCAAGTATCACAGAGTGATCACAGCATTGGTGAGAAGAGTGAACATTTTTGGTAGCAGTAGCGCGGTTAGCCTCTGAGAGCTGTGAGCACTCCGTAGTGCACTCAGAAGGTAATATCTCGTTGTTAGGTAGGTAACTATACTGTTCCACTGTCCACATATCTTTGATTCCACTGATATAGCTATTTAAATAAGTATTTAAAACAATTTGTTAGCATAGTGATTAAATGTAGGTAGTTCACACATTTAATTATTGGATTAATGTAAATCTTATTTTACTAATTGTTTGCTGGTTTGAACTGTGTTGTATACTTGATATTGATTGGACATTTGGTCCAATATATTAACCCAATCACACATTTAATTAGTGGTTGAATTGTAAAACTTAATATTAAATGTTAATTGTGTGGGACAATTGGTCAAAGATATTGGTGTAATACAATTAGATTTTGCTAGCCCAAAGACAATATTACTAGAATAATATTGTTATATCATTCTAATATTGTTTAGTGAAGCTTAAATTCAATTATTTTTAATAAAATTAACTTATTGTTAGTGGGCATTGATAAAGTGAAACTTGTAGGTAGATATATATCTGAGATTAAGTGACTGCACAAGCACTTAATAGGGTTTTATATAAAGTTCCTAATAGTGTTTAAATAAATAGTTTTGTTACATACATAAAATATTGTAACTTGTAAGTATCGTTTTGCCGCTATGTCGTTCTCATTGTACCGGGCTAAGATTAGCACAGAATTGAGATGGTTTACATCGGTTCAAGGCCTCCTAGGCCGACCAGATAGACAAGATGCACTGTTGGCTCGAGCTTTGGATGCGCCGGCCCGGCTGGAGTTATTGATGGAAACGCTTACCAAGGTCGAGGCCCTTGAGGAGGAGAAGGTCAGCGATCAGACAAGGTCCGCGATGCAGGCTGATGTTGACCAGTGCCTCTCAATTGTTGATGACATTCAGCAGCGCATAGCAGAAATAAAGCGCCAGAGTAGAACTGGCTGTGATGAAGAAGCTGTGGAAGGCCCACACTCTCGCGGGGTTGTATCAAAGCTGCCTCAGATACAACTACCCAGCTTTGATGGAGAGCTCGGTGAGTGGGTCAGCTTCATCAATTTATTTGATAGTTTGGTCCACTTAAGGGAAGATTTACCTAAGGTCTATAAGATGGCACAACTGATGTCAGCTCTGAAGGGAGAGCCTAGGGAACTGGTAGCCCATTTGACGGTGACCGAGGGCAATTATGAGATTGCCTGTCAAATGTTGGTAAGGCGCTACCAGAACAAAAGAAGGCTGGTTGATGCTCAGCTCAAGAGGCTGTTTAGCATCCCTTCGGTGACTCGGGTCTCTGCCATACAGGCAGAAGTGTTGAACCCGTTGTTGAGTGTCACTCGGGCATTAGAAAATTTAGGCTTGCCGGTAGAAGAGTGGTCTTACATGTTAGTATACATAGTACTGTCCCGGCTGCCAGTGGATGTGCAGACCAGATTTGAGCAGCATCATGGTCAGGGTGCAGACAACTTGCCCACCTCTTCTCAGCTCATAGAGTTTTTGGAGGAAGAGTGTCGGAGGGCAGAGAACATGGGTTTGTTCGTGAAGCCCGCTGAGGAGCCACAGAAGGCTACTGGGAGCCCCGTGAGGAGGGGACTACCGCAGAGAGGGCCAAAGCAGTTGTATGGACACATGGGTGCCTCAACGCCTGTACAGGATGCCTGCCTGTATTGTAAACAGGATGGCCATAGTGTGGCCGCCTGCCTTAGATTTAGGGACCAGAGAGTCCAAGGGCGACGCCAGATCACCAAGGAGCGTGGCTGGTGTTTTTTGTGTCTGGGTCCTCATTTAGCAAGGGATTGCGCTTGGTCCGCAATGTGTAAGTTTTGTGGAGGCCGACATCTTGAGTTGCTCTGCATGAATAGGCCCGGACAACATCATGCAGATGGACAGGGCCGGACTCAGGGACGGATGGGGTCAAGTACACAGGGCCGGACTTGGAACCTGGGTCCACGGGACCAGGGCCTTCATAGGGAAGATGTTGGGGCCGATGTTCAGGCCAACATCGCGCGCGGTTCCCCGACCTATTGGCAGGCCAGGGGCTCAGTTGGAGCTGGCACGGACGGGTGTGCGTATGCACCCTCGAGTATGGAACGGCTAGTTAGAACGCCGCCTCGGGTGCCATCGCGCTCGCCGCCGACCACTAGAACGCCGCCTCGGGTGTCATCGTGCTCGCCGAAGATGACGACATTTCGTCGATTTTCGCCGCCCATCATGGAACGCCCTCGGTTGGATCACCGCATCCCCCCTATCCGTGGACGGCACCAAGTAGAGCGCCGCGACTGGAGGGGCACTTACGAGGGACCATGGGATCCCTACCACGGCATTGATATGCCCGGTTGCTCGGGCTATAATGCGTGGGGCCCCGGGGGCCCCCGCTAGGAAATTGCAGCCCAATCAAATTTGGTCCCCAACCGGAGGCTATAGTCTTGCCCACTGCCTCCGTGTGTGTTTGGGGTTTGATCTCGACACCCCAGGTACGGTTGACGTGCTACTGGGAGTAGACGTTCTGGGTAAGTTTTGTTGTCGGATAGGCCCAGAATGAGACTCCAGACTAAATGGGATACGAGACGGAGTCTTTACAGACTGCCGCGTGGGGCACTCTAAACATCCCTCTACTCTAGCTGAACGGACAGGACCGGTGGCTCTTCGAAGCCACGAGGACGTAAACCTCTATAAAAAATACCCCAAGCTCACGCTCTGACGCCTGGCAATGAGCGGAATCGCTGGAGCTGTCCCGTGGCGTCGGCCAAAGTTTTGGGCGACGCCGGCAGGCTACTCATCGGTTTTGTGAGCGCCAGGGTAACAGTCCTGGCGGCAAGACCGATGAGATGCTACAAATGCCTAGCATCGGGGCGCACACGCGTCAAGTGTGACAGCTGCTTCGACTGCAGCGGACTCTGTTTCCGCTGCGGTCGACCGGGGCACAAGGCTGCGGAATGCCCTGCGGCCCCTCACTGCCCTGTATGTGCGGCGGGCAATAAGCCTGCCAATCACCAGATGGGGCAGGGGGGCTGCAAACCTTCCCGCGCTTCTCGGCAGACGTCGGGGGCTAGCCTAGCGACCCAGGCAGCCTCCGACGTTGTCCGTCCGTCTCAAACGACGCCTATGGAGGGGGTTGTAGAAACGATCCAGTAATGGATCAAATCTGCAACCTCCTTGTCCAGACGAACCTGAACCACTGTGCCGCGGCGCAGGATCTCTTCCTGCAAACCATGGCGCAGTGGTCGATTGGTGTTGCTGTAGTCGCGGAGCCCTACTTCGTTCCTCCCCGTCCAAACTGGATGTGTGACTGGGACGGCTCCGTGGCAGTCGTCGGTTCCGCGGCGGATCATTCGCCGCCCTTGTCGTTAAAAGACAAGGGCTCTGGATATGTTGCCGCCAAGTGGGGGGGGATTACCGTTTACGGTGTTTACTTCTCCCCCAACCGGAGTTTGAGCGACTTCGAGGTCTTCCTCAACAGCTTGGAGACCTCGATGCGGCGATTAGCGTCTGGGCACGTCCTCGTGCTGGGAGACTTCAACGCAAAATCCATTGCGTGGGGGTCCCCCAGGACGGACGCCAAGGGCGAGGCCGTCGAGGAGTGGGTGGCTTCGGTGGGCCTCTGTTTATTAAACAGAGGCTCCACCAACACGTGCGTGCGACAGCAAGGGGGGTCGATAGTGGACCTTTCGTTTGCTACCCCTGCTGTTGCCGCACGAGTAAGGAACTGGTGTGTCCTGGAAGAGGTCGAGACGCTCTCGGATCATTTGTACATCCGATTCGAGCTCTCCCGGTCCCAGAGCCCCAGTAGGGGTCACATGGCGCGGCATCCTTCCCGCTTTCCGCGGTGGGCTGTTGCCAAGCTGGATAGGGACCTACTAGAGGAGGCGGCCATTATTCAATCTTGGCTGTCTCCGCAGGCCTTGACCGAGGAGGTCGGCGTGGACGTGGGGGCTGGCCGTTTTCGCGATGCGATTACGCAAATTTGCGATACGGTCCTGCCCCGCATCCAAGGTCGTCGGCCTCCTCGGAAGGAGGTTTACTGGTGGTCCCAGGAGTTGGCGGACCTCCGTGCGGCCTGTACTCGTGCCCGGAGGTCCTACACCCGTAGCAGGCGACGCCACCGTGGAGACGGTGGCGGAGACCAGCTTCATGAGGAGTACCGCGAAGCTCGGAAAATCTGAAGCTGGCCATTTGCCGCGCCAAAAGGAGATGCTGGAGAGTCTCGACCGTGACCCCTGGGGTCGCCCATATCATGCGGTGCGTCAGAAGCTCCGCACGTCGGCCCCCCCCCTTACCGAGCCTCTCCAGCCCAGCTTCCTCTTCGGCTTCTCCAGGGCTGGGCGTTATTTGTTACGCCGATGACACGTTGGTCACAGCCCGGGGGGCGAACTTCCAAGAGGCGGCGTGCCTGGCCACCAGGGGTATTTCTCTGGTGGTCGGGCGCATCGAGGCGCTGGGCTTACGGGTGGCCCTGGACAAGACAGAGGCCCTATTGTTCCATGGGCCCCGTCGTGGTCCACCCGCCGGCGCCTCCATAGAGGTCAACTCGGTCCTCGTACCGGTTCGGGCCCAGATGAAGTATCTGGGCCTGATCCCCGACGGTAGGTGGCTCTTCGACGAGCACTTCCGACAGCTTGGTCCAAAGCTGGTCGACGCTGAGTATGACGCGGAGTATGGCTATCGCCCTCCGCCCGAAGAGGTACGCGAGGGGCGTGAAGCCGCCCGTCGAGCCACTATGGCTAGATGGTCGTTCCGGCTGGAGACTCCACGCGCTGGCTTTGCCACCGTGGAGGCTCTCCAGCCGGTCATCCTCGAGTGGGCAGGGCGGCAGCACGGGACCCTTTCCTTTCGACTGACGCAGGTCCTTTCCGGGCACGGTTGCTTCGTGAAGTACCTGCACTCGGTCGCCAGGAGGGAACTGAGTCCCGCCTGCCACCACTGCGACTGCAGTGAGGACTCGGCCCAGCATACGCTGGCGATCTGCCCCGCATGGGCGACGCAGCGCCGGGCCCTCACTGCAGTCATCGGAGGAGATCTCTCGCTACCGGCCGTCATACGCTCCATGGCCGGTAGCGATAGCAGTTTTACCGCGGTCGCAGCCTTCTGCGAAGATGTCATCTCGCAGAAGGTGGCGGAGAAGGCCCGGGAGGACGATGTCCACTCGGACCCAATCCGCCGTCGGCGAACCGGGCGGCGGAGGCGCGCCTATCAGCGCCTCATGCCGCCCTGAGTGTGGCCGCGGATGGTCGGGACGGGTTATCCCATCCATCCGCTTTAGTGGCCACCCGCGAGGGGGCGACGTACGCGTGTGCCGTACGTCGCCTAAATTGAGAGTCATACCAGCAGACGGTGCCCGCTTCAGTGCGGGCAAGCGCCGGGAGGGGTCCGGACGTGTTAATAACTGCAGTTCCCGGATTCCTCCCTTCACAGGCGCAGAGTGGCACACCGTGTGGTTTTAGTCGGTTCGAGTCCGACACACCGCCCCGCCGCAAGCCCCGGTGGGGTGACGGTCCGAGGGGATTTCCACACGTTCAGAAAAAAAAAAAAAAAAAAAAGGGATCCTAGAGAACCCCCCAATGTATCCCTACGTTGTCGTCGTGGTGGGGCTTGCGTGAGTCGATGATTTCTGGGGCTATGCCGGTAGAGCCACTCATGCCGGATAGGCCCAGAAAGAGACTCCAGACTAAATGGGATACGAGACGGAGTCTTTACAGACTGCCACGTGGGGCACTCTAATGGGCGTATTAGAGTGCTAGTAGTTCCGAGAGGGACAGGGGGCGGACGGATCCGGTCTGGTGCAGACCCCGTCCGGCCCAGCCGTAATCCTGAACGGACAGGACCGGTGGCTCTTCGCAGCCACGAGGACGTAAACCTCTATAAAAATACCCTAAGCTCACGCTCTGACGCCTGGCAATGAGCTGAATCGCTGGAGGGAGTCCAGTGCCAAGGGCGTCCTTTGTCGGAGGACACAAAACTCAACCAAACATGACATGGAACAAAATAGGCATAAACCTACCCAGGAGGGTCCTAGACGCGACGCGTCTGGGGAATCCCTCCCGGAGCCAGTCGGCTCCGGCAGCCCCCAATCGTATTATGGGGGGGGGGGGGGCATTCACTGTCTAACACGCCCGTCGCCGAGCGTCAAATCCGGCACCGACATAAACGCGAAGGACGCGAATAAAAGAAGTGGGGCAGTGTCGCGCCCGTCGAGGAACAGCCGAGGGCAGTTCCGGAAGGCTCCAATGAGGAGATTGCTGGGAGCCGAAGAACACGCGTGCGTTCTAGCACGCGTTCCAAGTCCGCCGTGGTTGTGGCGAGCAGCGGTTCCGGTGCGAGGAGCGCCGGAGCCGATGGACGTGGAGGCAGACCGGAAGCGCGGACGCCCCCAGGGTTGCGAGAGCGACATCGCTCAGGAGATGTTGCCTCCTGTTGTAATAATACTGGCTTTATAGTGTTTTTATAACGTATTCAAAATTCTTCCTATTCTATGTAACTAGGTTACCATATACTTCAATAAAATAACAACTAGATGAAACACATCTTTTATTTTCAAATACAAAAATTACAACAAATCGTTATCAGCACGAAGTCTCTAGTATTTGTTTATAAAGAAAAATAATGCGTGTTTTCATATTAATTCATTGAAGTGATATTTGTGTGATTTTATTTTTTTTGGGTACGAAACATAATAGTTCTTCGCATACTCTTCTGAGATGGCGAACCCAAATGGAGACACAAATGAGCGAGGTATGCGTAGTTCCTCTATTCCAATGTTCACCCTACATAATAGAGAAGGGTATAGTACGTGGAAGTTTAAAATGCGTAATTTCCTTATACATGAGGAGTTGTGGGAAGCGATCAGTGGCTACCCAACAGGGATGAACGTTTCCAATGTCACAAAGATGAGGAGCGATCAGAAGGCATTAACAAAAATTTGTCTTACCCTGGAATCATCTGCAATTACGCATGTCCGAAGTGCAACTACTGCAGCGGAAGCATGGAAAGCTCTACAAAATGCTTATGAGGACAAAGGTATGGGTCGGCGTTTATATTTAGAACGGAATTTATACAGATTGAGACTTGAAGATTTTGATAATAATATTGAGTCATATATCAATGCTGTTATTTCCACTGCTCAAGATTTGGCGGATATAGACAAAGTAATAGATGATACGTCCTTTGCTGCTATTCTATTGGGAGGTCTTACGTCGAGATATGACCCATTGATTATGTCTCTCGAAAATAGTAATGTTATCGTTACCACTGAACTGGTAAAGTCCAAATTACTGAACGAAATGTCCAAGGAAAGCTCGATAAAACTGGAAACAGCTATGAAGTCAAAGGTTGATGCCTCTTCTGTTAAATCAAAGGCAAAGAAAATTGTGTGCTATGGTTGTGGAGAACCAGGTCACAAGAGACCAAACTGTCCTCTGAAGAAAAATAATGTCATGAAAAGGAAGAATCCCACTAATAAGGACTCGACCTCTGTGTCTGTTTTAGGAGCAACAAATAATTATGACAGAGACAAATGGTACATTGATTCGGGCGCGACCAAACACATGACTTCAAGACGAGATTGGTTTGTAGACATAAAGCCTATTGATAATAAGGTAACAGTTGCAAACGGGACGAAGATTGACGCTGAAGGCATCGGTAAAATATCGATAAATACCGAAAGCAACGTCAATACAATTAATGATGTTATGTATGTACCTAACTTGCAAACAAATCTTTTATCTGTGAAGACAGCAGTTGAGAAAGGTTTTACTGTAATGTTTGATAAGTCGGGTTGTAATTTATTTAATTCAAAAACCTTCTCCTTTACAGGTGATGCGGTTCTACATGGCTCGCCCAGTGGTGGATTGTACACACTTGATTGTGACGTAAATATTCCCCAATTTAGAGCCTATGACGTGCACTCTGATTCATTGTCTAAGTATCAGGTATGGCATAAGCGTTTAGGTCATTTATGTCGCGTCGGTATGAATCTGCTGAAAAATAGTCATAAGATTATTGATTATAAGGATGTGGATAAAAATCCATGTGTTGCTTGTGTTCAAGCGAAACAAGCTCGTAAACCGTTTAAACCGATTACTTATAAAAGAGCAACTTCAATATTAGAACTGATCCACTCTGACCTTTGTGGACCAATGTCAGTTAGCTCTTTTCAGGGTAATAAATACTTTTTAGTTTTTATAGACGATTTTTCGAGAACTATATTTGTGTATTTTGTTTCTTCTAAGACAGAGGTAAAAGATAGATTTTGTCATTTCCAGTCTATGGTTGAAAGACAAACTGGGGCTCAAATTAAAACAATAAGGACGGATAATGGAAAGGAATTCGTCAATAGTGAATTCTCAAGTTATCTTAGATCTTGTGGTATAAAGCATCAAACTACGGTACCATATAGCCCTCAGCAGAATGGTGTTGCCGAGCGTACTAATCGCTCAATTGTAGAAAAGGCACGCTCACTTATGGCTGAAAGCGATCTTTCTAAAGTTTTTTGGGAAGATGCTGTTCGAACGGCTGTATATCTAAAGAATAGATGCCCACACCATGCCTTAAATAATAAAACTCCCTCCGAGTTGTGGAATGGTTGCAAACCAGACCTAGGTAATCTCAGAGTTTTTGGGTGTAGAGCTCTTATACATATACCTTCTTGTCACCGTAAGAAATTGGATCTCAAGGCTGATGAAGCTGTATTTGTAGGCTATACAGAAGATCCTAATACGTATCTTTTTAAAAAACCATCTTGTCCTAGCATCTTACAAAAGTCTAGAGACGTTACATTTTTTGAAGATTGTTTTTCTAGTTTAAATAATAGAAATGTCAACAATACTAAGACTTCTACTGAACCTTTAGTACTGTCTAATAGTCTCCCTATACCGGAAGAAAACAGTACAGTTCAAGAGTTTTTTGATCAAATTTCAGTGGTCACTGTTGAACCAGCTCCAGGCCATACAGTTGTCACTGAAGATCAGACTGCTGAAACTGATCAATTCTTTGAAGCAATTGAGGAAGAAGTAGTTTCTACTAGTCAAAATGATGGACATAGATATCCATCACGAGATCGAAAACATCCTAATTACTTCTCATACCAAGTGTCTAGTCAAGTGTCTGATGAGCCTAGAACTTATAATGAGGCTATATTGGCTGATGATGTTGATAAGTGGCAGATGGCAATGACAGATGAATATAATTCATTGATGAAGCTGAAGACATGGAAATTGGCTAACAGAGAAAACAAGAAAGTTATACAATGTAAATGGGTCTATAAGTTAAAGAAAGATCCAGCAGGAAATGTTGTGAAGTACAAAGCAAGATTAGTTGCTAAGGGATTCACCCAGACGCCAGGTGTAGACTATTTTGAGACATTTTCTCCTGTCGTGCGGCACTCCTCTTTACGTACTCTACTGGCTCTCGCAGCTGAATTGGGTTTGAAGATGCGTCACTTGGACGTTGACACTGCATTTTTAAATGGGGATCTGCTAGAGAAAGTCTACATGGAGCAACCTCAAGGTTTTAAAGTAAAAGGTATGGAGAACAAAGTGTGTCTCTTACAAAAATCCTTGTATGGACTTAAACAAGCTCCACGTGCCTGGAATATAAAGTTAGATGAAACTTTATCGTCTTTTGGTTTTGTGAAAACTCCATCTGAACCATGTGTGTATACCAAACTTTTTGGAAAAGAGTTGGTTATAGTTGCAGTCTTTGTCGATGATATAATTCTTTTTTATAGAAATGACAAGACGTGTGACATTGTCAAAAATGACTTGAAAAAATGTTTTTCGATAAAAGATTTGGGCTATTTAAGCTATTATCTTGGTTTAAATATAACCAGGAAAAATGATGAAATAAAAGTACATCAGAAAAATTATATAAATAATCTTTTACAAAAGTTTGGAATGGAGAACTGTAAAACTTGTACAACTCCAATATCTGGAAAACTAGAGGTCAGTACCAGCAATGATAGTGATCATAATCTAGAAGTATATCCCTATCAAGAATTAATTGGTTGCCTCATGTTCCTGAGTGTTAATACTCGTCCAGACATCGCATACGCGACTAGAAGAAAGTTCTTCTTCTGGAAAACTAGAGGTCAGTACCAGCAATGATAGTGATCATAATCTAGAAGTATATCCCTATCAAGAATTAATTGGTTGCCTCATGTTCCTGAGTGTTAATACTCGTCCAGACATCGCATACGCGACTAGTTACCTGAGTCAGTTCAATACTCGGTACAACAAGACTCACTGGTTAGCCGCGAAGAGAGTCTTACAATATCTAAAAGGCACTTTAGATTACTTGATTTGTTATAGAAAATCAGATATGCCACTTGTAGGATTTTGCGATGCCGATTGGGCAAACTGTGATATAGATCGCCGTTCTTATACGGGTTACTGTTTTAAATTAGCAGGCAGCCCGGTTTCATGGGCTTCAAGGAAGCAGCAAACCGTAGTCTTGTCCTCAGCGGAAGCCGAGTATATATGGCAATAACTGAAGCTACGAAGGAAGCGATTTATTTAAGGAGATTTATCACTGAATTAATTTCAGATCCTATGGTAAGGCAAAAGTTATTACCTAATACCATAACTGTTTGTACCGATAGTCAGAGTGCACAGAGTTTGGCTTTAAATCCGGTACACCACCATAGGACGAAACATATAGATACCAAATATCACTTTATTAGAGAAAAGATTAGTGATAATTCGGTAAACTTAAAATATATCAAATCAAGTGATATGCCCGCTGACATCTTAACTAAACGATTGCAGCGTGTGGCACATGATAGATGTGTACTAGGCTTAGGTTTAGTGTAAATATATTTTACACGTTTACTTTGGTACTTAGTATACATTTTCATACTGTTTTCTTTTAATTGATATATTTTGAGTTCATTTTTATGTTTTATTTACTCTAGAGAATTTTGATTAAGGGGGTGTGTTGTAATAATACTGGCTTTATAGTGTTTTTATAACGTATTCAAAATTCTTCCTATTCTATGTAACTAGGTTACCATATACTTCAATAAAATAACAACTAGATGAAACACATCTTTTATTTTCAAATACAAAAATTACAACATTAAGAACAAGTTATATCACGTTCAATACGTTCATACAGGCGATTCTCAAGGATCGTAGCTCAGGTCACTACTTTTTAACAGTTTCGTGAATGAAATTAGCTATTGTTTTCTCTATGATATAGATAGAACCCCGCTGACTGCGGCACGAACGAGCCGGCTCGACCGGGGCGGTACTACCCTCTTATAGAAGACCAAACTAAAATTAGAGCATCCGTGCTGAAACCAATGTTCCCCAAATCGGTTTCATTTAAAAGATATTTTAAGAAATCTAAACAATGCATTAGGGACTAAAACAACAAATAAAATTTTCCTGTTTTCTATCACATAAAGGAAATCCTAGTCTATACATAAATAACTATATTGCCTTGACTGATTCATCAACGCAGACCCTAAATCGCTTATGTTACAAATTTCAAATGTTAACAACTGATAATTTTTATGTAATTAGTATCCACTTAAAAAGGAATTCTTGGAAATTTCAACTTAGGAAAAAAACATGAAATGAAAGTTTGCCATTTTTAAAGTAAGAAACACGAAATAACCGCCCGAGCAGAGACCTGGGCACTAAAGAAATTAAAAAAGGAATATAATATTTATAACTTTTCAAAAAGGCAATAAATTTCTTGGTGCCCGATCTTTCCAGAACCGGTTACCGCGACAGCGCAGCCCTTCACCTGATTTTATCCCACGGAATGCGCATGATTTCGAATCAATGCAAATGATATACAAATTTATGTGAGAAGTGATGACCGCTGGCCTTAAGATTGTACATTTCACCTTTGACAGTTGATATTGAAGGATCTATGAGATGACCCGGGCCATTGTCGATGTTTAAAAAAAACAGAGAAAAAGTAATTTCATCCGTGGATCTACAAGTGTTAAAAAGTTTGAATAGTATTTAAGTAGTTAAGTAATTTCGTTGTTAAAAAAGTGTATAAATGGATTGGTTTTGTAGTAATATAAACAATGAAATAAAACAAAATATATGTACCATTTAGCTAAATGCATACAATTTTAGTGCACATTAAACAAAAGTAATAACTGCTATTAAAAAACAAATAGAAGTGATAAATAAATAAGTATCCAAAAGCGAATATTTATTCAAAAGTCCGCAGTAGTAAAGTTTAAAGTGAGAAAAGTGAATTAGCGGAAAAGGTAATATGGACTGATTGAAGAAAAAAATACATTTCTAGAAGAAAGTTCTGCTTAGTTATCAATTCTAGACAGAGTTTAACGCTACATCATTCTTAGTGTAAAAAAGTAAGTAAGCAATTTCTTTTTATCCGACTACGACGAAGCCAAAGGAACGGTCAAGTTTTGGCAGTCTATGTACGTTTGTATATTCCACCGTAGCGCTTAAAACACTAAGCCGATTTTAATGAATGAGGTATCAATATCACAGTGCGCATACTTTACAATTTTTTTAAAATTGATAAGTGTATTTGATTGGTTAACCCAAAAATTGTTTTAGTGTTAGATATTTCATTCATCAAGGAAAGTTTTAGCTTATAAAAAATCAAGCTACGACTAATACGAGCCTTGTATCAATGAAAAATGATCTAGAACCCGGTAAATACTTTATTATTATTATGAGATGCAGTCGATGTTGCAAGTGTCCGTTTTTTTACAACTTGAAAGAGGTATGCGTTTATATTACATTTTCCTCTGATACTTAACTATAATAGCCTTTGATATTTGACTGCTAGACACAGGCCTCTTCTCACAGAGAAGGATTTTGCCTACCACGCTTTTGGTCTAGGTTAGTATATGGTTTGTTTCAAGTCTGGGAGGGGACGGGGGGAGTCTCAGGCGCAGAGTGGCACTCCGTGTGGTTTTAGTCGGTTCGATTCCGACACACCGCCCCGCCGCGAACTCGGCCCGAGGGGGTTTCCACAGGAAAAAAAAAGGTTTGTTTCAAGTATTCCTTCTTTTGCAGTGGTAATGTGTTGTGTAGTTTGCTCCCTTAGTTACCTCTTGCGACACCCACAGGATGAAAGTGGTGGTGACACTTCGTATAAATATTCCGTCACCACACAGACAATATTATACAACCAATACAACGACTGCATGTTTGGCCTAGTGGTTTGACAACACTTTGTGTTATCCACAAAATGATGTTTTGAGTTTGGGTGTTCTTTGTGCCCGTTTCATGTGTTTGTAAAGTCCCCCGCGAGCCCGCGACACAGGATTTATTCCTAGTGCGGGAGTTGTCTTTAAAAAAATGAGGCAGATACATTTCAATACGCCGCCATATTGCATTGGCAATGAGTATGGTGGCCACCACTCTTGGTTTGTGCTCATGTTTTTCATCAGGCAGAGTAGAGTAACTTTGACAGGCACAAAAACGCACGGCACGGCTAGGTTAATAGGTGTGGAAACCTGCATAGTTAAGCAACACACACGAACCGGTTTACCTGTAAAATTAAACCATATAGGTAAACCTGTTAGGTACAATCTAACGCGTATACCTTTAATCTGCAGGAACACCTGCACTGATTGTTAGGAACTACCTCTGCCCTTGAACACAAGGGCAGAGGTAGTTCCTAACAATCAGGTGATGTCTAATAACATGAAAGTACACTTTATGCAACACAAAATAAAGGCACTTTTCCTCAAAATCATATTTGACGCTAATATAATAATTTATTAACTTCACATATCTCAGACACGAATCAGACTACTGATTTCAAACTAGGCAGATAATTACAGAGCTTTTGCCCGCCGCTACGCCCGTGTGTCTTATTACCGTGGGAGCGTTGAGCACTTTTTGGTTGAACAAAAATCATGGTACTCGCGTCATCGTCACCGCACGCTTTCCGTGACCTATATTTGTTACTTCTTTCTATCGCGCAGTTTATTTAAAGAGTAAAGAGTTTCATTTCAAGTGAGCTTAAACAACTATTTGTTTGTAGTTTTGAGTTTTCACTTCTGTTGGCAGTTCTCATCACTGCTTTGTGATTTTTTTGTATGTTATCTTCATATGATTGAAAGAATGGAGATTTCTTCTTTATATCAACAACATTTATCTTTAAATAGTGTTATATGGCAAATTAAGGGTTATAATGGCAATGAACTCCCCAAAAACTTTGTCAGGAGCAGGTGACACTGGCCCTTAACTGTAAAAGTCTCAGATAAAACTTTGTCAGTAGCAGGTGACACTGGCCCTTAACCGTATAAGTCTCAGATAAAACTTTGTCAGGAGCAACTTTGTCAGGAGCATGTGACACTGGCCCTTAACCGTATAAGTCTCAGATAAAACTTTGTCAGGAGTAGGTGACACTGGCCCTTAACCGTAAGTCTCAGATACCATGATAAATCAAATCATTATTTTTTTATTTATTATAAGAGGAATAATATTAATAATATGAAATTAAATTTAAGGTAATAATATTAATTTTATTCTATTATAAGTTAACGGCTGTGATCAATAACCTATCTCCAGTTTTAACTAGATGTAGGTTAACGATAATCATTGCAGTCTGAATTTACCTTAAAAATTGTATTTGTCCTTCAAAAATTTGAACAAAAAATCCTTCATACCAATGAAAGTATTGAGTCACTTTTAACTAGAAATAGGTGATTGAAAAAGGCCGTTAGATGATTTATAAAATATCCGACATTAATTTTCAGTCAACGATTCTCGCAACAAAAGTGCGACGTGAACAGATACGAAAGTCAAATAAAGCGAAATCATGCATTCATTTCACTTCACGTACCATCTCATTTGCGGGCACATAGGAGAAACAAACACCTACCTTGCTATATTTTCGAATTTTATGCCTACCACGTCCGACCCCTCGCGTCAGTGTTCAACCGTAGTTTTTGATAGTATGCAACTTCGTAGACCCGTCACCGCTGGTACAACTCCCAACTTTAGATGAAAATTTCTGCATGGAGAGAGGGCAGCATAGTTCTACTTAGTTTGGTTAAGTGTGGTAGTGTGCGTTAGTAGTTGAATGATAGTGAAGGGGTTGAGGCATAGGGGCGCCCCCGGCGCGTCATCGCACTGACTACTGCGTTTGTGTTAGGAACATTTAAAATGCTCACCCTGTGACGATCACTGCGCGGCCATATTAGTTTTTTTTCCTGTTTTTTTTTTTGCAAATTACGATGAGGGTATGATTATTTTAAAGTTCGATTTTGTACTCTATTATACTTCGTGAAATACATACTATATATATATACTTTAAATATTATGGTTTTTATTCATTTACTGTTACATACTATGCAAACTTTCAGCAACCTTTTTTTGCACTAACTTTTTATAATATTGTCGTTTTGCGTGTAAATTTCGTGTATAAATTATAAAAAGCTAAAATAACTTACTTTGCCAAAATTACTTGTAATGTATGATTAATATTTTTTTTATATTCTGCGGTTATACGGCAAGTACCTGGGAATCAAGTTTCGTACTATCGATTATTCTCAACCATTCAATTATGATGTGAAGCACAAGTTAAAGACAAAACAGCAATTTGTAGAAACATCCACAAATTGTTCGTATGTAATAATTATCTATATCTATACTAATATTAGAAACGCGAAAGTTTGTAAGTATGGACGGATGGATGGATGTTTGTTTGTTACTCTTTCACGCAAAAACTACTGAACGGATTTGGATGAAACTTTACAGTAATATAGCTTATACATCAGAATAGCACACACGCTACTATTTGCCGCGATAACCGACATATACGCAGGCGGAGCCGCGGGCAACCACTAGTATAATATAATGTTAAAAGACTCGTTCCTGTTTTGATTGCATGCACTTCGTCTAGGAGATAAAATATTGAGTGTGAGTGAAACGTATATGGTGGGGGGTGAATATAATAATTTATTAACTTCACATATCTCAGACACGAATCAGACTACTGATTTCAAACTAGGCAGATAATTACAGAGCTTTTGCCCGCCGCTACGCCCGTGTGTCTTATTACCGTGGGAGCGTTGAGCACTTTTTGGTTGAACAAAAATCATGGTACTCGCGTCATCGTCACCGCACGCTTTCCGTGACCTATATTTGTTACTTCTTTCTATCGCGCAGTTTATTTAAAGAGTAAAGAGTTTCATTTCAAGTGAGCTTAAACAACTATTTGTTTGTAGTTTTGAGTTTTCACTTCTGTTGGCAGTTCTCATCACTGCTTTGTGATTTTTTTGTATGTTATCTTCATATGATTGAAAGAATGGAGATTTCTTCTTTATATCAACAACATTTATCTTTAAATAGTGTTATATGGCAAATTAAGGGTTATAATGGCAATGAACTCCCCAAAAACTTTGTCAGGAGCAGGTGACACTGGCCCTTAACTGTAAAAGTCTCAGATAAAACTTTGTCAGTAGCAGGTGACACTGGCCCTTAACCGTATAAGTCTCAGATAAAACTTTGTCAGGAGCAACTTTGTCAGGAGCATGTGACACTGGCCCTTAACCGTATAAGTCTCAGATAAAACTTTGTCAGGAGTAGGTGACACTGGCCCTTAACCGTAAGTCTCAGATACCATGATAAATCAAATCATTATTTTTTTATTTATTATAAGAGGAATAATATTAATAATATGAAATTAAATTTAAGGTAATAATATTAATTTTATTCTATTATAAGTTAACGGCTGTGATCAATAACCTATCTCCAGTTTTAACTAGATGTAGGTTAACGATAATCATTGCAGTCTGAATTTACCTTAAAAATTGTATTTGTCCTTCAAAAATTTGAACAAAAAATCCTTCATACCAATGAAAGTATTGAGTCACTTTTAACTAGAAATAGGTGATTGAAAAAGGCCGTTAGATGATTTATAAAATATCCGACATTAATTTTCAGTCAACGATTCTCGCAACAAAAGTGCGACGTGAACAGATACGAAAGTCAAATAAAGCGAAATCATGCATTCATTTCACTTCACGTACCATCTCATTTGCGGGCACATAGGAGAAACAAACACCTACCTTGCTATATTTTCGAATTTTATGCCTACCACGTCCGACCCCTCGCGTCAGTGTTCAACCGTAGTTTTTGATAGTATGCAACTTCGTAGACCCGTCACCGCTGGTACAACTCCCAACTTTAGATGAAAATTTCTGCATGGAGAGAGGGCAGCATAGTTCTACTTAGTTTGGTTAAGTGTGGTAGTGTGCGTTAGTAGTTGAATGATAGTGAAGGGGTTGAGGCATAGGGGCGCCCCCGGCGCGTCATCGCACTGACTACTGCGTTTGTGTTAGGAACATTTAAAATGCTCACCCTGTGACGATCACTGCGCGGCCATATTAGTTTTTTTTCCTGTTTTTTTTTTTGCAAATTACGATGAGGGTATGATTATTTTAAAGTTCGATTTTGTACTCTATTATACTTCGTGAAATACATACTATATATATATACTTTAAATATTATGGTTTTTATTCATTTACTGTTACATACTATGCAAACTTTCAGCAACCTTTTTTTGCACTAACTTTTTATAATATTGTCGTTTTGCGTGTAAATTTCGTGTATAAATTATAAAAAGCTAAAATAACTTACTTTGCCAAAATTACTTGTAATGTATGATTAATATTTTTTTTATATTCTGCGGTTATACGGCAAGTACCTGGGAATCAAGTTTCGTACTATCGATTATTCTCAACCATTCAATTATGATGTGAAGCACAAGTTAAAGACAAAACAGCAATTTGTAGAAACATCCACAAATTGTTCGTATGTAATAATTATCTATATCTATACTAATATTAGAAACGCGAAAGTTTGTAAGTATGGACGGATGGATGGATGTTTGTTTGTTACTCTTTCACGCAAAAACTACTGAACGGATTTGGATGAAACTTTACAGTAATATAGCTTATACATCAGAATAGCACACACGCTACTATTTGCCGCGATAACCGACATATACGCAGGCGGAGCCGCGGGCAACCACTAGTGAGAAATAATTGTATGTATCACCAAAGAATACTTTCAGATGAGCTGGCTTTCTAATTCATATTTACTTTGTAGATTCATTGTCGTGTTCTTTGCTGTCTATCTGGCTTTCTTTTGTAATCTGGGCTTTGATTCTTAAGAAAAGACTCTTATCTTCACTGGAATTACCGAACTACACGCGTACAAAAACTAGTTATGACAAAGTTTAATGTTGGATTTTTCGCCGACTAATTGAGAAGTTCGTTTTGCAGCACCAGGGTAATTTTGACTCATATCAAAAGAAGAACCAATTTTTAAAAATCTCAAATGTCTACATGCGCCACTATCATTTTATCATCCCCCACCATATACGTTTCACTCACACTCAATATTTTATCTCCTAGACGAAGTGCATGCAATCAAAACAGGAACGAGTCTTTTAACATTATATTATACTAGTGGTTGCCCGCGGCTCCGTCCACGTGTATGTCGGTTATCGCGGCAAATAGTAGCGTGTGTGTTATTCTGATGTATAAGCTATATTACTGTAAAGTTTCATCCAAATCCGTTCAGCAGTTTTTGCGTGAAAGAGTAATAAACATACATACATCCATTCATCCATCCATCCATCCATACTTACAAACTTTCGCGTTTATAATATTAGTATAGATATAGATGTACCATTGTATTGAGTTTGTTTTGTTGTTCAAAAAATTCACATAAAATCAACTTGCTTTTGATTGTGGTTCCGCCCGCGTGTATCGGGTAAATGTAGCCTATGTGTTAGTCTGATGTATAAGCTATAATTATTGTAAAGTTTTATCCAAAGCTGTTTGGTATTTTTTGCATGAAAGAGTAACAAACATTCTTATAATTATATATCCATCCTTACAAACTTTAGCATTTATAACATCATCAGTAAGACAGGACATGTCGTTAATTCGTATACCTACCCCCTCAACTTCCAACTTAACAGTATGAATTAAGTTAATAAATTGGCTGTTTAAAAAGCGGACTGTTAATAATACGCCAGAAAACATAGTGACATATACATGTATTTTATAACGTAATGATTCTTGCGAACGTTTTCCAAAAATCGTAGTAAAAGCAAACCACGCCTTCCATTGCGCAACTGGATACCTAATAGCGATTTTTGGAGCAGTTCTCAATATATCACGTCGGTTGCAGAATGTCACGGGACACGCACACATGCACAAGAATCAACACGCACACTTGTATCCTGCATCATCGTCAAGCTATATAGGAAAGTAAGGTCAGGATAAAAAAAAATTGTTTTTTTCTTGTTTTATTTTTTATATTTTTTTTTTCTGTCCTAACCCAGTAGATTATTATTGATTGTTTTGGTATGATATTTAAAAGAAATAATACATTCTTGATAATAATACATTGAGTACTTAGTCTTCCAATTGACTATGTCATAAATCTATCAGTTAGCGTTGGAATATATACTTTAATGGAATTTTGAGTAGCAATTTATGATGTTCATTTTAATTAATTGTACACCAAGCATTACCTCCACAATGGGCAGATAATGAGAAGGATATACCGTTAATTTTTACGTTACAATTAGGCAGACTTATTGCAGGCTGCTATTAATTGCAAGCAACCATTGAATGGGTCAATTTTAATAGGTAATAGATTTATTGAGATATACAGACACTAAATTGAAATAGTTCAATATTACTTAAACAAGAAGTGATAAACTAAACTGTTTTTTTATATAACATAAGGTTTACTAACTAAAATATGTGCATACTGGGCAAGACTTTACAAACAAATCATTCATATAAGTTACAATTATTATTATTAAATTTTTTTCAAAAACTTTTTTCTTTTTTTCTTACCGTACCCCCCTAGTGGGCATTTTCCGAAGTGTGAGCGGGCCGCGATATTAGTTCGCGTGCTCGCTCAGGATAGGTTTTCACAATTTTGAGCCGAGCCGTTTCACACAATGCGTCGCGTCATTTTCTATGATTAATGGTTGCGCGCCAGGCTGCGTAGCTCTATGATTTTAAGTTGATCAGTAGATAGAGGGTTAAAGAAATTACCGTGTGGGAAACCGCTTGATGTTGGAAGAGAAGTAGACATATTACTGCTAACAGGATATTGATTGCTAGCGTCTCTTTTACCAGGGGAGAAACTTCTATACATAGTCTATGATGAAGTTGCTTCCGGTGTCTGTTCGCTTAGATCTTTTATCCTACTTAACGGATTTTGATATAGTTTTCAACATTAGATAGCTGAGCCCAGCGGTGTTACCCGCGGTACAACAACAACCGCGGTTAACGCCACGGGACAAAGTAAAAACGTAAGAGACAGAGAAACAACAGATAGAGAGATACAAAGATATTAGATAGATAATAGATAGATTCAAGAGGAAGGTTTATACGCATATTCTAGTAGAGAAAATTCGAGAAATTCAAAGAATTTCGTGCTGAGTCCGACCGGGTCGCTAGTGATATCAGCATGACTAAGAACGTATTCAGACAATTATTTCTATAGGTCGTTAAAGTTTAATGTAAAAATATAAAAATACTTGCCCTGTCTGACTGCCTGATTCGTCAACGCAGGGCTAAGCTGCTATGGCTACAAACTTGAAATCTAGACAACTGATGCTTTTTAGGTTTTAAGCACCCCCACTGAGAGAAGATTTTTTTAAATTTATCCCATAAGTGAGTAAAATAAGAGATGACTGATTGTATTACGTCATTTTCAAAGTTAAAAACACGGGATAAGAAATAGGTATTGGCCAATTTGGATTCTACGAACGCCTGATTTACATCAGAGGAGCGAATAAATTCTTTTAGTGTAAGGGTCCGTTCACACAGACCGGCTCGGAGAGGAGCGCAGATTTCTATCACCTTGGAAACAGAGGTTTGAGTAACTGTAGTAAGGTTTATTTTTTCATGTGCACTTTTTTTTGTCATCATGAATGCTTGAACGCACTTAGTGTGAAATAATAATAGGAGCCGACCGGCTCCGATTGCATGCTCTTTGTCGCTCGCGCAGCCGTTCGGCTCTGATTCTCTTCCACAGCCGGTCAATGTGAAATAGTTAGCGGCCAATTCCAAGCGTATACGATCCGGTCTGTGTGAAAAGAAAAATGCGAGCCGATGCTCTCCGAACCGGTCTGTGTGAACGGACCCTAAACAGACATAGACCATTTTTTGGTTGTTCTGTCTGCGTTCTAAAAGATTATATAGAATATTCTAAGAATGCTCGCTAGCTTGATGGAAATGGCATTAGAGCGCGCAAACAGTTGCATCTTCGTTTCTAGTTCTTGGTTCTCATTACTGCTCATTGCTATTTTGGTGTAAACGATAAAAATGAGTTTTCGTTTACACTAAAAGATTAAGAAAGAACGCTCTTGTTCTCGCTCTAGCTTGTTTAGTCTACACCCACCCTAAGAGATCTTCTAAAAATATTTTTTTAATAGAAAGATTAGCTTACAGTTACACTTTTTAAGGCATACTCAAGAGAAATTTCTTTCTATAATTTACTTGGACTTTCATAGCTTTCTTCTTCTCGTGTCTCCTTAGTTAGTCTTTTAGGTCTAAGAACATGGATGGGAAAAGCTAGGTCATCACAGCATTCATCGCTTTAATTGATTGAGTTGAAGGCAAACTGGGGTACATATTAATCTTAAACTTTATGCTACTACGCACCAGTTCTTCTTCTCTTTGTTAGTACATATTATTATATATAAAAAGGTCTCACAAAAACCCGAGAATGTCTAGATTGATTTGGCACATTTTGGTCTTGAAATATTCATAAATGAAAAGGGAACAATACCGTAAGTTCCTAATAGTACTAAATTCCAAGCTTACTAAGTAGCGGCTATTAGTTATTCTGTGGTAGCGGGCACGGTTAATATTATAAAAAAAAACATTAGGCAAAGTGTATATAAGGTGTAGAATTGCGTAGGTTTTAATTAGTAACATTGAATTATTTAATTGAAACTACACAAAAACTAGTTAATATATAAAATAGTGTCCAATTTCATAGTTTAATGTTGCCACGAAATAATTAGCCAACGTATCACACAGTACTCGATAAATGCATATTATAATAACCATAAGGCTTATGTGAATACTAAAAAGGTTGGTTAGGCCTAAAAACGTGGATTTCGGCCATGACTCCACAGCCTCCCTCTGTGGGTGGGGGGGTCAACCTGCACTATCCCCCGGCGGCACTTGACGACCGCGGCTCTAGAATATTAATGTTCATACTTAATTGGATATTTTTGACTTATTGAGTTATTTTATAGTGACTTGGATTCGAAGATATTCAGGAGTTTGATGCGCTTGCTTTTATTCGAAGTTTCGTTTACATTTATGATGTAGTTTTAAGCTTTATCGTCAATTTAGCCATCAGGACGAATGTTCAGAAAAAAAAACACAAAGCAGTCATGAAAACTGCCGACAGAAGTAGAAACTCAAAATTTTAACAAAATAAAAACCGACTTCAAGGTTCGACTCGATTTCTCTTGGATATCGTCATCAGATCTTAGTGTACTTATCATGGTACCACCTTTGGGATATCTCCTTTCCATTAAAAAAATAATCATTAAAATCGGCTCATAAACGACGAAGTTATGCGCGAACACACATAAAAAAACACATTTACGGTCGAATTGAGAACCCCCTCCTTTTTTGAAGTCGGTTAAAAACTATAAGCAAACAGTTGTTTAAGCTCATCTTTCTCGCTCGGGTGCACTCGGCGGTCCCGAGTTCATCCGATCGAGCCTTTCACCTCAGAGCGTGACGGATCAGTCTAACTTACTACCTATGAAAAAATGTGCGTGCGGTGCGCCAAAAGAAGTTTTCACTTCAATAGAAAAAAATAAATTTAAGAGTCTGTAATTTTTTAAATTAACAGCTTTTTTAGGGTTCCGTGCCAAAGGCAAAAAACGGAACCCTTATAGATTCGTCATATCTGTCTGTCTGTCTGTCTGTCCGTCTGTCTGTCCGTCCGTATGTCACAGCCACTTTTTTCCGAAACTATTAGACCTATAATGTTGAAACTTGGTATGTAGATGTATTCTGTGAACCGCTTTAAGATTTTTACACAAAGATAAAAAAAAAACAATAAATTTTGGGGGTCCCCATACTTAGAACTGAAACTCAAAAAAACTTTTTTCATCAAACCAATACGTGTGGGGTATCTATGGATAGGTCTTCGGTCTCAAAATGATATTGAGGTTTCTAATTTCACTTTTTTCTAAACTGAATAGGTTGCGCGAGAGACACTTCCAAAGTGGTAAAATGAGTGTACCCCCCCCTTTAACTTCTAAAATAAGAGAATGATAAATCTAAAAAAAATATATGATGTACATTACCATGTAAACTTCCAACGAAAATTGGTTTGAACGAAATCTAGTAAGTAGTTTTTTTTTAATACGTCATAAATCGAAACTGCAATTTACCTTTCATTCAATCAACACAAATATAAAAATAAAATAAAAATTATATTATGTTACTTGCTGCCGCGGAACCCTTCATGGGCGAGTCCGACTTGCACTTGGCCGCTTTTTACTATACATATAAAAATATGTACGGTAGGTACCTACATACACAAAAAAACATTTTCTTTAAATTTTTGTCTGTCTGTTTGTTTCAGCTAATCTCTGGAACGGCTGGACCGATTTTGACTTTCACTGACAGATAGCTGATAATGTACTGAGTAACTTAGGATATTTTTTTAGACTAGCTTTGGCCTACGGCGTTACTTAATTTATACCCAAGTATGATCCATCACCTTCATTTGAGTTCAATTTCTTTAGATTATTGTCTCTTATTAGTTTCATCATTATGTTAAACAGTCTACAATAAATGATCACCTAACAAAGGATAGGTAAATTTAAACGAGAATCGTAATTATTAATCTACCCGAGATTACACCATTCAAACAAATAAACTCTCCAACTTTATTACAACGTCCTGTTTCACTTATACCTAGACTCGTAAAGGACTAACATTTATTGTATTAGCTTTCGAACGCGGCTCCGCCCGGGTGTATGTCAGTTATCGTAGTAAGAAGTAGATTATGTCCTTCCTTATGAATCAAATTATCCCCATTCCATATTTCATTGAAATCGGCGTAGTAGTTTAGTCAGAAAGACACACAGAGTTACTTAATTTTAATATTATGAATTCAAAAAATTACCAAAAAATGAATTACTAGCAATGCTCGGCAAAGATCGTAGTTGTTGAAACGAATTCTGTGTTGGTTGTGACTTTTAAAATGCATTCAAAATCGCAAGCTCACCTAATAATAATTATAACTGATAAAAAAATCATATTTACTTTTTCTTAAATCTATTTTAATTAATCTATAGTTTGTTCTAATGTGGTAAAGAGATGTCTGTAATTTCCAATAACAGTCTATTCAGTTGTGAAATTTAAATTTCTTCCAGAAGACCCATCTAATAACCCTCTACATCCCTGCCTGCAACACTACTAATGCAAACTAATCCTTATAAATTTAACCCTTATTGTTTAACAAAGCTTTCTAAACATCATCTCGGTCGGACGGTCGCATAGGCCCTATATCTTTCGGTTCGCGTCGCACAAATATATCTAAGTGTCGGAGCTTTCGGTCTGTTCTCCTTATCCTTTCCCCCTTTCGCCACTATAACCCCCTGGTCGCCCCCCTCAACCCTCCCCTCATAAACACTCCTAAACACTGGCGCACAGAATTGTAAAATTTGGACTTACGACCGCTTTGTCTCCCTCTAGCATAATGTCAATTTGTTAAGATAACATTGTCGAAAAGCGCCATCATTTAAAATTGGAAAATTAATTAAAGGTTAGTAATTAGATATCGGTCCGGATTTGGCTGCCGATTTATTGGAATTGTTCGATTGTTGTCGATTGTCGCCTGCTTTTGGCAGTTTGGAATAGTTCTGATATTTTGTTACTTTGAATCTAGATCGTTGGAAGTCGTATTTACAACATGTTTAAAGTTAAATTGAACTTTTATTGGTAATAAAAACGTTTACAAAAAAATCTCACAGTTTTGCTTCAAATTTCATAAGAATCAATAAGGAAGACACTAACAAAGTAAGAAAAGTGTTTTTTTACTTTGTTAATGTCTTGCAATTTTTTGTGTTTAGTTGCACTTAAAACATCGAATGATAAATTTCTGTTTTTATCTTTAAATCTATTTCAAAAGGTTACAATTAACAAAAATGAAGCTAAAATGTTTAAAAATAAATGAAGACAAATAAATATATTTCTAGAAGAGTCGCAAGAGGTTTAAAAAATGAAAAAGAACTTTTTTGACCCAGGTTACTTTTTTAATTCTTTTAAAAAGAAGCAAAGATAACTTTATAAAATCCTATGGGGATATAGTACGTTAAATTTCAGACAAATTCTAATATCTTGGTAGAAAATGTGACAATTGTCGCTTCGAGGGCACAAAAGACATTCCATTCCAGGCGAGTGGGGCTCGTCGGGGGCCGATTTAATATTCTATTTTATACCAGCGATAAGATTAAAGTATGTAATTTCTTCTGTCCAGAGAGGCGTTTGGTACGCACTCCGTAGTTATGTGTCATAGGGTTGTCAATTTTGGTTATTTTTTGGCCAAGAGTTAAACTAAGAAAAGTAAAGTTTTAACTCAGTCAGTTTAACTTACTTAGTGACAAGTTAGACAGTGAAAAATGTTCTTTTCTAAGTCTCAAAATCGCGACCTACATTGTTATAATGTAACTTAGGGTTAGGTTAGGTAAAAATTAGATAATAGGTAGTAGAGCCACGCTGATTTCAGCACGAACGGGCCGGCTCGACCGGGGCGGTACTACCCTCGCACAGAAAATCAACGTAAAATGACAGCGTTTGTGCTGTCGTGTTTCGTTGGTGAGTGCGAGACCGGAGGCCCAATTAGTCTAGTCAACAAGTTCCATACTTGTTGACTAGACTAAAAGATGCACAAGCATCACTAGGCCGCCATGGTGTGGGTCGCCATACTGCATTGTTGTATCCGCAATGAGTATGGTGGCCACCACTCGTGGATTTTGCTTATGCTTTCCATCAAGCAGAGTAGAGTCATTTTGGCAGGCCAAACATAAAAAAAAAAAAAAACTTGGAAGAAGAGGATTTATTTAGAAAGAACGTATTGTTGGCTTTACTACTGATAAGTAACCAAACTATTAATATGAAGTTTTCCTAATTTTTATTTTACGACTGCATCCTCTTGACGTAGGTCTCGATAAGATACTAGTAAATACACCTAGATAAATATAAATATTTTCGGACATCTAACACACAAAGCCATCTAGTCCCAAGCTAAGCAGAGCTTGTGTTATGGGTACTAGACAACTGATATAAATACATATAAACTTTTTTTTGTAAATACATACATATTATACATAGAAAACACCCAAACTCCGAAACAAATATTTGCAGATCATGCAAACATTTGATCCGACCCGGGAATCGAATCCGAGACCTCAAGCACAGCAGTCGCATACGCTACCACTGCGCCACCGAGGCAGTCAAGATGTAACTTATTTATGTTTAATTCCCTTAATACTCTATATTTGTCATTTTATGTATTCTCTTGTAATACAGTGTACAAATAATGAGTTTTCTATCTCTTCTCATTCTTTCAGCTTCGTTCTTGACATATTCCATTAAAGTACATATCCATTCATATCTATCCTATTTTTTCTTAAGCAAAAGAATATTAATGTATGGATTTGAGTTAAATTAAAATCCAAATCATTTGTTTCATCGAAATATAGTTTATAATACATATTTTTTCTTTCATATAATTGGTTGTCAAATGTTATAAAATAGAAATTTTATAGATTTTAATTATAGTTGTTTATAATCTTAAACTTAAGTGTATTTAGCAGTACTTCTCAAATATAAAATCAGTCCAAAATGGCAGCCAGCCCTTGACGTCCATAAGAAGTGCGTCCCCCCTCGCGGGACGGACCGCAGACCGGCGGTTCTATAATAAAACCCTCCCCAACCCACCCTACTCACACTAAGACGACCAGTACATTGGACAATTTTCCTACGTACACAATTTGTGAGTTTAGAATCGTGACTCGCTTGACGATTTAGATATTACGAAAATTTTACCAAATGGTATTATTACTTTGAAATATGTGGGTCTAAGACTTTTGTGTCATATAGTAATAATGTTTTAAACATAATTACAAATTTTAACAAAAAAAAACCGACTTCAATCTGGGCCAAATTTAAATGGGGAATTCGGGAAGCACCAGCTTTCAAATTAAAAAATAATCATCAAAATCGGTTCACCCAGTCCAAAGTTATGAGGTAACAAACATAAAAAAAAAACAAAAAAAAAACAGTCGAATTGAGAACCTCCTCCTTTTTGAAGTCGGTTGAAAATAGCTGTACAATGCTAAGCGTCGATGTGCCACATTGTTCTTGATTGTGAGAAATGGATAAAAAAACCATCTTTAAAGTTTGTTGCATACCTGTCGTATCAAAGTTAAATCTCAATTGGTGCAGAACTTTTTGACCTTTTGAAGCGTAATCAAACTAACATAACAATATCCCATATACATATAAAGACCATCAATTTAATAAAAAAAACTTCTGTCAGTTTCTTTAAAAGTGGGTTCAGAGTTTTCAACGTACGGTGTTTATCAGATTAAGGTCTCGGTGCAGCGTGGGTGATGTTATTTAGAATGTAACTTTTGCCCCAGTGACCTTTGTACACATAATTTGTTTTGGCTATTGATTAAATCTATTAGAAACTAGCTGTGCCAGCTACTTCGTACACGTGACATTTGGATTTTCAAGTTGCCCAATCGGAGGCCACCATGGTGTTGGTCACCATGCTGGATTGTTGCATTGTCTGCATTTGCAGTGAGTATGTTGACCACCACTGTTGGATTCTGTTTATGCTTTCCATCAGGCAGAGTAGAGTCATTTTGGCCGGGCCAAACATAAAAGAAAACAAGATATTTGAAATTTTTTTTACGGTTTAAACCTTCCCTGGAAGAAGAGACAAGACGTAGTGTGCAGTGAAATATAGTTTCAAACCCAAAATCAGCTAAATCGGCCCAGCCGTTCTTGAGTTTTAGCGAGACCAACGAACAGCAATTGATTTTTAACCGTCTTCTTATATATATATAAGAAGATTATAAAGGTCATATTATTCAAAAATAAGTTATAACACAAGTAAGAAAACAATAGCTAACAAGATTTTAAGTTACTACAAGGTAGTAGCTAGCGTTATTTCTTGAACAATAAACATCTATGAACCTATAACATTATTAACCATATTCCTTTTTCAAATGCAAAGAAAAAATACAAATATATAAGAAAAAAATATAAGGCCGGTATTTAAGAAGTATAAAGCAATGATATAATGACAGCATAAGAAGTCACGGCCTGAGCCCTCGGCCCTGCAGAATTTCGTTAAAATTAATGTGCCGCCCCTACCTTTGTTACACTACAGTTTGAAACTAGCAAATTAATTATAAAAGCCGTCAAAACAAGACACGAGTTCGAGCAACCCATCTGAGATTCACAAAGGGTGGGCCTTAATTCGAGGACAGGGGTCCCTTTCTACCCTTATCGCAAAGTCTAATCTACTACCCTTCCATCGATCTTAAGTAGGGTGACTTAACCCCCGCATGTTTGGAAAGGGATGAAAGAAAATCGTGAGGGTGGTAAAGGATTATTTTTGGGGGTGTGTGAAGTTTAAGGGGTAAGTTTTGTGACGTCATCGTTATGGTGTTTTGGGGGGTATTTGTGAACAGTTTAATTTTCACAAGTTCGTAGAAAATGGCGAGAGATTTTAAGGTTCTCTGAATATTGACTTTCCTATTGATATCAGATCTAGTCATTAGTAGGTAATTCCGAAAGAAGCTTTGGCTTTAGAAGACAAATCTCTTACCATTATTATAAAAGAAAATATGAAAGAAATGAATTTCCAAGCTACTTTTATTAATTGGACAACTTTACTTCAAAAACACATCATCAATCAGATCAACAGTTTTTAATAGGCTACTGATGGACATAGTCCTCTCACATGGCCTACCATACCAAGCTGACCAGACAGCTTGGTGTATGACTATAGGGTTTGTAACATGGTACAAAAATACAGGTATGGCATTCCGAGGTACATAGAGGACGAGATGACGTCATCATCACTATCGCTGGTTCAGTGTTACCAGTAGTGTGAAATAATAACTAACCACCATTATTCCCTTTTTGAATTCGATAGAACAGTAAAGTTTTACGTTATCATATATTTAAATTCAAATATTTTGTTTGTTTATGTACACAAAACAACAATTTAAATGCATTTTACATTTTTTTAAATAGAATGGTGTCTGAAAATGTTTCCATCATTTCATGTTGCTATAAAGTGGTAACTGGATAGTGTCGTCACCCTGGGTAGCTTTCGGAATGTCATACCTGTATTGTTATACCATGGTTTGTATCAAGTTTTCCTTTACTTTGCAGTATTGATGTAGTGCGTAGTGTCCTCCCTATGACCACGACACCCATGGAATAGTAATAAATAATAATAAAATATAAATAAATATATTTTAGACATTTAACACACAGCGCCATCTAGCTTCAAACTAAGCAGAGCTTGTATTATGATAGCTATATTGACTGATAGAAACAAAAATTTGCAGATCATACAAACATTTGGGTTTGGTTCGATCCGGGAATAAAACCCGAGACCTCACGCACATCAGTCACGCTACCACTGCGCCATCGAAGCAGTCAGTAATGGTGACACCCCACTTGATATAAATAAAATCAATATCTGTACAAAATTCACATTAATCCTTGTATTTCGACAGAAAACTAAATCTATTGTTTATTGCTATTATTGAAACCTACATAGCTGTACATACTTACTATAATCAACAACCCATAATGTCCCACTGCTAAGGCCATACGTCCCCACGCTGGCCGAGTGCGGGTTGGGGACTGGCAAGACAACGTCGTGGCTACGTAATCTTGCCATTGGATGTTCTTAAGCCGCCAAAAGGCCTCCACTAAGCTTCACGACTGTTATCTTATGATAACAACCGGGAACGACAGCTTAACGTGACCTCCGAATCACTATACGTACTATACCTACACTTATTATACAACAACACACTTGAGTAAACAAAACAAGAGACAATATAGCTTTAACTATCTTCTCAATAGAACCATACACAAACACATTATGATTTGTAAATATTTAGATTCAAAGAAAATATTTTTGTTACATAAATGAACACATATTTTATGAATAAAACATCTGTGTAGATCCTAGTTGATATATTTCATGTGTTTTTTATTTGTTTTATATATAAAGTCATATAGATATAATATTATAATCCATACTTAGAGCCACACCGCTATATTCAATTTTTACAAATCTATACAAAATAAAATGGAAGTGTTTGTTTTTATAACTTAATGAATTTATTATCCAATAGATATTTCAGATTTTAAAGCCTTTATTGCAAACAAGAGTGATAAAATGTATTGTATATATATACATTATTTTTATTATCTATCTAACATTAATACATTTTAGTCTAAAACTACTGTTAAATTGTTTTCTTCTATGTTTGCTTGTCTCTTAATATAGGCCTCCTCCAGAATCTTCCACTTAAGTTTGTTACGTGCTATTCTTCTCAATAGTTGTCATGCTGTATTTCTAAGATCATCTTCCCATCTAATTACTTGTCTACCCTTATTTCCGTCTCTTGGGTACCATGCTATTATGTCTTTTGTACACTTATCCTTGTTACTTCTTATTATTTGTCCTGCCCAGTGCCATTTTAGTTGTTTGATTCTACGTACAACGCTTATAATTTTGTTTCAAAAGATATAATCTTAGCCAAATAAAAAATTTATGAGTGATTCAGGGTACCATGGCCAAGCAACAAAGTCAGAATGTGAAGCCAACTGAAAAGTAATGACAAACTAAATAATTTTCACAGTTTGTACAAGAAAATAACATTGTGTACTTACTGTGTAACGTAATATCAAGGGAAACTGAGCAGGAATATTCACACTAAAAGATATGCTATATTTTACGATCTATTCGAACAATATTAGTTTTTGAAGTAGGACGTAACCGGTGGTGTAATAAATGAAGAATTCAATCAAATATTTTTGGAGGGCAATGGTAAAAACAGAAATGAGCGAAAATTTATTTTAATTTTTGTAATATCAATTTTGGACATCTGGACTTAGCAAATTAATTTATACTCTCGATTGTCGGCACTTGATGCAACTTGTACATACATTCTAGAATCAAACACACAAAATGTTTTTATATAACTATTAACCTTTGAGGATGCCATAAGGCGAAACCGGTCAGGTGTAAATGTGATTAAAATAGTGGAATAAGTACAAGTGAGTTTGATTCTAGAATGTATTAGCAAACTAAGTAAGTCCATTTTATACTACTAACAAAACTTTAAAAGTCTAGAAAAAATTGAGTTGATTCATTTAATAGAATATGTAGGTATACATACAAAAAGTGAGACACAATTTATTGAATAAAGTGATTCAAGATAGCCTCTTGATATTTTCTTGATTAATCATCAAATCGATTAATAAAGCTATCAAATATATCTTCTACACCGCTTAGCTTTATGTATAGGTACCATCTTATACCGTATACAGTTAACAGTAAACACGTTAAAATTAACGTTGGCCCATGTAAATAATGTGTTAATAAGTTGTTTGCCCAGTCCGTTTGTTTGAGAATATTTTCATGTTCTAATTACTAACTATTTGGTACATGACGTTAAATTTTACGAGTGCACGTATTTTGTTCAGTTTGTGACTTTGGTTCGTTTCTCCGTGGTTTGACTATGAGGTAATATATCTGTACACTAGTGGTCGCTCAGAGGTCGAAATACGATCAATTTTTTATAATATATAGTGTTAGCCGAAATTCTTAGAATTATTACCACTACCCACCGCAAGCCTATAAATAGCGTGGTTAGTTTAATGTATTGGATCGCTCATTGGATTTGGAACGGTGTCCTTAAGTTGTTTTAATATTTCAAAATATTATAGAATCTCTACTACCTTCCCTCGCGGATATTTTGATTTTGTGAATGTAATGATAACGTAGTGTAGGACGTCCACAGGCCAGAGTGATGCTGCAAGTGAGTGATGATCTGCGCAAGACGGCTGGCAGGAGCTGGATGCGAGAAGCCGAGGATCGAACAAATTGGCCTGAAATTGGAGAGGCCTATGTCCAGCAGTGGACTGCGATAGGCTGATGATGATGAATGTAATGATCAATCCTCGAAAATATTTTTCTCGAGTAGAAAGATATCCTAATTCCTTGTCTAACCTTTGGTAGTATGTATAACCAAAATTTCACGACTGAGTATTTAAGGATGTTTTACATAAATATATAGTATAGTATACGAGTATATAAATCTTTACACAGTATAATATAAAGTCGCTTCCGCTGTCTGTTTCTAAACCACTTAACGGATTTTAATGCAGTTTTCAACAATAGATAGATTGATTAAAAAACAAGGGTTAAATGTGTAATACATGCATATTAAAGAAGAGGAAAGCCGCGAATTTGAAATACTTCCATGCAAAGCCGGGCCGTGTCGCTAGTAAACCTATAGCAAAATCATAATATTACTTATGATAAATATTCCTACTGTTTCTACTAGTGCCGTCCCTAAGTCAAGCAACCTTTGTTCCATCTTTAACTATTCCGCCATTGTGTACAGCACTAGATGAGTACAGCACTAGTTATAGACCATTTTAATTATGTGAGCCATTCAGACGTCTCCTTTGTATAATAGAGTCGAGTGGAGTGAGTTCATTGGAGGCTGTACCATTGTCTTAAGGAAGCCAGCCTTACAAAGTGTGAATACAGGCACTATCTCCCACTTCTCATATATAAGGACAAAAGCTTTTATTCCAAATGGTAGACTGTAAGTTGATTGGACGAGACATTGAATGGGGCTTTAGTGGGTTTGAAGTTATAGAAAGTGTTTTAACCGACTTCAAAAGAAGGAGGTTCTCAATTCGACGGTATTTTTTTATGTTTGTTACCTCAGTACTTTCGACTAGGTGAACCGATTTTGATGATTCTTTTTTTATTTGAAATCTGGTGCTTCCCGTGGGCTCCCATTTCAATTTGGTCAAGTTCTTGAAGTCGGTTTTATTTTTGTTAAAATTTTGTGTTATTCTATTTATGCGAAGCGTATGTAGACTGTCAATTTTTGTTTCACAGCGAGCAAATTTGTTTCATTTTCTTTTGTTTTCATATTTAGTCTGTAGTATAATTCTCGTATCACATTTTTGCCCATCATGAGCAACGTGAACCCCGAAACTTTCTGACCGATTCACACTTCTTTGATTAAATGTGTATTTTGTTTGCGTGCCTAAGATAGGATAGTTAACATAATGCTTAGACCATTATGAGACGAGCATGATTGAAAAGAGACGTAGATGTTATGTAGATGTTTCGTGGGTCAGCTAGTCTATCTATACTAATATTTTAAACGCGAAAGTTTGTAAGTATGGATGGATGGATGGATGTTGGTTACTCTTTCACGCAATAACTACTGAACCGATTTGGATGAAACTTTACAGTAATATAACTTAAACATCAGATAACACATAGGCTACTATTTGCCGCGATAACCGACATATACGCGGGCGGAGCCGCAGGCAACAACTATTATTATATTAAATAACGTATACATCTATCTTATAAAATTACGGTGATACGTAATTTTATATGATAGATGTGTATGTATGCAGAATGTGTGCTATTTTAAAGAGAAATAACTGATTCATTTTTAATTGATCTCAAAAAATATACATTTAACAAAACTTATAAGAAAGCTAGAAGAATATGGTTCGCAACTTCATTTATTCTCTAATATTTAAAAATTTCATGTCAGTGTTTGTAATCGAATTCCTCCAAAACGGCTTGATCAAATTTTATGAAATTTTTTAGCTCTGAAATTAAGTCGAAAGTATTTTTTCTCTTATACGCCCACCCCCCATTTTTTATTATTTTATATATGGCAAAACAACAATATCTAGTATATATACGTTAGTAAAAACTTGTATATACTCGTAGTAAACGGTAGGATGCAGATAAAAAACCTACTGACTTACTAAAAAGGTTAGTTACTTATACACATACTCTTCTATAGAAGGACGCCCGTATATACGTCACCAAATTGTCACAAGTAACCTTTATCACTGGCTGAGTCCGTAGGGAAAGTTTTCCAATTACGAACACCGTCAAGTGACCACCACCCCGCTTACCTCAACACCCCCCGCGCCCACATCCCCTCGACAGCACAGCCTCACAAAGAAGTTTTAATTGCAGGCCTTCGCTACTTCGCCTTTGCTATCAATTCGCACTATTTGGATTGCCGAATTCATAATGGCGGACGAATAAAATAAATGAGTTTCATGACTTTTATTGGTCTAATTGACATTTATATATTGGTGCACTTCGTTATGTCTAGTGACTTGAATATTAATTAGTAAGTTTGTGGAGCATAGACTGTGATTTTATCAAATAAGTAAATCATTGCGTGTCCTTTTGTGCATACTTAATTACTTATACATAATATACACTTTCGAATTACCATCCTACTAATATTATAAATGCGAAAGTTTGTGAAGATGGATGTAAGCATGTTTGTTACTCTTTCACGCAAAAACTACTAAACGAATTCATATGAAACCTTACAGTAATACTTATAGCTTACACATCACAATAACACAGACTATTTTTTTTACTGCGATATCCGATAAACGCGCGGGTAGCGCCAAAGGCTTGTAATTAAAAACGGCATTTAATTTGTATAACGTTATTAATTTCGGCATTCTTAGGTCGGTTTCCTTAGATTAAATCCAATAACTTTCTTTATGTTAAAGAACCCTTGTAAATACGTACAAAGGATTTCTGAACGTTTCATTATACTGAGACAAAACGATTTATTCCGCACAGGAATCTCTAGATTCTAAACGAGCGAAATAACAGACGAATAGATAAGTAAGATAGATGATAATGAAATATAAAACGTACCGCAGTCCCTCCCAGTACTTCGGAGGTAACATTCCTCCCGTACTATTTATTACTATGTTTGCTTAACTAAAATTAGTTTCTGTCTAGCCCTTTTGCAATGTAATTAAACTCCCTTGAATATAACTGGTCTTTAGTTGAAAGTTGTTGATTGAAAATTATTAGAGCGAAATTATCTGGTAGACTAATAATGAAGTTACGTGGTTTCTGTTGTGAGAATGAAATTTGGTGTGGATGGGGACAAATTAAGTTAATACCTATGTAAAGACTGTATCCTGTGTCGTGTCTGTCTGTCTGCCTGACTTTAATAACATACATGAAACGGTCATTCAGAACACCCAGACTCGGAACAACAATTTGTAGATCATCCAAAGTGTTGTCTTATGCGGTGTTCGAACCCACGACACTCAGTGCATTAAGAATCGGTGAGATGATCGCTTCAACCACTATACCATTCGTGCAGTTTCCTCTCATTTCTTATCTTTGGGTACTTGATGTAGCTGGATCCCTAAATTATAAATTTTTCACCTAAGTTGTAAAACTTGTATCATAGAGTGAGCGGTTTATCTAAATATTCTCTGCTATATTTTCCTCATGATATATCCATTACATTCATACGTTATTGAATTATTACTGAATATATCAAAAATATTTACTAATGGTGCATGCAAATCGGTCTTATAACTAACTAACAACTATATTGTTGGTTATGTAAAATTCTGTTTTTTGATAGGTATTTGTCGTATTTACAATCACATACAAAACAAAATATGTTTACAAAATTTATTTTTTCTGTTTTTTTAAATCAAAATTTTGCTGGAAACTGTTTTATTGCTCGGCTTTGGCAAGCTAAAAGCCAAATCCATGAATTTGCGAACTGATATGACGTTGTTTTCAGTGTGTAATTTTCCATACGAGGAAATACATCATTCTAGGAAAAGTAATTTTCGTTTTTAAAAACTCCCATTTTTATACATAACCCTGACTATTTAAAATCTTTCATAATCTAAAACAAACCTACACCTCTTTGTTTATTTTTTTAAATTATTCAAATTTCGAACATTTTGCGAGCAGCCATGTTTTTTTCTAACTTTTGAATTAAACAATTCTATGCAAAAACAAAATAACAGAGCAACAATAAATTTTATTTCTCCACGGCAAATTAACGGCATAGGCAGAACAAAATGCAAAATAACATCCTTCCGAAGAATATAACGGTCGCCATTTTGTATGCCGAGGGGGTTGCAGATGGCGATAGGGGTCGTCTTAATTTCGCAGTATTAGTGAGTCTTGCTGACCCTCTGGACATTAATCGTGAAGGGTCCAGAGGTCATCGACCCACGAATTAAGATGGAAACTTGGGGAGAAAGCGAATGTTGTAGACATTTTTAGGATTGGACTCTTTTAAGTCGGTGTAATTTTTATTTCTTACAGAAATAATTTATTAAGACAATTTTTATTACAAATGAGTTCTTTTTTAAAAATCTTTATAATTTTTTTATCAGCAATGTTTTTTTAATAAAAACACATATTTTAGACAAATCAATCTACTTACTATCAAGAACTCTTAATGTGAAAAGAATATTATGCTCTATAATACTAAAATAATTAACTTTCCTGTTAATTATGCATTATTATTACTGTTAATTATTATAGATATAATACATAAGGACTTACTCTCCCGAGTCCACGCCGACAGCCCTTTACAGTTGTCACATTGGATCTACTTTTTGTCACTCCGGGAACACGTGTCAGCCCGATTAAAAATCCTATTTTCGTATGGCTGGTCAACAAGTTAGGAGAAGTTTTATGTCAGCTTTATCATCATCACTTTAAGTTTATTTTATTATTAAATATATTTAAGTAATGTTTGAATATTGAACTTTCACTATTACTTGATGTTATATTGACACTAAAAATATATTTAAGGAGAATATGTTTTGTAAAGAATTACTTTTAGATACATAAATTTAAGGCCCGTATTTACTTTGTATAGTGCGAGTGCAGGTGCATAGTGCGGGTGATCGGTGATTGGATGAAAGTACGTGTGGATCGCGAATTCGCCATCCACGCGTATTTTATACCAATCACCGATCACCCGCACTATGCACCTGCACTCAAAGCACCTGCAAAGTGAATACGGGCCTTTACGCTAAATTCCCAAAACGGGTAAAATTAAGTCGTAACAAATGCTCACACTGGTAAAGGCCTTGACCAGTGTGATTTAACTACTAGATTTATTCTTCTCTATGAAAATCATAAAAGAAAAATTAATGTCACCCCGTCCCGACTCTCTCTACAGTTGCTAAGGTCTCTACTTTCTTGTTTATTGGCTAATATTTTGTTTTAAGCACGTGACTTAGCGTTGAGATGACGTGTCTCTCTCATACATTTGTTGGTTCCCTAATAACATTTGTAGAATGTCAACCTCGCTATTGGGCTGAATTAATTTCTTTTAAATGCTGTAAATATTTTAACGGTATGTATGAAATCTATGGTGCATCCCACTGCAATATGAATACTTTTATTTTTTATAATGCTATTATGCGATAGTCTCTATCTATCTATCTATATATTTTGTTTTTTAATAAAGCCTTAATTCTTGACAATTAGTTGTTATATTTTTATCGCGAAATTAGTGGTGAGACAAACTCGACACAGTGTATATACTGATTAATTTGTACACAAATTGCCCCGACTATCCTGATTTATTTTGATGACAAGCTATACTCATTAATAAGGTTTATTCGCGAGACATACCGTGTCTGCTATTATTGCAGTTCTCGGGATATTATGAGTCAAATTATATTTAAGTTTTTCACTTATTATTGAATATAAATATAAGTGCCACTGTAATTAAGCGGTCATCTTGTTGTTTCTTACTGCGTCGAGTGTTGCGAGTTCTACATGGAGCCACTCTTTGTTTGATTCACAAATAGCTATTCTGGGTGTTTTTGTGTCCTTGTATGGGTATATTTGGGTGTTATGTGCTTTTTGCATGGGAGTTGTCTTTTATTAAAGAAAAAAACAATCATTTGCAAATTCTGCAATGTTACAAATGTAGGTACATATACAAGCTCTGATCGCCACTGCAAGTAGAAGCTATCCATTTTTTTTTCTTATATCAAATTTTTTAGAAAAATATAGATGTATAAGCTAGACAAGTCGGTATATAAGATATGAATAAAATTGAAGTACCTATCTCAAATATAAGTAAACCATATATTAGTACAAACACACCTAAATAAACAGGTACATACATAGTAATATCTAATTTCTACATATTATTATAACAAGATAAACAATGTTCTGCTATCACCCACCCATCCAACTTTATAAATTACTTTCTCAGATAACATTGTGCGTTCCATAATAGACGTAACAAATTCAGTTATTTTTTGGTTTTAATTATTCAGTCACGGTGACTTATTCCTATAGAGTGGGGATTGAGAAATGCTTATCATTTAGAGTTGAACTACCTGAACCAATTTTATTAAGCAATTTTTCAATAGCTTCTTGAAACAAGACATATAAAAGTTTCAAATAAAGTCATCTTAAAAAGGTGATTTTATATTGTTAAAGTTATTTTTTGGTATTTCTAAATTCAGTCATAAAAGTGATTATAGCCAGACGATAGCCAGTAGCATCGAATAGTTCTGTACGTACTGCCGTATTCTCTTTACTAGGTATACTTATCACTGTATAATGCATCACCATTTTCATGGCGAATCACCGTTCTGGAGACTTGCAATACAATACCTATACAAAGCTGGATAGTTTCAAGTAACTAGGCACCATTGTGGACGACACGCGTGGGGCGGTCCAACAAAGGCTGCACCCGCAACTATCGCGGTAAACTTCTGACCGCCCGCCCGCGCCTCGCGAACCCCGCTGTGATCCGACCCTTCTGGCGCCTTTTCACGATGTACCGGGTTTCGTACCTACTTGATTCAGATACTGGTAGAAACACCTCTTTCAAATTAGAAAATTCTAGCCGAATATTAAGTTTACTGCTATGCGAATGATGTAATCTTTCGGTACGTGCAGAGGCACGTACAATTTCTAATGAGAATCATTTTTCTGAAACAGAATTTCAATATATCTTATGTTGATCTACGATTACGCAGATTCATTTTTATGCTTTACTAGAAGTTAGATATTCAAGTAATAAAATATGTTATAAATGATAATTGTGAACTAAGACATTGTCCAATGAGTTCTTTAACATTGTATTTAAGTCATTAGTTTGTTTTCCAATACCATTTTATGGTAAAGGCCTATGTTCAACAATAAAAATCTCATGATTTAGATGTTGACGTACGTCTTTATTAATCTAATTTCATTACCACGATTGCATATAATATTTTATGCTAGCTAATTTACCTTTCACCATCATCATTTATTTATTTATTCATAAAACTTTATTGCACACCACAACAGTAAACATTTTTACAGATATACATAAACGGAGATCAACATCAGGTATTACAATAGGTGGTCTTATCGCTCACGGCGATCTCTTCCAGACAACCTTCGCCATCTTATTGCAGTCCAGTGTTGTACACTTCACTCTGATCGATTTTGTGCTACTCGTATCTAGCTCCTGCCAACCATCTTGCATAAGTCGTCACTGCACCTGGCCTATGGGCATCCTATACTACAAATAAAATAATACCCTAATTTACCTTTACATAAAATATATAAAATGCCTTGCAGCATTTTAGCAGTTCATGCCTCAGCGCTTGTTTTCTTACTCCATCAGACTTTTCCAACTCATTTGCATGGGAAAGCAGATAGCGACGATGGCGCGATAGCGTACCTTTGTGGACGCTATATAGTCTACAAAGTTGCGTGGCAGTTCCGCTAGTGCGCTGCCAGTTGCCAACTTTGCTGAAGTTAGAGTAATGTTGTGGCAAAAAGCGTTCACGGCAGGTTTAACAATTACCTAAGCAGGCTCGCAAAGTTCCGAACAACTGTTTCGTTGTTGCATTTGCCCGTTTAGATACTGCTTTAGTTATTTTTGTTATGTACGTTGTATGATTTTCGGGCAATTTATCGTAATAATAGTAAATACGCTTTGCCTTATTTAATCACCAGTCCACTGTTGGTCTCATCTGCGATGTAACCAAAAAAAATGATTATTTTTGTAAAATTCATACTTATCTATGTATGTTTAAAAAATATCACTAGATTTTATACACAGAGGCACTTAGATATTTACGCCAATGGAGAATTAAATGCAAATAGATGTCGTGTCTCTATGTCGAACGCAGGATCTCATTTTCATGCGCAAATCTAATGCATTAATGACAAAATAAGTGGTAAATACTGAGAAAGAGTTACTTTTTTACTTTAAAAATTTACCAAAAGCTATGCCTACACCAAATATTATAAAATGAATCATTCTAATAATAAATGTATAGAGGTCAGAACGCGCGAGGACAGTTCAAACAGCAGTTGCAAATATGTACCGGCACATCTGCTAGCATTACGTAAGGACCATTAAAACTGTCCGAATACAGCGTGTTTTCAATTACAGGAGGCTCGCGAGATATTTGCCTCATATAGGGCTGCCACGCGAACTTAAATTTTTACAATGTACAAACATTTGATTTTTTGTTTTTAAATTAATTTTGCTCCTAATAAACTGCTTATCAACATCATCTGGACATAGTCTTATCCTTAGAAAGCAAGCGTTAAGGTGAAGGTGTTATATGTTATTATTGGCTCATTCGTTTATTTTAAATTGTTTTTAATACAATTTTACTTTGAAAACTTGTAAAGAGAACCGATGGTTTGCCCAAATTTTCATTTATTTTCCAGGGATGAGCTTTTGTCCTTCCAAAAATATAGTGACCTATTTGGTACTTATTTTTCTTATCATTTAGTGATTTTCGTACGGTTCATTTGACAACAAGACAAACAACTTATGACAGTAGTCGGACTTTAGCTACTAATTGATATAATACAAAATTACGTAAGAAGTCCGTGACCACAAGCTATTTTTTTTATGTATGGGCCAGCCAAAATGACTACTCTGCCTGAAGGAAAGCAGAATCCAAGAGTGGTGGTCACCATACTCATTGCAAATGCAGACAATACAGCAATCCAGCATGGTGACCAACACCATGGTGGCCTCCGATTGGGCAACTTGAAAATCCAAATGTCACGTGTACGAAGTAGCTGGCACAGCTAGTTTCTAATAGATTTAATCAATAGCCAAAACAAATTATGTGTACAAAGGTCACTGGGGCAAAAGTTACATTACCCACACCATGGCGGCCTAGTAATACTTCTGCATCATTGCGCCTCCGGTCTGGCACTCATCAACGAAACACGACAGCACGAACGCTGTCATTTTACGTCGATCTTCTACGCGAGGGTAGTACCGCCCTGGTCGAGCCGGACCGTTCGTGCTGAAATCAGCGTGGCTCTACTACCTTAAAACCCGTTCGAAACGTCGGAATATAGAAGGTACAGCTACCTTTGAAATAATAAAACAAAAACTATGTGTAAGAATCGCGAAAGTCTAAAAACAGTAATTACGTAAGAAATTAAATAAACGTTGAAGGTTCAAATTTATGAACTCGTATTTACGTCGCGTGAAAGCCCTAGGTGTAAACCGCGCGTGCTATTCGCGTGCCATCTCACTTCGATAGACCGAGCCACGAAATTCGCCTACCCGTCAATTCAACACGCACAATTTTCCATGTAAAATGTTTACAACAATTTTCCTATTGTATTTTCCTTTTGTACGTACCTTTTTAATCTCTTTATATACATATAGAATACAGGCCTTTAAATCCGTCTAGGATTTAAAGGCCTGTATTCACTTTGCTTAGTGCGAGTGCAGGTGCTTAGTGCGAGTGATCGGTGATTGGTGGAAAGTTCGTGTGGACCGCGAATTCACCATCCACGCGTATTTTCTACCAATCATTGATCACCCGCACTAAGCACCTGCACTCGCACTAAGCAAAGTGAATACAGGCCTTAAGTCAAAGCAATAAGGAGTAACGATGATCATGTGAGTACAATCGTCGACTAACAGTTTTAGGAACTCTCATGTCAAAACTTGTTCGAGTTGTAAAATAAAATAAAAAAACTGAATTTGAGTCAGAGAGAACCCGATTTAATCAATATATTATCTAGTATTTACCTAATACCAAGGATGGTTTGATGATGACAGACTAAAGAATCATCATCATACGTCTGTCCCTGGTATTATTGTCCAAAACTGTTCATGATAATGCGTTTTGATTTTTAAATTTACCTTTTATACACACACACACACTATACGCGATCATATATATTGACTTCTACAAACCGAAAAAGGTATCGAAGCCGAAAACCAACTAAAAAAGCAATCGACTTAACCCTACATCACATGTCTTAATTAGCTTTAAAAGTTTTTAAACCGTTTCTGATGCCACATTCATATGTATTATTTATAGTACATCGCTAAGTAAGAAAAGGGAACAGTTCGATCACATCAAACGTTAAAAATCTTCACTAAACCGAACGCTTAAAAAGTTCCATTGAATATAACCTCATTTCTATTTGAACCAAACATCGTCTGACTTGTGGTATTCATTAGCTCCCTAATTCATGTTACTTTGCCCTAATCTTGCCACAAAAGATAATACAGATATTCTAAAACGAACCATAACAGAATACCCGTAAAGTTCAGATTGAAACTGCGGTTAATTAAAAACTTTAAGTCGATTAGATATCCCGGACTAAGTACAACCCCGCATTGTTTCGCATTCACTTGTTAAAGGGAATTCGTTAATTTTCAACATATCTGAATAGTAGTTTCCACCCTTTAGGAAATTCTCTTTTAGTTATGTTGTTAAGATTTCATTACTAATTAAAGCAAATATTTGTTTCTTAATTATTGCAGGGGACTTCTAATTTTTTATAGTTAAAAAACAAAGCAATTACTAAAAACTCTAGTGGTCGTTGGTAGAAGACGCCATTCGTAATTCCGGTTTTTATAGTCTATCGGTAATTGGATCGATATCATGATGGGTAGTTTATAAATTAGGTAATCTTTAAATGATACTATCATTTAAATATATAGTCATGCAATAATCACACACATACACAGTATTTGCGAAATAATATCATAAAAATTTTAAACCGCTTGAGCCGAACCAGTGTCAGTTTCTAGGGCATGGATATATGCTGTGAATTAAGCGTATAGGTTTTAAAATTTCTTGAACATAGATATATGTCGTAAAATCGCTTGAAGTTATATGTAGAGATATGAGTAACAAATAAGAGAAATGAAATAAATTAAATTTGTTTTGTTCTTTTTAATTGACCACAATTAGGTTTGCTTTATAATTTATAGGTGTATACGTCATTGAAACTAGCGATAAAACAGTATTTATTTGGACGTCGGTATAAAATAGAGCAAACGAATGCCCGCGGATGCGTAAATTGGGAGCACCCTTGGGATCCATACAGCATTATGTAAATCAATAGGTCTAACTGTAACTAGCCAACTCGCGAGACCCGAATTACAACGTTTTAATAAAAAAATACACATGTGAAAAGAGTATGTGTTTGTATATATGTGTGTGGTTAGTGTTTGTGTGTATTTATGAGTGCATGTGTAAGTGCTTGCGTGTTTACTTGCTTATGTATTAAAAGCAAATAATTGTTTTATTTATTATTAATATTATTATATATTTATTAAATTAATAGTTTTTTTTTGCATATTGTTATTTTGTCTAGTACTAAATCTACTGCACGGTTGGCCTAGTGGTTTAGGCGGTCGCCACGCCGCTTGCCAATTCGCCAAGTGTTGTGGGTTCAAATCCTACACGGCACAACACTTTGTGTGATCCACAAATTGTTGTTCTGAGTTTGGGTGTTATTTGTGTCCGTTTCATGTATGTCTGTAAAGTCCCCCGCGACACAGGATGTTTAGGTATTCCTAATGCGGGAGTTGTCATTTTAACAAAAAAAAAAAAACACTTTCTCTACTTTAAGTGATAATGTCTTTCTGTAAATAGAAAAAAACTTTTGGTAGAATTAGTACCAAGTTTCATAGCCTACATTTTATTTTATCGTGCGATTTGTTCTTATACTTGAAACAAAAACAAACTTGATTCTGAAAATGAAACCAAATCTCCAAGCCATTTTAATGGAACTAAACAAACACACACACATATATCTAATAACACACACACAAGCCCACTCATAAACGAACGTCTAAAGATAAGACCAAAGCGGGTCGCGAAAGGATACAGCAATAATGAATCTGGGAATCACAATTAAAGAGGGGAAATGCGTGCGGATGATCTTCGAGTAGGGGGGAGTTAGGGTATAATGGGGTGGTTTCGTACACGGCTTAATGTTGTATGTAAAGATAGCGGAGGTACGTAGATTAGAATCTTGTGAGCCGCCAGAGTAAGTTGGACCAATTTGATTTGAAATGAGTATTTGTTTTAAATGATTGAACCTTCAGAAATTATCCTGAAAGGGATTACAGGGCATCAATTTATCTTTATTATAGTGATTGAAATGAGATGATAATGTATTACGGATAAATATCGGTGAATTTATGGAATTACGATAATATACTTTGTTATTAGTCTACGCCTGTTCTGTTAACTGACCGTCAAATGGAAAATGAGTTTTCTTATACAGTTTTGTAATACTATCAAGGATAGAAAATCAAATATTATGTAGAAATTAAAAACCACGATATATACCACCAATTGGAAGAAGGGAATAAATCCAAAAATGAGGAACGGAGATAATCTCAAAAAACCTTCTATTTTTTTTTTATATGAAACTTAGCCCTTTGTGACATATGGACGAAAGGAAGATAATATTATTAACTATTAATCACTGTTGTTTCTAACTGACAAAAATTATTAGTTATTGAAATATATTCATATAAAAGTCGTGGATTTATTCCCTTTTTCAAATTTATCAAGTTTAATGAAGAGAAACTACTCTAAATAATCACAAATGTGCATTTATTTATTACTAGCTGACCCGGCGAACTTCGTACCGCCATATTTACATATCTGTCTCAGCTTCCCACAGGCAGTGTACAGTCGCGGACAAAAAAAACACTTTTCCCGTTATCTTTTATTTTTTTTCTTTCTAGCAAAAAAAGAATAAATGAAATCGGACTATGTGTTATTGAATAACAACCAAGTACATATTTTGACTTTCAACCCCTCTCTCCAGGAAACCGTGCTGAATTTCAGGATAAAAAGTATCCTATGTCCTACCTCGTAGTATGAACTCAAATCATGCCAAGTTTCATTTCAATCCGTTCAGTAGTTTCGACGTGATGCGCGGCCAAGATACAGACAGACAGACAGACAGACAGACAAAAATGAAAAAAAAATACAGTTTTGGGTTCAGTATCGATTATAGAGAGCCCTCCAAAAAAAACAAAAACAAAATATCTTATTGTAATCTTATCCTAATGTACAGAATTGGACCTGTTACATTTTTATTATAAGTATAAAGGCGTGTCTCCTGCGGCTAAAAATAACAAAACAAACTAACAAAACTTGTTAACTAAACATGTTAGCGAAAAGTCGCAGGAGACGGACTTTTAAACGAACATCAAAGTTCATCAAACACGATTACACGAAAAGCAAAAATCTTTTATCTACTCGACAAAATGACTTATAGTACACTTACTTACTTACTTCTATAGGATAAATAAGAATAATATAAGTATTAATGTTAGTTCAGTTCAGTTTCATTATACGAGAAGTATACGCTGGGATGTTTTCAGTCCGCTTTGGATAACATGTTTGCTTGTTAAAATTAACAAAACAGTTAGGCCACGCCCATATTTTGATAAATATGTGATGTTTTGTGTTTAAAAACATAAAACAGTGTCGCAGGAGACCCGGCTTAAGTATAGATAAATATTGAAACAATTAGCTGCCAATCTATTCTTCATCATAATCATTCGCCTCTGACGTTGTAGTAGACCAAGTCAAAATAATGTCATAGAATTCTTTGAATTCTTCTGGAATGTATTGTGTATTTTTTTTATTTTCTATCATTTTCTTCACATTTATCGGTATTTTAGAAGCATATGCTTTTGCCACCGGTATTATTGAGTTAACAAACTTTTTGAAGCAAAAACATGGTTTTCACTAAGCCATCTAAAAACTCAGAACATACCAGGTACCTCTAATGACTTGAGCTGTACCCAAAACTTGTATATTGTGAGATCTTGAATGTACTTTTCTTGTCTAATGACTTGCAAGTTTTCTTGAAAAATCTTTCCATCAATGCCTGCCTGTCTTCAGTATTGAACTGTTGTGTATATTTTTTCTTACAGACATAATCATTTTTAGTATTAGACTTGGATGGCACCAACTTTCCAGTAGCAGTACACACATAAGGTTGACCAAGTAAACGCTGTGTCTTCTGCTTGTCTTTCTTGTATAAAGAAGTACTCCTAATACCTCTTCTTTTCTTTTCTGTTGTCTCTTCAACAAATGAGCCACTAGAACTACTGTCACTTGTCATATTTAAAGAGAATTTGATAATATTGGTTTCATACTCATCACTGATCAAATGCAACTAAAAAATGGGGACAAACAATTACGCATTTTCAACATAATGCACTATATGAAGGTATTTTTTATTTGAATATTTATCAGACAAATGTGAAATTTATTACTATGGAAGAACGCTTCTTAGTTGGAAGAAGGAAATAAATCCCGGATTTGTTCCCTTCTTCCAACTAACCGTGTTTTCGATGGCATGAAACTATATGAAATTGAAGTGATTCATTCCCGTCTTTTGACGCACACGGTGCGGCTATGTATAAAGTACACAACGAGATGTAAAAGTGAATTTGGCCAAAATGGTGTTTATTCCCTTCTTCCAATTGGTGGTTCTTGTGTATACACAGAGAAAGACTTAGAAGATAGAGTTCCTCTTCTTTACTATTCATAATATTAATATGATTATGGATTTACACTCGTTAAACACTAGCACGCGAACGACCGCAATTTTTTTTTGAGAAAATTTTCAAAAAAATAATCCTAGCTAGATAGATGACTATTTATTGTACAATAACACAAAGACACAGTTACAGTTTCTAAAACTAGTTATAAGAAAAAAAAAGTTGCACAAATGGTGGACTTATTGCGGTCTGCGATCTCCTCCAGGCAACTGCTGGATTGAGTAGGAGATAAAATATAAAAAAGGAGGGAGTTCCGAATTGCAGTACGGATTATCTATTGTAATTTATGCTATTTATATACTCATAACAGAAAGAAGAAAAAAATGGTTGTCTGTAAAGTCTGTTTACGAGCATAGTTTAACGTGACAACGTCATATCGAAACATTGATGAATTCAAGCCTTAAATGGAACGCCTAAGAGCGAGGTAACGCCGCATGAGTCATGTTTTTTCGTGTGTGCAGCCGGCTCCATCGAATTATAAGACGTTGCCACGTCAAAAAAAGAATTAGAATAAAAACAAAAGCACAGTGAACACATACATACACTATCAGATACACACATAAATACCTACTTAACCACCGTGTAGGCGAATAACACGGTCCTCATCACATCATATTTCGGAAATGTTCCTTAACTAATTAATTATTTAGGGATACAGTTATTTATATTTATTTATATGCAAGAATTGCTCGTTTATAGGTATTAGATAATGACATCTACTGTCACCCGCACTATGCTACAGCCCAGAGAGTATGGCAGATGTTCTAGATATCGCACCCAAATTTTCTTCCGTCACATTTATCCGGGGTATTTTCGTTCAAACATCACATCTGCCCTTATATGTATTGTAAGGGTTGAAAGGGTGGCGACCCGCTAGATAAAACCGTGTTATTTCGCCCCGGGCTGGCAATTTCTTGAATAGTCGGGGGCAGTCAAGTAGGGTGGTACCCCCCTTTTCACTTGTCTTCCACGGCCGAATTAATTTCGGCTTTTATGAGGGACGCGTTGATTATGTAATTTGTTTATATGTAACATATACATTACGTATATTTACTTCTTTGTTTTTCTTTTGGTACAGAACAAGTAAGAGAAGGACAATACAAGTACTATGTCCAATAGTATTATACCATGTGAAAGAAAGCCTATGTCCAGCAGTGGACTATTAAAAGCTGTTGATAATGATGAAATAGCTTGAATACATTTGACCTATGTTGAAGTTGCCTGTTTCTAAACATATATCCCTTTCTTTGCTTTGTTTTAGTGGCCTTTGAATATAACAACGGCAACTTCAAAATGAGCTGTTAATAAAATTTATAGAATTGTACTTTAATATCATTTATACCTAATATATTTCTCTTTATACTCATGAAAAAAAATTAAAAGATATATAAAAAAAAATGTTTCATAAAATCTTCGGATATATTAATAAAAAAAATATAAAACCAAAAAAAAATATCGACTGCTTAACTGAGTAATGAAACTGAAAAGAGAAAATTAAGTAAGTAGGTATCACGATATCTGATATTCCACTGACTAATGTCTTGTTTTGTAAGCTTTAATCAAATAATGATATGTTCAAATTAGTCATACTTACGTGTAGGTAATAAAGTATTATCCTCCTTCTGACGCAGTCGGGTAAAAAGACTCTAGAAACTGACACTGCAGTTTTGTTTACTGATGTAGATATACAGATTTGCGATTCCTATTCGATTGTATTGGGTAGTATTTAGTATACAAATCTAATAGGTATTAGTATCGATCACTTGCAGTCGCCGTAGCTAACATTGCAGGCGCAAAACGCTCATCTTTTGATCTCAGATGTCCGTACAGTTCAGTGAGTGTGTGGTTCCAATGAACCGGCAACTCCACCTCTGCTGTGTTTATACTACACAAAAATGACTATATATTCCGTTTAGATAGGGAAGGCACATGTGTTAGAAGCCCTTTGTCCTTTAAAAATAGTTACCCCTACGGTTGATGTTTGTATGTGAATGCTATGATAGGCCCTGGATTTAAAATGCCAATTTGTTAAGCAGTTTTTCTGTTTAAAGATTTAACGGGGCCATATTTTTTTTTATATGACCCGCCAAAATGACTCTACTCTGCCTGATGGAAAGCATAAGCAAAATCCAAGAGTGGTGGTCACCATACTCATTACGAATGCAGACAATGCAGCATGGCGACCCACACCACGGCGGCCTAGTGATGCTTCTGCATCTTTTAGTCTAGTCAACAAGTATGGAACTTGTTGTCTAGACTACTTGGGCCTCCCCAAGGGTCATTGATCTAGTACAACTATACTATTTGTAGGTCGTAGGCTCGGATCATATCCAAGACAAAAAAATGTGTTATGGGCATTGGGCACCATCATTTTTTCAGGTCCTGGGTGTAATTTATCTAACAATGATTGAACATACGTTTATTAGTACCCCTATCTCCTCCCCCCATCCCCCAAAGGCCTGCAACGCACTTGTGATGCCTCTGGTGTTGCAGGTGTCCATGGGCAGCGGTAATCGATAGGCGGGTATCGCAGGCGATACGTCTGCTCGTTTGCCCGCATTTTATGCCCCTTCAAAGACAGTTTTTATCTCTTGTTTTCAACAACAAAGTATGCATAAAGTATAATTAGTAATTTATAAAACTAAACATCAAAATTCTAATGCATCATTACATTAGCTAAAGCAGACCGGATCAATACACGAAGCAGAACTTAAATTTCGTCCCCCCAAGAAGAAGGTTGGCGCGCGGGTCCAAATTCGTATGTTAATACACCCCCTGGCAGGGGGTGAAACGCCCCACCCGAGGGAACGGACCGAACTATTATAAAGGGTAGCACGAAAGTTAGATTAATGATGTTAGGAGTTGACCAGGGTACACCCGAAGGTTGGAGTGGTTCTCTGTTGAGTTGTATAATCACAGCTCCGGACACCTTTGTCAAATAGACAAAGTTTAAAAAAAAACAAATGTGGTCCATTTTTTTTATAATTGACGTAACATTTTTACAGTGTCAACAAGATACGAGTTATAACTTCTGACATATGATAATTTCACTTTAATTGACTGATACTGATTTCTCGAAAGACGTACAGGTACTAGAATTAAGTAAAACTAATAATATTACTACGACCTGATTCTTGTCTACACTTTTGTCACACACAAGACAAATCAAGAAACCTTGAAACGTAGTGTATTTTTTACTCAGCTTGCTTCAAAACACGTCTTTGTTTTGAAAGACGTGTTTTGAAGCGTCTTTCAAAACACATAAATAAATGGCTAACGTGCAAGCTGTAAATTTAAAACAAACCGTAATATATGCAGCCTTATATGATTTCTATTTTTTAGGAACATATATTACGATAACATATAAACTAGTGTCTTAAAGCCATTGCCAATTCATCCTGTAGGTGTACACCTCCTATCGAGTCCCGCGGTAAAGTGTGGACGATCTAACTTCGCCTTACACACACACTCACTCACACTCTTTGATATACACATACTCAGTCGACACAGTGACGCCGCGGGCTGTAACGTTGAGTTCACATGGGATTAGATTCGTCACTACACACAAGGTTTTCCACTACAAATTGTGCTGCATAAATCATGTACATAAAGATATTGTGTGTTTAGAAAAATGCCACAGTGTCTCATTGTGTTCCGGATTATAACTAGTTTTTATGTTCATAGTGTGTAAAATACTGTTTTATTTCGAGTTAAAAATATTTTTGACAAAAAAAAATTTCGCTATTATTTGAGCCGTATTAAGAATTTGAAATGTTAGTAGAAATGTGTACTATGAACAAAAATGTTGGTTTATTGTCCAATTCTTCTTTAATATGATAAACAGTAAGAAGCAATCCTTACTATAATACCTAATATACATCGAGAAACTTACTAAAACAGCGAATGAAATAGCTGCTATTAAACTAAAATATCTAATGTTTCGCATACATGCATAATTACAGTTAGGCACACACAGTCACGATGCGCACATACACTCACACACACATGTACGAGGCGTCCTCAAGTGATCCGCCTTCACCACCACCATGATGTGAATTCAAGCAATCTGTTATAGAACATGCAAATATTTGAGAGAAAATATCAGATCTATTCAAAAATATAAAAAACTTATTAAAAATGTATATTATGTATACATTTTTAATAAGTTATTCAGTTTTTTAACGGTATCTAATGCTAAAGATAGGTTGTATAGTTATTGTATCAATAAATAATAATACTCATATACTAGCTGACAACTATGGACAATTCTTTTTTTTCCTCTGAAAATTCCCCTTTCGATCTCCAATTGCAATATAAATTCAAATTCAGAGTAAATAGCTTTTTATAGAACGATAACGTTATTTTTTTTTATTAACATTTGATGTTTTCATGTTTATTTTCAGAGTAATCGAGGTGATGGATCATTTTATTACTCGTGGTATCAATCGTTTCGAGAGACATCATACTTGAGAAACATGGTTCTCCTACAGTTAAAAAAATCTCGTTTCAGGTATGCAACATATACAATTTGGTCCAATATGTTAACATGTTTTAATTATTTATAATTCGTTACGGCGTATTTTATTTGCTTTTTATCCGTGGCTCTTAACCAGAATCCACTTTGCTACAACTCTCAAATCAATATCTTAAAATCTCCAACCCTCAATTTATTGAACTCCTTTTAAGATTTGCTTATTCAATAAAAACTTGTTTCTTTCAAAGATCAACGGTCAAAGGGTCGAGTCAAAGTCCACGCATGCGCGATTGTGAGAACTGTGCCCTCATTACGTATGCGTTTTGATCTCTGACCGAAGGATCACACGGTGACCAAACCGGTCATGTTCATCTCCCTTAGAAAGATCTATTTTTATTCTAATAGATTTTATTAGTTATATGAAAACCAACGACATTCTTTTTAATACTTATGGATATTTTACGAATTTCTAATCGTGTGAACTGTTTGGAGAGACAGATTTTTCAAAACTTCTCATCATTAAGTATTTCTTATTTAAGTAAGGTCAAACGTGAATAAAATTATACGGTTTAAGTATTTTAAACCATCTAATATTAAAGTGTTGAAACATATTGAGTTCATTTTTATTTTACTGGTTAATAACAAATCTGGTTATAAATAACTACTTAGGTGGATATTTTGTTAATTATACTCATGTTATTAATAAGAGTAAAATGTGATTTAGGTAATTTAAAAAAAACGCATTTTTGTATCTAAACCATTTCAAAAAATAATTTTAATAAACCTTTTTTCAGTCTAATTCAAAATTCTTTTCAAACTTTTTTTAGTTCATTCACTAGTGCAATAAACATTAAACGATCTTAATCTATATATATATAAAAGTGAAATACCACTCACTTATTAATCACGAAAACTCAGAAACTATAACACCTACAAACTTGAAATTTGGCAGATAGGTACCTTATAGCGTGTAGACATCCGCTAAGAACGGATTTTACGAAACTCCACCCCTAACGAGGTAAAACGGGGGTTGGAAGTTTGTATGAAAGTCCTATGTTTTTGAAGTAAGAGACTTGAAATTGAAAATGTATGCTCTATAGATGTTGTGGAGGTGTACTAATAATGTTTCTTTAGAAATCCACCCCATTCTGGGGTTAAAACGGGGGATGGTAGTTTGTATAAAAGTCCAATGTTATTGAAGTTAAAATAATTATGGCAGAATGATTTCAAATAGTATTTAAGTAGTAGAATTATCATATAGGTATGTATACTAGCTGAGCCCCGTGGTGTTACCCAAGGCACCGGGGGCAACGCCGCGGTGCAAAGCTAGTCAGATATACAAGATTACCATACATCTTAAATTTTTATTTCGTACTTGGTAATGTTAGTGAATTTTATCTGCCGGTCTCGCATATACTAGGATTCAGCACGCGCCGCCCACTCTCGCGAATTCGACCAGAACTACACTCACACCCCGATATATTTACGCTTTATCCCAAACTTGTCGCCTTGTATAAGGACGGGCGCGTCCCTGGCCGGGGCGAAGGTACCAACTAGCCAGGGTAGACGCTCCGTGCGAGGGTTGATTGAAAGATATTTCCACTCTTTGGGGTTAATATTTCGTTGCTCTGTAGAATCGTTTTATAAGATGTTGTTAATATACATTTAATTAAAATTGTTGTTATTAACGCATCTGGTTATAAAATATGTAGCTATATCTGTATAAATAAATAAATACAATTAAAAAGCTTTATAAAAACAAGCTTTTACTGGAATGCCTCGAGACGAATCAAACGAGTCCAAACTCGATTATGTTGCGACGTTTCTTTACATAGTTCCTATGACCACCTTCCAGCTCCACGTCATTATAATATTGTATTGTCACGCTGTATACATATGCTTGCAAAATATCAGCAAAATCGGTTGAAGATATCTGCTTCAAAATTGAGTTGCAAGATTCCACCCGAACATACAAGCATACATACATACATACATACATTGCAAGTTCATAAAAAGCTTGTAAAATGAAGCACCGAAATGTATGTAAGTACTTTCGATTGACTGCACCAAATTGAATAATTCTTTTTTATTTATAAGTAGTTTTAAGTTTTTAAGCAGAAGCCTATGACCAGCAGTGGACTATTTACGGACTGACTAATGGTGGTCAACTACTTGGTGAAGGTCACGGAAAACCGTTGGATGAGGACAGTGCAGGACAAATCAAAGTATCCTTTTTAAAAAGTAATATTAATCCATTATTTTACAAGCTATATCAAATTCATCCAGAAAATGATCTATATAATAAAGAATACAAAAGATTATTTTTATATTTCTACGTATTTATACAAAAGAGAAAATACTACGGGCAACTATCAGTTATTTTGCATTTTAATTGAGAACGCGTCAGAAAGGAAACGGTATAATTGATTCGGTATTGCGCTAGAGAGGTTCTAAGATGAATACAGGAAGATATACGAGGAAATTACGAAGAGCCTTTAGCCATCTACACGCAATTCAATCTTCTAATGCAAACTACAATGCAAGATGCTTATGAAAACGTAACACATACATATATAGCCGTTCAAAGTTTTTTTACGTGGAGAGCAAGCTGATGTGGTGTTTTTTTTAAATAAGAATTAATACATCCTTTATTGATATATTTTTTCTGCAGATTGAATGCACATAGACAATTTCGCGAGTATTTAAATAAATAAATAAATAAATATTTCGGACATCTAACACACAACGCCATCTAGTCCCAAGCTAAGCAGAGCTTGTGTTATGGGTACTAGACAACTGATATAAATACATATTATATACTTTTTTTTGTAAATACATACATATTATACATAGAAAACACCCAAACTCCGAAACAAATATTTGTAGATCATACAAACATTTGGTCCGACCCGGGAATCGAACCCGAGACCTCATGATCAGCAGTCGCACACGCCAACCACTAGACCAACGAGGCAGTCGGAAATACTGAGAAAGTCCAGCCGCTCTTTCTGCAGAAGCAGCTTTCAGCGTTGATATTCCTCTAATGACTTTCACAATGTCTAATTCAGATCTATATCCGATTGTCACTAATGAGGCAATCATTGCTTATATTATCATTATTCGATGGTTCACGCTGTTGTCGCTTCTAATCGTCTCACATCGCTCATCTTTATACCTGCAGTCCCGTGAGACCCAAGATAAGGTTGCAATAGTTCTCATTTTTAAAATATAACATTAAAATATAAATAAAATAAAAAAAATATTATTTATAAAAAAAAAATTGGGATCTACGCAATCTACAATTTTTGTTAAACATTTTTCTATATACTATTAAAAACACATTTTCAAAGTTTATATAAATATTCATTAATTGGCCCTGGATTCTGAGGTATAAAGCTTACGGCACTCCACTATTAATCTCTATATAAAAGAAAGTCGTGTTACACTCTTTGCGCTGTAGCATGGTGCGTGACAGTTTCAGTAACATTTCGTTTCACTCTTGAAAGTTGCCGCGATTTACAAATTATGACTTAGTATTTCAGCTGTACCACATTCGCAAATATTAAATCATTAATAACTGTAATAAATTAAATTAAACCAACTAGAATGTTCTAGTCTACAAATAAATGACACACCATGCTACAGAGCAAAGAGTATAGTTACACTATTTATTACTTCATTTCTTGCCCGTCACCATCAACCTTTCGAGGTTATTGCCTGCCCTACTCGCTGACCCCAATTTTTCTTATTTTGTTATTCCTTTTGAAAATGGTTATACACACATCAAAAGTGTCTAGGGATCAAGCATTTTTATGCGGATTTCTTGAGATTGAGATGTGGCTTTGGCCCTGGCCTGCTCAGTCGCCAGACTTGAACCCGATTCAGCATGCATGGGATATGCTACAGAGAAGAGCTCTGCCGAATATGGAGGGTATCCAGTCGCAAGAAGACCTTTTTTTGTTGTTGCAACGAACATGGGCGGCCATTCCACAGCGTGATTTGGATGAACTCATTTTGAGTATGCCAAACCGATGTTCTTGTGTTAGTGTTCGCGGTAGAAACACGGATTATTAATTGTTTAAGTTACCTAATAAAATTTTTAAGAAAACTGTTATTTCAGTCTTTTTTTCGAACTTTAATGTTAGTGGTTCAAATGTCAAAAATCCTTTTATTAGGAAAATGGCAAATTTCTTATTTTCTTTACGTTTATCGTTACTGTGACAAACGAAAACACTTTATTTGATGAATCCTTAAAGAAAATTTTAATTAATATCAATCAGGAGAAAAGTTATTGCAAAAATATATGTTGATCCCTAGACACATATGTTGATCCCTAGACACTTTTGATGTGTGTATATCCAAGCAGAGTAAACGTTAGACAGTAATTTTGCCACAAAAGAAACCAACTAGAATATCTTATACAATGGTAGAGGTTGCAACGAACCAAAAAGTAAATAGAGAACAAGAGGACAGACTCAAAGACTTCTGTCTTCTCGTATTTTGTTCTATTTACTTCTCTTTATTTCCATTAACTCTGTCTGTATCTGTGTGGGTTGTCGAAATCTGTGTGGTTTTGTCACGATATAATAATGTGCATTCTCGACTAATTTAAATTGACTCGTAGACAAAATACAACTGACTGTCTGTCGAAATGTTTATGCAAAACAGAAATTAATTTGCGTACTTGTTTGAAAGCAGCTATATGAAATACATTTATAAGTATGTACTTATATCATATCTATTAATTCGGTTTCAACAGGTATATTATTCCTTAAGTTATGTTTGGGTAATTTTTTATGCAAAGTTTTTAAGACGTCTAAGGGGCTTCCACGGGCGAGAGAATCGCAGATCCGTACCGATTCACCCGTGAAAACGGCCTCCAAGATTTTTTCAAAGCTAGTTCATAGCTAATTACATAAATTGGATTTTCATTCAGGTTATTTTTTTAAGTTAAATTCATAGTTATGAAGAATTAAAGCTTGGTAGAATATAATAATATGGTATTTTAGGACATAAAAACAGGCTTTTAAAAATGTATATAATACAATAAAGTTTAAACCACATAAATCCGTCTACGGCGGCGGCGTAGGCGTTGCTACGAGCAGTCTACGAGCTAACAAATTTGTCGGTCAATTTGAAAGGATAATCGAATAGATTTAGGGTGGTTAAAACTGGATTTTTCCGGATTTGATCGGTAATTTATCCCATTAGAATAGGCGGGTGGCAGAAAAATCCGGTAGAAGTGTGACTTAACGACTTCGTTAATCAATTCAGGCTCCCATTAATCCCTTATACAATTAGATTCGCGTCAACGTAGCGTCCGATTTTAATATGATGCAATCAGATTGAATCCTTTTTACATAATTTGTAATGACGTGCCTCGGTTAAGGAACTGACTTTATCATGAAGATCAGAATTTCATTAAAACTTTGAGATTTACTAACTCAGTAGGTAAACTTTTTTAAAATACTACATTCTGCCTACTACTTTGCTCGCAATACTGCGCAAATAATGCTAATTTTACGTGAGAACTTTTTTAACCCTATAGCTTTTACATATTCCTGCAATTTGGGAGAGCCACGTTGTCCGTGGGCGAGCCACGCTTCGGTATGCATGGGCCGACTAGACCGGAGTTATACCACGGCCTTATAGAAAACCGGTGTGAAACAGCGCTGGCACTGTGTTTCACCGAGTGAGTGTCCATGGGCGGCGGTAATCGCTTACCAACAGGCGATACGTTTTCTCGATTGCCACTTATTATATAAAAAATATTTAAATTGTGTTAAATAATAATATAACCATTTTACATCTTTCTATTTCATACAAAAAATTACAATTACTCCAGTGAATTTAAAAGATGATTTTAAGATAATCTGACTAACACTACATAGGTAAAGGTATTTATTCAATAGCCATATGAATATATTTTCTTTTTACAAGCTTTTTATTAACTTGCAATGTATGTATGTATGCTTGTATGTTCGGGTGGAATCTTGCAACTCAATTTTGAAGCAGATATCTTCAACCGATTTTGCTGAAATTTTGCAAGCATATGTATACAGCGTGACAATACAATATTATAATGACATGGAGCTGATCTGATGCTGGAGCTGGAAGGTGGCCATAGGAACTCTATAAAGAAACGTCGCAACATCATTAAGTTTGGACTCGTTGGATTCGTCTCGAGTCATTCCAGTAAAAGCTTGTTTTTAAAAAGCTTTTTTATTTAATTTATTAATACCAAAGGATATTATTAATTATTAATTATATTAATTAATCTGCTATACTAGTTCCATATTATATTATTTTATTTCAACAATAAAGATATTGCAAACTACCTAGCTAATTCGACAAAACAAATAAACTTACTCGAACATACACAGACACACGCTCTCAAAGTTTTGTTTTTATTAGTGAGATTAGTTCGGTTATATTTTATTATTAACATGGTCTATATTGAAATTTCTAAAGTTTGCGTTATTAACAGTCGCCTGAGAGCCATTAATCCTGTTATATTTGGCATTCAAACTTGTCGTTAAAACTTGTACTAATATTGTATAGAGAATAACTGCTGTGGTTTTAAGTTTGCTCAAATATGTTATCATGACTGTAATGTGCTTTTATTTATCAGACTAGACTAAGTAAATCTTTAGTCTCTCTCTGTGTGTATGTATGTATATGTGTTTCTTTTTTTCTTTATAGAGGTTTAAAAATACATTTATGTATCATCGGGACAAGATGCTGTGACTGGTATGTCGGACTTAGATATCAATACCGACTAAAAAACTTCCCCTTTCACCGGCCTCTGAATCCCAACGGGGCCGCTGTTGCTCTTCCTTCTGATGGTAAAAGACATTGCATTTGTGTGTGTGTGTGTGTGTGGGTATGAGTATAATTACACAAATTGTTACTACTACTTTTTTATTGTATTTTTGTACAGGTTCTCTATTAGTAGAATAAATACGCAACCTACAATTACTCCATTCAAGTTTAGCAAGATCCTTTACCGAAGATTACTCGAGCTATACCCTAACTTGCTTTCAACCTACATGTCGTCTGAAAACAGTGATGTTCAAGAAGGGTCGACGTCAAACGGGCGGTCATCAAGATAGAAACCGGCCAAAACAAGGTCAAGTGATACTTTTTAATTCTTATTTTAACTTGTTTTTACAGCTTAAACATTTTCAATAAAACATTTTTGTTTTTATCTAATTTGAATCGAACTATGTATATCGTTAGAAAGAATATGATATGTATTAACATATCATATTCTTTCTAACGATATACCCACATAAGCAAAAGATCTAGGCGAACAGAGAGCGGAAGCGACTTTATTTTTAATTTATTATTTAATTTATTATTTTATTTAATTTTTCATTTTTATTTTAAAAAATGACATTGCGTTTAAGTTTATTAAAACTTATTAATAAAGTCGCTTCCGCTCTCTGTTCGCTTAGATCTTTTAAACTACACAACGGATTTTAATGCAGTTTTTAGCAACAGATTCAGGAGGAAGGTTTGCATTTGTAATGAATGCATATTTTAGTAGAAAAATTTCAAGAATTTCACTAGGACAAAAATGAATATAATTTAAACAAAATTAACCTCTTCAATTATGAAAATAAATTATTATTATAAATGGTTATTACGTATTTTTAAAATGTTGATAGAATTAACGCAAGAACACTATAAATTCAAAAAATACAATGGCGAGCTACATTTCATATTGGTTTGCAGCTGATTTGTGAACAATAAAATAATTATAAACGTATAGTACGTTACATAAAGCTATCATACGTAAAGGCCCGTATTCACTTTGATTAGTGCGAGTGCAGGTGCGTAGTGCAGGTGATCCATGAGTTGTAGAAAACACGTGTGGACCGCGAGTTCGCTATCCACGCGTATTTTCTACCAATCATTGATCACCTCACTTCACACCTGCACTCGCACTATACAAAGTAAATACGGCCTTAAGAGGCGAATAAAAAGTCTACGGTATTTTGACTGCACGGATGACGTAGTAGTCTTAAGGCCACACACAGAAACGGCAAGGTCACCGCCTCGCCGTTTCCTAGTGCAATAAGTGTGTGTGTGTTCAATCCCCACACGGAAAAACACTAAATGTGATCCATAAACTATTCTTTTGATTCTGGTTGCACTTTGAGTCTATTACATGTATGTTTGTAAACGACACAGGGTATCTTTCTGAAAAGGTGAGAGTCTTTAAAAATAATATAGATAAAATATATTAATAGAAGATTATTAAACACTTTCAGGATTCGTCGAAAAGAACAAAAAACAAGTATGAAGATGCAACTGTAGCCATATCCCATTGAACAATGTCGGAAAGGTAACCAACTTGATAAATCTTCACGAATCATTCAGTTATCTTAAGTAAACCGACAACACTGGATCTAATGGCAGTCGTTGTGGAATCGTAAGATCTTTAAATCTGCTGTCCCTAATATTCTATTTTAGTGTTACTTACAAGTATTACTCATAAAATTGTGTATGGCATGCGATATTTACCCATTACCGATTACGTATAGTACTGATGAGTCTCAAGTTGGTAAGGGCTCATCCCCTTTATATAAAAACACTCGCACGGGAATCAAAACCTTCAGGGTACTTCTCGTGAACTCAGAATCTTGAAATTTGGTGCGAAGCAACGTCCTATAGCACAGATAAAGAAAAAAATTGCGAAAAGCATAAATTTTTAGTTACATCTTATAATATACCTACAGGTTTGTACGGAACCCTCGGTGCGCGAGTCTGACTCGCACTAGGCCGGTTTTTTATAATATAACCTGCTGATCCCGCGGTAATACCGCGGTTTTTGTTTCGATTTGGTTAACTTAATTTTATGCGTAAACCTATTTTTGCACAAGGATAGTAGCCTAATGAAACACTCCTTATAACATCAACTATCTGCCCGTGAAAGTCCTTTCAAAGTCGGTCTAGCCATTCCAAAGATTAACCGAAGCAAACAGACATACATTTTTCACGATTTAGTTTGTTAGTACTGTATATACTTACGTAATATATGCATTGAGTAAAAAGCTAATAATTTCAAATTACTAGCAGACACTTCAATTTATTATTTTTATATTTAAGTTAACATACGTATTATTACAGAGTATTTATGAATACGCAATTCTAAAGACCAATTTTTACCAAACAACTTGAGTTATCAACAAAACCAATATGTTATATACTTCAACTGTTGCTTAAGTTTATATATTGCGTTATTTTTAGTAGTGGTTACCGCTGTTTGCATAGTTCTTTTGTTTGTTTGTTTGTTTTGCAGGAGTTCCCGTGTCTGCTTCATATCCGCTAGCAAAATGAATTTGTCAAGGTGTGTATGGATGATATCGAATAGTTTACGAGTGTATCGAAGAGTTTTATTTATTAATTAATAAGTACATGGAAGACTAACAGCAATTCACAACATTATATATTGTCTTTTACAGTTACTAGAAGGCCAATTAGAAGTCTTCACTTATAGCTATACATTAGATAGAGTATGTGAGTGTGATCAAACACATTTAATCACTATATCAAATCCTAGGCCACATGGCGGCATTACAATTTTTGATGATAAATGAAGAAGGAAACACAATAAAAAGTGCATGCTATATTCGATTCTGTACAAAATAATGTTGATTTGCTAAGTTTGCTGTTTGAAATATAAACTGCTTATCATTTGTTTTAAATTATTCTTTAGTAACATTTCTTACCTTATATGTTTAATAATAATAATCATCATCAGCGTTTAAGTCCGCTGCTGGACATAGGCCTTTCCCAAAGCACACCACAGAGCCCGGTTTGCTGTTTTTTCATCAAGTCGCGTTATTTTTCATTTCATAATAGTAAAGACACTTATTTAAAACAATTTAAATTCATTTACGATATTACGCCATCTTGAGAGGGTGTGAATTGCAACCCTTCTAAATTTGAACCCCTGCATATTTAATGATAAGGGGTCTATATGAAATATCTTAAAACGTAATTGTAAAAAGTATTTTTAAGTTAAATAACAATTCTATTAAGATTGAAAAGTGTGAGAAAATCTTTTATAATACATATACAATCTTAAAACATAAATTTACACATGTTGATACAAGTAAAATATATATAAAACTAGCTTTTGTCCGGGGCTTCTTCCGCGTGGCGCTAGAAAGTAGCCCATGCCATTCCTCAGGAATCAAAGTATCTCCATGCCAAATTTCATTGAAATCGATGCAGTGGTTAAGCCATTAAAGCGTGACAGACGGACAGAATTTCCTTTCGAATTTATAATATTAGTATAGATTATCTATCCAGGTACTACTGTTAATAACTAAAAATATAAAAAAGCAAAACTCAAGTGCGTGTAAAAAACTAATACATGTATTTTTAGTTGAATGTAAGTTATTTTTATCTTAAATACATGGAATCAAAAGCAGATTGGGGCAAAGGGCTAGTCATATACAAAACTGACGCCATGTTTGATGTCGACTGTTAATTAATACGCAATTACTTTTCAATTTCAGATACATTCATTCAAGTTTCTGGTTCTTCGGTGGTCAGGGAAGTGTGCGACACGGAACCAGTAAGCACTGCCAGCTAGCTTCGCTTCGCTTACGCTTTCTCCTATCACTCACTTTTAGCTGTACTCCATCGATGAATTAATGTAACTGGATATAAGGACCTTCATTCTAATTCAGGCATTATAATATGTAGGACTGTAGTAAATACTACACTACTCGATTACCTTATTGATTTTATCTCTATTAATATAGTGATGTACTTACTGGACCGTAATCCCAAAAATCGCCTTTAGAAACGTGGTCGAAAATGAAACACACGCCCGAGCGAGGATAATTTTTATTGACTTGATGTTTATATAATAATCCGTGGTTTCTCAACATCGCGATACAGAAATTGATACAACGCCATCTATCGAACTCAAACGAAACTTTTAATCATTATTTATATTGAACATACCGCCCACTTCGTTGATTTCGGTTGGTTAATTTGCATCTTTGAAGTCGTTAGTATCCATTCTAAAACAGATTGGTAGACCACAGTGAAGTGTTTCTTTTATGTATATACACAGAAGATGTACACAAAGTTAAATATGCTAAACAAAGACAAAAGTAAAGTAGGTAGTTAAAAAGTTTAGATGCCATCATTGGCGTTCTGACCAAGTTTTATTGCTCAAAGAAAAAACAAGACATTAAAATACCCGGTGATTTCTAGTATGTTATTTAATTTGTAACAATCCGTAAATGCTGTTTCAATCACAAAGGCTCTCTATATTTCATTCAGAAATCAGAATTCAAAATTTAAAAAAATATGTATATTCATGTCAAATTTCAAACAATGGATTCACAATAGTGTACGTATTTTATATTTTTGTATGTACCAAGGTTTCTCATAGCTTTATTCCAAATATATTTTATGTATTTTTTCACATGTAATAAAGAATATCTCAGATACAATTAGTAGTTTTATTTATTTCTTCTTTGTGACGCGTTCTGCCATCTTCAGCTTTGCATACGCTTCTTAATTTACTACAAGAAGATTGCTCTGGAATGCTACAGGTTAGTTTTTTTTTCTGATACATTTTGTATATAAGAAGTAGGAAACAGTAAGAGAAGTTAATAAGGGAAAGATTGCATCCCTTTATTTTCACCCACAGTCTTTTCGGGGTTCCGCACCCAAAGGGTAAAACGGGACCCTATTACTAAGACTCCGCTGTCCGTACATATATTTGTCCGTCCGTCACCAGGCTTTATCTCATGAACTGTGATAGTTAGACAGCTGGAATTTTTACAGATGATGTATTTATATTACCACTATAATATCAAATACTAAACACAAATTAAAATAAATATTTAAGGGGGCTCTCATACAACAAACGTGACTTTTTTGCGGTTTTTTGGTCGATAGGTAGACGCTTGAAATGTATAAATAATGGTATGGAATCCTTGCACCGAGATGACTCGCACGTTACCGATTTTAATATGAAAGAGGTAACGCACGCTACAGATAAAAACACTGTCACGAGAACAGTATTTCTTAACATTTTGAAATTTTACCGTGGGAGAGCCACGCTTAGGCATGCATGGGCCGGCTCGACCGGAGTGATACCACGGCCTTACAGAAAACCGGTGTGAAACAGCGCCTGTGCTGTAGTTCACCGAGTGAGTGAGGATACCGAAGGCCCATACCCCAAACCGTCCCCCATTCCCTTCTCCATCCCCCAAAGGCCGACAACGCACTTGTGATAACCTCTGGTGTTGCGGGTGTCCATGGACGGCGGTAATCGCTTACCATCAGGCGTTACGTCTGCTCCTTTGCCCCCTATTCTATATAAAAAAAAAAACAAAAATATATTGAGGTAATATACCACTTGCACGTTATAAAAATACTAGCCGACCCACACAACTTCATCTGCATCTCTTTTCAATCATGCTCGGCTCCTATTGGTCCAAGCGTGATGTTATCCTATCATAGGCACGCCAGCAAAACACACATTTAAAAAACGTGAAAATCTGTTCCATAGCTTTGGAGTTCCTCGTAAGAAACAATATATAGTATCTTTTCTTTTTTCTTTGTATAGTATCTATCCTCATTCGGTCAATGTTCACTAAGTAAATATGTACCTACATATATTTGTTGTCAGATATTACTTAAATTGCAATCACATACATGTACACGTTTACAAGTAGTCAAGCTGTATGCTTGAACCCATCAACTGAAGACATTCATTTTGTATTACCTATCACTTATTCCGTGTGCGTATTCGGTTATGACAGTCAATCAGTGGACCAGCGAATCTTAGAACAGATAGATGCCACCATCCTCATCTCACCCGAAAGAGATACACTGCTGAACAGATCTGTAGTGGATGAGAATTATTTTAATAAGAATGAACGCACTCACGCTGGGTATCAAAAGTACACCCCTTTTAATTACCTGAAATTTTGAAGTTTACCAGGTTGACTGAATGTGGACACAGGTTCACTGGTTCAGTGGTGCACGCCCTGCGCCATCGAGTCCGTGAGGTAAAAGTTTATTCATCCACCTTTATATATTCGATACATTTAATTCATACTATAAACATCATAATATCGAATATGAAAGACACACTCACAATCATATCCTTCAAAAAGTTGTATTTTGTTATAAAAAGTCATTAATGACACCTTTGATTATAAATATGTCAAAATACTTGACATAATATTAGCATCTACCTTAATTACCGTGATTCAATTCAAAATATTATACTCTTAACATATTTTTCACAGAAAAATATTCCCCAGTTCTTACTTTGATTACAAATCAAAAATATATAACGATTAAAAGTTTGAAGAAGATACGAAAGCTCTAAGTCGTGGTAACTCCCGCACAAAAGCGCCACCAAGTAATTTTTTTCATAACTAAATTCCGGTTGAAAAAAATCACGCCGGTAACGGCATCTCTTAGCGGACGGGAGAATTTTTCCGACCACGGTCATAACACTCTACCACGTGCATTTGTTTTGGTTCGGTTTTTTTCTCTAAAAAAAGAGCATACATAAAGCTCACCTCGGTCGCCTCGTAGGTGTGCAAAGCAAAATGGTCGTCATTTTTTTCTTCTCTTTTCACCCATCTGTCCGTCCTTTTCGGTCAAAAATACGATCGTTATTTCTGTTCCGCTGCGGGTGTGTGCGTCCATCAGCTGACGTGCTAGATCCGCCATGGCTACATCACGCGAATAAATACGCTTCTGTTTGAAAATAAGAACGATTTTAGCGTGTTTTATTTTTCGTCTTACGTCTAGTGTTTGGCGGAGAAAAAATAGAAATATACGAGGCTCGGCGTGTACGATAAAGAGAGCCGGAGTCGTTAACGATTCTGCGCCGGGAAGTTGCGCAGATTTCGTTTTTGGTGCTTTTTTTGGGGGCAGCACCTCACACCACGGGTAGTTTTTTATAGCTGTCTTTCTCTAACACACGCAGTCTCACTTGTAGTTTGTGTGTGCGGGTACGTGCGTGTGTGCAGGGGGCAAGCACCTAGTGCTAGATTTTTGCGTGCAAAGTTCCTAGATAGGGTATCAGCGTGTAGGTGCATGTAGACGAGGTATATAATGAGATGTCACGGCTATGTACGCGGTAAATAGAGCTATGGAACAAAGCGTATGTACGTTGACGCTGATTAATCGCGGTCTTTCATAATTCCACGCAAAACCTACTCACTGTTAATTGCCTATTCAGTCTGAATATGGAAAGTACGTGTACACATTTTTTAACAAACAATAAGCAGCCGCTATTATGTCATACTTACTGTTGCAGGCCATATGGCTCAAATCGGAGTCGCCTGATAGAGAAAATTTTGTGCAAAAAACGGTCCTTTGAATGTTTCGTTTGGCGGGTAGATTTTCTTTAATTACCTATCTCAAACGTTAGATGATAGATTTATTTACATTATTTTTAATAGCCTAGAGCTAACTGACTGCCTCGGTGGAGTAGTAGTAGCGTTAGCGACTGCTGTGCTTGAGGTCTTGGGTTCGATACCCGGGTCAGATCAAATGTTTGTATGAACTGCAAATATTCGTTTCGAAGTTTAGGTGTTTTCTATGTACAATAGATATGTATGTATTTACAAAAAAAGTAAGTCAATATGTTTTTATATCTGTTGTATAGTACCCATAGTAAAAGCTCTGCTTAGTTTGGGATTAGATGGCGTTGTGTGTTAGATGTGAAAAAAAATTAGTACCTAGTGATTGTTTACTCCTACCGGTCACTTGTTTACCACTAGAGGGACCTTTACTTCTTTTCATATGTTGCTGTATTGAAAAAAATACTAAAATGCTAGTGAGTCATCTTACATTTTACAAACGAATGTACATATTTACATAATAATAACAGTCCAGGATAACAAACAACAATGTCATTGTTATAAAATAATAATACATAAAAAAACTTATTACACTTAAATTTTATTATTTATCATCATACCATTTTTACCTAGCTAGAATACCTATCCTCTCCTACTTAAGAGTAGGAAAGGATAGGTATTCTAGCTATTCTAGGTATTTAAAACACCCTTTAAGTGGCGAGTTTAAGAGTGAGCCTACTAGAAACCATTATATTATTGTTTGACCTGTTTTAATAAAAAGCATCCATAAAACTACAATTAAATAAAATCGATATTTTTATTTCCCGTCACTAAACAATATAAAAAACTGCCCTTTTTCAGTGCGGTATGGGGTACATAAGACCCCACATTTTATTTTACCTATTGAATCTAAACTAAATAATCTGCCCACAGGCGGCGGCAGATTTAGGTTAATCAACTCATTGATAATAATAATAGCGACAAAAACCGTACAATTCGCCTTATTTAGCGCCAAAAAAAGGATTTTCTGTCTCCTGTGGGCGGTGGGGTTTATTAAGCCTCGTGCCGCTACAACCTCTGGTTCAGAACGAGGTTTTAAAGGTCTCGTAACGCAGTAATGGAAAATACAGATAAATCAGTGCCGCTGCGCACGTGTTAATGTACACCAGATTAATTACAAAGAACTAGCTAGGACGTACAAGTGGCGGCCTTATCGCCCAAAGGCAATCTCTTACAGGCAACCATGAAATGGCATATTGGCATATACATGGCAAATATATTACATTGCTGACAGCGCCTCTGGCAGGAAAATGTTGAACTAAAACAATATTTGAAAGTAACCGATCTTCTTGAAACGTTGTAGTAAAATAAAAAAAAATCGTATTAGGAGAATATTACCTACTGCTTCCTGTAACCGTCAAAAGGGACAAATTTAAGTAAACCTCAGCATAGTACCAACCAACCAACGTCATTATACATTCGTGATCTTCATCGTCATAAGAAAGTTAGAAACTATAGTTTATTTTTCTCGTTTTGTTTAATGGGACTAATTCCACCAACACGTCTACACTGGCACAACTGTAACTCCTGTACACCAGGATCAACAGCGGTGACCTATGAACACACCGAGTTATTATAAACACTCCGGTAGTTTTTTTTTTTTAAATGACTGCCAAAATGACTCTACTCTGCCTGATGGAAAGTATAAGCAGAATCCAAAAGCGGTCGTCACCATACTCATTACGAATGCAGACAATGCAACAATGCAGCATGGTGACCCACACCATGGCGGCCTTGTGATGCTTCTGCATCATTGGACCTCCGGTCTCGCACTCACCAACGAAAGACGCCGGCACTGCTGCTGTCATTTCACTTTGATCTTCTGTGCGAGGGTAGTTCCACCCCGGTCGAGCCGGCCCGTTCGTGCTGAAATCAGCGTGGCTCTACTACCTTTCAAAAGTAGCAGGGTAGTACCATGAAAATCGTTTCATGGTTTCATCCATAATAGTCTTAAGTCAGAGACGTAGAATCTTCCTATAAAGTATCTTCCTTCGATGTACGTACTCCATGAATGCAACGATTCACATACACATCACATCAACGATCTTTAACAGTCCACTACTGGACATAGGTCTCTCCTTAGAAAGGTATTTTCCAGGCCCAACCAGTATTTTCTATCACGCAAACTATGGGTTTTTTTATGGCATAGGCAAGGGATTAGACAACCCACCTAATGCTAAGTAACTAACAAGACCATAGATTCTCCCAAATAGATTGAGAAGAGAAGGTTTAGGTAGCCTTGTTTAATCGGTTTAATTAAAAAAATTAAAAAAGCAAAAGTAAAATTCATCGAATGTTTCATCGCGTTATGATTTGAAAATACATTTAATTTTTAACTTTTAACACAGCGCCATCTATGTTATATAATATGCACTAACAGTTGTTCCAATCTTGTATCAGATCAAATGTTGTCGATATGAGTCTTTTTTTTTTTTAATATTTAAAGTACCTTTAAAATTGCAAATTTATTTTTTTCTAAACTTTAGACTGCACAAACAAATTGGAACAAGCGACACCTATCGGCGAGTAGCAAAGTTAGATTTAAGTGTAGAGGGACATCACACGAAAGCTTTTTTGCCTATGTAAGCAACTTTGCAAACTAGTTTTTAGGCCATTGTAATTAGGTACAAAATAAACAGTTTCATTCAGTGTTTAACAAGAAGTAGGGAAACGCGTGTGGTTTTTTTAAATATAAGTTTCAATATCAAGGTTCAGCGGTAAATCATTTATTTCAGTATTTTATTATCTTATAGCCCAAAACTAAAATCAGGAATCTTAAATCCTTAACGATTAAAAGCATGCAAGCATTTTGGCATGCAAACAAGACACCTTTTATGATTTTCTCAACTACATACGAATAAAAATAAAATGAAAAATGGTCCGCACATTTTTCATTTTATTTTTATTCTATTTTATCTGGACAACCTACAGGAACATACACCTTGAAAGCTAAGAGGCACATCAACAGTAAAATACAAGCATTGGTTGTTGCCTTAATTATAGGTTGCCACGGAAAGCAAAAATATGTAATAACAGATAGTTGGGAACATAAGGTATATCTTAACTTAAAAAAAGTAATTGAAACACGAGAACAACATGTACATATATACAAACACAAAAGTTATAAAAATAACACAAAATATAAAATAAAAAAAACACACAAAATGACAGTTTTTTTTAAAAGATTGTAAACTTAAATAAAATAAATATATGGATGTCATTGTTATATCGATACCTATCCTTATCCAGAAAGTTGGGAGCATACCTATCCCTTAACATAAAAAAAGTAAAGTAATTAAAACACGATAACAACAAACACAAATATACAAAAGTGCCATAAAGTACGCAAAGCTTTTCTAAAAGATGGTAAACTTAAGAGAAGAAGTTATATCGATGTCCTAATTTTAGAATTATACTCTGCTTGGAGTCTATTTAGAGGAGACAAATGGCCCAAGTTAGTTTTTGACCTCTAAGGTGTAAACAGGGAGTAACTAGTCAGCCGCGGAAGCTTATGAGAGATCGTAATGTTAACTTCTTGTAGCAGATGAGGGCAGTTTATATAACCATGAACTAATTTATGTAAAAATGACAAATCTTAAATTTTATGGCGCTTTTTTTAGTGATGTTATGTTGAAATGAACTAGTCGGTTTTTATAACTGGATAGTTTCTTTGACAGGTTAAATTTATATGCCAAGTGGTACATAAATCTTTTTGCACACGCTCAATTCTATTGGAATGAACTTCATAATGCGAATTCCAAGCTACACAGCAAGAATCTAGAACAGATTTAGAGACAACATGATCATTATGTTCCCTAAAATCAAGTTGTTTATCAAGAACAACACCGAGGTGCCTAACACATTCGACCTCTTGAATACCTTGGGCAGATATTGCATAAACTCCAGACAATTCAGTAATATGGTTACCTACGAGTGAAGTGAATATAGCAGCATTTGTTGACATGTAGTACCAATTTGTTTTCCTTGCGCCAGCAAACCAATCCGTTAAGATCTTCCTGCGTAAAATTGCCAGTAGATATCATCATCTATACAATCACAATCTATACAAATAAATAAATTTGAAGTGTCTATTTGTAATTTTAAATTAACAGCATTTCACTGCATGCATATAAAAGACTAGCTTTTACACTCGGCTTCGCTTACGCAGACTTTCATCCCCTGATTTACCCCAGGAGGGGTGGAATTTCAAAAATTCCTTTCTTAGTGCTCACTTACGTTATATAAAGAACCTACATGCAAAATTTCAGGATTCTAGCTTCAGCGGTTTTGGCTGTGCGTTGATCTCTGGGTATGTCAGTCAGTCAGTCACCTTCCTCTTTTATATATATAGATTTCAGGATTCTAGCTTCAGCGGTTTTGGCTGTGCGTTGATCTCTGGGTATGTCAGTCAGTCAGTGAGTCAGTCAGTCACCTTCCTCTTTTATATATATAGATTATACGGTACTTTATCAAAAAAGCTTTTTTTTATCTGTCTGTACGACTGCTTGTTTTTATCTTATTTTATTTATTTATTTATGTTATGGAGGACTTACAGCTAACAAAATAACATTTGCCTTCAAGTAGACAACAGTGTGCCTATTACAAGTCCTCACCTGTAGTGATATGCTAAACATAATGATGTGAGTGACAGCATAACACAATTATTTTTGTCTTTATTGTTATTACTTTAACTTTTAAAAAACTTAAGGCTCAGACACTTTTTCACCTTTGAGACACTTAAGGCTCAGACACTATATGGAATCATATTATGAATCAAACGAGCAGACGTATCGTCTGATGGTAAGCGATTATCCCCGCCCATGGACACCCCAACAAGAGAGGCGTCACAAGTGCGTTGCCGGGTTCCGACTAATCTTTGGAAAAACTGGTTCAGCCATAACCGAGGATAAAAAGAGTAACTTAGACAATTTTTTTAGACTAGCTTCGCCTCGCGACGTTACCCCCGGCTACGGTACAAGAACAACCGCGAGTAACACCGCGGGCATAGCTTGTATTCTAATAAGAAATATCATGTTACTTATCTCTTTTTTTAAGAGTTCTTAAAGATTGTTTTCTAAGGAAAACTGATAAAATACATTCTTATCAATTTTATCTGTATAAGTACATGACTTTAATCGTGTTTCAAAAGTAGTTTGTTGTGATTATAAAATAATAATTTTAAATATTAATATAAAATAATTAGTACCACAAATTAAGAGTAGTTTCTGAGCTTAATTTACAAATAGATAGCAGTATTTTTAATTTCGTTGAATTTTATTATATCTAATGGTTACACATTACGTATACATGTACCTAAACAATTCAAACAACAACATTCATTTTAACATTAGAATAAAGAAATATAAAAATATTATAATAATAAGTATTAATTTACTTATTTATATATATATATATATTATAATATACTTATATACATTAACTCTATATTTATTAATCTCGTTACCCAACACCTTCAGTGTTCGTATCACCTGTACGCCGATGACTTACAAGTTTACACACAGTCAAGGGTTGAAAACATCGCATACGCAATTAACAAAGTAAATAAAGACTTGGACTCCATTATGAGCTGGTCAGCGAGGTTTGGGTTGACGGTAAATCCAACCAAATGTCAAGCGATCATCGTGGGGAGTAAGCATATGCTAAGTAGGTTGGATACGGCAGCCATTCCACCACTTGTGTACAACGGCGTTACTATTCCCCTGAGTGCAGTGGTAAAAAACCTGGGACTACATATAGACTCGACACTTGATTGGCAGGCACAAGTCACACACGTTAGTCAGAAAATCACCTCATGTCTCCGAGCTCTCAACTCTCCATCGTTACCTCAATACCTTGTACCACACTTCCGTTTCTTATGCTCTAATCACGACCGAAGTCTTCGGTCAACAAACAACTTGCTCCTCCTATGCCCCTCTCACACCTCCAACTTTATAAATTCTTCTTTCTATGTGCAGTCAGTCCTACTATGGAATGCACTTCCTGCCGACATCAGGATGTCCACAAATCGAACTACCTTTAAGAAAAAAGTGCGCGAACTACTTCAAAGCGAATTGGCAGTACAATCACAACGCTAGTACCCGTGTGTATATGTTTATTATAATACAAATTATTGATTATGAGTGTGTATGTACTGATGTGTATATGTGTATGTATATATTTATATTAATGTATATATTGATATGTATCATTATTTGTGTATATTGGTTATGTAGGTTTCTATCTTTTATTATTATGAACTTCATAGAATTCTCTATATTTTATTTGCACCTACCACATCATATTTCTACAACACCTGAAGGTTGACTGGTAGAGAATGCCTCATGGCATTAAGTCCGCCGTTGTACAACTTGTGCAAGAAGTTTATAAATAAATAAATAAATAAATAATTTCTCGGAAATGGCTTAAACGATTTTCATGAAATGTGGTATGCAGGGGGTTTCAGGGGCGATAAATCGATATATTTACATTTATTTTTAGAAAATTTACCGAAATAAAAATACCGAGCAAAGCTCGGTTATCCAGGGAATGTACTTTATGATTCCAATTATAATACTTTTAACGTGTTCCTTTTTACTTCTCCCTCTCTCTCGATATCTCTCTTTTAGAGTTAGCATTGAGTCGGCAAGCCAAAAGGTTAATTGACAAACCGTTTGATTAACACACTTTTATTAACTTTACCTGTGAGTTTGTTTGTTTGCAACCGTCTTTTATAAGCGTGTCAATCAGTTTTTTTGGAAGTAGATGGAGTTGTGTGTTAAATGTCCAGAATATTTTGATGTGAAACATCTATAGGTGAGGGGTAAACCTGATTTTTGACGTGGCGAGAATTGGCGTGGCAACGCTCGCCGCTTCGCCTTACCGAAAAAAATAATTGAGTTATCGCGATTTCAAATAAATTAAAAAAATAGAATTTTTGTATTTAATAAAAATTAATATTAATGTAATAAATAGTCATTTTATTTTATGAAAAAATAAATTAAAAAAAAGTGAAAAAACAGCACATTTTTTTTACATAACTTATACAAAACAATTTCGATGTTTCACATCTGCCGGGCGTCCCGTGACGGCACACTTTTTATTTTATTAATCGTTTTTTTCTTTGACTTTAGGAAAACTTTGTATGCAAATCTCTGAATAAGAAGCGGTAAAATAACAGTAAAATTGACATAGTAGAAGCTTTCGATTTGATCGCCTACACAAATGTACCAGACTGAAAAATCTTCTATTGGAGTTTTTGTAGATAGTCTGAAGAATAGGTATAATTGTCATTTGATTTTCAAGATTTACTTTATTAAAAGCACTTGAGTTGTCGTTTATAGCTAAATCAACTCGTGACGTAAAAGATGTCAACGAAAAAATGCCTTAAAGGTGCGCCCACAAAAGTTGAACTTTCAATGCTGCAGTTCTTTGCTGAAAATAAAAGCCAAACTAATTGGCACTTCCTCCATTGAGCCACTACCATGTTCCTCGAAAAGCAGACCCAAAGTGATTGTTACAGAATGTTATACGATGTTAGATATTAGACTTCTATATTCTATTATTAGAGTTCTCCTTTGTGGAACTGTATTTGTGTTTTCGCTTTATTTTGTTTTTACTTCTGCTTTTATTTATTCTCAACATTGTCAGAATTTTTGCTTGTAATTGTGTATAACTTGTGTTGAATTATTTTTATTTTTTATTTTGGTGTTATTCTTTACAAACATTGTTGTGTACATCTATAATAGATATACATATAAGATTATGTTTTCAGCTCCTAATGTAAACCAGTTTTGTATATGTATATTGTTGATGTTCCATAAATAAATAAACTAGTGGTGATTTTCCATCACTTCATGGCATCGATATGTGTTGGGGCCTAACGAATTAACGAAAAACGTTCCTGTTTGGACCTCCTATAGAATATTTTAGACTCATGATGTTTTATAAACTTGATTACAAATGCAACCCGTGCATTGACTAAAGAAGCTATTATAAAAAGTGTAGAAGTTTAACGCATTGCAAAGGCAAGCAATCCTAGCTAGGCCAGTCTATGGATGCGTGTCCATTCTTAACATATTGGGGTTCCTCCGTGCCTCGGAGGGCACGTTAATGAGTCGGTCCCGATTGCCATACGAACAATCGTTACGATTACTTTCAGCCCTTAAAAGTCCGACGAGAGTCTTTCTTCAGATCTTCGATATCACTTAGACCTTGGGCTGTCGAGGTCTGATGGCAGTCCAAGTAAGAATTGAATTTTAGCTGTTTCCTAGAAGACCTAAAGCGCATCCCATCTTTTTTTGAGAAAGAGGTTTGGAAAAATAGAAGTAATCAACAAAAAACAGAAGTCTTCGATTAAGTCGAGTCTTCGATCGTCTATGGCTATGCAAATAAATAAAAATGAAGTGTATGTTTGCATTTTCAAATTAACAGCTTTTCCGTAATGCATTTAAAAGTATATACATAGGTAGGTACATCAAAAAAGCAATTATTAAAATTTTTGTCTGTCTTATTTTTTGTTCCGGCTAATCTCAGAAATAGCTGGACCGATTTTGATAGGACTTACACTGGCCGATAGCTAATGATAACAGGAGTAACTTAAGATACTTTTATTTTAGACTGAATGCACAGGTTAGTTGTTGAAAAGGTAGGATACCTCAGGACACAGCTAGTTGTAAATAGAAACAATGAATACATTATACCTACACTATAAAGGCTTTTTTAAACATACACTTCAAAATAGCGAATATTTAGTCTTACCACATTCAACTTGTTGACTAGACTAAAAGATGCAGAAGCATCACTAGGCCGCCATGGTGTAGGTTGTCATGCTGCATTGTTTGCATTCGCAATGAGTATGGTGACCACCACTCTTGGATTCTGCTTATGCTTTCCATTAGGCAGACTAGAGTCATTTTGGCGGGCCAAACATAAAAAAAAAACAACCCGATACCCGACCACTCACATATAATTAAAACAACATTTACTTAAATAAACATGCTAGGTGTTTGCGCTAGGTAAAACTACAAAGCATTCCCTCAAATTATTTATTTACTACGACTAAACCCCAATTTTCACATTTTATACATCATCACAAACCAATCACGAAATATATAAACGAATAAATTAAATATCCACATACATTATTTATGAAACCCCTTTTCATAGTCACCCTATTACTAGTCATAGACAAATTCTATGATTTGTGTTGCTACTCCAAAATGGACTCTGTTTTGAGGCCATTGAGTTGTATTTTCTTTGTAAATAGTTTTATGTACTTTTATTTAATTGTATTGGGGTTATACATATAATGAGTCTATTTTATGTGCTCTGTGGGTATATTGTGGGCCGTACATTTTGAATAGAATGCATTTAAAAGTAAATTTCAAAATTGCGCATGGCGTACTCGCAAGCTTAAATAAAAATGTAAATTCTCTTTGTTGTCAGTAATATTTCTATTATTATTAAATATACTCATTTAGTTACTAACATAATACTCTTGGTAAATTTTATAGATAACTAGCTGACCCACACAACCTTGTTTGCGTCTCCTATTGCACGTAGCGTGATAATTTTCCCCCGTTTTTGAAAAGTTCTTTATTGATGCTCCGCTCCTATTGGTCGTAGCGTGATGATATATAGCCTATAGCCTTCCTTTATAAATGTACTATCCAACACTGAAAGAATTTTTCAAATCGTACCAGCGGTTCCTGAGATTAGCGCGATCAAACAAACAAACTCTTCAGCTTTATAATAATAATAATATATATAGTGTAGATATTTCAAAGTAATTACATTTAACATTTTACATAGTTATTGCTCACAGTATGGCGGTCTATCGAGATGCTTCTGCATCATTGGGCCTCCGGTCTCGCACTCTACAAGATCGAAACACGAAACCATATACCATGAAAAACCTATTCTTACTATCACAAGCCTTACATTTAGACTTTGGTTATGTAAAAAAATCAAATAAAAGAATAATCAAAATCGGTTTACCCAGTCGAAAGTTATGAGGTAACAAACATTTTAAAAAATACAGTAGAATTGATAACCACCTTCTTTTTTGAAGTCGGAAAAAATCGCTAACCATTCTGTTACGTTCGTTATTACAGAAACATAAAATGGCGGGACTCTGTATAACTGAACACAAAACAAACGGATTTACTTCTTATACGTTTAAATTAAGGTTGAGCGCCATTTTTATAGCTTAAAGCAGCCCGTTGTGGCAATATGGCGTCATTTATTTGACCTGTAACGGAAATAAAGCCATTTTGAATGAATAGGTGTCAGGTTTATGGGAAAACTGATTTATATCTAGCGAAAAGTGTTTGAGGACTTATGATCATCAGGTCTGTATTCATATTATGCTCTTTATTGCCGGTCAATGTATAAGTTTGTACCTAATTTTAGTGGCTTTATTTATTTTCTTGGTATTTTATAAGGTTTCCGATTGTTTTGCAGTAGGTGTTTGTCTACTCCTTTTTCTAAGAATATTTTAAACACAATATTTTTTTGACATTAAATGTCAACTTGTCAATGTCAAAAATGTAATTCAATTTGACACCGCTCTACGTAACGTAGCTCGTCCGTAAGTAAACACTTTAGACTTACTAACTAGTAACACTAAATATAGCCAATAGCTACATACCGACGTATTATTTAAAAAAAAATGTGTAGTTTTAACTCGGAATCTCGAAAGTTCTCCCTATTACGCTAAATTTTATACCTACTGAAAGTTTTATTTACTTTAATTCGCACTTGAACTGAATTCCTCATTAAATTGATAACCTGTTTTTGCACAAAATAATTATTTAAAACCTAAACAGTGCTCTAAACAAGTTAGATTGCATTTAATTTTATCTTCTCTAGATTTTTTAGAACTATGGCAAAATTAATGTTAAAAAAAAGTTGTAAACAGTAAAATAGCAAGAACAACAAAATTTCATCTTATAGGTACATCTAGTATTTATTTTCACACATCCTAACTAGGAAGCAGACAACATTATAATCCACCCCATTTAACACAACCCGCACCATAAAGCACCCAACTCACTAAAGCACGCCATTTTTTCTCGACAGAACCCCACATGTGTTAATAATATATCGCTCTGTAAGAAATCGCAAACGTGAGGGTGGGCTAGCTAAATGCTTCTCGATCCCTACGGACACAATAAAAAAATATATAAAATTCTCCAACCAAATTTCAACTTTAACCCAAACGAAGTTTGGTTCAGATTCAGTCTCTTTGCTTCGATGCTTAATCACATCGGCCCTGCATAATATGTATGTATGTAGAATGGTCGCGCACACTTAGGCCTTTTTCACAAAACTGACGCCTCGCGAATACAAGATGGCGGACCCCTGTATTTTATTTTTAGGTAATTACGCGCTCTTCACAGTTTTAAATGGTTTTTCAGAGGGTGAAATCATTCGGAATTAGGATGTAATTGTTTTTAGCTTGGGACCAGATTGAGTTTGGAGAGGCAAAAACGTAAATAAAAAGTCCTAATGCGAATGTGATGTGTATTTCGTTACAATTAAAAAAAAACTTAATATACTAGCAAACAAAACATAACAAAAAAAATGATAAAGTAAAATTAAATTAAGTTACATGATTTATAGGAAAAAGTCATTACAAAGTAAAGCTGGAAAAGACAATTGAATTAGGTGTTACAAAAATCAATTAAACAATACAATGAGGAAACACGATATCTTGCTTACAAAAATAGTTTAACTATCACTTACATCCAAGAAAATTCTTTCTATCATAACACATATCAATATTATCCATACTTTTTGCTGTTATAATAAAGCGAGGCAAAACTTTTTATCTTAAAATCAGATCAGTCGATTTAAAAAGTATTCTTAAATTTTTTAACATTATAAACCTTTAGGTAAGCCCATTATACTAGGAGGTCTGTAATTTAAATTATGTTTGATACTAGCCATCGACAAACATTCTTATTTTGAAATTTAACAGACAGCTGACGGAAAAGGGTAATTCTTTTTTTCTACAAACAACATAAAAGAATACAATCGAGATTTGAGGTACCTATCGGAAGTAAATATTGGTTTTGGATCGATTTTGTGTTAGTTGAAATCAATACCTATCGGTAATCGATATATATCGCAGCTGCATCGCGCATCGTTACAAATATGTAAATATTTATTAACAGTACACAACTGGTTCCAACAAAACTTACATTGTACTTGTGAATGGCGGTTTTTACTTGATATTTCAAACTGTTTTTTTATTTTATTATTAATTTACCTAAATAAAATGTATCATATTTTTTAAGAAACTGATTACTTAGCAGCGTAGTGACCGTGTTTGGATATTAATAACTAGATGGGATTCTGATTATTCTGCTAAAATGACTTCATAATAGGTAGAGTTTAAAGTTTTTTTTAAGTTGACGTCTATATTACTAGAAATTTGTAGTTCGGAAACAAATATTATAGAATGAGGTCAAATTGTCATGTAGGTAGGTATGTTTTATTCGTTTAGTATTTTCTAAGTCTTTGTTTTATTGAATATAGCCTTAGTTGCGATCAAGATGCAAAATCTACATTATTGCTAGTTTTTTTATAATGAAAACAACTTATGAAAATGTATTTTTCGTAGGTTTATAGAGTACTAGATGATTTGGATTTGATTGTGTTTTACACGACTTAAATAAGTGGAGGTTCTCAATTCGATTATACTTTTTTTATTTGTTTGTTTCGCGATTTTTTCGTTATAGTCCAAGGGACATAAGGAGAAATCTTCAAATTCTATAGATTCGAGTTGTATACTGTTTATTTTTATGATATAGGTGGCAAACGAGCAGACGTATCACCTGATGGTAAGCTATTACCGCCGCCCCTGGACACCCGCAACACTAGAGGCGTCACAAGTGCGTTGCCGACCATTGGGGGATGGGAAAGGGATGTGGGGAGGGGTGGGGTATGGGCCTCCGGTATCCTCACTCACTCGGTGAAACACAGCGCAAGCGCTATTTCACACCGGTTTTCTGTGAGGCCGTGGTATCACTTCATTCATGCCGAAGCGTGGCTCTCCCACGCTTTTATAACGTGTGCAGCTTCTTTGTTGTTTTTCTCAAGCCGCAGAGTTAAATGAGTTTGGTAGTCTACTGTTACTGAACTGATGATGGCTTCGGCTTAGGAGGGCTTGATTACCTATTAGGAGCCTTTAAATAAGTGATCGCGTTAATTCCCATGAAAATAATTATTATGTCATGAAACGCGAAAGTTTAAAAGTTAGTACCTATTAGGAGTTAAAGAATAATTGTTTCAATAATATAATCAAATATTTTTAGTAGCAAATTAAAGTATTTGTGACACAATTATTTTGTTTTTTTTTAAGGCCGTACATACTTGTTTATTCACTAGGTTTAATACGATTTTTGGACACCAGATATACAAAGTCATCTGGCCTCAAACTAAGCAAAAAGTAAACTATGAAAGATAAATTGACTGATAGAATTATTTTATATACTTTTGTTTGTAAATACACACAAACTGCGAATCAAATATTTGCAGATCGTAGATATAAACATTTGGTCCGACCCGGGAATCGGATCATATTTGTAAACTAATTGGGAATTTTCTCATAAATAAGTTTCCTCCCTGTAAATTCATCTACGTAACTAATTTAGAGATACATATCCAATTTTAACTGAAAAAGATTTCTAATGGTACCTGACTTGAAAAATCTATACTTGTCTATACTTTTTGTCTATGCTGTCATAATATTATGTTCATTTTTTTTGTTACTATTGTTGAGAGATGTAAAAAAGTTGTAGTACGGTAGTCCATATAACTCAATGATGAAAGCTTATTATTACTCCTTGTCACGTATATGTTACATTAACTTTTCTAAGAATAAATGTTAGATATTATTAAGCAAATAAGATTGTAATTTTTTGTTTGTATAAAGTTTAATAATTAATACTACCAAAAAAGAAACAATCCACTGTCAGAAATGAAGTTTGCGAAAATTGCATTCACTACCTAATTAAACGACAAAATGGTTCAAAGTTTCTGTAACAGATTGTAGTAACAATTTAAAATATCCTATAAATTTAAATTCCGGTATTTTTTGTTAATTAAAAATATTCTTTTTTTAAGTTTTGATGGTTTCTAACACTCTTTTCACAAAAGGTAATTTATTTAACAACAGTCAACAATTATAATTTCGAATTGACTCACATATTAATGGAAGTTGTACATATACTTGTGCCTTACGACACAGTAAAAATTCACTAATATTACCTTTATTTTTTGTATTAATGAGCTCTTAAAAAATCACCGACAAATAGCTTTTCAAGACAAGAATGTTAAGTGCCACGTAAACTTCAAAAAATAACTAAAATAAAAAAATTAATAAAAAAACTAAGAGCACGAAATTTGTAAAATCGTATAAAACAAATCCACATAGATACCAATAAAAAGTAAAAATTATAACCCGACTATATAAAAAGTTTAAACAAAACGATATAATTTATTATAATTTATAATACCCAGGCCATATTTCGCATCTATTAACAAAAATTAAAAAAATAACCAAATTTAGAACCTCCTTTTTGTTGAAGTCGAATAAAAAAAAAATAAGAAAAAATATGACTGACCTGTCAATTTTTAATGATTTGCTTATAGAAAACAACAACTGCCGTCCCTTTTTAGAGATAACACTTTTTTTAAATTACAGTTTCTGCTGTACTGTGTTCATCTTTCACAATTCACAATTCTTATATATAAAATTCTCGTGTCACAATGTTAGTTACCACACTGCTCCGAAACGGCTGGACCGATTTTTATGAAATTTGGTGTGCATGTCGGGTAGGTCTGAGAATCGACCAACATCTATTTTTCATACCGCTATTTTTTTTTTATGGCAACTCAACGTTTGCCGAATCAGCTAGTGATAGTATAAGTTTTATAAGTAAATATCAAAAATCTAAATTTAATCAGACGTTAAGATATTGGTAAAAATAAAAATAAAATTAGGTACATAAATGTACTCACCAATAAAGCCTGAACATTGCAATCCTCATAAATCATGAAATGTTAAAAAAAAGAAAATTCACATTGCTAATTGCTAAAAATATTTGCCAATGCAAATTGAGAAATCTAAAAAAAATATATCCTTAAAAAGTTAAGAGTTGCATGAAGACAGACTTCTAAGTAATGGAAAAAGTTTGAATTTTCAGGTTTTTGGTTACGTTACTTACTGATCGCAATTTCATTGGTTAGAATTTTGAAATAAGTTTCTTTATTTTGTAACTCTTAAATAAGTGACATATTAATAATAGAACGAGGACTTCAAAATTTCAATAACTCCATGTAATCCACAACAATTCTTATTTTTCAAAAGGTTTTTTTTTAATTTATTGCCACTTGCCAGTCACCTATTGCTATAACATAACACAACATAACAGTATTATGACTATCAACAGTAGAAAAGAAGCTTTTGGATACCAAGCTGATTTAAGTTTTCTTTTCGCTTTGTTATGGTATTATATTGCAATAAAAAAAACCAAATTTGCTAAATTATTGACGTTTCTAGTTATGAATAAAGGTTTTTTGTTTACATTTCGTTTTCAGATGAAATCATTCTTATATTGTCATTTTCAGAACTAAGTGAAATAAAGATGGTATTTATATACGTTGGATCTATTGATGGAACTGACAATTAATTGCTAATTAAGTTTCACCTAAAATTAACTGGTTTTACAAAATGTAAATTTTGTTTTCCTCCAACATCACATAAAGGAGCCGTCTGTTAACTTTTTCAAAACTTACTTTATTCACATATATTGTATTTTTATTTTATTTGTCTGGCTAAGTTTATGACGTTTGTATAACCGAAATGCAGAAAAAACTGAAATGTTTTTTTAAATTGTTAATGTTGGCTTATCAATGGTGTATCAAACTTACAATGTACAAAATCAATTTAAAATTATCTGACGCTCTTCTGAATTTATCGATTATCGCTCAAATATTTACTTTTAAATCGACTATTAATTCATTAAAACCCTTAAATCATTTACATTTTGTATTACTTAATCAAAACTATTCATTTAAGTTCCGTTCAGTCAATCAAACAAGGCGCCTAGCGATTATGGAGTATCGATAAAATAAGCATCGAAGTGTCAGCGCCCGACCGTGAGTAAATATTGTTCGTTTTGTCTTTTTTACCGAACGGCGTCCGTGGCCGAGTTAGAGGTTATTGTTCCATTTTTGAATTTCGCGCCCAATTTTGTTTTGTTTCTGACGTGTAATGGTGGCTCGTTGAAACTGTTTTCGTTCGTAGACGGATCGGTTTGTGCTGCGGAAAATAAAGATTGGTGATCAATGGGTGGCAGATATTGTCAACATTTTTGAACATGTGGTGTATAACTTGAGACAGCAAGTCATTAAATTTGGTTATATCATGAAAACTTTATGGAAATTGTCAAAATACCTGTTAATAATTGGTCGATAAATGAAAACAGAGGGTACTGATAAGGTACTGATAACAAAAATTGTTTGCATCAAGCTAAGCATGTACCTATTTCATTCGTTTCAATGGTTATCTACGTAATTAATAATAATGCAGAAGCATCACTAGGCCGCCATGGTGTGGGTCACCATGTTACATTGTCTGTAGATATTAGCAGTGAGTATGGTGACCACCATTCTTGGATTCTGTTTATGCTTTCCATCCACCAGGCATTTCAGTGACACAGTTTTATTACTTCTGCAGGTATCATCGGTCACAAATGTTCTATGTAAATTTGCTATTAATTACAAATAAAGAATTATTATTATTATTCCACCATGCAGAGTAGAGTCATTTTGGCAGGGCCAAAAAAATAAAATAATAATAATAAAGTTAATGTTTTACAGCATTGTGATGGTTAAATGAGCAAATTCGCTTTTCATAACTCAAATATTTTGTTTCACTATTGGAAAGTACAGAAAAATAATACTAACTCAATACAAAACAGAGAGCTATCTTAAATCACATATCAAAAACAAAAACTTCAAACAAACAATAGGTACCTACACGTCAAACAGAAGTAACAATCTGAACTAATAAATAAATTAATTCGACGCAGGCCGTCACGAGGCGGCCGTAAGTGAAAAAAGGAAGTTTAAAAAAAATCGCGGCAATGGTTTTAGTACCCAACAACAATGTTGGACGCCAATTGTTGTCATTTTGCGTAAAATGGAACGCGTTGGCCGTATGGCGTGCGTCTGTACCCTGTTCAAATAAACAAACAGATAGGTTTTTTTACCTGTGGTCTGTGCATCTCGTGGTCTGGCCCTGGTTTCCTCCGAGTAGATATGCTTTACTTTAATAGCACTACATTTCTCTAATCGAAATAACTATTATTTAAAATTTTATGTTAATAAATTGTTTCAGAATTGTAACTTTTCATAGAGAACAAACTTAATATAAAAAATGCCTATAAGTTAGGGCATCTAACGTATTAACCAACTACATTTTTGCAAACGAACTGATCGATCGGTAGCCAAACTTAAACTGAATTCGATCATGATTCGCTAACTATCGCACCTCGCATCCCCACCTCGATTTAAAGAAGTTTATATACCTGGCCACAAATATACCATAAAACTTTAAAGCATTGAAAAAATAAGATACCGCCTTACGTGTAGTAACATAAAGGACAAAATCTCTTGCATAATAAAACGTCAAGTTTACATTTTGAACAGGTGACAATTTATGTGGTTTGAATAAAAGGAACTGGTTTGCGAAATCGTTGCATGTACACACTGGGTGAAGTAAATGCTTGTTGCAGCGTTCTTGCTGCAAACGCGAGCTCGACGCAAAGGGTGCGACCCTTTTGTTATGTGTACGGTGTGTACCTACTTCAGTATGTACAAAATCTTTACAAGCGACGCCATTGTTGTGTATCTATAGAAGCTGGCTGTAAATTTGATTTACTTGATTAATTGTTGAGGATTCTTCATTTAATTTAGAATCGATTTACGATATTTATGATGTTTTAAATATTGTAAAGTTTTGTGAATCGACTAATATGTCACTACAATTAAAATCAGTTTTATTATTTGTCCGCCATTAAACCCCTATAATAATGACTTTATTTTAGTCACGTTCTTTTTCGTACATTACGTTCACCTAATATGTCACATCAACAAAAACCGTGACCACAGAGCAACCAAGTAATCTAAATGCAAATCAACATCTGCATTATGCGGCCAAATTAAACCTCATTGGAATGGTACAAATGTACTTTTCTTTTTTAAATGACATTCTTCTGTGTTCGATATTTTTTTTTGGATATAAAATAGTAGATCAGATGTTTTACTTTATTTTATAAAAAATAAATCATGTTTAAATTTCGAACAGAAAGGAATTTGCGTTAAAAAACATTGTACGTCACTGCAAAGCGAACGAAAACACTGGTCTGATCAGCGTTTAGTAAGTCAAAACCTCCTATCTAAAGAGAAGCTATGTGAGCTATGTCCTGCAGTGGACTATAAAAAGCTGGTGATGTGATGATGTGAAGTGTGTGTAAGGTACGTCCTCTTGTTTTCATCATTTATCATCATCATCATTGCAGTCCACTGCTGGACATACGTCTCTCCTAAGGAACACCACAGATCCCAATCTATTGCTTTCTGCATCCAGTCGCTACCAGCCCTCTTATGGTATTCATCATCATTAATCAGCTCACAAAATTTAGAAAATTCAATAGTTTCACGTTTTTAAGATATAATAAGTATTTTTATAATAACACATTTGGATTTTGTAACTTCAGACCGTGAAAATTATGGTAGTCAGACAAGGTATCTTTTGTTAAATAAAATTAAAGAAACCTACCAACAATCAAAGAGTTTAACCTAGAACCCTAAATTTAATTGTTGTCATAAACGATCAGATAATCCGTAAAGATCTTTGTGTGACTGTCAATGCCCCAAAAACTAAAAAAAACAAGAAATCATTCACCAATTGTTAAATATAAAATGGTAACAATATTTTTTATTAGTATAATGTACAAAATTCAGACATGTTCTGTCAGTATTTATATGTATGTATAATCTATACAAATAGCAATCACAATTGGCAATTCAAACTGTCCCCATTCTAGTTTGCTCATTTAAATCGAGCTCCGTGCAAAACGCAGCTAATGCAGTCATGCAAAAACCGGATCGGAAAACGGATAAAATCATTTTTTTAAACCACGAATCAAACCTGTTTTAAAACGAGTTTTCTGCAACGCACAGGTACGCGGAATGCAAACTCCGTGCTGCAGATCACGAGAACTGGTTTCTGAACGCGTTTTCAACATTGTCCTCAAGATTGAAAGGGGTACTCGAACAATCATTCGCACAAAAAGAAACAGCAGCTGCAGGTTGCAAAACTCGCACTAAACCACTGTAAAAAATTCTAAACTGTTTAATAAATCTATTGATGTCATTAAAAGTAAGCGCCATAAATAAAGCCATGAAACTTTGAAGCGTACCGGTATTCTATCCCGATTACATCATTTATGCGTAAGATGAAATAAATTGAATGTTTCACTCGTTCAGTGTTCCATTTGAAAGATTACATTTAAACGTGGAACGCTTGTAAACAAAAGTGGAAGTGTTTTAATTTTTTCTCTTTAACTAACGCCGAATGCCAAGAAAAGAAACGTGAAAGCAAGTTAAAAAAAAACAAAAGCTACAATTTTAAAAAGCGTGATATTCTCATTTTCCTACTAAGATAACGCTCCGCCGAGCGAAATATGAAAGGAGTTATCAAAACAATCTCGCGCGCACTAAATCATTGTATATAAGGGGAAGAGGAGTCCTATTTACTCTGAAACGGACAAAATAAATGTTTTTTATTACATAATGCGAATTTTCTCCAAGTTTCGTTCTAGAAACGCCATTGGGAATTTAAGCTTTAATGCGGAAAGAATATAGTTAAGTTTCTAATGTAGGTTTATTAGAATGGATGTTGATTACCAAAGAACCTTTTCGTTGTTACAACAGGGGCTATTTTCGTTTGTGTGTAACGAGGGGCAGATGGTGAGCTTTGTATATATAAAAAGGTACGGTTCACAATTTTAAGCAGAGGGATTTGGTGGCGTCGGACAGCGCACTGGCTTTCATCGTTCGCCTACATTGAGATACCTACGGGCTGAACTACGAATAGTATTTTCACTATAATGTAACGGATTATAATAAAGTCAGAATAACAGGCTGCAGTCAAAATAGGAATTTACAACTAAAAAGCAAATACGGATTAAATAAAATGCTACTAAATTTGCCTTTTAGTTATATTTTACGAGTTTTGTAAATGTGAAGTCAAAACTATCATTTCTATACTGTCTTCTAACCATACCTAGTCTTTTAGAATAGAATAAAATAAATATTTACATTATCTTAAAGTAAATGCAATGTGTGGTTTTATTACTTAAATCTTTACCAATAATCTATGCCAGACGACCTTTGGGAGAATTTTATGATAGGGATGACTAGTAGTTGACCGCGTACCTACTATATAAACTAACTAGCTTTGGCACGCGGCTCCCCCCGAATATGTGTCGATTATCGCGGTAAAAGAAGACTATGCTCTTCTTTAAAAATCAAAAGATCTTTATTGTTAGCGAAAAAATCAAAATTACCTAGTTCTGTTATATAGATATTTTAAAGGAAGTTCCTAATAATATTTTTTTACTCCTGAACAGTTGAGATATTTTTAAGAATACAAGAAAAGTTCAGAAGGATTGAGTCATGCTTTTGCACATGGGTATGAGCTGGTTTGAGCCGAGTATTATCACAGAAATCAGTATTAAGCTATTTTTCATCGAGTTTATGAGGTTACGGGAGCCCTGAATCCTCCTTCCATTATATCTGATAGTAGGAGCAGATCCGAAAGGACGACAATGTACTTATAACTGTTGGGTTTTTTACATGCTTTTTATTAACTTGCAATGTATGTATGCTTGTATGTACGGGTGGAATCTTGCAACTCAATTTCGAAGCAGATATCTTCAACCGATTTTGCTAAAATTTTGCAAGCATATGTATACAGCGTGACAATACAACATTATAATGACATGGAGCTGATATGATATTGGAGCTGGAAGGTGGCCATAGGAACTCTGTAAAGAAACGTCGCAACATCATCGAGTTTGGACTCGTTTGATTCGTCTCGAGGCATTCCAGTAAAAGCTTGTTTTTATAAAGCTTTTTAATTCAATTTTTTTAATGGGACTAATCCCGCCCACACGCCCACCACTGCAACTCCTGTACACCAGGATCAACAGCGGTGACCAACGATCACACGAGTTATGACACTCGGGAAGTCCCAGTAAAATTAAACTGTCTTGGAACCCGCAACGAAATTAATCAGAAGAAAAACTGGAGGAATTGGAAATATTATAAGTCGCATTAAATTTATTAGGCCATCAACGTCTCGTAGGTACTCTATTGTTTTCAATAAACATATGGATCTTAAAAATAGGTAGGGGCGTTTGCCCATACCCCAACCCCACCCCCGATCTCCCTCCCCCCAACCCCCAAAGGCCAGCAACGCACTTGTGACGCCTCTGGTGTTGCAGGTGTCCATGGGCGGCGGTAATCGCTTACCATCAGGCGATACGTCTGCTCGTTTGCCTGCCTATTGCATAGAAAAAAAAATCTATGTCTGTGCCACAGACTTAATACATATTTAATGTAAATACATAATACTCATTAGTTACAACATTCAATAACATAATATTTAATGTAAAATCATGTAACTTCTTAATCAAACAAATAAATAAATATACCTTAAAGACAGAAAGGGGTACAACTCGTGATCATCATTTATTGATTGTTTTTGACACCGTAAAATATAATGTTCTACCTGACAAATATTAAAAAAAAAATCTCATTGCTAATTCCTGCATTTTTCAAATAAATTTATTTCAAAAATATAAGGGTCAAACAAATAAATCCATAATATCCAATTCCAATTTCGACAAAATAAAGTATAAACAAAAAGTATCAAGCGTCCCTTGAAAGCGGTATAATACCCGCGCGTTATAAGCCCATATCATAGATATGGAAGCATAAACAAAAACAAAGCACCCAGCCCCGGGCCATTCTAACCTCGAAACATAATTCTTTCTCATAAGCCCTCAGAAACATAAAAAAAATGAAAGCAGAGACCGCTCCAATTATAAAAGGCAGTCGCCCGAAAACCCTCGGCTTAAAAAAAATAATAAAAAAAGTTATTTAAATAAAACCCGGCGCCCACGCTGTGTGTCGCATAAATTGCCTTCATTAATTTCCGGACCCTGCAAAATATTGTCTTGAAAGGATAATCAAATACAAAAACGTGGAAATGGCGGTGCGTCATTTCCATAACATTTCCCTGGCCTTCCCCCCGCGCTTTGCCCCTCGCCCGTTTTTCGTCCCCTTTTCCGGTCCCACCATCCCCTTTATGAGTCGTCCAATTACGACCCAACGGCGGAGCTTAAGGCTCACATTAGAGAGAATGGTAATGGCTGCAATTAGACGTATGTAGAATGCGACGCGGTTTATGTACAAAAATATAAGTTTTTTTTTCCACACATTTTTTACAGTGACACCGTGTCCCACATTTAGATATTTACATAATATACATACTGAACCGACTACTAAATAATATATATACTTCTTAAATTGGGCAGAAAATTAACAACAATAAGACTGTTTTCTAAGACTGAATTGATCTAAACTTTTAAATTATTAAAACTGCAAGCCAAGAAGATAGAAAGAACAAACATAACCAGGAGACAACAATCTCATGTTGTCATTTAGGCACAATAATAACAAACTCGTGTCAAAACTTACTTCTGGAACCAGCCATTAATCTTATTTCTTTTACTGTCAATGTACTGTAAATTGAAGTTGAAATAGTGAACCAGAATTAAATCTAACAGATATACTATAGACTCTGCCATCGTATTATGAAAAGTGCTAAAATATTTTTGTTTCTAATTTAACCACCACTTCTACTACAATATTTCTGTAACTAGCCTAAATTTCTGTAACTGATAGCTATATCAGATACAGAAGCTCAAACGATTATCTCTTACGTATTAAACGCAACCATGAATGAACCTTCCTCGAGGAGGCTTCTCTACTGTATGTTATCGAAAACTAGTGGAGGTTTCTAACCCTGATGATATTATCTACAGTATTCATTATTTAAAACTAACTTTTGTCATTCAGTTTCAAACTGTGTCGTCAAGTCAAAATTCAAACCCACTATGATCCCAGGTCCTATAAGCGGGGCGTAAAAAAGCATCACTAGGCGGCCATAGTGTGGGTCACCATGCTGCAATGTCCTTATTCGCATTGAGGATGGTGATCACCACTTTTGGAATCTGCTCATGCTTTCCATCAGGCAGAGCAGAGTCATTTTGGCGCAGCTATAACATTTAAAAAAAAGTTACACGAAATACAAAAAGCAAATAAAATGACGATCTTTCCTCGTTTTGTAGTGAAAATGAAACCGTTAATATGAAAAGAATACTTTTCATATTTTTAGTTATTTTATATTAGTAAAGTTTTCAAAAGTTTGAGCTACGTCTACGAAGTCAGTATGTTTGAAACGTGTATGTTCGTGACAAAAGCATTTCACATTAGATTATGTCAATAACTTAAAATACCAAATTAATACAATAAAGGAGCAAAAAATCTACAAATATTTTCTTAACCTACTTAATCATTTACACCTAACTCAAAAAGAAAATAAAATCCTTTAATAGTGAGCAGTAGCCCATTACAGTAGTTTAACTACTCGTCTTTTGGTCTTGTCACTTTTTTTAGCTTTTATTACATTACAAAACAAACTCAATTACCTGTCAGGTATTTTACTTCCAAAAACGCATAGCTAGTATAACAAAAGCAACAAAAAATCTGACCAAAGAGGATACGACAACGAGATCTCATCTTTAAACAGAATCGGCAAACATTCGCGATATTTTTTTTTCGTAAGTACCTAAACAAACAAACTCGTTTATTGGCCGTGTTTGTCCCCCCACTTAATTAATTTTCTCATTTCCTATTAGCCAGGAGGCAAAGGATTTTGTGAGTAGAGCCTTGTTTGGTTTTTGGGATCGTGTTATGTAAATGAAGGGAACGGCATTATACCATACGTTCTATTCTTATACAATGACGCGTGGTGCGTTTGTTCCTGTTGATTTGTTGTTTATTTTATGTAATATACATGTTCTTTATGAACGCATACTACCTGCTATTATTATTGCGTGTACTTTTCTAAAATTCTCAAAGCGGAGTAATAGATAAAACAAAAAAATATTGGCAATTCTATTATTCAAATTTATTAAAAATTGTGTTTATTTTCGGGAAGCGCAGATGCGACACTTGACACCATTGCAGTAGGATGTTTCCCGCCATGAAAGGGAGCTTTGTGCAGGACTCAAAGTGTTAATTGCAAAGTATAGACGAAAACGTATGACCAACATTATTTGTCTTTTAAAGTAAAATATTTTAGCTATTCCCCGTCAGGCGTTACTATCTCCCTTTTCAGTCAATCAATCAATCACGTCACTGCAACCACAGCTGGTTCCAAATTAAAATGATTAATTGATGTTATAGTTTATTTTTTAAAGTGTATGTATAAAAGTCATAGGAAAACGATTCTTATTTTACATCATGCTTTAAAGATAATGAATAAGACCAGATTAGACTACTAATAAGTCTATTTTACTTTATACATTGCTACCTATACATTTCGTACATTTTTATTACATAGCATAGATAAATTACTCCACAGAAATAGAACAATCGAACCCAAGACCTCCAGTTTGGCAGTCATACCTGTCCACAATGCCAACATTTCCAACCAAAGTGAGAAATAAATACATTAACTACCATCCCTTACTCTCACAATATCTACCTACGCACAAACCCTTACATTATGTAACACAACCTACCCGCGATTAGAATTCGCACTTTTACAGTAATTTGTCACAAAAAGTTTCTAACTTTGCCCCCGAACCGGGCCGCATCATTTATTATCCCCTCCCCTTTCCTCTCACCCCTTAGCTCACCCTTTCACCCCTTAAGGGCCAGTAATTTTCCCTTCAAAGCCTTCGCGGGAATGTGTAATGAGTAACGACGTGACGTAAATCCCGGGGATTTACCCCTTGTCTGTTTACTTAATACGTTTCAGCCTGTGTATTTTATATGTGTATATAAGAGCATATGTTTTGTTATATCTTTACATAATATAAAATGAAGTCGCTTCCGCTATCTGTTCGCTTGAATCTTTTAAATTACTCAACGGATTTTAATGGTGTTTTCATGAGGTTTCTTCAAGAAGAAGGTTTATATCTGTATTACATGCATTTTATAGTAGATAAAATCTGAGAATTTCAAAGACTTTTGAGGAAATCTGAGAATTTCAACGGAGCCGGGCTGGGTCGCTAGTGCGTTGTTTATGAGTATATTTGTGAGTACAATGAATGCTGTATTACAACTATACGATACTCCGACAAATTTGGATGACGATCAATCATTGCTGATGTGAAATCTATATCTATACTAATATTATAAACGCGAAAGTTTGTAAGTATGGATGGATGGATGGATGGATGTTTGTTACTCTTTCACGCAAAAACTACTGAACGGATTTGGATCAAACTTTACAGTAATATAGCTTATACATCAGAATAACACATAGGCTACTATTTGCAGCGATAACCGACATATACGCGGGCGGAGCTGCGGGCAACAACTAGTTAGTAATAATTAGAAGAACTCTAAACATCTCATACGCGGTAGTTTGATCCCAAACTAAACTAAAATAAAATTAGTGTAATGTTCTCCTTATATCTGTGAAATCATTTGAAGATGTCTTCTCTTCTAGACGTGACGGTACGTAAATTGCAATGATCTTAAAATATAATGTTAGAAATGTCGAACAAATGATAAATAGGGCGATTAAAAATTCTAAAGCTGACATGAATGAAAAAAAACGAACAAAATCCAAAAATGCTAAATATCCATGTTTTTCTTTTTTATTAGCTCTGAAACGCGATCTTTCTCTCCTCAGTACCTATAATACTCGCAAGATCCCCAATGCTACATAACCACACAAATAGCCCCATTACATAATGATGTATGTATCTATTTGTACACATTAAAAACTCCAAAACGTTGCTCGGATCATTAAAATTCTGCGCTAGCGGGTCCGAGCATAATATAAAGTCATTATGTAAATGTGGCCGGGCTTTTGCAAGAATTTAGCTTATTTAAGGATGCTGTTTTTATTTTATAGCCTTACGAGGTATTTGGGTATAAAGGGGCTACAGCCCCCGTCGACGTAGGCAAAAAAAGAATCCAGGATCTTCTGCTCCTGGGCATCTAATTTCTGTTTAATTTCTTACCTTCAGATCGAAAAAGGAAGCACGAGATTATATTACTTTAATTAACTTAATACAATATTAGAATATAATAACCCATGACAGCTTTAGAGATAGTAGAGCCACGCTGAATGCTGATTTCAACACGAACGGGCCGGCTCGATCGGGGCGGTACTACCCTCGCACAGAAGATCAACGTAAAATGACATCGTTCGTGCTGTCGTGTTTCGTTGGTGAGTGCGAGACCGCAGGCCCAATGATGCAGAAGCATCGTGGGTCATCATGCTACATTATTGTCCACATGGGGGAGGCCCAATTAGTCTAGTCAACAAGTTCCAAACTTGTTGACTAGACTAAAAGATGCAGCAGCATCACTAGGCCGCCATGGTGTGGGTCGCCATGCTGCATTGTCTGCATTCGCAGTGAGCATGGTGACCACCACTCTTGGATTCTGCTTATGCTTTCCATCAGGCAGAGTAGAGTCATTTAGGCGGGCCAAACATAAAAAAAAAAAAAAAAAAAAATATGGTGACCTCCACTCTTGGATTCTGATTATGCTTTCCATCAGGTAGAGTAGAGTTGTTTTGACAGAGTTATAGACAAAAAACAAAGAGGGGAGAGCAGCTGTCCCAGCTGCTTTTATGAATTTATTTTAATGAAATTATTTTAATGAAACTGGACACTTAAACAGGATTGTATCAAAAAAACAAAAGTCAAGATTGCATCAAACATCAGTCTGACAAGTCTTGTTAAAAAAAGACCTGTCTCTTCCAAATTACTTCAATCATTAATACATCAAACATCAAGTTAAGTCATATTTTTATTAAATTTATTCAGTAATCGTAACAAATTTCACTAGTATTTCGGTAATTACACACAACTTCTGGTTCTCCCGATAACAGCTACGTATGTAAACAGAATCCAGTTCTATTCTAATGCATTTTAATTAAAGCAAACATATAAAAGGCATTATTAACGTGAACCTCCCTCCCTCTCCGAAAACTTTCAATACGAAAGCGAGAGTTCGAAATGGAATATTCATAAAATCATCCCGTTTACGACCTTGTAAAGGGCCGCATAAAAATTTAGAGGCAAAAAACGTGGTGTACGGCCCTTTAGGTACTCTTGGGATGGTCCGAAGTTTGTAATTGAATTTTTGCCTGGAGCCCGCAAAGGGCCGCCCTGCTTAATTTGTCGTACGCGGATAGGGTTGGGTTGGAAGGCTTGAGGAACATGCTGTAGCGGGCAGCGTGGGTGGAGCTTAATGATTAAAATATTTATTTTCTTAGATCCGTAACCATGCTGAAGGTTGACGACCTTTTGGCATAAGGAAAAGTCTTAAAAATAGATGTTCTATGTTGTGTTACCAATTAATACCAAAAACTAATTTTATCTCATGCTTAAAACTGGTAACGATTTAATATCACATAATATAATATTTAGTCGGGCTTAAAATTAGAAAGTCAAAAGAGAATTTATTTCGACGAAGATCTAATCGGTAGGAAAAGCAGCTTAAACTACAAGTCAAAAATGCATTTATAATTGTTCTTCTGAGTCGGAGTGTCCTTTGTGTCAGTTTCATGTACATATGTTTGTCAAGTACTTCTATTCCTAATGCGGAGGTGTCATTTTCTGACCTAAATAAATTAAATAAATTGACATCTATTTCTGACGAATGACTGTCGACCAACTTATAAACAAACTTACTAGTACGTAGTGCCAACATAACTAAACTATTGAAATACCATAGACCAATACAAATATTGTGATCCGCTAAAACCTATTCGCTCACAACCTCCCCGAAGATACAAATTATATTGTTGTAATTAAAAAGAAATATACCATTTTTTACGAGAGTAAGGGTTGTTTGTGCCTCCTTTTTTCAGCCTACGTGCTAAAATTTAATTCGGGTTTGCCGGATTATATAAAAGTGTTACGTGTTTAGGTACAGATGCCATTTTATCTTGGGCGTAATTAAAAAAAATCGATGGCCGGTCCCCATTTGTTCGGAGGTTTCGTTTGATTCGATTACGTGGAGGTATGATAAAAAATGTACCTTTTTTTAAGATGATATAATGCCTGTATAGTTACTTATTGGGTTTGGTATTCGTAATGTATAGAGATAAAGCTAAAACGTCGATTTATGCTTGTTGTCTACAAAATGAAATTATAAGTATCTACGAATAAATATTATCTAGTAAACTCTTTGCTTATAATATACTAGTGGTTGCCCGCGGCACCACCCGCTTATATGTCGGTAATCGCGGCAAATAGTAGCCTATGTGAACGTATAAGCTATGTTACTGTAAAGTTTCATCCAAATCCGTTCAGTAGTTTTTGCGTAAAAGAGTAACAAACATCCATCCATCCATCCATCCATCTATACTTACAAACTTTCGCGTTTATAATATTAGTATAGATTATTTCAGATAAATTACGCGCAGTCCATGAAATAGATAATAGTCTCCAGGCACCGAATAAATGGTCGTGGACATTACATTTTTGTTTGTTCTAGGTGGCAACCGCCTATAGCATAAAATGTTCCTAGTTGAAACGAAAAACTAAATTACTACAAGAGAATAATATTCTGTTATAATAATTATCTAATATCCTTAACGAGCAAATTTTGTACAAGTATGAATAATGTAGATTGAAACGGCTCTGAGATTTTCATGAAATTTGATTTGCAGGGGGTTTCGGAAGCTTTTAATCGATCTAGCTAAGATTCATTTTAAAAAAATCTACCAAAAAAAAAAAAATTTTATAAGATCCAGTTACGAATCATATTATGAGGAAATAAGATCAGCTCTATGTTCATGCAAAGTTGTTCCAATTTGAAATTTTGAATTTGGAATTGAAGAAATATCGATAGAAATTGTTACATTTTTTAATCCTTAAAACTGAATAATAGTCTTTATTATTACAACCTACACGTTGTGGTCGTGAGCAAACACGTCTAATGGACTTTAGTGTATTAGTCTCGAGTCAATAAAGGATAGAACGCGATATCAAGTCACCATTTCCTTTCAAAGAAATTAAAATTTGTTTTTTTTTATTGAAGTAGTAATTTTTTAACTAAGGTAGGTAACTAATTGGATTTTTGAGAATACCAAAAAATTAAGTGGTTTCTATTTAAAGATTAATATTATTTAGGTACTTCCAGAATCCAAAGATTGAATACATTTATTTTTGAATATCTTACTGATTACTTGAAAGTATTTACGTAAACGAAGGTAAAGAATACAAGACGCAGGTTGATTTTAAATCATCAGTGTTGCTACTTAAATAATTCAAAAATTGTACCTACTGTTTCGCATTCTCGAAAGAAATAGCTTCTCTTTTTCATACTCTTCTACCAATCGTCAGCTTACTGCTTACTCCTTTGCTGGCCATGTCATCTTATTCGTGTCTATCTAGCTTTTACATCTACACCTTTTAACAAAGGCAACTACCAAATAAATCTTAAAATACTACAGTTCAGTTTAATGATTTGTTCATTAATCTGAATTCAAGCAAAATATCATCATGTCGGCCATAAGAAGTCCACTGCTGAACGTAAGCCTCTCCCATTGATTTCCACTTCGACCGTTCGGTAGCGGCCTGCATCCAACGAGTCCCTGCGATCTTAACTAGGTCGTCCGTCCACCTTGCGGAAGGGTTTCCTACCCTGCGTTTGCCGTCACGAGGTCTCCACTCAAGAACCTTTCTGCACCATCGGCTATCGTTCTCCGAGCTATGTGCCCTGCCCACTGCCACTTCAGCTTGCTGACTCGCTCTGCTATGTTGGTAATAATTTTAGTTCGTCGTATGGTCGTATGGGTCGTCGAAGCCCATAGAAAGAGACCACGTCTTGTCACCAAAAAAAAAATAATATAAGTTGTTATATTTATAACGTGAACTTAACCGATTTAATTAAAATCTGCCTCATCATGCCATAGTGACCGTATATGGGTACGAAAAAGAGGGTGTATACGGACAGACAGTCGAATGATTAGGGTTAATCTATTAGAACATTCCCAAATCGTCCCGGGAACTGTAAACAATAAATGCCAATGGCCCAACGAATTACGTCCGAAAACGTTGGCGCGTTTCGGTGAAAATACCTAACCCTTGACAGTTTGTTGATTACACATATAAAATATTATGTGAAATGGTGTTATGATGGAATTATAAATAAAAATATATGAAATGTTTTTATATGAAATATCATATTAGGTATATAAATGCTCGTAAAGTAACTAGTTTTATTGTTTATTTATGTTTCTTGTTACTAGGAAACTGCTTTGGTATACATAGTTTGGTAAGTACAGTCAGCATCACATTTAAAGGATTAGTTAAGTTTTCCACATATGAGGCATGCCTTTAAAGTTTTGTCATTTGAAGAAAAAAACACAACTAGAACCTTATAGTACTTTTATTGTTTTTCAAAGTATACACCACGTAGCTTAATACACTTTTCCATTCACTCAAACCAGTTATTATAACATGTATTTCAACCCTAAAGTGAGGATGTTCAAAATGGCTGACTTGAAAGCTTTGAGTTCTTCACCGGACTGGAACCTTTGACCACGAAGACTTTTCTTTGTTTTAGGAAATGTAAAGAAATCGTTAGGGCTTAGGTCAGGACTGTATGGAGGATGGTCATGAATTTCTACTTTTTCCTGCTTCAAATATTCAATCGTTTGACGAATGCTGTGTGAGCTTGTGTTGTCGTGGTGCAGGATGATGCGTCGCTTTGAGTTAGATTTTCGAAATTTAAACACATTCGAATATAGAACAGTTCCAAATTCAAAATTGCCGGGAAATATGGAAACGACAGAACTTAAAAGGCATGCCTAGTACTAGGGAACAATATTATACTATGTGTATTATATTATAAATATGTATTATATTATTTAAGTAAGGTGTTTAAGTAACAATGACTTAATAAATACGTTATATAATTGACAACTACAATAGTGGTATTATGGAGACATTAGACAAAACATAACTAGTTGTGGCATAATAATTGATCCACCGGGATATAGGGGTTATAAACATACACTTCATTAGGTTACTGATATTAATCTCAACGTGATAGAATCAAATAATTTATAATTGCGTATAGTACAGTCGAGCATTTAAAGATGACGTCTTCTGGGAAAATCGAAGAAATGCTGCAAGCTGCTATCACAGTTGCACTTGCACTTGACTATATTGTTGACTGCTGTCGGAAATGACAGCAAACCATAAATGTAGTGGTGGTAAGATTCAATTGTTTCCATACTTTCAAAGGTTTTCTTCGTGTGGTAGGATAGCTCATCTGGATAGGTAGTTACTTGAAGCGACTAAAATAGGATCTGGATGTGTCATCAACAGCCATGAAGGACTCTCTTTTACTCCAAGATAAGTATAGAATACCTACCGTGTGGTTTCAACTAGGTTCAACTATACTCTTTGCGCTGTAGCATGGTGCGGGTGACAGTTTGATTTTATTTGTAGACTAGAACATTCTAGTTGCTTTAATTTAATTTACTACATTGATTAGTGATTTAATACATTGCGAATGTGGTACAGCTGAAATACTAAGTCATAATTTGTAAATCGCGGCAACTTTTAAGAGTGAAACGAAATGTTACTTTAACTGTCACCCGCAACATGCTACAGCGCAAGTAGTATACTTTATACTAATTAAACTAATTATTAGTTTGGTTCCAACACACAACTACAAAAGATAGTTTATAGTGTGAAAACTATCATTAAGAATGCCGAATTATTATTGAAAAAAAAATGTATTGAATATTAAGGACGAATATTCATTTAGGGAATTGCTTTCAGAGTTCCCGCTGTTACACAACAGTGAATATATTTATCACGTAATATGTTGTCACCTTGTTTGTTACCTTATATTATTATTGTGAAATTATTTGATTTATTTATATTTGTGTCATTTTAGAATTGTCAGTTAACTACAATACCTGATTTTACAGCAATTAAACTAATCTCTTGAATGTAGCCAATCTTTATTTGTTAATATTGCCATGGAAAACATTAAGCGGTAGTAAAAAATTATATTTAGATTTTAGTTCAGTAAACATGATGGGAAATTTATATTAAAAAAAAACAAAAACGAGTATTTACCAAAAAAAAGTTCAAACATAATTTATTATCTGTCCCGAAAAACGTCATTCACAATCTTACGTTACGCACAAACAAAACTCAGCTTTAAACCTATCCCAGCCTTTGCTTTTCCACTTTCCAAAGCTGCCGTAACTTTGACTACCACTCCCCGCAGGGTTTATACTAACACAGTTGGAATAGGGGGCGTTGAATTAGGCGAGGGAGGTCAGTCAAAGCTGGCCATTTCCCCGCTCAGAGTCGTATGACAGATGATTATCTACGGTCGACGTCAAAGTGAATAATTGGAATTTAGAACAGACTTGTTTTCGGAGTTTATAACAGCTAGTTGCAGTATAAAGTTTGTGGATTATGAACTAATATTTTGATACAAGTTAATTTGGTTTTAGAACGTTTCATGTTATAAAAGACCAATGTATTAACAGATAACTGTACACGTTCTGAAACCTATAAAAAATTACAATGTTTATGAAAGGAAATAAAACAAAGTAGGTATCTACCTAATTTTGTCACATTTTTTGTTTATTTACTTTTTATACTATACTAGCGGACCCGACAGACGTTGTCCTGTCTACACGTCTTTAACTTGAAAATTTCAAAAATTAATTAAAAAAAACATTCTCCAGTGGACAAAATTGTGAATCTAAACCATTCCCAGATCCCCTTTAACACACACAAAAAATTTCATCAAAATCGGTCCAGTCGTTTGAGAGAAGTTCAGTGACATACACACTCACAGAATAATTATATATATAAAGATAGTCGTTTCTATCCAAACTTCTAAAAGACTTCGTTCTGTCCAAAGTTGTTGGCCCGTCGCAGTCCAATCTTATACTTCTAATAAAAATGTTTTTTTTTTTTTTTTTTTTTTTTTTTTTATGTTTGGCACGCCAAAATGACTCTACTCTGCCTGATGGAAAGCATAAGCAGAATCCACGAGTGGTGGCCACCATACTCATTGCGAATGCAACAATGCAGCATGGTGACCCACACTATGGCGGCCTAGTGATGCTTGTGCATCTTTTAGTCTAGTCAACAAGTATGGAACTTGTTGACTAGACTAATTGGGCCTCCGGTCTCGCACTCACCAACGAAACACGACAGCACGAATGCTGTCATTTTACGTGGATTTTCTGTGCGAGGGTAGTACCGCCCCGGTCGAGCCGGCCCGTTCGTGCTGAAATCAGCGTGGCTCTACTACCTTTTAAAACAGTAACAGGTCCATTTCTGTACATTAAAGAAATCTGTAATTTCTTTTTGGAGGGCTCTCTATAATCGATACTGAAGCCAAAACTGTATTTCTTTTCCTATTTTTTCTGTCTGTCTGTTCGTCTGTCTGTCTGTCTGTCTGTATCTTGGCCGCCCATCACGCTAAAACTACTGAATGGATTCAAATGAAACTTGGCATGATTTGAGTTCATACTAAGAGGTAGGACATGGGATACTTTTTATCCCGAAATTCAGCACAGTTTCTTGGAGAGAGGGGATGAACGTCAAAATATGTACTTAGTTATAATTCAATAACACATAGTCCAATTTCTTTCATTCTTTTTTTGCTAGATAGAAAAAAAATAACGGGAAAAGTCTTTTTTTTTGTCCGCGACTGTACACTGTCTGTGGGAAACTGAGACAGATATGTAAAAATGGCGGTACGAAGTTCGCCGGGTCAGCTAGTATAAAAATAAATGTTGTTTTTACTATTTTCCTCGCAATTTTTACGTTATTTCTCCCCATAAGAACCTTCCTTGTGACGTAACCAAAATATTAAAAAAATAATTTGACTGCACTGCCTATTGGTTTAAGCGGTCGCCACGCCATTTTCTACTGCGCCAAGTGTTGTGGGTTCAAATCCCACATGGGACAACACTTTGTGTGATCCACAAATTGTTGTTCTGAGTCTGGATGTTCTTTGTGTTCGTTTCATGTATGTTTGTAAAGTCCCCCACGATACAGAATGTATATTCCTAATGCAGGAGTTGTCTTTAAAAAAATGAATTGGTCGAGCGGCTCTCGAGTTTTGCGCTTAGCAACATTTTGGCTATTCATTTTTATTTATAGATAATAAAATCATCATAATTGAGTTAATTTTTGATTGGCACAGGAAGTAAGTTTATCAATTCATAATCCATCTAAGTAGGAAACTGTCTCAATTGTAACCCACACTTCTTATCCCCACATCACGTATTTTTACGTGATATCGTCAACAATCTTTAACAGTCCACTGATAAAGATAGATATCGTCACCGGAAGGAGTCTTTGTTTATGATACCTAAGGGAGGTAAGGAAGATACTAATTCCGATAATACAGGGAATTTTAGTGTGGGGCTTAGTGTATATAATACAGTTGTAAACTTTAAATTATAAAAACAATAAATAATAATTATCATGCTATTAATAATATTATGAATGTGAAAGTTTGGTAGGCTTTTGGGGGATGGGGAGAGGAATCGAGGGAGGGGTTGGGGTATGGGCCTCCGGTATCCTCACTCACTCGGTGAAACACAGCGTAAGCGCTGTTTCACACCGGTTTTCTGTGAGGCCGTATCACTCCGGTTGAGCCGGCCCATGCATGCCGAAGCGTGGCTCTCCCACGATGAAATTTCTTAGGTGAATTACCTCTCTTCTGTATTCTGTAGAAATTAAAACACTTAATTATTTTCTGACAATCATCTTATTTATATGAAAAATATCTTGCAGTGTAAAGGCGGGTCTCCACCGAAATTGTTGGCAACTTCAGTGTTTCCAACTGTTGGCAACTCATCAAAATATCGCCAACTTTTGTTTCCATTGTGTCTACACCGAGTCGCCAACAATTTGAAAAACATTCCGAGTATTCCAACCAAGCGTCTCCACGGAGCCAATAAATATCTACAACAAGCGTATTCTTTTGATGTTTACCGCCAAAACCAGAAACACGGTTCCCAATATTTGTTGAAATTCTGCTGCAAACGCTAGGAAATTACAACAACTTTTGTCACCAACACGTGTCGACAGCACAAAAGTTGCCAACTTTTGTTCGGTGGAGACTCGGCTTAACAGGTAGACACGTTTAAAAAATAATCATGAATATAATGACACATCTCCACCAAGGTCGTCTTATCCCAAACCTGTTTTATGGCAATCAAACCGTTGATAAACATACTTAAATGTTCCTAAATACTCCAGTATTCCAGTTGAATGTCTAGGTGTAGAAGAACAAATGATCATATTCCTCTTACAATTATTTGTCCTGAATCGTACTCACGACCTCTAGTTTGGCAATCAGGATCTTTAAGCACTGAACCAACAAGCCAGTACATTTTTAACAACACTTATGATAATTCACACATGCACATCTTCTTTTTGCTTCTGCCGACAGTCAAACGAATCCTCATTAAAATTCTTTCACCCTTCTAAAACACAAAGAAAAAATTTGAATGTTTTACCCCGGTTATCTAACACGCGAAATGAAAGGGCCCTAATTAATACCACAAACCACAACATCATGCATTCAGTCAACAAAAATATACATCAAAGGGTACTCAAGAAAGATAGGCAAAAAAAATTACCTACTGCAACAAAAACCCCGCCTTTCAAGCGCGCCACAACCGGCCCGTTTTTCCCCCATGTCGTGGGGGTTGGTAGGCACGCACATGCGTATTTTACCGCCCGCCCCCACTAAGCTCGCCTTCCATTTTGTTTTTCCGCGGTCATTTTTTACCCCGGCTTAGTATCGCTTGACAACTACTTTAGTAGAAACTCAGAACTGAAATGTTAATAATAATATGCTCATAGGATGTTTGCTGTTATTTTTATAATAACTGTCAGGCTTGCATGTTTATTAAAAAAACTTAAAGAAACTTTATAAATAGAACGTCTAATGTTTGACTGCATTTTATACTCTTTTAATAGTTTTTTATTTTCTATTTTCTCTTTTTCAGCACAGACATTCCAACTTCTGAGACTATCCTGAAACCATCACATGCAATGTAATACTTTATTTGAAGTCTGACAGTACATCTTTAGGTCAGATGGTACTTTTTTTTTTATTTATCATATAGTTAATTAAAGCGCCAAAACTTCTGAACCATTTTTAATGAATGAAGTATCAATAGATTCATAATAATAGCTCAAGTAGCATAGACTACTAGTTAATAAACATTTTCAAAAGATTTTACGCAGGTAGGTTATAGTTTAAAAAAAAACTTACTTATTGTTTGAAATACTGAATAGACCAATCATGGTCGATGATGGTTGACAGGTGAGAGATCAGCGACAATCACGTACCTATTTGATTACCTAACTTGAAAAGCCATGATGTATGTACTACTAACACAGATACATACAAGCGAAAAAGGCTGAAAGCTATAACTCGACTAAGTAAAAACTTTTCCACAAAGGAACCGTCTACGTAAAGGAACAAGATCATCGGAGCTCGGCGCCATCCCCTCGGACAGTCGACATCTTTGGTAACACATTTGAACATCTCGTTTATAATCCCAAATTTTAACAAAATAAAACCGACTTCAATCTGGACCAAATTTAAATAGGACCGCACGGGAAGCACCAACTTTCAAATAAAAAAAGAATCATCAAAATCGGTTTACCCAGTCGAAAGTTATGAGGTAACAAACATATTTTTTTTTAAACAGTCGAATTTAGAACCTCCTTCTTTTTTTGAAGTTGTTTTTTTTTATGTGTGTTCGCGGATAACTTCGTAGTTTATAAACCGATTTAGATGATTTTTAACCGACTTCCAAAAAGGAGGAGGTTCTATGTTCCATTGTATGTATTTTTTTTTATGTATGTTCACCGATTACTCCGTCAGTTGTGGACCGATTTTGAAATTTTTTTTTGTTTTCGAAAGGGTCCGCAATGCTTCCGAAGTGGTCCCATTGCCAGCATATCAGGATCTGATGATGGGATCCCAGGGAAATCGAGGGAAACCCTCATTTTTTATAGGCACATACTATGTTTTTTGTATATTTTCTGAAGTTACACCGGTTACACACATAAAATAATGAGCTGATGATGTAAGGTACAACTCCTTGACGGTTAGGAGTTGGAGGATAAATCTTTAAATATCATATGTATATATGTTATCTTTAGTTGTATTCTTTCAAATTATTTAGGTAAGCTGATGATGTAAGGTGGAAGGTACAACTCCTCAACGGTTAGGAGTTGGAGGATAATTCTTTCAAATTCATACGTATCTAAAGACCTTCAGTCGTATACTTTCAAGTTATTTAGGTGAGCTGATGATAGAAGGTTAAACTCTTCAACAGTTAGAAATTAGAGGATGATTTTAATATTACATGTACGTATAGACGTTAATTTGTATTCTTGATGATGAAATTTGATAAAGTAGTTCAACTTACTACTTACCTACGATTGTTTGCACTAAAAACTTAAAAATAAAAACTTTTTATAAAAAAAACCGACTTCCAAAAATCATCCAACGAAAACTCTCTGCCAAAAAAACACTTAAAAGCGTAAAATAAACTGGTTCTTCATAAATTGTCTATACCTAATTCTTTATTCATTTCAATAGTAGTATTATAATGTGTGCTAGGTACCTAAAATCTGTTTGAAGTCGGTGCCAAGTGACTATCGCTTAGACTTTTGTAGTCTATCTACTATCTATCGACTATCAATAAACTGCCAATGCGTTGGCAAAGATGCGTCGATTGCATGGGTGATTACTTCGAATAACAGAAATAAAAAAGTTTTAAAAAATAAGTACTTTCACTTATTGCATACAAAACGGCAATTTCATAGGTAAAGACCTATTATTTAAATAACTATAGTGATACGATTTATTGACGATGTACTGATACTTTACTGATATTCTGTTTATAATCTTAGTAGACTTAAAATTTCTATTCACAATATTTTTGCGCCGTATTTTTATTTTATGGAATAGGGCGCAAACTAGCTGACGTGTCACCTGATGGTAAGCGGTTACCGTCGCCTATGGACACCCGCACACCACAGGCGTCACAAGTGCGTTGGCGGCCTTTAGGGGATGGGGAGGGGGGAGTTTGGAGTATGGGCCTCCGGTATCCTCACTCACTCGGTGAAACACAGCGCAAGCTCGATTTCACACCGGTTTTCTGTGAGGCCGTGGTATCACTCCGGTCGAGCCGGCCCATTCATGCAGAAGCGTGGCTCTCTCACGGTACAAATGTGACCTAATGTATATATGTGACTTTATGTCAACATTTGAGTTATAAATATTCTTTAAGTAATGAAATATTCATTTAACTCCAGGCCCTCTTTGATCATTAATTACCTTAAGTAAACAATGTACTCCAACCCTTTTTCAAAATACCCTACCTATTTACTTACCTTCTAAAACAACAAACACAGCCTTCCACGACTCTACAGCAAACAACCTAAAACAAAGATATATTCACGCGAAAATCAACCTTATCGCAACGTGATAAAAATGTAAGATATAGTATTATACGGCAAAAAGTGGTAGATGGTTCCCGCTTGGGTTGGTAATCAATCATCGTGACATTTCTATTTATCTTGATCAGGCCCTCACTTCCCATACTTAATGGGCCTTTTGTTTTTTTTTCTCTATGTATGCTGAAAGAACCTACGTTATTGTAAAGAGCTGAGGTATATATATGTAGGTTTATTCATCCTTTATATAATGAAGAAGTATTCGTGCTACAATTCCTAAAATATAGCTTTATCTTTGCGACAGAAGGCTAGAAAACCGACGAAGTAACTTTGAACAAGCGTCATGTTTACGTATCTCCTAACTGTAACATTATTTTTGTACTTTAAGTGCCACTACCCTAAAAATACACACCTAAAATGTACTTCATAAATTCTAAAATGACACTAGTGACAACTGTCACAAAGATCAAGATTTTAAAATAACTATTGTAAGTGTAAATTATTGGGAACCTACACTGAGATAAATATAAACTCGAATCTCTTCTAATACTCGGGTTATTTAGTAGAAATTGATCTTTAAGTGTATAGAATTTTGAATGTTTTGGAAGCTTTTGAGTAGATTCTGATCCAGGTTGATAGAAGAGCCAACCACGTAAGAGTACATAAAAAATTGAGTCTATAGCTATTAAGAGATACTGAGCATTAATACACATACCTAATATATGGGAAGTAAATGATATAGAACTGAATAAAAAACACACTTTCCCATAATGTACTTAATTAACAAACCCTATTTTATCATCAAAATAAGTATATATATACAAAATAGGTTACGCTGCCTCATTTATATACCCGGAAATAGGTACTTATTTGAAAATTCATGAAAATAAAAATATGTTGTATGAAGCTCAAAAGCCTTGTTGTGCCCGGTAACACAATGTCATATTATAATCATAATCTAGAAGTTAAAACTTTTGGTACGACTATAGTCTTAGGTATTTAAGAATCATCAACCGCCTTCGTCAATAGTCATCAATAGTTCACTACCGTAAACATTCCTCTTCTCTCCTTAGAAAGGTGGTTTCAGTGTTATATACCTCGTTGGCCAGATGGGTTTATACAGAATGTGTTCCAATTATATTCATATTATCCAATTATAATCATAATGATTATGACGAAAACGTCATCCTACTGCTGGACATAGGCCTCTACGATTGCACCAGACTTGTTTTGATCTTCGACTTCTCGTATCCAACTCCTATCAGCTATCTTGCGTAGGTCATTACTCCACCTGGCCTGTGGTCCTATACTACTATTATTATTACAATAACCGTGGGTGAGACGAGGACAAAAACACGTTTATACCGAGGGTTATCGTAATAATAATCAATAGTGGTAATATTTGCGTTTTAGGTTTTAGGAAGTCAATGGTTTATAATTTAAGGTAGAGTCACGATCAACATGTCTAACAAGAAGGTTCTCATAGAAAACCCTCATTAAAGTAATTCTTTCATTTTTGTGTGAGTGAGTCAGATTCCCGGAGTCAATGAATGCCCTCTCTGATAGGAAAGATGAATTAAAGAAAAATGCACTCTTTATTCGAGTTGACGTGCTCAATATCGCATGCCCTAAAAGACAACGACTTAAGTAAACAATTAAGTTTTTAATGGAAATAGAGTACATTAAATTTTTAATAGGTACTTTCATTGACAAGTACAATACCAAATTCCTATGAAAAAACGATAATAAAGCGGACAAAGTCTCAGCGATTAACGTCAACAGCCATTTCTACTGCTGGATATATCGTAATCAGATACGTTAACATGACGCTTGTTCAAGGTTACGTCATGGGTTTCTTAGTCATCCGTCACGTTAAAAAATTAGGTCATGAACAACTAAACTCAATATTATATAACAGTAATAACACAAGAAAATACGGCAAATCATTCGTATTTCATTGCATAAAATGTTATCCCGCCTGTCCTTTACAAAACCGCATTATTGCGATCCCCATAGGCCGAGAGAACAATGGGTCCACGACCAAGACAAATGAGAAATACGCAATATCTAAAAACGTAGGTAAATAGGATAGCTTTGTTCTATCCACGCAAAAGTGCCACCTTCTTTATACAAACTAATTGACAAACAAAAATAAACTATATCTAAAAGTCATAGAGTGTATTTTGCTAAATAAAAAAACAGCATTTCAAAACTCCGAGAGCCTTCTTTTATATAGACTATGTTCCTAATCTACACACAAATAATTTTAAACTTTGTGCAGTCCTTCCTAAGGTACGTGTTTGCTTGTAGTATAAAAGAGTACTGGCGTCATTTCAGCTAGTCACAAGCGGTCAAAATTTATTGTGCATAAATGTGCTCTGGCTAACCCGGGAGTTAGGGGGAGGGGGAGTAGGCTTAAAAATCGGAGTAAGGGGCAAAGGGGTGCGTTTTTAGCGTTCGCAGCGCGTCGGCCTATTTGGGGTGTTGATAGCGCACAGGGCCGGATTTTAGCACGCGTCACGAGTATATAATAGTAAATTATCCAATATTAGTTTTTTGTTTGTTAGTATGTTAAGTTACAAACGATAGAAAAATACCAATGGTATATTTTAACCACAGAAAGAGTTACCGCGATAGAACGTACGCAAGCTAAGTTCCTTGGAATAGCTGATCATAATATATTATTCTTCAAACCTATTTTTAAAGTATATTTAATTTTTGTTCCATTTTTACTTGATTGCATAAATGTTTAACTTAGCTAGCAACAAAGATAGTACAATAAAAGCGTATATCATTCCATTAATAACCAGTTTTCAGCTTATACAAAACTTAGGCATTCATGTGATGATGTTCCAAAGCTGAAATTAAAAGCTTACTAAAACATACAATTACAAAATGGCCCAAAAACTCGTTATTGCAAGGAAAATAGCTTGGAGAAACTAGTCACATATAAATTAAAATCAGTTGTTTGATGAGAATAGAATAATAATAGTAAAAAACTAAAAAACGATAATCCGACTTGGTAAAACTTTCGATAAAATATGAACTACCTGGGTCACTTCGGCTATTATTACGAATGTACCTCATTCATTAAAATTGGTTCAGTAGTTTAGGCGCTACGATGGAACAAACATTGACGACGACATGACTGCACGTTTGGCCTAGTGGTTTAACGGTCACTACGCCGTTTCCTACTTCGCCAAGTGTCGTGGGTTCAAATCTCACGTAGGACAACGCTTTGTGTGATCCACAAATTGTTGTTCTGAGTCTGGGTGTTCTTTGTGTCCGTTTCATGTATGTTTGTTAAGTCCCCCGCGACACAAGATTTATTCCTAGTGCGGGAGTTGTCTTTGCAAAACAAAAAAAAAAAAAAAACACACATAGACTGTCAAAACTATTACCCTTCCTTTTGGCTGCGTAAATATATTTGTATTATACTCATTTGTTATATTAATGAATATACTAACCACTCCCTTAAAAATGTTTCAGATACTTTATAAGCTTCAACAAGAGGAAGAAATGCTACAATATTTGACAACATCACCATCTTTTTAAGTGGTCAAGCTAAGATCTGGTTCAACAGACTGTTCTAATCCAAGCTGGCAGATACAATTTACTCTGCATACTGAAGAAGAGTTCGGCGTGTTCAAATATTACCTGAACTTTATAATGCTTTTCTGAATATTCAACTACTAGACTAGACTAGACAATAACACCACCCATAGAACTGCAAAAAATAAAACTTTGAGGCACAACTCAAATTAGTCATAGCTTGTATGTTCATTGTAAATAGAACAATCAAATATGTAAATCAATTATACCCATAGCCACAGGTTTGTCTTGGGTAAGGAAACCCTCTGGTTTAGTAGTCAAGATCGAACCGACAAATATTTTTAATGACAACACATAGGTTTTCTAATTATTTATTTTCTTTTCCTTATTTGTGGAATTGTTTAATTTTGAAATATCTATTAAAAAAAAATCTTTAGTGGCTTTCAAATTAGAAATATTAAAAGCATCCCCAAGTACGTGCCTGTAACGTGTTTAACCCCGCACCCTCACGACCTACGCACGTCTCACTCGCACAAACTCCAAAAAGAACTCTCCGTCGCTTTCCACCCTTTGCTTAAATTATTGCACCTCCGGTTTAACCCAACACAAAACGACCTAACCATCCAAACTATTGTTGTTTTGAAACCAATCTTAGTACTAATAAAATACAACTCAGTTCTGAAGCACTAAACGCAGGTGTAAAACGAATTTCTCGAAAGAACGTATAACGATGATCTGATATCCTATTAGATACTGATCTAACGTTAATTTAGATGACATGGGAAACTATGCCTTACCAATTTGAGAAAAAACACATTTTTGCTTAACTGTTTTGATGTAAAAATCGTCTTTTAAGAATTGAAGGGCTGTAAAAGGCCGCCCGGGAGGTTTAGGGTATGGGGTTGTATGGGACAAGGTGGGGGCAACCGTAATGGGTCTGTTTGAGGGAAAAGACGCATTGCTCTAGCAGTCTTCTGCGTAAGAAGACGTTATCTGGGAATGCACCATGTTTTTTATTGAGCTTTCATGTATCCAAACTATTTGGCTGGCTTTTTTGTTATCAATTATGATAATTATGATTTTAAGAACAGTCTCATGTCTTTCGTCGCATAAAAGTGTTTTTTTTTTATAACAGGGTTATCAAACTTTTTTTTAAATAGGTTCTAGTAGTCTACTGTACTAAAATATAACGAGTTCATTGTTTTTTCTGGAAATAGGCCTTTGTTAACCAGAAGTAGAGTATTTTAAATTTTGTTTAAATGTTATTTAATAAACGAGTGTTCGCCCTTTGAGTCCCTAAGAACGTGGGCAGAGAAAGAATTGCTTTAGTCTGTTTTTCTGTGAGGTCACGATATCACTCGAGTAAAGTCGATCCATCCATTTATAGCAGCATGGCTCTATGAAGGTTAAATATTGAATTTTGTATACAATCTGAAATAATATTTTTATTGTCATTCTCTACATTACCAATTGTCTTTAGTCATTTAATATTCTGTTCTTGGTACCATTTTTAATAAAAGTATAGTACAAGGATTATAGTGTATGGTTTTTAATAAAAGTCATGCACTTTTATTAAAAACGACTGCCTCGTTGGTCTCGCGGTTGGCGTGTGCGACTGCTGATCATGAGGTCTCGGGTTCGATTCCCGGGTCGTACCAAATGTTTGTATGATCTACAAATATTTGTTTCCGAGTTTGGGTGTGTTCTATGTATAATATGTATGTATTTACAAAAAAAAAAGTATATATGTATTTGTATCAGTTGTCTAGTACCCATAACACAAGCTCTCTGCTTAGCTTGGGACTAGATGGCGCTGTGTGTTAGATGTCCGAAATATTTATTTATATTTAAATATTTATTTATTTACTATCTTCGTAACCGACTTGAAAATTAACAAGTATTTTTATAACTTTGAAGTGGTTCTTTTTATGGTGTTATAGGCATCTATATTCGAATATTGCTTACCAAAGTTTCATAAAATAGTCCTCTCTTTATGTTGAAGTACGTTAAATTGTCCGTATGTTCTACCTGCCCGTCATTAGCCGTTTTATCAAAAACCAGACACGATAATGACAGTACCGCAATTACATCAATTTGTAACACAATATTTAAATTTTATGTACGCAATACACATGTATTTTGTTAGCACTTGTATAGACATATTATTAAAATCACTTTTACACCAAAATTACTTAAGCATTCGTCATGTTACATACACGCTGCATCTCTGAGTACATAAAATGTAGGAATTTATAAAAAAATAGTTACAGATGAACAAAGTCTTCCTAAATCTGGTGACTTTCGTTCGTATATATTCCTTAATAACTCATTTTTAGAAATTATTATCAAGTACGCGTATGTATCAACGCATGTAACAAACAACAAAATATACACACGAAAACGAAACAAAAATGTAGAATGAATACCACAAAATGGCTTATGGGTCTCAGCTATGATGAGATTGAGAATATGCTTAAGAGTTCCTAATACGCTAACAAGCACGCACGCAATTACTCACACCCACTCACATGTAAGCACACACACACACACACACACACACACACAGACACGCACATACACACAAATCACACTTACTTAAACCTTTGTCTCATTAATAAACTCCAATCTTAGACTAAATTATTTGCTAACTTTTGTTATCAGTAATTTTGTATAGTATTGTTGTTTCTCCTTTTTTCTTTTTAATTGTTTTTATGGCAATACAATTGCTATTTTTTTGTATGTGTACTCGTAATTGCGAGAGGGAACCATCATCTTGGCTTCCATATTACAAGTTTTTACTTCGTTTGGAGGCCAAGAGACACGAATATGTAATTTTTGCTGTGCCAATAAAACATTTTTGATTTGATTTGAAGTATGATTTACGTATAATTTTGTTTTATTATTCTAAACGGTGAAACTAATTTCACCTCTCCTACAGATACACCAGCGTGACTCTAATCCTTTAACACTAATGGATCTTCGATTCTCTACTAAATTTTAAACATCTGTTTTGTAATGTACTAATAATATTATTTGTAAAATACTATACAAACATAGCTATATACATTTACATCTCAGTCTTATCCCCATTATAAAGCCTTTAAATTACGTCCTCTGTCACAGTGGAGGTAGAACAAAAAACGCGGAGACAGCGCGGTATCAGATGGGCGTAATTTTTCATTACATTACCATGGGAGAGTCATGCGAGTGTAAAGATAAAACCGTCGTCCCAGTCCGTCCCTGCCCTGTACCATGTGATCGTATACGACGCGATAATTTACTTCAATTTTGTTCTTGAAAACATACGCACATTTTTTTCTAGTATTTTTTTCATAATAATAATAAGTAATATATTATTAATAATAAATATTCTACATGTAGCTACATACCTATTCATTTATTTTAAATCTGAATTAAAAAAACTGTAAAATATTAATATTCTACGATTGTATCAGATTAACTATAGATGGCGTTACTTGGTGGTTAAGTAAAAACAAAACTGCAAGATAACATGTTATATCAATGGGTTAGGTAAACAAAAATGAAATAATAACCTCAATAACAGATAATAAAGTTATTTGAATACTATGACCTCTGGTTTAACAGTCCAATATCTAGATGATTACAGGACACATACGAGTATGTACTCGTAATGGCGTCACATAGTATCACTCTACGAATAATTTGTTTTCTCAATAATACAATAATTTGACGACGTTGCAGTACTTAACTACTCTCAATTATGCAATCTTAACTTTTATTTATTTATTTTACAATTATAGGAAAACTTACAGCTATATAAACAAACATTATACAAACTTAATACAAAACAAGGAGGCCAATTAAAAGTATTCACAGATAGCAGAACAAGTGGGAGAGCCACGCTTCGGCATGAATGGGCCGGCTCGACCGGAGTGATACCACGGCCTCACAGAAAACCGGTGTGAACTAGTGCTCGCGCTGTGTTTCACCGAGTGAGTGAGGATACCGGAGGCCCATACCCCAAACCCCTACCCCTACCTCCCCCCCCCATCCCCAAAAGGCCGGCAACGCACTTGTGACGCTTCTGGTGTTGCATGTGTCCATGGGCGACGGTAATCGCTTACCATCAGGCGATACGTCTGCTCGTTTGCCCGCCTATTCCATAAAAAAAAAAAAAAAAAGTAAGTGGAAATATATATTAATACACATTTACATAACAACACAGATACAAACAAGATAGACATAATCAATAAATAAATATCATCACTCCTGGTAGCAAGAAGCGAAGAAGGAGTCAGTCAGGGTTTGAGCTGGCTATTTACGAATACACAAGACGCTTTAAAAATGATAATACCCTGCTATTAGTAAACTTTCATAGATCAAAGAACTTCACTGACGCCATCACATTTCCTATAATCACTAACATTGATCATGATGGAGGTGGAACGAAGTATTTTGGAAGAAAATATTACTTTTACATTAATGTCCTTAATTTATCAATCAATAAAAAAACTAAATCCAGGCTAGGTAATATATTTTCTATTAGAAAAAAATATTTATAAGTTCAAACTGTAATCGATAGTTTATATAACTTCCGTTTGATTTTAGTATGAATTTAAATAATATTTTCTACGATAAAGAAATTGTATTATAGTCTTTTAAAAAAGAACTAAAATAAACATTATGTACTTAATGTCTTGATTTTATGTTAAAAATAATGAGATTATATACTAAGAACAATCTCATCTCTTTCGTCACATAAAAACATTTTCAAAGTCTTGGTTAACAATATATAAACGTTTAAAATAAAACTTAAAATACTCGGTATCGGAGCCTTGACAATTTAAAGTAAAAAAAAAAAAGAATAAAAAATTATACATCGTTCAAATCTCTTGGTAGGAGGGTTGGGGTGTAGAGTTCCCTTAGGAAATTAATAGTCGAGTGAAGCTGAACCCTTCCACGAAGTTCGCACCATTGCCGTTAGGTGGCGACACCGTCAACAAATTGTGTTAATGCCTATATGCAGCTTCTTTAGCAAGATGTTTGTTAAAAGCGAAATAAGTTTACGTTATTTGACAGTGCAGTGTTAGACAGAGACAATCTAAGACATAAATTATTAATAATATTTTTCACTTTTGATTGTTGAAGCTATTGCTGTCGGGAAAAGAGTACAAATACCTATGTGGTTTTATGAAATACTAGTTTTAGCCCGCGGTTCCACCTCCGTGTATATATGCTTCTGATGTCTGCTATTTCTTACTGTTAAGTTTCATCAAAATCCATTCGTTAATTTTTGCGTGATCTTTGTACCTACTCTTGTAAGAAACATCCATATATCCTCATAAACTTTCGTATTTATAATATTAGTTAGAAATAAGATTTCGTTCAAACATAGATAAACTTCATAGAAACATAGAAAAAAGAAAAAAAGATCATGCTCATCACATAATCGTTTTATTTTCTTGGGAATGGAACCCACTATCTCTGGCTTTGCAGTCAGGTTCCTTACCCACCAGACCTACAGGCCAAGACAGTCATATGAAGATAAATATCGATTCAAATTATAACAGCAGTCAAAATTTAGTTACTGAAAACAGAAATTCATTTTCTGTGTAACAGACACAAACCACCCAAAACAACGAGTTATGCCAAATATTAAATAGTAAACTGAAATTCTCTCAGAGATGCAGTATGTGTCGACACGACGTCAAAATTAAGCTGTGCATTTTATCATTTGCAGTGGAAATTATTACAATTTAGCTCTGAAATGGTAGGGCGGTAATAGCCGAAAATGTTTTAGGGAAGTTAGGCAATGCTACGAAATATAATTAAAATAGTTTTGGAGCTTTGCGAGAAAGTTTCATGTAAACTATTGTAAATATCAATGTGAAGCTAGCGACTGTTTATCGGGCGTACACAACTTCATATATATATATTTATTGTTTTAGGTGCTGTTTCTTTGGTTACTAGTTTTTGCTCGGGGCTCCGCCCGCGTGTATGTCGGTTATTGCTGCAAATAGTAGCCTATGTCTTATTCTGATGTATAATCTATATTACTGTAAAGTTTCATCCGAATCCGTTCAGTAGTTTTTGCGTGAAAGAGTAACAAACATCCATCCATTCATACTTACTAACTTTTGCGTTTATAATATTATAGTAGGATAGATAAGTTTAAGAAAATTTACCTTTCTTCCATATAAATGTCGAACCATCTGTCAGATAAGCGATTTTTTTTTAGAACGGGTGAAACAGGGCCCTATTATTGTATTGTTTATTGTTGTACATAAAAGATTAAAAGGTGCTTTTGGTAAAAATATTTTTAGATCACGTCCATTTTGCTTGCCCCCTTCAGTGTTTGTCCCCTTTCTTTATTTCACAATTGATAACATTTATATTTCTTACTAGTATTACTTAGGTACCTACTTATATTGAGTGAGTTTTAAAACTAAAATTAGCCATTTGATGGCAGAGACAAAATGTGGATTATTAAATAAATACTTATAAGAGTGTGATTGCCCATAAAATATTATTAACATACTTAAATCTCAATCATCTCAACTTGCTACTTCTAAATCAAATTTAAAAGATTACCTTTTAAAGGTACCTCCTCCCTGTTCATTACATATAAACTTTCTACACCAATGTACCAACTATAACAGAATCTAATTTCCTCACTATCGGAACTATTTAAGCTGAAGGTAGCAGGTTTGAGTCCCAGACGTAACGCACTCTCAATTAGTGCAGTAGGAAAGTTTAACCTCCCATATATAACCGTTATGTGTAAAATACGGCCAAAGTGCAAAGTTAGACAGCGTTTCTATCCTTGCGAGGCTATAATTCATTTGTGGGCAACTTCTGAGAGTACGGTTTGCAAAAAAACTGGGTGATAGTTTAGCAACGATGTTCAAAAGTATTATGTAATGTAATTGCGATTTCCACTTAAAGTTTTGACCGACTTTATCAAATATTAAGGTCATTTATGGTGTCGGTATGACACTCGAGCTGGTACGGTAGGTATTAGGATCATTATGACAAGGTTCAAACAAAATGTAGGCTCAAAGCTCTGAATTATTTAAAACCTTATTTTAATAACATTACAAGTGATCATTAGAAATTAGCTAAAAGTAGATATGGAGGGTCTCGCGTGTCGATTATTCCAAACAAATTTGTTTAAAGATGGTTTGCTAGGAAATCGTTTTTTGTAAACTTTTCATAATTTCTCCCTACTTTATTTGACAAGTCGTATCGGTGTAACTCATGTATAGGGACTTATAATATGTATTATTTAAGTATGTATTCGGTTAAACACGTAATATTGAAAGAAAATTATTAGAAATAAGCATCCAATCTCTATACCATGTATAGGTAGTTTAAGTGGCGCATGAGTGAGCATGTGCCTGGTCACTGCTGCAATCTGGTTGTCATTAGTGGTAAAAATTATTGGTACTGTCAGTAATTTTCTACAGTTGGTATAGACACATTGACCTCAAATATATAGCTTGGTTGAAACTGGTTGAAACCTCATTAGCAAATAATTTATATAAATAGTTTCTTCAATGTTAATAAATTTGCAATCAAATTAAATTTCTTACGTCCGATTTATTTTGCAGACGGTATAGCGGAGCGGCTCGCGAGGGGCGGGGTGAGCGGTAATTGTACAAAAGTTACCATCCTCAGCTACGGTGGATTCGTTCACGCTTCCTTACTTGCAGACACAGATAAGCGGGTAAAACGCTGCGGTTGGACCGCTGGTCTATTACTGTTCTGTGGTATACAATCACAACTTGTTATACATTTAGTATTGTTAGCATAGTGCGATGAAAACTAGAAAAATAAGTTGATAAAATATATACTTTTACTTATACTTCACTGATTGGATTGAGTGTTGGAGCAATTTAAGCTACACGTAGATAGTTGATCCAGGAAGAAACAAATATTCAGTACTGATAATTCAGACTGAGAGCGATTCATTTGTTTTTAATTTCCATAAATAATTTTTGCATATCGTGTCGCAATTAGATATATCATAAATTTTAACAAAAAAATCGACTTCAAGAATCAAATTAAAATGTTGTGTTGTGGACTACACAGGAAGCACTGGTGCTTTCCGTGTGGTCCCATTTCCCAAATTAAAAAAGTCCCAAATAAAATAAACACCCTCAAAATCGGTTCACCCAGTCGAAACTTCGAAAGTTATGAGGTTACAAACATAAAAAAATACAGTCGAATTGATAACCTCCTCCTTTTTTGAAGTCGATTGAAAACCGAAGTCGATTGTTTTTTTTAAATTGGTTCATAAATGACCAAAATATCGCCGAACATACAAAAAAGAAAGATCCCAACGAATTGAAAACTACTACTGCTTTTTAAATACGTTAAAAGAAAGAAAAAAGATAATAGAAGAATGTTTGACCCGTAGCAATTAGAAACATAATTATCTTATGCGTAAAAGTCACAATGAACTTGTCTTTGAATACTTTATGTTCTTGTAATATAACATATCTGCACGTAGAGCACAAACTATAATAAATAAACTTTACTGTGTACATTAATTACAAATATTTTTGCACTGTTCAATTGCTTGATATTAGTATAATAGCTCTCACTCTTCTTCGTAGGCGAGGAACCTCCACTGCTAGACAAAAGCTTCTTCCAAGGTCCACTACAATCAATCCTGTAATATAAAATAACGAACAGTTTAAAAAAATTTAAGAATCCAAGCCTTATTTATTGATGTCACCTACTCTCGCACTGAAGCATCAAAATCGATTGACTCAAATGTTATTCTAAACCTACAGAATTATTTGGGCTATTTCAACTCAAACTGCAAAGAATGTTTCTGTCTACTTGAGAATCACAGCAAACTACATTTATTTGCCTGCCTTTTAGAAGAAAATAGCGTCAAGTATAATTCATTTAATACATAGTGCAATGCGTTCAAAGTTATGTGACATAAAGTCGTCATCACATATCGAACTTAATCGAATACTTTCCAAGTCGTTTCCCAGCCCCTTTTAGCTCTCTTAAATGGTACCATTCGATTTCCTCCAAATCGTTACTTTTCTTCAATCAACCTACAAATCGTACGACCCAAAATGTAATTACCGGGCCTTACTGGGCCCAGGCCTTATAGATTGCGATCAAGCCAGGGTTGTGTGTAATTAATTTTTTTAATTATGTTTTAAAATTATAACATTTTAATCTGGGTGTGGCGTAAAAGTTTAAATTCAAGTGGGAATGCTTAAAGTTGACGGCTGTTGTTGAGAGCGGTAAAGCGTAAATGTAGGGTTGCGTTGAGATGTAAAAATAAATAATAATGGAAAAAACTCATTGTCAAGCCATGATTCAGTTATATCAAAAATTTTAAACACTGGGACTTACTGATGATGTCTATACTCGTATATCTATCTACTTTAGGCACAGTTCTCTGAGTTATGAGTTATTGTACAGCGCTTTCTTCTACAAAAGCAATCCCCTTCCGTGCCATCTTTACTAACTACTTGAACAACCTTTATTTGTAAAGAAGAAACCATAATACTGTAGTTTTCCAATTATGTGTCATCGTATGTTTTAAAACCGCTTAAAACCGTTCTTGTCGGCATGGACTGCGGTTGCTTCACTTTAAGTATTGATTAATTTGAAATCATAAATAACATAGAACATCCTACATTTATAACCTGTCAATGGAAGATAAAAGTAAACTTTAGGCATATTTCTTAAATATCTAGTACAAAGGCACTAGTCTTCATTTATTCAAAGCTGTTCATTCACCGGAAAATTTCAATTCCATCTTGAGGTCCAGTTGTTGTCAACCCTGGTTAGTGTAGAAGTTAGGTAAGCGGTGGACGGGGCGGGTCTTGTGGCGCAGGGCGCACGGTAATGAGTTGGGAAACGACTAGGTTAACGCAGACGCGCATGTAGGTACTTATATCAGGACCTGTGGGCAGTACTGTTAGAGATATTATGGGTATTAGTAGGTATGATTTAGAAAATGGTTTGTAATGGAAATAAATACGAGCAGAAAAAAATGTAAGCCAGTGAAATGCCCAAGTTGTCTGTTAATGTAAAAAATAGGAGTATATAGCTAGTCATCTGTAAATATTTTCAGTTCACTCACCCAGAACAAGAACCTGAGTGCAAGTAACTACTTACCAGTGAATTAACCGTCAAATATCGTTGCATAATCTTGGTTTTCTATTTAATTAGAAAATGGTTTTCTATTTAATTACAACCATCAGAGAACAAATGTGATGATGTTATTTATGTGAACATATTCTTCGAAAAAACGAAGGTATGTGATAGACAATGACATCTGAGAAAAGAATGAAATACATTTTTCGTATAAGTCGGAGTCTAAAATGCTTTAAATTGATTCCATATAGCCCTGTAAGCTCAGTTAAAACTATATAAGTGCAGGGTCTATTTAACTAAACCCAATGAACTTTAGTTCAATCGAGTGTCCCATCTATATTTCTCCGGTGTACCCTTTGACGGAAAGTTGAAATTCGGCTCCGCTCTCGAGACTACAGATATTTATCTGGCCGTGGCCCGAGTTTTTTAATATAAATGTTCTTTGTTCCTGACGGGAGAAAGTTTTAATGAAAATTCAAATAAGGACAACTTTTAGCCTTTTGTTTTTTTTCATGTTTTTTTTTTGGTAGAGTTGTTTTTTGTTATCCCAAGTGGCGGTGATAAGGATCGGCCATTGTTTTGCTTTGTCAAGTTTTTACATTTGAAATAAGTTTTGTGAAATACACATTTAATTTAATAATTAAAAAAAATATAATTTACAAAGGGTTATTACTACCTGTTCCTTACATTTTCATTAAATTATAAAAGTGAACCTTAAAAAGAAAAAATATTTTAATAACATTAAAGGTATGTTTTGATTTACGTAATTTTTCGATTTTGAAATAAAGAATGGCTAGTGAGCTACTAAGCATTCAGATATTTATGTCTATATAAAACAGGTATATTTCTCACTTCAATGTTCTTTCCACATCGAAATATAAGTTTTATACTTAAAATTAAATGTTAGACTAAAATACAAAATGACTAGCTATACATTTAAAAACCAAGGTAATTGACCAAGGTTTACGAAAACTGAAAAAAAATGTAATAAAACACTCTTACTACGATATCTCACTTCGATGTCCTTGCATGACTTAGAAAAATGAAACCTCGAATATCAGGTCTTTTTTTTTTTTTTTTTTATGTTTGGCCCGCCAAAATGACTCTACTCTGCCTGATGGAAAACATAAGCAGAATCCAAGAGTGGTGGTCACCATACTCATTGCGAGTGCAGAGAATGCAGTATGGCGACCCACACTATGGTGGCCTAGTGACGCTGCTGCATCTTTTAGTCTAGTCAACAAGTATGGAACTTGTTGACTAGACTAATTGGGCCTCCGGTCTCGCACTTCCAACGAAACACGACAGCACTGCTGCTGTCATTTTACGTTGATTTTCTGTGCGAGGGTAGTACCGCCCCGGTCGAGCCGGCCCGTTCGTGCTGAAATCAACGTGGCTCTACTACCTTGAAGTCTGTTCTTGAAGGTCTCCGTATGTTTACTAATACGAAATAATAAATAAATAATAATCGCTGCGGCATATCTATTGTCGTTGCAAAAGATAAATAAAACTGTCTTTGAACTTTTTGGCTTCTTTAGAACTCATAAAAACCAACTTTACATTTTATGTATCTAGAATTCTAGATAAATAGAATGATATTAACTATTTATCAGTTGGCTGGTTACCATAGAACAGCTTTATCTTGTTTAGGATTGTGTTAAGTGATATATACCATGTGTCCCAAAATTCAACGATAAGCGGGCGCCAAAAGGTAGACCTGCTCATGAGTACATAAGGAAAAATAATAAAAAAAATATACCTAGTTTTTTTTTTTAGTTACAAGAAAAATTTAGAACTTCTATGCTTAAGTTTTTCTTTATCTTATACCTAAATAGTGCTACTATTCACCACAACTCTTAAAAACACCAAATTGCCCGCAGTTTTTACACAAAAAACGTTCAAAATCATTTTTTTCCCTAAAACATGGTCTATATCATGAAAGGTATAAATTTTCAAAGAAATTCTAATTTTTTCTTGTAACTAAAAAAAAACTAGGTATATTTTTTTTTATATTTTTCCTTATGTACTCATTAGCAGGTCTACCTTTAGGCGCCCCCTTATCGTTGAATTTTGGGACAGCGTGTATATGGCCGTGAGTGCTAAAAATCCCAACTTTATGTATTATACTAGCTGTTGCCCGCGGCTCCGCCCGCGTTTATGTCGGTTATCGCGGCAAATAGTAGCTTATGTGTTATTCTGATGTATAAACTAGATTAATGTAAAGTTTCATCCAAATCCGATCAGTACTTTTTGCGTGAAGAAGTAACAAACATACACACAAACTTTCGCCTTTAGATATTAGTGTGATGATGTGATAGTCCGTCTGCCTAATTTGACTTCATTTTGTCTCCTACTTTGCTAAGGACGGAAGTGGACTTATATATTTCTAACTCCTCCAGTTTTCTTCTGATTAATTTTGTTCCGGGTTCCAGGACAGTTTAATTTTTCCTGGGACTTCCCGAGTATGACTCGGTTTGTTCGTGGGTCACTGCTGTTGATCCTGGTGTACAGGAGTTTTTTTTTTATGGAATAGACCGACAAACGAGCAGACATACTGCCTGATGGTAAGCGATTACTGCCGCCCATGGACACCTGGACACACAATACCAGAGGCGTCAGAAGTGCGTTACCGGCCTTTGGGGGATGCGGGGGAAGATAGGGGTAGGGGTGGGGTATGGGCCTCCGGTATCCTCACTCACTCGGTGAAACATAGCGCAAGCACTATTTCACACCGCTTTTCTGTGAGGCCGTGGTATCACTCCGGTCGAGCCGGCCCATTCATGCCGAAGTGTGGCTCTCCCACGATGGGCTGGGCTGTTGTTGATGTATTTATACTAATACTATAAAGAGGTAAAGTTTCTAACTTTGTTTGTATGGTTGTAGGGGTGATCTTGGGAAGTACTTATGCGATCGTAAAAGTTATTTCACTAACAGAAAGCGACACTATTTAGGAGTGACATGAGCATATTTTATTATAATGGAACAAACATTTAAGTTAAAAATAATAGTACCTATTTGTAAATCAAGTTAAAAAAAAGCGGGCGGTTATTTCCCAACGAAGTGGGCACGGGTCGGCTAGTTTATTATATTCAACTCTAATTCAAAACAAGACGCTTATTACATTTACCTGCCAGCCCTCATTGGCTCACAAAGACTCCGTCGTAATGAGTGGAGGCCCTTATTTATTCCACCGCTTGTTGCCTCAGGGACCTACAGCAAATAAAACCCTCTTTATTTGGTCTACAACATACATTTTAATCAAGTGACCCTGTACGGGACCTAAACCTGATTACTTAAGTTGATTAGGTGCTGTATACATTTGTGACTATATTTTTATATGTGTGTGACTATGTTTTACATTTATCCATACTTATATTATAAATGCGAAAGTAAATCTGTCTGTCTGTCAGCTTTCACGACCAAGCCGCTGCACCGATTTTAATGAAATTTGGCATGGAGATACTTTGGTTCTTGAGGAAGGACAACGGCTACTCTTTACTGCGATAAATGACAAACATGCGGGCGGAGCCGCGGGCAAAAGCTACTATTACATAATTATATATACGAGTTGCCTACACAGCTCGCTAAATGATAGACGTAACTTGATTTAACGCTATTATTTGTCGCACACAAAATGACTGATTTAAGTACCTAATGTTAAACGATATATGTTAATGAATACTCATTTAAAAAAAAATGGAATTTAAAAAACATAATTATTATTTTTCAGTGCACCTTTGTGTTGTGTTTTTCAGTGCAAAAGGTGCAATGAAAGTAATAATTATTGTTATAAAATCGGCAATGTGGATGTACGAGTATAATGCTGACCACGCCAAAATGTGCGGTCATTGACCCATACACTTTTTTCAATAAATAAAGTAATAATAAGAAATAAGAAGTCAAATTATTTCCTGACCGCAATTGACCATATAAAAGTCAATTTTCAAACCCAAAAGTATATTTTTTAAGCCTATTTAAATATTTGTTATAAAATCAAAATACCTGTTTAGCATTAGTTGTTTCGTATTCAAAATACTTATTAAATTCTGGAATGATGTGGTGATGGTAAAAGTATTCTAAAAGCATATTCCCAAACAAGAAAAACTTTAAAATCTAAAACCCGAGTACGTAAAAACCTTTGATAAAATTTATATATACCATAAATGTCACCTGGGCTATATTTACGAATCTATTGACACCTCATTAATTAAAATCGGTTCAGTACTATAGGCACTACGGTGGAACATACAAACATACGTCATGGACTGCCAAAAATATTAGACTTCCTTTTAACTTCGCCGTAGTCAAGCGAAAAAGGTTCTTAAGACGTCAGCAAAGAGTTAATGCTTTGGCTATTCATATGAATCATTGTCACATTTTTTGTATTGTCAAAACCAAACATTTTCAATTTATGTTTTATTTAGTTCATTTATCAAAACTTTTTTTTGGGAAACAAGTAATAAATCTAATCTGCTAGCAATAAATATGCTTAGAACTTTATAAAATATATTGTATATATTCTTTCATCTTCCCCCAGGTCCGACCGGCACCTTAGTCGGTTGCGGGTTGGGGGCGGATCCTACCCCTACCGTGGGGGGTACCGAATACGGGAAAAGTTGGGCTGAGACCTCTGCGGCGTAATTTATGGGCCTCTCGAGTGTACTGAAGTGCCCGTTGAATATAAATCCTGGGGTTGCGAAAGACTTAAAATGTAAAAGAACGGGAAAGGGTCGTTTTTTAAGCCGCGGTCGTGTTCATTGTACGTAATGTTATGTACCTATATTTTTTTAAATAATGAACAAATGAGGAATTTTTATAATTAAAATTTTCTAACTTTAACCATCCCATTTATAATATTTTAAATTTGAGAACGTAATAATGGTTTTTTTAAGAGAAATTACTTAAATATATAATCTGTAGATAATTGTATATCTAGGTATATAAATGAGTAGCCGAAATGTATGATGTACGCGCATAAAAAAAAAAGAATTACATATTTAATTTGGTGCATCCGTTCGGAAGACCGGGTGCACCAAATTAAATAATTCTTTTTTCTGTGTCCGTTATTGGAAGGACAAGGTTTGTGTACAAGAAAAATTAAAAGCTAACGGGAACAGTATTTTTTTTTTTATGATTGGCCGTGCCAAAATGACTCTACTCTGCCTGATGGAAAGCATAAGCAGAATCCAAGAGTGGTGGTCACCATACTCACTGCGAACGCAGACAATGCAACAATGCAGCATGGTGACCCACACCATTGGACCTCCGGTCTCGCACTCACCAACGAAACACAACAGCACGATTTTTTGTCCGCGACTGTATACTGCCTATGGCGGTACGAAGTTCGCCGGGTCAGCTAGTTTTCTTACAAATGTAGCACGCACCCCCTTATTCCTAATGGAATACAATAAATAAGAAGGAAATCCGAAACACACTAAATTATTACAAGTTTATATGAACTCTAGTGGTTGTTATTCAGCTATCATAACACCGTTTCACTTCATCAGGGTCCACGCTAAAGTAGTACATCTGTAGCGACTTCCACATACAGCGCAATAGAAATATACTAAAGCGCCATCTACCGAATATACGTCGAACTACGGAGCAACAAAGGAAAAACTAAGAAAACTACCAATCGTGTATCGCGCAAAAGAAGTTCTCGCGCCGATTATCATATATACAACATCACAACATCAACCGTTGGGCGGTGGCCCGCCAGGCATGATCACCTCGCATGGTCGGAGGATCCTCCCTTTGCGTGTTGGAGGGACATGTGACCCGTTCCCCCACACATCTAAATCAAACTGACCGAAACCCATACAGTTTCCGTCACATGTTAGTCTATTGCAAGAGCCTCAGGAACGAAGAAATGAAGTCTCCAAAAATCCTGACAGACCTTTACCTTCTCTCAAGGGCAGAGGTTTTACCCTTCGGGCAACTTCACCATTATTCTCAGACCAGCGCTTATTGAAGTCGAATATTATACTACGGTATGTGTAGCAATAGTATAAGTGTTGTTTTTGAAAGATTGATGAAAATATATTTTCAGGATGGACTAAATTTATTAAGTATAACGACTATTACACACAATCCATTTTCTACATTAACCAATGATAGGCACAAGTGACGCGCGAAAACATACTAATTACACGTAGTAAATAGTGATGTGACATCCTAACAGTAAGTGTGTTCAACCCTTTAGGCTGTCACATAATTTTACATATAAAGTGTTGACAGGCAGTTTTTAAAGTATATAATACCCAGAGCTCTTACGAAGGCAATATATTTAAAATAGGTACAAACAGCTTCAATGACAGCGCATTACAAATTATAGCCGTAATGCGACGTGCGTCGTGTCGGTTTAATGAGGGATTGTGTGCGACATCACGCTGCAGTGTATGGTCTAAGTTATAAGATACTAGCTGTTGCCCGCGGCTCCGCCCGCGTGTATGTCGATAAATGAAGAACCGCTCCACCAATTTTGTGCAAACTTCACATAAACCATCTAATAAATAGTCCGAACAAAGCCTTAACATTTGGTTTGGATAGGTGAGCCCGTTCTTGACTTATGAAATTACAACAAAAAGTGGCATTGATTTATATATATATAGATTTACTATTTATTTTCATCATAAAAACCTTTAGTAGTCCACTGCTGAATATAAGCCTCTCTATAAGTAGGATATATTAGCCTTTTATACCACGCTGGCTTCTTTTTAAACGACTTCAAAAAAGGAGGAGGTTTCTCAATTCGACCGTATATATATATATTTTTATGTATGTTCGCGGATAACTTCGTCGTTTATGAACCGATTTTGATGATTTTTTAATGGAAAGGAGATATCCCAACGGTGGTACCATGATAAGGACTCTAAGATCTGATCATCCAAGATAAATCGAGTTGAACCTTGAAGTCGGTTTTTTTTTTAATTTAACTTGTGCAGTGCTGTTCTCCTGCGTAGCTGTTCATTTACTTGATATTTACTAACGATCGCAAATTTATTAAACTAGGATGAACTCCTTAAGATAAGGATCACGACTTATTGATTGTTCTTCTACGACAAAAATGACAAAAGTTGATTGATTGACAAAATTAAAACTGATATAAAGAAAAGGACTAAAAATACTTCTAAATGCATAGATTTAACCAAATATCGTATAAGCTCATTTGTCAAAACATTTTTCATTGTTCTCCATGCTATGTATGTAGAAAATACATTGTGTAACTTTCTGTAATATATATATGTATGTATGTATATATATATGTGTGTGTATAACTATGAAACTAAGAAATAAAACTGTAATTTCTTGTATCTTAGACCACACGTTTTTTTTTTAGTGAAGTGCGTACTTTACGAACGAGCTTACGAGTTATGACTAATCCGCCTGTTTTTCGGAGATTACGACTCGTACCTGTGTAAACTTCGCCTAAGCACATAATATACATTGCTTGCTAGGTACTGACTCGCACTTTTTTACATTGTGTACTCAGTTTTATTTATATCAGTAAACCGAGGTAACTGTAGAATGTAACTGTCAAATAAGTACCTACTTTAAAATATTAATTTTAAAGATTATGGCACTTTTTCACCGGTTACAGATGAGTGCCAGAGATCTGACAGATGGTTTGACACAATATGGAAGATATGTCAAATTATCAGGGCCTTTACATCCAGAAAAGCTTCAAGAAGGTTTGGTGCTTATGGAATACTGTTCTCATTTCTGAACAGCGGTACTGGGTTGGTATTGAAGTTTCTTTCAATCTGGTCCGAATTAGGCGTTGTTCAGATCAGTTAGATCGTCTGCTGTGCCGTACAGACGTATTTACTCTGTATTCATTACGTATTTCCTCTGTATTCATTACGTATTTCCTCTGTATTCATTAAGTATTTCCTCTGTATTCATTACGTATTTCCTCTGTCTGCATTCTGCGTTTCGAGAATTATTCAGACTTACCGAATAAGTATTATTACCGAGAGATCAGATCTCTCTCCTCTAATCGCTTCATATAAACCTATGGCCATCAACTGCTGAACGAAGGTCTCCCCAAGGAGCGCCAACTATCCTGGGGCCCTAGCCAAGTTGCAAGCTTTTTCTTTCTGCAATCGTTAACGCCTAAATTCTCGTGTGTTATTGGGTATTACTTTGTCTAAGGGCTTGGCTAGGGGGGCTGGTCTTAGGCCGTCCGCATCCATCCGCTGCCAATCTTACCATCAGATAATTTGCCTACACATTTATCGTCTATACTTTAAAAATTGAGTGTACTTTCTTTAACAAATACTCAACTTAACACAAGAGGAATATTTCTTGATGCGAGAAGTGTCATCTATATTACACTAGATGACCCCGCAAACTCCTTACCGCCACTTTGTTTAGTAATTTATTTCTAAATTTTTGAAATGCTTTGTTATATCATTTATGTCCGTCTCAGCTTCCCACGGGTAGTACAGTCGTAGACTAAAAAGAATTTACACTACCGGCTTTCTTATAATTTTCTAGAATACAAACCTAGTCCTGACAATAGCAAAAAAATAAAAAAATAACTATTCAATTTGGTGCAATCGGTCGGGAAGTTATGCGTGCACAATGTGTCATACATTTCAGTAATTAATTTGTATTTATATAGATTAATGTCTACTACATATACCCCCATACCGTCATTATACAGTGTAGCCAAAGAGATAAAAACTTTTCCGTCAAAATTATCTGACATTAATACGTAATATCCCCTAAAAATAGATACAGCCATAAAAAATGGTTTGAGGACGGGCGGCCCGAAAATATCTTATGAAAGAATTTATAATGAGTACGTTGAAAAGGGATAATTGATATGAATTTGCCGTCGAGCCTTCGGAACCCGTTAAAGGCTTTGTGATGGGACAAAAGGAATTATAAACAAGTGGGAGATTTCTGGGAGCGGGGAGATAACAAGAATGAACATGGTAATTAGCAATTGTATGACTTTAAAATATCCACGCAAATAAACGTTTTAGTACCTGCAAATGAAAACGTTTTTCTTTATTGATAGGTGCGAGCGAAGTAAATAAATAACCTAGTTATTTTTTGTGGATAGTCCAGAAATAGTTATACTTTATTTATTTTACAACACCGATGAGGATGAATACATGCATATTATATAAATACGAAACATTAATATAACAAGAGATTCACATATTTTTGAATAGATGAACAAATCGATAAGTCTGATATTTAGGTAAAACCGGTTGATTTAAAAGCCGACCCCAAATAATCATAGGAATAATAAAGGCTATGAAGATGACAATCTTCATAATATCTGCAACTGGATAACCTCCAGACATGCTTCACTCTATGACTCTCAAGAAAACTGGTCGATCTTTATCATCTAATCTTTCTAACAGGTATTGTAAAGTAACTTTTATCACTTTTTAATGTTAACTAATTTAAGTATACATAAAACGTTTTTCAAACACCAAATCGAGATAGAACTAAATACAGCTCAGACATTGCCAGTAGGCTTTACTTGACGGCAGCCACCACCTATCTTTGTCAGCGATACGTTTCCGTCCACCTTTTACACTTCAATTTACTTAAAACCAAACCAATTTATTCAATGGAGTCGTTTCAATAAAACAAAAGAATGTAATTACTCTCTTCAATTTCCTTTCGCCACAAAAGAAATGTTATCTAGAGCTGAATCGGCAGAAGCGGAATTTGGATAACCGATCTTTTATCAGCACTTATTATCTTTGTTTCTTTTCAGTACGTCTACCTCTCTTATAATACAAGTACCTGGATGACCGAACTTTGCTCGTTATTTTTCTTTTGGTATTTTTTTTTTAAATGGATCCTAGCCTTATCGATTTATCGCCCCCGAAACCCCCTGCATACTAAATTTCATGAAAATCGTTGGAGCCTTTTTCGAGATTCTGGTTATATATGTATATACAATTAAAGATACATATTAATATAATATTCTACCACATTCACATAACAAGATCGAGTCCCAAACTAAGCAGATCTTGTACTATGGGCAGTAGACATGTGATATTTTTTTATATTTTTTTCGGACACATAACACACAACGCCATTTTAGTCCCAAGCTAAGCAGAGCTTGTGTTATGGGTACTAGACAACTGATATAAATACACATATCCTTTTTTTTGTAAATACATACATATTATACATAGAAAACACCTAAACTGCGAAACAAATATTTGCAGATCATACAAACATTTGGTCCGACCCGGGAATCGAACCCGAGACCTCAAGCACAGCAGTCGCATACGCTACCACTACGCCACCGAGGCAGTCAATTAGATTAGCAATATTAAAAATATGCCTTTTTTTTTCTTGTTTTCGTGAAATTGTTTTCAATACGACCGCTTCTTAGGCTAGAAAAAAAAGAAACAATTCTTCGCAACAGATTCCATTACCGTAACTAAACAAAATGTTACCTTATTACTATTTTATTTTTAATAAGAAACCCAAACAATTCCGTACTTTAATTTTTTTCTAGAAAGCAGTACAGTTGTCTAGCTTGCCATGGCTCCAAAAAGTTAAATTCTTTTTGTAATTACAAAGTGTCGCGGTACCAGGAGACTTCCTAATGAGGTCGGAGGACGTTTTCAATTTAGCCTCCCAGCTGCAACCCTCTTGCTTTTTGTTCGTTCTAGATGGATCTGGACACGACAATTGTTTAGAGCTTTCTAATTAATTTTGCTCTAGGGACAGATAGTTCGAAATTTGAAATTAGATACTGAAAACAATAGTAAACAAATTTGTAATTATGTAGTTACAATATAGCATCATACAGTTACGATGTCCACACCACTCAATACAATATCTTAATCAAATCATGTATACCAGATTTTCTACGCTTATTACATTATGTAACGTAAAATTATATTTAAATATTTGTAATCTATCACACAACATCATCTGTCCCTGACAGATCACTTCAAATATAACTTGGAAAATATTTTGTTTAATTTAATTGACTGTCCAAAATTAGAATTTGACACCAAGTTTAAGAAAGAATTGTTTTATAAATTCAATGCAGAGGCTTAACTTTTTCTATAAAACTCTTTTTTCCTTTAATATTTCTTTTTTAATTCGCAACGTATATCTTCCTTAATGTAACACATATTACATACTGCGGAAAATTATAAATTTAAAATTTCTTTGCAAAGTCAAATCAATGAACAGTGTACTTCATTAAATAAATCCCTCTAAGAACAAACTAAGGGAACTAATGAACAACGTAAACACAAAGCTACATCCACAATCCCACCGTAAATAACCGTGTAAGCACAAGACGTGTATAAATTCGCGACTATTTGTCCGACAGCGTCCGACCAATTAAATCTCCTCATTTAATCTAGGCACATCTGGGCACTGGCTGGCAGTAGCCACACAAAGCTGGCTACAACGACACATATAGATTGAAAAAACAAAAACAGTCTTATTTTATCTGCCTTGGAATAGATGGGTTTTAAATGGTAAGGCATTTAGAATTTGTTTCAGAGATTGACGTTCTGTTTTAAGTAGTTAAATAAATATTTACAGGTTTTTTTTTATTTTTATGGAATAGATGGCAACCGAGCAGACGTATTGTCTAATGGTAAGCGATTACCGCCGCCCATGGACACCCGCAACACCAGAGGCGTCACAAGTGTGTTGCCGACCTTTGCGGGATGGGGAAAGGGATGTGGGGAGGGGTTGGGGTATGGGCCTCCGGTATCCTCACTCACTCGGTGTAACATAGCGCAAGCGCTATTTCACACCTGTTTTCTGTGAGGGCGTGGTATCACTCCGGTCGAGCTGGCCCATTCATGTCGAAGCGTGGCTGCTGATTAAGTGAGCAAACTACGCATGACAATAGTATTACAGCGAAGAGAAGGAAAACTAGACATACATCTGGCCACGTGGTGTAGTAGACCTTAACCTTTTTTAAGTAGAGACTTATGTCCACATTGTCCACGTACACTCAAAGCTTGATTATGTTCGACTGAAGTTTGAAGAATGAATGAATGAATGAATGAATTGTGAAATATGAAAGATCAGAAGACGCGTTTCTCGGATATATCCGGTATGTGCCAACATCACGGTTGTCAGTTATCTAACTCTGATCGGTGCGACCCTATGAATAATTTGATAAGACTCATATCGGATTCTACAGAAATAGGTTTATGACAGCCACAGTCTCGATATCTTTGGGTATTAACTTTGTATACGGACATTTATAGAATTTAGAAAAATATATTCCATTCTAAACATCGTTTGATATTCTTTAAAAGTTTCAGTTGAAGCCTCTAATTCATGAATGATTTATTAGTGTGTAGAAGAATTACACTTTTACCCCCTTATTTATAAATGTTATTTAACTATAACCACGGGTTCTGTGTTTTGTATTTTAATAGATGATTATTTGATGTTATGTGACTTGTGATTTGCTGTGCCCCACAGGGTCCACGAATGTTTCTAGTATTTAAGTGTGAGATGTTAACTATCTTTTTACAACATTGTGGAATGCAAAAAAACGACAAATCGTTTATTTGCATTCCACAATGTTGTAAAAAGAATAAGTTCTGTGTTTTAAGTACTAAATATTAATATTCATAAATATTAATATTTAGTTCTTAAAACACAGACTTAAACTTAAAATAACACAGAACGGATACTTAAAGTTAAATATAATGTTTATGATTATGGGAGTAAAAGTGTAATTCATGAATGAATTATTAGTGTGTAGACACTAATAATTCATTCATGTTAATATTTGTAACTTAACCATTGATATACAAAAAACCCAATATCAATGAACTTAACTGTCTTTGACTTCGTCATGAGAGAGTATGAAACTAGTACTGGTCATTAATACTAAATGGCATACAGACAAAAACAATAATGTAATTAAATATCATCATCAAAAATAGGTAAATAAATATATCGGAATATGAATTTTTATAATTAACCACTTTAACAAATAAGCTATCTACAGGTAATTATCCGAAATTAAATAATTCTTTACACTGGAATAGAACCACTCTTCAGTTCATGAGAAATTTAGATTAAACCAGTTATTTAAAATAAAATTAGCATTCGTACCCGTGTGTATCAGTGTTTCTCTTTCAAATATTAGAAACTTTAAAAACCAACTTATTACTATATTTAACGACTGCTTCTTAGAATTATAATGATTTCATCACAACAAACGTAAAAATATTAAATTGTTTAATTCTACTGTAAGAGCTTTGATTAAAGTGTAAGAGTATAAAACAGGACAAGGACAGGTGGTAATATTGGTACTGGTACACTAGCTAGACAGCTTACACAAAGTCTTGCATCTGCACAAAACGAACAAACCAAACCGCTGCTTAAACACTTATTCAGGGTTGGCACTTTAAAAAAATACTAAGCATTCCTTAATCCAACTAATATTATACATTTTAATATGGGAGTATGTTTTTTGTTAGTTTATTTTAATTGGACGATTTAACTACGCAATCGCTCATCGTGAAGTGGCAAACGAAGATGATTGTCAAGTATACCAAAAAAACAAAGGATATTTTTGTGAAAAAAAGTACTACTATAATAAGATAACATTCTACATTCTATGAAATATAATAATAATAATAATAATCGGAGAAACCGAAGGTTTTGTCTGTGCGATTATGGATGAAGTTATCATGACGAATAACTATCGGAAGTATATCCTGAGGGATGGTACGGTCGACATCTGTCGGGCATGTCACCGTCCTGGAGAATCTATCAGGCATATTATTTCTGGTTGTTCTCGTCTTGCTAACGGCGAGTATTTGCATAGGCACAACCAAGTTGCCAGGATCGTACATCAACAACTTGCCCTGAAATACAAACTTGTGAGTTCAGAGGTGCCATATTACAGGTATGTGCCCGACCCAGTTCTCGAGAATGGTCGTGCTACGTTATATTGGGATCGATCTATTATCACGGACAGGACTATTGTTGCCAATAAGCCTGATATTGTGGTGATAGATCGATTAGAGCGCCGCGCAATGATTGTCGATATCGCCGTTCCTCATGACGAGAATCTCGTGAAAGTCGAAAAAGAAAAACAAATAAAATATTTGGATTTATCTCACGAGATTGTCGATATGTGGAATGTGGATTCGGTGATCATTGTTCCGATAGTCGTATCTGCTCACGGATTGATAGCCAAGAGCCTCGACCAACATCTTAAGAGGCTCACGTTGGAGGGCTGGATCAAGGGTCTGATGCAGAAGGTAGTCCTTCTTGACACGGCTCGTATTGTGAGGAGGTTCCTGTCTCTGGAGCCCTAACCACCGGTTTCTTGGTCTCTGTACCCGAAGTCGGTGGTCTACTATTTTTTATATTTTTAAATGTATTTGTTTTTATATGTATATTTAAAAATGTAAATAATATGTTTATATAAATGTAATAAAGAGAATAATAATAAAAACGAAAAAATAATAAATAATAAAGCAGATACGGAATTTTTCAAACATATTTTCAAACCATTCTGGAGTAACAAATTCAACCAAAAATTGTTTCTAAATATATGCAAAATGCATTATTATCATCAAAGCAGAATTAAATTGAATAAAAAGGCGTTGTACGAGAAAACATCTGATATAGTAAGGCATGACGTTTTGAACGTCATGTCACAATAATGATTTTAATGAACAAATTCCTAATATATGCTAACAAGAGCTAGATCCAGAGCACGTTTACCATCTTCGGACTCGTCACTATGCTCCGCCTTGCCGTCTTCGGATGTAAGAACAGAAGTTCCAACTATTGCAGAGGCGTCGAGCTCTTCATCAAGTGACGAGTTTTTCTCTCCGCCGACGTCGCCAACACCTGTACGTCGGCAGGAGAGATGCCGGCCACCAGATAGCTTAGGACCCCGAGGACCACTGACCTCGAATAGGGCCCCCGCTGCCGGTGGTAATGTGCGCCGCATGAAGTGGACACATTCGATTAATGAGAATGTCATGCGGGCATATTTTCGGGCTACAGAGTTGGGAACAAACCTTACTGCGTACCGTGTTCGACTAGTCTCTCTGTAGTAATTTCGTTGCGGGTTCCAAGACAGTTAAATTTTTCCTGGGACTTCCCGAGTGTCATAACTCGGTGTTTTCGTGGGTCACCGCTGTTGATCCTGGTGTACAGGAGTTACAGTGGTGGGCGTGTGGGCGGGATTAGTCCCATTAGTCTCTCTGTTTCAGGAGCTTGAGCCAGCTGTCAACGTTTCGGCACAGCGACTGTCGGATCAAGTGCGAGCTATACAGCGTTGTCACCTGCTGGATGATGCCGTACTTGAGAGGATACGCTCTGACATACGGAATAGCTTGGCTGTCCCTTCTTCATCACATGTTGTGGATACGGTAACAAATACCACACCACAGTTACCACGAAGTGAACACATTGACGAACTAGTGGACAGTGAAATTATCTCCGTAAGTACCCAATGTAATGATACGATAAGGAGCGCTTTGGAGGATGCGATTCGGGAATACCGATATGTAGATTCTAATAACAGACCCCGGTTGCCTCGTTTGCCCATACATAAACGAAATTTAGCGCTGGTGAGTGCCTTGGATTCGTTATTACTGGATTATTTCAGTAATAGCGAAGATCTCAGTGATGCACATTCCATTCTATACTGTGCGGCTATTGCAGTTTGCCGAGTAGCTGGTGTTAAATTTGTAGAGTATGAAACCACTACTCGAACAAAACATTCTGTGCCAGCTTGGCAGTGTAGAATTGAACGTCGTATTGCTGAGACCAGGACACTCATTGGTAAGCTAATTAGCTTCCGATCGGGTAATACGCGACCAAAAGTGATGCGCTTTGTGAAACAGGCATTCGTGGGGACTATGTTAGTCCTCAACAGTACATGTCATGTGTCACAGAGCGCATAGACTTTCTAAAGCAAAAAGTTTATGCATGGGCAAATAGAATAAGGCGCTATAGAAAACGAATAGATCGGTATAGTCAGAATCGCACGTTCCAAAGAGATGAGAAGTGGGTGTACAGGAAGTGGGAGAAACCGAATCCGTGTATGAGTGATGGGCAATTGCCAGATAAAAATGCCACAAATTCATTTTGGCGTAACATCTGGTCAATGCCTGTCGCTCATACAGAAGGTGATTGGTGTCGGGATGTCGAGCGCTCATGTGAGTCAATAATATCTATGGAACCAGTTAGCATCGATAAGGAGGATGTAAATTGTGCGGTCCGTTCATTACCGAATTGGAAAGCACCTGGTCCAGACGGACTGCACAACTTTTGGCTTAAATGGTTCCGTAGCTCACATGCGTGTTTGGCATCTCAATTCCAGACAGCATTGGATTCGGGTTCATTACCACAATTTTTAACCACTGGCATAACCCACTTACTCTATAAATCTGGTAGTGCCATGGATCCCAAAAACTTTAGGCCCATTACTTGTTTACCAACTTTATATAAACTTCTAACATCTATTCTGAGACTCAAAATTACTACTCATATTAATAAAAATTCGATAATTTCCGTTTCTCAGAATGGATGTAGAAGTGGGACCCGTGGCACTAAAGAGCTCCTTATAATAGACATGACCATTAGCCAGCAGGTACGTCGTAATCGTAAGAGCCTGGCGACATGCTGGATAGATTACAAGAAGGCTTATGACTCCGTTCCTCATACATGGCTTTTAAGGGTGCTGGAGTTGTATAAAATTGATACAACTCTGTGCACTTTCTTGAAGTCGTGTATGGGGCAATGGAGAACAGTACTTCGCTATCCAGGATGTCGGCAGTCTACGATGAACGACGTACTTATAAAGATCGAGCGGGGCATCTTTCAAGGTGACAGTCTGAGTCCCTTGTGGTTTTGTCTAGCTTTGAACCCTCTCAGCACTCTATTAGAGGGTTCAGGGTTAGGCTATAGGTTGCAGAAAGATGATCGAGTTATATCTCACCTCCTTTATATGGATGATTTGAAACTGCTTGCCCCCACTAAATTACAATTGACAGCGTTACTAAAGGTCACTGAAAACTTTAGTAATTCTATCAAGATGGAATTTGGTGTAGACAAGTGTGCAGTCATGTATGTAAAGAAGGGAGTGATTGTGGAATCTGAAGGAGTAGAGCTTTCAGATTCCACAAAACTTCGATCTCTTTCTGCCACCGAAACCTACAAGTATCTAGGTTTTTCGCAGTCCTTGGGAATACCAGAATCTGACGTGAAACAAACGTTGCGGGAACGTTTCTTTGGCCGCCTGAAAAAAGTACTTAAAAGTCTTTTATCAGGCGGTAACAAAGTGCGGGCCTACAATAGTTGGGTCATGCCGGTTCTGATGTATTCCTTTGGTATACTTAGATAGACTCAGACTGAATTAGATGCCCTTGACAGGAGAGTCCGTACACTGCTGACTGCATTCCGAATGCATCACCCACGTTCATCGGTTATGAGGTTGTATATCCCGCGAAAGTTTGGGGGTCGTGGTCTATTAAATATCAAGACCCTACACAATCGCGAGATATACAATCTTAGAGAATATTTTCTCCATACTGATGTGGGCGTGCATCGCAATGTAGTTGCAATGGATACCGGACTGACTCCGCTCGCTTTGGCTAAAGAGAATTGGCGCAAACCTGTAGTACTTGGTACTGATGATCGCAAGGAGGTATGGAAGGGCAAAGAACTTCATGGTCGATTTTATCGGGCCCTAAATGGGCCTGATATAGATTTTAAAGCATCTACGTCCTGGCTACGGTATGGTGATCTCTTCGGAGAAACCGAAGGTTTTGTCTGTGCGATTATGGATGAAGTTATCATGACGAATAACTATCGGAAGTATATCCTGAAGGATGGTACGGTCGACATCTGTCGGGCATGTCACCGTCCTGGAGAATCTATTAGGCATATTATTTCTGGTTGTTCGCGGCTTGCTAACGGCGAATATTTACACAGGCACAACCAAGTAGCCAGGATCGTACATCAGCAACTTGCCCTGAAATACAAACTTGTGAGTTCAGAGGTGCCATATTACAGGTATGTGCCCGACCCAGTTCTCGAGAATGGTCGCGCTACATTATATTGGAATCGATCTGTTATCACAGACAGGACTATTGTTGCCAATAAGCCTGATATTGTGGTGATAGATCGATTAGAGCGCCGCGCAATGATTGTCGATATTGTCGTTCCTCATGACGAGAATCTCGTGAAAGTCGAAAAAGAAAAACAAATAAAATATTTGGATTTATCTCACGAGATTGTCGATATGTGGAATGTGGATTCGGTGATCATTGTTCCGATAGTCGTATCTGCTCACGGATTGATAGCCAAGAGCCTCGACCAACATCTTAGGAGGCTCACGTTAGGGAGCTGGATCAAGGGTCTGATGCAGAAGGCAGTCCTCCTTGACACGGCTCGAATTGTGAGGAGGTTCCTGTCTCTGGAGCCCTAACCACCGGTTTCTTGGTCCCTGTACCCGAAGTCGGTGGTCTACTATTTTTTATATTTTTAAATGTATTTGTTTTTATATATATATTTAAAAATGTAAATAATATGTTATATAATAAGTTTAATAAAGAGAATAATAATAATACCTTTATTTCGGAAATATATCCATATTGTGTTAGTATACAGTAAACCTTAAGAACTATGTTAGTACATGTAATTTACATAAATAATTTAATAATAGACTGTCATTTCTGTCTGCAATGACACTCAGGAGACGGTTAGGACTACCACGTATCCTCTGCAGCAGTGAAGCCGCTCGCTTTCGCCTGATCGCTGCAAAATCATCAATGTGTGCATCGGCGAACATGCCAGATGCACTGCAGTACCGTGGCAGCCCCAACAGCATCCTGAATGCATTGTTATATTGGACCCGGAAAGCACTAATAGTCTTCTGCGTACAACTTGTCCAAAGGCTACACGTGTAAAAAGTCTGACAGTACGCTTTAAAAAGCGTCAATTTTACTTCACACGAGCAACGTGCAAACCTTCGCACAAGCATGTTGCTTCTGACCGCAAGTGCTCTTCGTTCCCGTTCGACATCCAACTCATCCTTCATGTTTGCCGTTACTATGTGTCCCAGATATTTAAACTGTTGAACACGATTCAAGACCCCACCAGCTAATGTAAACGAAGGTAGCCGGTTTGTCAATTTTTCACCGAAAATAAGATAAATATATTTAGCTTTAATTCCGCGAGACAAATATCGTTAGTATAGGTTTGGTTGCATGGCATGCTAATTATTTCTCACTTGTTTGTATGTGTGCATATGCATGATACCCATATGTGCATGTGAGTATGCATGACGGTGGGATTTGTGTCCTGCTTTCAGACCTGGATATTTGTCTCGCGGAATTAAAGCTAAATATATTTCATAGCATATAATGTCATGGATTTCCGCAAAGTAACGCCTGATTCCATAACTTATTCTACATTCTGTTCTATTCTAAAGGTAATCCAAATAACTTTAATTTTTACATAGTACAATGTTTAATTAAAGTGCATCAAGTACATTATTCAATATCAAGGTGAGAATTACACTACAAATAGCACTATCCAGTTATTACTATAGAAATTTTAACATGAGAGAAGTAGCAGGTAAAAGATTAATATATGTATATGTATTTATATTGCTCAGAATGCAGTGGTCTTCATATATTGTTGAAGATATATCACCTTCATGTTCTTATGAATTAAGAACATCTTTTCAGTTTGAATATATTTTAGAATATGTCACTTATATTCCTATGTCTGCTTGAAGTGTTTGCGTTTTTATATAAGTATTATTTTATTAATATATTCTGTATTTCCAAGTTACCACTGTGTATAATTCTCTGCAATAATCCTCCCCAACAAGGGTTATGGCCCCAGAACCCAGGGATGAATGGAAAACAGAAATAAAGTAAAATATTACGAAAATATAAAAACAACAAAATGTCGAACGTACCTGTGGAGCTACTAGTAGGCGACAACTACGATAGTTGGAAGATTCAAGTAGAGGCGTTGTTGATAAAAAAACGACTACTGGGAATATGTGACCGGTGAGAAGCCAAGGCCAGCGGATGAGGCCAGTGTGTTGATATGGGAGACTGCGGATAGAAAAGCCAAGTCTGAACTCGTACTGGCCATGGATTCGAGTGTGGTACATCATGTTAGAAGGGTGACTACTGCAAGTGAGCTGTGGCGTAAGTTGGAAAGATTGTTCGCGTCAAGAGGTCCCGCGAAAGGCGACCTTGATGAAAAGGCTTATGTTAAAGAAGATGAGCGAAAATGAAAAAGTAAGCGAACATCTTGACTCATTTTTTAAGGCCGTCGATAAACTCGATGAAATGAATATCAAAATTCATGACGATTTATTAGCTATAATGCTTTTATATAGTTTGCCAGCAAGTTACGAAAACTTCAGATGTGCAATCGAATCGAGGGACGAGCTTCCAACACCGGAACAGCTGAGAGTGAAAATCATCGAAGAATATAATTCGAGAGGAAATAACTCAAAAGTCGAAAGTATGGAAGGTGCTATGTATGTAAACAAATACGTAGATCCCAAGAAGGGACAAAAGACTGGACAAAAGGACAAATTTAAGTTTAAATGCTTTAAATGCCATAAATTTGGACATAAGGCTTCGGAATGCAAGAAGAAGGAGAGTACTTCGGAAACTAGATTAGTAGAGTCATGTGCTAGTGAAAACTGTGTTGAAGCTTTAACCTTTGTTACAGTTTCAGATGAGTGCCGTGCTGTTGATATCAAACGCCGACACGAATGGCTGTTTGATAGCGGCTGCACTTCTCATATGTGCAATGACGGGACAAGGTTTGATGAGGTGCTGCCATCGAGTCAAGTATTAAAATTAGCCACTGAATCTTTGTAGTCCGTGCAAGGTAAAGGTTAAGATATTAGCATGTAACAATGATGGTACGCGTAAAATTGAATTCCGAGATACGTTGTTAGTTCCTGATTTACGTAAAAGTCTCATTTCGATCGCCAAACTCACTGAACGAGGCTGCGAGGTTATTTTTAAGCGCAATTTAGCCTACGCTGTGAAAAATGGTGAGGTTAAGCTAACTGCTGATAGGCGAGGGGATTTATATTACTTGAGGGAGCTAGATGCCTCGGCATCGGTAGTATCAGGGAATGATGTGGATTCGTATGAATGGCATGAGCGTATGGGACATTTAAATGCTAGAGATCTTATGAATGTACTGAAGAAATCTGGAATTAACCTATCCAAGGTTGATAGTAACTTGCAGGATTGAGACGTGTGCGCTAAGGGTAAGATGGTGTCGTTGCCTTTTGAGAAGTCCAGGGAGCCCTGTAGTGAGAAATTGGGGATCATCTATTCTGATGTGGTAGGCCCTATGAGAGTTCAATCGAACGGAGGTAATAAATACTTCGTAACTTTTATCGACGACCATACTCGTTGGTGTGAAGTATTTATGATTAAATATAAAAATGACGTATTGTCAAAATTTAAAATGTTTAAATGTCAGGTTGAAAATCTGACGGGCAGAAAAATCAATTATACTACACCCTACACGCCGCAGAGTAATGGAGTTGCAGAACGTAAAAACAGAACGCTCCTGGAAACGGCACGTTGTATGTTGATATCTGCGGGACTGCCTTCGAGTTTTTGGGCAGAAGCAATTGCAACTGCATGTTACATTCGTAACAGATGTCCAACAAAAAGTCTGAAGGGGAAAACTCCGTATGAAAAATGGTTCAATAAGCCTGTGAACGTAAGTTACCTAAGAACTTTTGGTACAAAAGTTCATGTCTTAGATAAGGAGCCAGGTAAAGATAAATTTGCGTTACGCTCTATTGTTGGCTATTTTGTAGGTTATCCAGAAGAAGCTGTTGGTTACAAGCTATGGATACCGGAGCGGAGAAAGTTTATCGTGTCCAGGGATGTAAGATTTCAGGAAGGAAAGTATTTTGAAACTAAAAGTAAAGTCTCGGATCAATCACTTCTTGATTCACAATGTGAAGAAGAGTATCGAGGTAGAAATTCCATTGGAAAGTCTATCAAATGTACCGACTCGTCAGAGTGAAGGAAGTCAATCCATTGTGTCAGCAAGTCAAGTACCGAGTACGTCGAGTACGCCTTGTACAAATAAGGAACCGTATACAATGAGAGATTTCAACGAAGTTCAGAACTTATCAGGACCATCGCATGAGGTACCAAGTACAGTAAGTACGAAAAGTGCTGAGAATGAGGAGAATGTAACTACTCTGAAGAGAGGGCCTGGTAGACCGAGAATTGAAAGAGGGCACATAGGTCGACCTCGTAAAATTTACAACATGGTCGAAGTTCAAGAAAATAGAGAAAATGAATCATCGACGATGGACGAAGATGACTTCGTGGACGCTGATGATTTTGCAGGAGCTATTGAAACTTCATTGAAGGATGCTTTGTCTAGTGACGAAAAGAGTCAATGGGAAGAAGCGATTTTACCAGAAATTCGGAGCCTAATGAAAAACGACACACGGAAAATCGTAAGGAAACCAATTGATCGTAATGTCGTAGGATGTCGATATGTTTTAACGACGAAGCTTAATATCGACAAAACTGAGAAAAAGAAGGCGAGACTTGTCGCGAAGGGATATAGTCAACAGGCAGATCTTGATTATCACAGGATATACGCACCGGTTGCGAGGATTTCAACCGTACGTTTGTTGGTCGCATTAGCTGTCGAGATGAACATGGACATTGATCAAATAGATATAAATACGGCATATTTAAACGGAGATTTGAATGAAGATATTTATATAAAGATTCCAGAATTGCTAAAAGAAAGTTTGGAAAAACTTGTGAAATGTGATGGTGTTACTAGCATCACAGGTAAGAGAGCAATGAAGATGCTTGAAGATATGAAGGAAGGTAGAAATACATGTAAATTAAAGAAGGCTTTGTATGGACTCAAGCAAGCCGGGCGTCAATGGAACATAAAACTTGACACGAAGTTAAGAGAAATGGGCTTAAAGCCGACTATAAATGAGCCATGCTTGTACCACAAGCGTAACAAAGATGGTTCAGATCTCTTCGTAGTAGTTTATAATGATGATATACTTATATCGAGTCAGAAAAGGTCAGTTATTGATAGCTTCAAGCATGAATTAACCGAAAGGTTCGAACTGAAAGATTTTGGTTAAGTAAGTTTTTGTTTGGGGATAGATTTAAAGAAAAATGGGGACAAATACTATTTGTCACAAGAGAAATATATCAATGATATATTGAAGAAATTTAAGATGGAGAACTGCAATCCTGTGAAGACTCCTATGGAGATTGGGAAGCCAGTGTTGAGCACGAAGAAAAATGAGGACGGCAACTCATTTCCCTATAGAGAGCTGATAAGTTCGCTCATGTATCTGAGTGTTGCTACGAGGCCGGATATAGCAAACGCAACAGCGAAGTTGGCGCAGTTCGTGGAGAATCCGCAAGAATATCACTGGAAAGCAGCGAAAAGGATTCTTCGTTACTTGAAAGGTACGATAAATTACAGTTTGGTATATAAACCGACTGGTTTGAGCATGTATGGGTATGCGGATGCTGATTGGGGTAGTTGTACATATGATAGACGTTCATTCAGTGGATACGTTTTTATTTTGGGAGGTGCAGGTATCTCATGGGCTTCACATAAGCAACGCATTGTAGCAACGTCAACCTGTGAGGCTGAGTTTGTGAGTTTGGCGGAGGCTATGAAAGAGGCTGTGTACTTAAATAGCTTGTTGAACGAACTAGGTCTACATAATTTGTCTAAGGTAAGAATGCATGCTGATAACTTGAGTGCCATTTGCTTAACCGAGGATAACGGTGTTTATCACGCGAAGAGTAAGCACATTGATATACGTTATTTCTTTATTAGAGATGTGCTGCGTGAAAATAAAGTTATAAGTTTGGAACACTTATCGACTGATAAGATGTTGGCTGATATACTCACCAAGCCTTTGTCCCGTTTTAGGCACGAATCTATGATTTGTAATTTAGGTTTGTGTGTGCGGTAATTTAGGTAGTATTATTAATAAGCCCATATAGTTGAAGGAGGTGTGTTGTTATATATCACCTTCATGGTCTTATGAATTAAGAACATCTTTTCAGTTTGAATATATTTTAGAATATGTCACTTATATTCCTATGTCTGCTTGAAGTGTTTGCGTTTTTATATAAGTATTTTTTTATTAATATATTCTGTATTTCCAGGTTACCACTGTGTATAATTCTCTGCAATAATCCTCCCCAACATATATGAATTCATTTTTCACTTAGAATAGATCGAAAAAAGTCAGAAGGATAAGTAATCTGTGGCAACCCTAGCTAAAGCCCCAGACACGAGCTCAGGGTTTGTTCCAAGTCTTTGCTTTAGTGCTGTTATTTAACGGATTAGCTTATTACAGAGTCAACGTAAATTCTTATCTAGACCGATTTGGGCGGCGGTTTATGTGGCATTATGTTTAAGTATAAGGCCAGCTTTATATTAAGACATTGTTTTGTTGAACGTGGCTTTGCTTTAGTCCTTGTGACTTTTAATTAGGAGTTCTATTGATAATAAAATGTAATGTGAAGTGAATGAAAGCAAATATTACATTTTACAATAAGGTGCTTCTTTAGAGAATCAATGAGGCTATGTAAGAGATATCTTTGAAGTTCCAAATCTTCTTTGCTCACCTATACTAGTAGTACATTTTGTAGTTCTATGTGTAGTAAGATTACTATAGTACAGTCTTTGCTTAGTTTGAAAGTAGATGGTCGTGTGTAAAATGTTTAAAAATTCTCCAAAAATCCAAATATACTCATATATAACACAGCAGCGACCCGGCCCAGTTTGAATTACTCGGATTTCCTTTACTGTAACATGCATGTATTACACATATAAACCTTCCTCTTGAATCACTCTATCTATTGCTGAAAACTGCATTTATAGCCGTTTAAAAGCGGAATAGACTTCATTTTATACTATGTAAATATAACAATATTTTTAAACTAATAATATAAAAAGTGCATAAATAAATAATTTGATGTTGTAATAATGTAGGTAGCATTGAAAGCATACTGACTATTTTGTAAATGAAAAAACCTAAGAACTTCGTTATTAATGAGTAAAATAGAATGTGCCTCCCCCAGAGGGCCATATCTAGCAGAGAAATGCAATGTGGCTGATGATTATGATGATGAGTAAAAACTCAGATTAACTTGATTTAGTATTGATGAAATAGTCTTACCTTAAAGAGAGAAGATAGCCATAAGTCTAACAGTACTACAGACTGTTAAAGACATCATCGTTGATGACGATGAATTAGTATAAATCTATCTATCCTAATATTGACAAAAATTCCACAGGTTGTAAAACTTTTAGACATTCTTGATTCTTCAAAATCATAACGTAACAAATATTACAGATACTACCTAAGTAAACAAATCTAGTTCCGCAACCGGTGAAGTTAACAGCATTCTAAACTAGTTGTAGTTAAAAATAACTTAATGTATTTTCCTTTGCAACAATTAAAGCTAACATTTATCCAGTTTGTAGAGCTAAACTATTCATAGTAAAGCTAGAAGGCATCTATTTGAGTACAGACAAGTACTGAGTCACATTTGGAGCGCTTTAGCGGCTGACAGCTTCGCGGCCGTCCACTAATGTTGTGCTGACTGCACCCTACCATAGACACACTAATATATAGACAGTAACAACACTTGATTTAATTATTCATGACTAATATAATATATAAAAATATTTAAAATACTATAATTTGTATGAGAAGTAAATAAAAATAATTAGATTAAAAAAATTCACGTTGTTTATCCATTATCTGGATTGGACTGAATTCCGATTCTTTATTAAGGGCTAGTTTCAAAAGTTCGTGATAAAGTTGCAGATAGTTATCTGCTATTTATTGGATTAAAATTACCGATAAATATACGTATATCTGACCTATTTATTCGTAACTGTCCAAGAATCAACCAGAAGATATAGTTGTTTTACAGATAATTTGAGATTAGTCTATCAGAGACATTATCAGCAAGTGATGAAACTGGCCCTAAATCTCCTTCTTCGTGCGTTTTTCCCAAACTGGGTTGGGTTGACTTTGGGTCTTCGATTCTTTACGCAGAATGACTGTCACTAGAGCTCCACAACCGACCTACTACACGACCTACTAGACGTTTTTTGGGCTTTTAAGAACTCTAACTATCCGTAATGAACGCCATAGATGGTCGTATGGCAACTGAGATCGATGATCAGGTCACATGCTCTGTCTGATGGAACAATTTACGTACCAGCACTGTAAAGATATGGAAATCTTGAAATAAACCCTATACCGACCCGACAGGCCAGGGTAATGTAGAAAGCCAAAACCTCAATTCTAACTAGCGGCAGTGGATTATTAAAGGCTGTTGATGATGATCATGGTGATATCTATTTATTTATTTTTAAGTATGGGTCTACCAAAATGACTTTAGTCTACCAGATGGAAAGCATAGGCAGAATCTAAGAGTGGTGATCACCATACTCATTGAGAATGCTGACAATGCAACAATGCCGCATGGTGACCCGCACCATGGCGATCTAGTGAGGCTCCGGTCTCACAGTCACTAACGAAACACGACAGCATGAATTCTGACGTTTTTGGTTGATCTTCTGTGCGAGGGTAGTACCGCCCCGGTCGAGCCGGCCCGTTCGTACAGAAATCAGCGTGGCTCTACTATACTACCTTTGAAAACTTGAACTTGAAAACCTATGTGCCGTGTCTAAAAGTATGTAATACACTCCCAGTCTCCACGACCTAAGGCTTTTAGACTTGCACATCGAGCTCCTAAACTTTAAGCTCCACTCATATATAATTCTAAACCAAGCTTTTGTTCCGCTGGGAAATGGCGGGGAGTTCAGACTTAAATAATTCATTCAGCCCGTTTCTAGTTAACTGCAGACGAACCGGTTAAATACGGACATGTACGGTACTATTATAAGTTAGGATTTAATAAGAATACTGTTTTAAAATTTTCAAGTAACGAGTCGCTTTTCATTTTAAATCCTTTCGATGCATTTAACCAGGTATATTAGGTTATTGATAAGAGGAATAACCTTTCCAAATGAAATGCAAGGGGGACACTTAAAGCTGTGAAAAAGTTGTTAAACGTCTTTAGGGAGGTTTTCATTTTATTTTTACGAGTTTCTTTAGTGTTACGGACACTCAATATATAATACATGTGATTCATTTTAAACCATAATCATATTAAAATAAGACAGTACCTAATATAATAAATATAGTAAATAGCAATATTCTAGCATAGCATATTGCAAGGCACTCTACTAAAATATAAGATAATCAAGAAAGAACAGCTGCGGCTTTCTCTCATCCATCATACTGTGTCTCCTCATCCATCACCTAATCCATCCCAACTGTAGAAACGATAGGTACTACTTTTATTTATTCTTGATGCTCCATAAAATAATTGATTATCATTTGTTCTAGATTGCAAAAATCGGTGTTTCGAAAAAAAGTGAGTAGTAGAGCCACGCTGATTTCAGCACGAACGGGCCGGCTCGACCGGGGCGGTACTACCCTCGCACAGAAAATTAACGTAAAATGACAGCGTGCTGTCGTGTTTCGTTGGTGAGTGCGAGACCGGAGGCCCAATTATACGTAAGCCATACTTGTTGACTAGACTAAAAGATGCAGAAGCATCACTAGGCCGCCATGGTGTGGGTCGCCATGCTGCATTGTCTGCATTCGCAGTGAGCATGGTGACCACTACTCTTGGATTCTGCTTATGCTTTCCATCAGGCAGAGTAGAGTCATTTTGGCGGGCAAAACTAAAAAAAAAAAAAAAAAAAAAAAAGAAGGACCGTTCCGTAGATAAGTAAACCTTTAGGACGGTGTGGGCACCGTCCTAAAGGTTTGACCCGTTAATGTACCAAAATTAACGGCAGTAAAACCACAGACAAAAGCTATTTATTAATATTCATTTTGTAAAGTTCCTGCTTTAAACTCAGTACAGTAGATGACACGTAGCAGGTACTAGAAAAGTAGATTTACATACACACATCAAAAGTGTCTAGGGATCAAGCATTTTTATGCGGATTTCTTGAGATTGAGATGTGGCTTTGGCCCTGGCCTGCTCAGTCGCCAGACTTGAACCCGATTGAGCATTCATGGGATATGCTACAGAGAAGAGCTCTGCCGAATATGGAGGGTATCCAGTCGCAAGAAGACCTTTTTTTGTTGTTGCAACGAACATGGGCGGCCATTCCACAGCGTGATTTGGATGAACTCATTTTGAGTATGCCAAACCGATGTCCTTGTGTTAGTGTTCGCGGTAGAAACACGGATTATTAATTGTTTAAGTAACCTAATAAAATTTTAAAGAAAACTGTTATTTCAGTCTTTTTTTCGAACTTTAATGTTAGTGGTTCAAATGTCAAAAATCCTTTTATTAGGAAAATGGCAAATTTCTTTATTAATGCAAAGGTGACTTGGTTTATCGTTACTGTGACAAACGAAAACACTTTATTTGATGAATCCTTAAAGAAAATTTTAATTAATATCAATCAGGAGAAAAGTTATTGCAAAAATATATGTTGATCCCTAGACACATATGTTGATCCCTAGACACTTTTGATGTGTGTATAAATATGTAAGTAAGCAAACCTTTATTAACCGGTTACATAAATAAACTAACTGGCTTCGCTCTCGTGATTACTTTTAATTCATTTGTCTATCTTCGACAATAACAGACTTCTAAACAACCCTCATTTGTTTTAACTCCTTAGGCGCGAAATTTCCAAAAATGTTTCGTAAAGAGTCTATGCAACGTAAAAAGTATCAAATGCCAGAATTTCAAGTTTATAGTGAAAACAGTTTAGTCTCGTCTTTCATACATCGTTAGTCAGGGCAAATATTTTCATATAATATTTAGTTCATACTGATTCTTTTTTTTTATGGAATAGGGGGGCAAACGAGCCTTCGTATTGCCTAATGGTAAGCATTTACCGCCGCCTATGGACACTCGCAACACCAGAGGCGTCATAATTGCGTTGCCGGCCTTTGGGCAATGGGGAGGGGTTGGGGTATGGGCTTCCGGTATCCTCACTCACTCGGTGAAACACATTGCAGGCGCTGTTTTCACACCGGTTTTCTGTGAGGCCGTGGTATCACTCCGGTCGAGCCGGCCCATTCATGCCGAAGCGTGGCTCTCCCTGGTAAACTAGCTTTAGCTGCAGCCGTGTGTGCGTGTATGGCATTAGAGACTAGCCTATGTCCTTCTGCAAGGATCAAAGTATCACCATTGCAAATTTCATTGAAATCGGTGTAGCGGTTTAGCCGTGATAGCGCAACAGACAAACAGCCAAAGATAGTTTTGAAGTATTAGTTTGGATAATATAAAAAATACTGAAGCTAGTTTATGGAACAATATGCAAGTTTTATTATTTTTAAAGTAGAAATCTCTCCAGTATATAAAACGAAGAGCATCGTAAATTATGTGTCAAGTTTTGCATCAGAAACATGCTTCCTAATTAAAATAGTACTTTGTTACGTAGAAACCATGCCTCTAGTAACGTTAGCAAATTCAAACCAATTAAAATATAAAGATAAGTTAGATTAAACATAACTAATTAGAAATTTTAACAAAAAAAACCGACTTCAATCTGGACCAAATTTAAATGCGACTATTCTAGAAGCACAGCTTTTAAACAAAAAAAAGAATAATTCAAAATTTGTTCACCCAGTCGAAAGTTATGAGGTAACAAACATAAAAAAAAAACAGTCGAATTGAAAACCTCCTTCTTTTTTTGAAGTCGGTTAAAAAGGATATTAAACATTGTATCCTTAGAAATACTGTGAACACAAAGTCAAAAAACATCAGCTTTTCTGCAAAGTTAATCGAAAGCTACATCAATCCAATCCCTAATTAATTCCTTGTCCCATGTAAACATAAAAAAAAAGAAAAAAGATAAAATATAAAACGCCTAAACCTCTCGAGCGAAACATCGGTACTCGATTGAATCAATTTAAACTTCAACCGAATCTCATCTCGTAGGGTACGTCCCTAATTATGCCCACGGAAGGACAGGGGTACAAAAGAGACAAAGTTATTTTTGCGCTTGACAAATTTGAATATCGAACGAATTTGTTCTTTACACATAGACAATATAGACGAAAGTTAAGCATAATTTATTTTTCTAATTCTATTTTCAAATGTAGTATAAGTGTAATCGTCTGTTTCGAGCAGAATCGGAGAGGGTGGGATAAGGGTTTCCAAAATGGCGGCCGTAAGATTTTGTTCAGTTATATTAATTAAATCTTCGTAATTTATGACCGGCTCGTGTACCTACCATGTGGTGTTTGTGATTTATGGTTTTTGCTGTATTAATTCCACATTAAGCTGATTCGGGAATAATCTTATATATACATAGTTAGTATAGGCATTAAATTGACCTCAAAAGATAGTTGAAATAATATCCTTAACCGTTTTTATTTTCTGTATGTGTGTTCTGTATATAATCATTTTCATTCTGATTCTGGATTTTACCCGACTACGGCAAAGCCAAAGGAGGGTTATGATTTTGACAGGCTATGTATGTATGTGTGTATGTATTTTTGTTCATTTGTTCCCTCATAGCTCCTTAACTACTAATTAGAACTGGACAAATGAGGTATCATTAGAAGCGTCTTGATCATCCGCTGGTTATAGGCTATATGGCGTGACACTGAATCTAATGTGGCGCCCTCTAGCCGACATAAAGTGCTGCATTAAAAAATAAATTTGAGATAAATATGCTGTGTTTAGTATCATTAGAAAGGGCGTTACTTGTACATATATATATATATATATATATATATATATATATATATATATATATTATATATTAATAAGGGCACCAAAACATTTTAAATAAAAAAAAGTAAAAACTAAAACCCAACTACGACAAAAAACGACGCTGAAAAAGTATAAAACAAGTTTGAAAAGCCGTAGTCACACGTTACATAGAAACGCACCATAAAACTTTAACAAAGTGTGACTACGGCTTTTTTAATACTTTTTCAGCGTCGTTTTTTGTCGTATTTGGGTTTTAGTTTTTACTTTTTTTAGCATGATCTTATTGTATATTTGTTTACATCATAACATGTTTCAAGAACTCTGTTTGAGCTATTTTAAGAAAATTTGCTAAAAGATAAACGTATTTTTTTATATTAAACATCATATGGGCATGTTAGAAAATGGTGCTATTCAACGCGTCGTTGCTGAGACCTTACATACCAGCCAAAACGTGATATCAAGATTGAGGTCACGTTATCGCAGTACTGGGGATGTGGCTGAACGGCACAGTGGTAGACAACGGGTTACTACGCAAAGACAGGATCGATTCCTCCAAATGAACGCCAAAAGACAACCCAATATCACGGCGTTGCTACTTGTGCAAAGGCTCCAGGAGGGCCACCAACTGCTGGTAAGCGACCAAACCGTGCGAAGGAGGTTGCATGAAGTCAACCTTCATGCTCGAAGACCGCTACGTGCTCCAGCTCTGCGACGTGGCAATCGCGGTCGGCAGCTTTCGTGGGTTTGGGATCATTTGTCTTGGAGTGATCAACAATGGTCATCGGTGCTGTTCACTGATGAGTCCCGGTTTGGATTTCATCCGGATTCAAGAAGAACTCGTGTTTGGAGAACTCCAAGCAGCTCCAAGAGTTAGCCGTCTGCGGCACCCTCATCAGGTCCACTCTTACCGGACTGGTTTGGGCTGGAATTCGTCTTGGTGGGCGAACACAGCTCGTTTGGATTCAAGGCAGCATGACTGCACGAAAATATCTCGAAGAGGTAGTAGAGCCTGTGATTATCCCACACAGAATCCAAATGGGCCTGGAGTTTCTATTCATGCACGATAATGCTCCTTCTCAAACGGCGCGACTGGTATCGACAGCTCTTCAAGATCATGACATTCAAGTTTTGGATTGGCCTGCGCAGTCACCCGACTTAAATCCCATCGAGCATGCCTGGGATATGTTACAACGAAAAGCATTGCGAGATTTCCCGCCAAATTTGACGACGGAACAAGAACTATACAGACACTTGCAAAGAATTTGGGACCTCATAGAGCAGCAAGACATTGACAATTTAATTTTATGTATGAACAATCGATGTCGATGTGTATTTAATGTAAGAGGTGGCAACACCGATTATTAATAATTAGATTTTATTACATTTTTAAATATTTTATTAATATTAATAATGTTACAAAAATTCTATGACATTTGTTTTCGTACTAATTTTCTACAACAATTAAAATAGTTAACTTTTTAATTAAAAACAAAAGAATCACGAATCGCTTTCTTCTTTTTTAAAGTCCCTAAAATAAGCTACTTTTCTTCCCTTTACTATCTATGAAAATTCTTCTTAGATTTTTAGATATTTAATGAAATATAAAATATCCCTAGACTTTGTTGAGGTGTGTATGTACCTAATGAGTAATGAACCGTTTGGGGTCGAGACGCTAGGCTCATGGGGTCCGAGTGCTCGTGCTGAGTTTCAACAACTAGGCTAGCTGTCCGTGGGAGGGCCACGCTTCGGCATGAATGGGCCGGCTCGACCCGAGTGATACCACGGCCTCACAGAAAACTGGTGTGAAATAGCGCTTGTGCTGTGTTTCACCGAATGAGTCAGGATACCGGAGGCCCATACCCCAAGCCCTCCCCATACCCCTCCCCATCCCCCAAAGGCTGGCAACGCACTTGTGACGCCTCTGGTGTTGAGGGTGTCCATGGGCGGCGGTAATCGCTTACCATCAGGCGATACGTCTGCTCGTTTTATTTTGTGAGTAGAAATAGAGTAGGTAAACTAACATAGTATTAAAAATAATTGTTACTAACAGCATGAGCCATGCTGCTTGAGTAAATAAAGAATATTATTATTAAATATTAATTTCTCCTTTAATATTTCCTACCTCTCAATATACACTACATTAATTTCCTTTTTAATAACGAATGAAATGCCGTATCAGCATTCAAACCATACCTACCTAGGCATGTACAAGTCAATTGACGGCAGAGATCCTGAATACAGATAATACCATTATACAGGGACCCAACCTCTTTCAACTAAACTCGACGTAAAAAATTAGGGCATCCCCCTAGACCCTCCCACCGTGCGATAACTCAACCCCCCACGGTCGGCCCTTGAGAAAAATAGCTCGAAAAACAGACAAGATTTAACTCGACCCAGTTTTGGACCGATATTTTGAGGGACGATGGGGAAACGAAATATAAATGAACTTGTTATTTTGAACAAGTTTTTGAAAGAGAATGTGTTGTAAAGTTTAATATTATGTGGTTTTTTTTATGGTTTAATTTAGATTTACTTTAAAAAAAAAACTATAAAACTTGCTAGTCAATTAGCTTATGTTATTCAATATAATTCTTGGTAATGACATACATTAGTATCGAGGTAGTTCTTGTTAGTGAAACTGGATGGAAGAACGAAAATAGGTCAGATACTTTATTTTCTATCGAATATTAAATTAATATATCTATTTATTAGTTTATGTAGTGTCCAACATCCAAAAAACAATAGTGACCAACAACTGTAGATATTCTTTTATAAATTAATCAAAACAAATAATCACAAATGTTAACAAAAGAAAACCGACTTCAATCTGGACCACACGGGAAGCACCAGCTTTGAAATAAAAAAAGAATCATCAAAATCGGTTCACCCAGTCGGAAGTTATGAGGTAACAAACATAAAAAAACAGTCGAATTGATAACCTCCTCCTTTTTTTGAAGTCCGTTAAAAATACACGTGCTTTCAAATAGACGAGGAAATAGGACTTTATATAAATTAAATAATTTAATAAATAATAACTTCTCTGGAAAATTATGAAACAAACACGATGGCTAAAAACATTTTGAAACCATCAACACATATATTTTCCAGTAAACCTCATCTTTTTTTTTCCACAACGCCATCTAGTCCCAAGCTAAGCGGAGCTTGTGTTATGGGTACTAGACAACTGATATAAATACATATATACTTTTTTTTTGTAAACACATACATATTATACATAGAAAACACCCAAACTCTGAAACAAATATTTGCAGATCATAGAAACATTTGGTCCGACCCGGAAATCAAACCCGAGACCTAGCACAGCAGTCGCATACGCTACCACTGCGCCACATAGGCAGTTTCTCATCATCTTTCCTCAATGATATAAATGAATGAAAACTAGTTTAATTTTAACCGAAATGAGAGAGATGTACAGCAAAATGTTCTGATCAGTAACACTTAGCGTGTCGTTCCTCAGCATTAGACCCGTTAGGTACTTTCCCTTACGCATGCCGTTAATCTAGGCAAATGTACCGAGCTCGACCCGCGCCCACCTAAACTGTTTGATGTTTTAACTCACGGGATTTCTACAAAAACTTTGTTTATTTAATCCCTGGGTCTATGTGTATAAGTATATAATGTATGGACCGGAGATCGCCTTTGAGGCACAGATTTTAAGGTCACTTTACTAAGGGTTCATGAAGCCGGGTATTGTCTGAGCCCGACACTAACATGTTTAAATTTCGAATCAATATCATTTTTTTTTGGCCTGAGATGGAGGCCGATCTGGAACTGATACTATGCTCCTTTTTATATTATTATGGTTAAAATCTTAGATAATGTATATGTCATACATATTAATAATTAATCTAAGGCTAAAATATTATTATTTCTTTTCGCAGGAGAGGTTTTTTATCCAGCAGTAGACTATTAAAAGAAGTCGAAGATGAAAGTACCTATATATAATCACACTAATATATAAAGGGGAAAGTTTGTGTGTATGTTTGTTACTTCTTCACGCAAAAACTACTGATCAGATTTGGATAAAACTTCACAGTAATATAGCTTATACATCAGAATAACACATTATATTTGCCGCGATAACCGACATACACGCGGGCGGAGCCGCGTGCAACAGCTAGTATTAAGATAAAGTAACCAATACGATTAAATGACACCTTTAAATTGAATAGATGTAGAACCTCATTCATGTTAAAAAGTATCAAAAGTATCTATTTAACCGTATTCTTAATTTATGTATAATATCGCAGCTCTCGTTCGGTATTGCTCTGCTAACGACTAACTTTATATTTAAAGTCGTTCGTAATCATTCGTCATTTATGCTAGGTTATGAACAGTTTTCATAACATGTCCTTCAAGGCTATAAATAAATTGTGAAACAATTGTTTATATTACAAAAAAGAAATCACATAAAAATATATAATGGGTGTCCCAAGTTATTTGCTTTATAAATCATAGATTATTACACATTTAAAACTTTCTCTCTTATTTCAAAGTAGATGGTATCAATAAATTCAGACATTCTACAGGCAAAATACTATACCCTCTTCTGTACAATGAACAACATGCCATAATGTCATAATCTCATGATTATCGGTTAAGCATTTATGGCGAGAATCACACTCCAAACAGACACTTTCAAGACTGCCATCGATAACGGTTTAAACAATGATACTAAGTGACTTTATTTATTTATTTTATTTTTATTTTAAAACTTCACGCACACAAGTACATTGGCGGGCTTATTGCCCAAGGCATTCTCTACCAGCCAAGCTTTGGGTGATGTAGAAATTTTGTTAGGTTAGAGGTGGTAATTTTCATCAGTAAATGCAGAAGAAGTGACATAATCTAAACTTACATATACGATTATAACTACGAGTACACACACCTTTCATCAGCAAATATATAACACGAAAGATGTCGTATCAGGTCACCCTTAAGTCCTAAAACACCGTTATGAGTAGGTATATTGTATAATTAGGTGGGTAGGTACTTAAATGGGCTTGTGTCACAAGGTAAGGGCTGTCGAAGATGACATGTCAGATGCCTCCAACAGATGCACACCCTCTTCAAGTACCTCTAGGTGAATTAACCTCGACGCTGGACGAGCTAATTTGTTTTATACATATAATTATTGCGTTCTTCGGTAAGTATATAGGTAATCCGTAAAGATGTGGTAAACAAATTTATGTGACTAATTTGTAAACCGTACCTCAAAAGAGAACCTTTTAAAATCACACCATTGTCCGGCTGTGTGTTTGTCAAGATAGGTAAGAGGAATTGTAACAAGCTGAAATAGCCATGAAATATTTATTTAAGTCTCCCATGATCCCATGAAGCTGAGAAAAAAAAAACTTCCAGATCTACGCAATCAAAAGATACGGTCATTTAAGTGTTGCATTGTCAGTAATTTACCTAACACTTTATAAACGGAAATCATCACGTATATTTACCGTGTTTAAAACAAGCTCCTTGTTCACACGAAACAATCGCGAAACATTCAAAAAAATATAAAATTCAAACAAACATACAGGTAAAGCTAATATATAAATAACAAGCATATAAAAAAGAAAGATCTCAGAGCACGACACAAGAACAAATAAACCCCAAAGTCACAAATTAGCTGTAACTCATAAAATGACTTTTTTTTCAAACACAAACTAATATTTTCCGTATACAGCTTTGACTTATCATAACAACGTACTCCCGTCAATCTGAAAAGCGCTAAACGTCTACTAAATCCCTACATAAAACCCGGTGCAGTTAATAAAAGAATCATAAAAACATCAACAAGCTTTCGTCACGTTCAATATTGATCAGAGTCGGTCCGGGGTCGTGCTCTTGAACCTCAGTATTTGTGGACGAAGCAAAAAGAAGCAACACTGCATTGCTCTAACCCGACCGGTTGTAAACTAGTTCAGATATTAGGACGGGATTGTATGACTGACTAGGGGTTATATTGGGTTAGTAACTGATGCTTTTGTTTATCAATTTGACGGGAAATATAATAGTTGTGGGTTCACAAAATATAGTCAATTATAATTTAAGAAGTTTCCTTGTCTGCAGTATTTTTCATGAGTGTAATTACGATGTGATTCCATTTTATATAGACTACAAAATCCTCAAAAAAAATGTATCGGATACAAGGATGTTTTTGAACTTGATCAGGAATTCTAGAGATTAGTGCAAACAATCAAACAAAAAACACTTCTTGTATTACTTCAGTAATATACATTTTTGAAAATATTTATTTTAATGAAAATTTTAGTGGTGTAGGTAATAAATCACGCGTATTTATATCCCCTATTATATGTTATATTCATTATATTGTCCTCGTATTGGTGTACTTGTCCTGGATAGGAATCGAACACTTGACCTCTGGCTTATCAGAAAAGATCGCTCACCCGCCCCGTCATACTTTCGAATCTTTAACTAACATTTTTTTCATTGAATCTGAAACTCAAAGCCGATCGTAGCGTCTATCGAAGGTCTATAAAATACTTGAATGATGGCTGAAATAAAACCCAAAAAGACGAACAAAGAACGAATGGAGCCGGAGTGTTGAGTCCACGGAAGTCGTGCACTCTGAGAGGCGACTCCATAACACTTGATGCGACTGCATTTTGTATTTGAAATCTAGATGCAATTGTGAACGGGTATAAGTGGCGGGAGAGTTTTTATTACAAGTTTTTTATTAACTTGCAATGTATGTATGTATTCTTGTATGTTTGGCTGGAATCTTGCAACTCAATTTTGAAGCAGATATCTTCAACAGATTTTGCTGAAATTTTGCAAGCATATGTGGCAAGCAAGACAAGGAGCTGATCTGATGCTGGAGTTGGAAGGTGGCCATAGGAACTCTGTAAAGAAACGTCGCAACATCATCGAGTTTGGACTCGTTTGATTGGAGGCATTCCAGTAAAAGCTTGTTTTTAATTTATTTCTGCATAGTGTCCCCGGGTAAAAAACCCGCGTATCTTGTGTTTTTGTTTAAAAATATCTTTATTACCTCGTATCTTTGTTCAAATATTCTTTAATATATCTCAAAAAGCTATAGGAACCAAAAATAATTTGGAGGGCTATTGAAATTTAAAAAAAATGGATTTTTGGAGCAAAACAGAATTCAAACCAAAATTAATTCAATCATCTTTGAATTAATTTTGGTGGTACAAAAATATAAATAAGAAGACTTCTATCTTTCCATCTTTAATATCTTGATTGAAGTTTTAGTTTCATAACCAGTTACGAATTAATTATGTGGACTCATTTACATTATTGAACTGTCTCGGTGTCGCCCTGTGCATTGCGACGAAGTAGCAAGGTAAGCCAATAATAATTTCAACAGCCCCTTGTGTAAAAGAAGCCATGACAGAGTAGAAAAATTTCTCATTTAAGGTATACAGTATAAATTCACAAACAAATTGCAAACGTAATGCTTTTACAAAAACACACAAAAAGTCGATTATCATCGGTAGGCGCAATTCCCGCAACGGAAGCCCTTTTGTTATTGTCAAATTAGCCAATCCTCAAGATAACAAAACAGTCCCTTTATTGTAAGGGACAAAAGCCCTTTTATTGACGGGTGGAATTTATTCAGGGTGGGTTTTAACTATCTTCCGTATATAATCCTTTGAAGGGGATGGGGAGGTTTGTTTGTAGGGGATGCTTGCGGTCTTCTCCCTAAAGGGAGACTTATCTGAAACTCTGAAATTGGAGCAGGTTTTCACGGGGCGCAATTTAAATTTGGAAATAAGTAAAGTTGGATTGTGGACTGTATGTTACCTAAGAGGGTTAATAGGGGAATGTGGAACTGTATACTTTGAAGCACTAAAGAAATAATTGCATATGTACATTTAACAAAAAAACATTGGAAAAAAGTAAAATCTCTTTCTACACAACTATATTATTTGAGTCACACAAAATTGTCTATATTTATAGGCACTTTTTATAATAAAATCTTTCAAAAATTTTTCAGAGTTAAGTAGGTGTTTTTTTAATATAGAATTAGAAATAGAGCATGCTATTTTGTATAAAATATGTATTACAAAAATACAACTTTAACGTTACTTAGTAGGTTTTATAGCAATAACAAGTATAAATAGATAACATTTTTTTTATCTTTATTCAGTCTCTTATACAGTCTCTTGTACCGCGGGTAACACTGCGGGGCTCAGGGATATAAGATTATACTCTCATCACGATTTATCGACTACTTTATTTTCATATCTAAGTCCGACCCACATACGTATTACGTCTGTACACAACTCAAAAATTAACAGCCTAGCGTTCGAAAGTGGTTCGTTTTATTAAAGACATAAAACCTGGCAATTCAACGGTAGGGGAGAGGTGGCAATTTTAACTATCCTTGTATGTAATGAGGGTGGCCCGGTAGGGTGTAGAGGAGGGATTATGAGGGTGCGTCTTGCAAACGGCTCTGCGTGCCTGCCCGCGGGCGGCAGCGATTTGTCCTAACATCCCCGCTGTACCCTTGTGGGAGAGGTCTGTGTTTGTCAAACTTTGTAATACGGTATTGTTTTATATTAATATCTTTTTAGGTATATTATATCTTTGTAGATGTTACATCGTAAGTTGTCTACTGCTACAATAGTAGTAATATTAAAGCATTCTACTTATATATATCAGGTAAGTACGTTACATATATGGAAATATAGATCTTAGCTTCTTCGAGCTGCTGCACACTACCATTTCCCCATATCCCCATATTTTAACCGTGGGAGAGCCACGTTTCGGCATGAATGGGCCGGCTCGACCGGAGTGATACCACGGCCTCACAGAAAACCGGTGTGAAATAGTGCTTGCGCTGTGTTTCACCGGGTGAGTGAGGATACCGGAGGCCCATATCCCAACAACTTCCCCTATCTCCCCCCCCATCCTCCAAAGGCCGGTAACGCACTTGTGACGCCTCTGGTGTTACGCGTGTCCATGGGCGGCGCTAATCGCTTACCATCAGGCGATACGTCTGCTCGTTTGCCAGGCTATTCCATAAAAAAAAATAAAAAAAAATATCAGACTTTCTATTATTTTTCCTTATGCCACTTTAATTTCATCCTTAATTATGTTTGGAAACAATTTTATTCCCAAGATGATGTCAAGCCAATGGAGTAGAAAAACCAGTCAAAACCTTTGCCAAGTTATACATTACTGTAAAGCAAATAGTGATGATGGGCTATGGAGTTTACACCTATAGCGTATAGTATTACTTATACCTACTTTCCGTGATTTTAAAATCTACCCAAAATTTATAAATACTTATAACCCTCATAGAAGATTGAAACTTGAAGACATCATAAACAAAACTTCTTTTTTTTACGTTCATTCCTTTTATTTTTAGACATTTATTTATTTTATATAGATATTTATTTTAGACATTTTATTTGTACTTCTTTGTTCTGTTCAAGCCGCTTAAAACACAATTTTATTGGTGTTTACTGCTTTTTATTGGTCTTAAATAATGTTGCATAAGTATACTGTTGTTGTGTCTGTAATAAATAAAAATTCTAAATTTTATACATACAATATCGTTTGTCAAGCTTCAATGTATATAACTGATATTGTTGGTACCCTTAAGTGAGTCGTTTGTTCAATAAAAGTTTGAGAACCAGTCTAAAAACGTGTGTTTACGTCGTAAAAGGCGGTCGATGGAGGCTCTCTGACGCGGACGCATAACCCTCGTATTATCCGCAGTCGGGTGATTAAGCTGTAAATTATTGTTAGTTACATCAAACCGTATACAGTTACTAATTCCATATAATTAAAGGGAGACAGTAAATAAAGTAGGCTTTAGGGAAATATGTTTATACATGACACGTGTTTGTTTTACGCTGCCTTAGCTAGCTATAATCACATTTTTTTCTACTTTAGATGAAGCTACAATCTATATAAATAAAAATGAATAGCTAAATGTGTTGCTAAGCTCAAAAGTCGAGAACCGCTCAACTAATTCGGTTATTTTTTTAATCAATATTTTCGTTAAGTCACAAGGAAGGTTTTTATGAGGAGAAAAATGTAAAAATTGTCAAGATAATAGTAAAAAAAACACTTTTTTTCTCTTTCTCTGCGACAGGCAAGTATAACTTTTGACAGAACGAAGTCTTTCGGGGCAGCTAGTCTTTAAATAAATTATTTCATTGTTAGAATTTTAACCTAATTGACTTTATTCTATGCACAATGTAAAATAAAAATGTACCTACCTCTGTCTTACTAATTGTACCTATATCTTTCTGTTAAGTTTTTACGCTTTAAATCGCATCAGCAGCAGGCATTTGAGACGGTATGGCGGGTCATAAACCAGTTGATTCATTATATATAAATATGTATGTATTTATGAATATTTACTCCTCAGCCTAACAGGCACCGAAGGACCGACTCCATCGATCGATTACGTGGTTTTAATGTCCTAATGTCTTTGAGAATGACTGGACTTGGATATGACATTCAGATTGAAAAAAAATAATATTTTAACGTGTGTCGAATCGAATGTACCTGTTTGTACTAAGTAAAATAATTACAATTTAAGTTTTTGTATCCGTAGCAAACTTTATTTTAAAGTAAGCAGTAAGAAGACATTATTAAATGATAGGTATAGAAATATTGAGACAATATCTTTTATCTAAAGTTTTCTATATTGGGTAAAGTCAAAAAGCAGTATTCTTCTAACACTTTCACTGTTAACAAAATAGACCTAAACATTTAACCCTCTAACGCCAGCACGTGTCAAAAATGACCCAAAACAAAATCAAGCGGGGTCGAAGGTCAACCGTCTAACCGGTGACTCGAACCGACTATACGAACCGAACTGGTTTACGTCTGACCAGTTCACCTGAGAAAGGGTGAAGATCAACCCTATGTCAAAGGAATATTTATGTAAGCGTTATATTTCAAAAGCAATAATAAAAAAGAATGCTACTACAAATATTTTATTTTACATTGATTTGATTTTGTTTTCATTTGTCGATGTCTTAATTCAAAATAATAATATGGAAGTCTTTGTGTGCATCTTTACTTTCTACGTACTTCCTAATATTGGTTCGAGCCCGTTATGTGTACTCCTGTTTTAACAATAATTAAACGACGAAGTAGGTAAGTATAATATTAAACAATTGATCTAGTCATTTGGTCAGTCGTTTGGATAAGACCTCAAAGCAGTCTTTGATAGTGTAGACCAGAACAGAATTCATTAAACATCTATACTTTGGTTATTAAATATTTGAATATTCTTAACTTTCTTTTTATTAATAATATTTTCTCCTGTTTCTTGAACAACTTTGAAATGTACAAATTTTTAACCTACGATAGATAAGTCAAGCAACAATAACATGAATTAACGCAATGAAAAACTAGGTTCGACTGTTATTTACACGTAAATCAACGTATCAGCTCACTAAATTCAATTTGTTACAAGCGAAACGTTATATACCACAATTCACTTCATAGTCACACACACTCTCTTCGTAAAAACGTACTTTGAATACAAAAAAAAACCGTGTACACAACGAATTCAACAGCACGATGCATAATAAAGCTATCAGCAGATACTCATTGTGAAAGTGATAATGACATTGAAAATTAAAACACGATGCACTCGTCCCATTGACCGGCGAGCACTCGTAACCGAAAAAAAAAATCAACAACACCCAGTCCAATAAAAACGTAAAATTGCCACTGACATTATCCTATTACGTCATCATTCCATTCATGAAAACGATGCGCAAAAAACAATCGCATCGAAACACGTGTTAAACGAACCCATTAAATGCCAGCCCGTCGAAAAATATTAATTATTAATTAACACGCTTGCGTCGAATTAAAATATTTTTATTGGCGCCATAAGGCAAAAAGTCGGGAGTTAATTCAGTGGCCGCGATGGCATTGTTTGCGGGCCGCGTGCATAAAAAACCGAAACGGGATCGTGGAAAAAAATACACACGAAACCTCGGGAATAAAAAAGTGAGCCGCGTGGAGCACGCCGTGATTTAAAAATAAAAAATGTCGGACGTCCGTAATGAAATCGAAAGGCGGTTTGTCGATAGCTATTGGAAAAAAGTAAAAGAACGTGGCACTTTCACGCGTGAGAATTCTGGCTTTTTTGGCAGTCGGCGTGGTTACGGTGCGCGACGTCATCACATACACGGTCGTTTGCTGAGGGTTGTTAGACAGTCATTGCTGAGAAAAATTAGTTTCAAACGGTTTTGTTTCATAAATAGCTTGTATTGTGTTGTCTTGTCTAGACTGAGTCTATCTTCTTCTCTTCTCTTCTTCTTTCACATGTCACGAGAAGTAAGATACAAGTTTTACACAGGCGTATAACTTACATTTATAGGTTCTTTTACTTGAGAAAATTTTTAATAATACAAAAAAAACGTACCCAAACGAAATATAATCTAACCCTGCTAAAGCTCAACGACCTATTAAAAGTTTATCTCCTTGAACATTGTTCGGAGTAATCGGCTATTAATTTTAATTAAAATACTAATTAACAGGCTGGGTGCGACAGTCTAAATTGGCCAGTTTTACTCTCCGGCAAGAGCTTATCCCGCTCTCGGCAAAAATGTTCTTCGTTACAATCACTCCATTAATAACAATTCCCTACCGACTCTTAATTTTTATTTAAACCCAAAAAACAGTTGATTATGTAAACGTAAATCCTTCAAAGTACCTACTATTTCATTTTAGGACTAACTTTTGTACGATGTTGAATGAAAATTTAGGAAATCTATATGAACGGGATTTCGCAGAATTTTTAATAGTCACATTTTTTTTAACTTCTTTACCAAAACTAATCCAAACATATTATTGCTTAGCAATATGTTCGATTATTTTTAGAATTAAACACAAAATAATAAACAATGGTAAAGTTCCAGCACTCGCAAACACAAATACGGTAATCATTTTAACAACGTACTCTTAAAAGTAGTAGGTTTTGTAAAGGGTTTTTTGAGCGATAAACGTTACTTTGTACCGTTTAACAACAACGTTTAGATATGGTATAATATACCATCTCTAGCTTTCAACTGTTGATCTAATAGCCAATTTCTAGTCTCAACACTGACAGCCCGAAAAAAATATTAAGTAATTATATGAATTATATTTAAACTTTATTCCATTAGAGCTGCAAATAGTGCGTAACTGTTCGCTAGATATCTATCTATAATACTACACTACACTATGTAAACAAACTCTTAAATATAAAAACCCTATAAAAAGCACGGTTACGTAAAAAACATGATTAAAAAATATAAAAAGGAACTCATTATGCCCAACATCGTCAGCTACAGTTCCCTTCAAACCCACCCTCTAATATAATAACCCTCCCACACCCTCGGGGCTATAACGGCTATCCCTTCAAAATATTCTTTCAACAAAACTCGGAAACCCTTCGGAACAAAAAGAAAACGCTGCATCACGATCATTTTTAATTTTAACCCTAACGACGCCATTGAAGGCATTTAACGTCGGCCATTACGCCCTCACTATCTGGTGCGTGCATCTTTACGCAGTAAATGGACAGGAAAGGGTCTGGAATAACATGGATAGCATTTGAGGGTTCGTTGGAGATATTCAGTAAGCTTTATAAATAATGTCAATAATTTTTTATCAGGAAGGCAGCCATTTTTTTTTTAATGGTATAAGCGGCAGAGGAGCTTATGGCCAGTGGTAAGTTACTACCGCCGACGATGGACATTGCCGAGGGAATGGCTGATGGAACTCAAGAGTCACAAGTAAACCTTTTGAGTGCGGGGAGTTTTGGTTCTGAAAATCTTGGACTGCCTCGGTGGCGCAGTGGTAGCGTAAGCGACTGCTGTTCTCGAGGTCTCGGGTTCAATTCCCGGGTCGGGCCAAATGTTTGTATGATCTACAAATAATTGTTTCAGAGTTTGGGTGTTTTCTATGTATAATATGTATGTATTTACAAAAAAAAGTATTTATGTATTTATATCAGTTGTCTAGTACCCATAATACCAGCTCTGCTTAGTTTGGGACTAGATGGCGTTGTGTGTTAGATGTCCGAAATGTTTATTTATTTATCTTTATTTAAATTCTTCCAGATCAGTTTAGCCACGTCGTATGATTAAATAATAAACACATATTCATGTTAACGATAGGGTTGTATTTTAGATACTTGGCAGTTGTTTCCTTAGATTAGTACCTACCTAATTGAGGTAGTATTTAGAATATATAAAAGTACAATATTCAGTTTGTTCCTATGATAATTGGATTATGCATACAAAGAATATAGATATCAAAATATGCCAAACCACTTCTCACTTACTTAAAGTAGAATCAGCCTGTCTCAACAGTCAACTAAAATATTCAAAAGACTTCTCATCCCATGAAAACCCAAAGTAGCCATGCATAAATACGAGCTCGGAGCTTTCATCTCTGCATCCTTATTAATATTAATACTCGTGATTTGCATTTTAGCACTTGGTTGTGTAGCCTCGGAATCTCGCGCGGAAAAATTTCCGCTATGACGGACATCTGAGTAAATGGCGCGAGAAAAATAACGCTTGTCACATGCACGACACGGATATTAAGGCCGCGGGAATTTAAGTGTTACGTTGAATTCTACGGAATTGCTGGGTCAAAAGTACCGTTATACTGCATGCTTGGGTTGAATCATAATGTTGTAATTTACAAAATTGTACATAGGTATAATTAGTTGATCATAGACTTGGTAATAGAAGCAGGGAGGCGTGATTCGATCTGTGATAATGTGGTATATTATATAATAAACCAGCTGTACCCTATCACGTTTTGCTGTGGTTCATTAAGATTGCATTAATGCGAAATGACGACAAAAGTGATGTAAAAAATATGTAAAAACTAGTTTAAAACGGTTTCTGTATCTTGACATTTACTTTTAAATGCATATACTAGGTGACGCGGTATACATATACTTAGTCTGCGTCTATTTACAATCATGCTTAGCTCTTATTAGTCTAAGCGTGATGTTAACTATCTTATCTTAGGCATGCCAATAAAACAGCGCAGGTGCAATTCACACAGAAAACCGGTGTGAAATAGCGTTTGCGCTGTGTTTCACCGAGTGAGTGAGGATACCGGAGGCGACCCCCAACCCCTCCCCCTATCTCCCCTTCCCATCCCCCAAAGGCCAGCAACGCACTTGTGACGCCTCTGGTGTTGCAGGTGTCCATGGGCGACGGTAATCGCATTAACATCAGGCGAGCGATACGTCTGCTCGTTTGCCCGCCTATTCCATAAAAATAAAAAAAATTGAGACCACAGTTTCACCAGTCTTAAGTGGTCTTCGACTAACTTTGTCTTGTTTGATTACAATTATCAAGTTATCAACTATTTTCCTACAATTTTTTGTAGAGGCGAGTTGAATCTTTTGTAACAGTGCCCGATCATCAAATCTTCAAGCTTAATGACTAGTAAACACCGGGTGGGACAGTATTTGGGCACGCTCCTAAATGAGGCGTCGATTATTTGCCCCTAAACCGGCCCTGTTTACCGAACCTCCTCCGCTAATTGATGCCGGCCGTTCCGAAGCTTTTTTACCCAAGACCAATGTAATGGGGCTCTTTCGAGTGAAATATCTTTTTCGGGTTTTTTGTTACCCCGTACCCCTTTTTACGTAAAGGGTTGTATACTTACGGAATTGCTGTAATCAGTTATGCTAGGGTTATTTTGACCCACACGAAATTCCTGCAGCCGTACCATTTTAATGGATATAATTATTTGCATATTCCCTTAATTTCGCAAGCAGCACATTAAACAGTTTCCAGTGCCTGAACATATTAAAAAGGGGACGGTAAAAAAATAGTTATGAATTCTATATATTTTTGGCCTTCTCAAATATAATTAGGTGTTTATTTTCAACGCAACCAAAATTTTACGACGAATAAATTTTTTGTGGTTCTTTTTAAGCTGTTTGTTTATCCTTGTCAATTAATAATAAAAAACACCAATCAAATTGAGAACCTCCTTTGGAAGTCGGTTAAAAAATAAAAAATAAAAGAAGTTTATAGCGGAAGATAAGTTATGGAATCAGGCGTTACTTTGCGGAAATCCATGACATTATATGCTATGAAATATATTACTACTATGAGCTCAATCATTCGAGCTCAAACGCTCGACGAGTCAACATCTCCTGAGGATGCCCCGTGGAGGGGCGAAATACGTGTCGAGTATAGGTTTGGTTGCATGGCATGCTAATTATTTCTCACTTGTTTTGTATGTGTACATATGCATGATACCCATATGTGCATGTGAGTATGCATGACGGTGGGATTTGTGCCCTGCTTTCAGACCTGGATATTTGTCTCGCGGAATTAAAGCTAAATATATTTCATAGCATTTAATTTATAGCGGAAGTTCACTACTTAAATTATACCCCATTAAACTAATAACTTCATTTACGACATTAAAGAATGATAATGGCCAAGGTTACGTTTTTGCAACATTTACACTAGAATAACTGAATAGATAAAAATATAGACACTGTTTATAAACGTCAATAATGGAGATGGAGAAAAATGGACGAGATTAGTGACTGAATGGTACCTGAGAGATGGAAAAACAAGCAAAGGTAGACAAACCAAACGTTGGGAAGACGATATAAAAAGGACGGCTGGTCCAGAATGGACACGCGTTGCCAAGGACAGGAAACAATGGAAAGCTTTAGAGGTGGCCTTTGTCGGAAGACAAGCTGTACTGTAACTGATAACAAGTTGAAGAACCAATTAGTTAATATAAGAGAAGTGTGTTGCAACATTATATCTAGTAATAAGTTATATAACTGTTAATGTTACAGCAATAAAGGCTTATTTTATTTTATTTTTTAACTGAATAGAGATTTTCTAAGTATTTTAAATAATACATAGACAATATTTTTTTAAAAGCAACTTTAACTCGAGCGAAACTGGGGGCAAAAACGAATAATATTTTTACGACAACACTGTCAGTGCGTCATTTAATCAAGACGAGTTATCAAAAAAAAAAAATTGGCAGACTTATGGACGGCCGATAGAAGTGAAAACTTATAACTTAGAATTTTATTGTAAAATTAATGTGTAAAATTAGAAATTTTATGTTTAAATTCAAATTATCTACATCAAACATTAGCATGACGGTGACGCGGTGATGCGAACTCGTAAGATTTTCCCCTACCAAAAAGTGTTCAACGCGACCAAAGAAGTTTTGTGACGTCAGCATGTCGGTGACGTGGTGATGCGAACTCATAAGATTTTCTCCTACCAAGTGCTCAAGGCGACTGAAAAAGTTTTCACTTCAAAAAAAAAGCTGTCTTTTCTTCTAGAAAACCTAGAGAGTGTCTTGATGAATCATTAAATAAAACACTTTTAGACATAAACTTATCATCAAATTTTAATGAGAAATTTATTTTTAAACCGGTCACACTGAGTTACAAATTTTGTTAGCGAACCTTTCCCTGGATATTACGCTACCCGCCTTCCGTATAATTTGTGCGCAAAATTTACATGTGTCGACTTAGCGTTCCCTTCTGTGATTGATGACACGTTCCGAAATTATATTAACGGGCCCTGTGGAAAATAGCTGGCAACGTAAGTACATAATACGGAGTTATGTGTATCGCCGCTTTTGAGTTTTCGTGTAGACTCCAAATATCGCTGAGTCAGATGTCGTTTCAATCTACTATTTATTCTTTACAATTATTCATCTTTGGAAATAGTCTTCTATCTCTGCTTGCCTCTATTTCGAAAATGAAGTCCATACTTAACCAGTATTGATTGGGTAATTTATCATACCGCGGTGATTTACTAAACTATTATTTCATGACACTGTTCCATAAAATAAAAATAAAAAGTTATCATGAAGACTAAATAACAATATCTATCTATATACTAGCTGACCCACACAACGTCGTTTACATCTCCTATTGCCCGTAGCGTAATAATTTTCCCACGTTTTTGTTAACATTCTACATTGGTGCTCTGCTCTTATTGGTCTTAGCGTGATAATTTATAGCCTATAGCCTTCCTCGATAAATGGGCTATCTAAAACTGAAAGAATTTTTCAAATCGGACCTGAGGCTAGCTCGTTCAAGCAAACAAACAAACTTCTTCAGCTTTAAATATGTATTAGTATGGATTAATACGTGAAGCAAAAAGTTTGTACGTCTTTTTATGAAAATTATGCGAACAGAAGAGTAAGAAGTTGGCACAGTTAAAATGTATATGGAGGAGAAGTGCAGAAACTATGAACAAAAATTGAATGAATTATGATCTAATATTGATCAGTGGGTGTTTCGATCACTAGTAATAATAATAACACATCTAAAATTAGAAGGAGTCTGTGCAATGGTAACCAGTGTGTTAAAAAATTCGAGGTAGTGGTAGAGCCACGCTGATTTCAGCACGAATAAGCCAGTTCAACCGGGGCACTACTACCCTCGCACAGAAGATCAACGAAAATAACAGCGATCGTACTGTCGTGTTTCGTTGGTGAGCGCGAGAGGAGACCCAATGATGCAGAAGCATCACTAGGCCGCCATAGTGTGAGTCACCATGCTACATTGTTGCATTATCTACATTCGCAATGAGTATATTAACCACCACTCTTGGATTCTCTTCAGGGTCATACATAAAAAAAAACTGTCATTTTAGTAACGTTACCGTCAAATTCATGTCATTCTGACAAAGTTCGATATAAAAAATTGAGTGTGTGCTTAAGACCGCACGGCAGAAGTGAAAACTTCATTGGCAATCGCAATCTTATTACGTACCGATAATAACTATAAAATTAATAATGACAATTATTACGTGAGTCGCCTAGAATTCTTGCCTCGCCAAAAATCAGGTTAACACTTCGCCTAGGAGTGCCACAGCAATCAGCGCAGCGTGACGGATCAACCTAACTTACTACCTAAGAAAAAATATATGTGCGGTGCGCCAAATCTCGCAAAAGAAGTTTTCAGTCCACCCGATCGAGCCTTTCACCTCAGAGCGTGACGGATCAACGGCTTTTCACCTCAGAGCGTGAGGCGTGACGGATCAGCCTAATTTACTACGTACGAAAAACTGTGTGTGCGGTGCGTCAAAAATAGTTTTCACTTCAAAAACAGACAATAAATACAAATTCTCGTTCAGCATAAGGTGAAGATGCATGTTATGTCTAAACCGATATCTACAGTCAATTGATAGAAGCGTGTTGTGCTTATCTATAGATAGCTAATAAACGCATCAATGGCGATAAAGTCGCCCATTAATGACTAGTGTTGTGCTCAATGAGGCTGCAGCGGCGACGACAACACATGCCAGCCCATTCCAACATACCTGGAATAAACAGTACAGTCTGCAAAACAAATTTGTTTAAATTCTTGTCTTAATAAAAGTCTTGTAATAGTAAAAAAGACAAACTTAAATGTGTTACATATGTTAAATTAAATTTAGTTTTTTTTCTTTATACCTGTTACGCGTGGTTTTATTCTAAAAATAAACATTATACTACTTCCATAAATGTTGTTAAAACTTGAATAAAAATTAAATTAACGTTGAAAAAAAAACTAATGAAACGGTATTAACGGCGTAAAAGATTACCTACCCCGCAGTAAAACTAGAAATAGAAGATCCTCTTAGTTTGCCTGGAAGATATTATTTTTGGCAATAAGGCTGCTACATTGTATATTATTCCGTACTCTTAATTGGCGTATTACGGGGAACGTGTATTTTATAGTATTTATAGGCTTTATAAATCGTTTACCATCAAGTGGAACATACTTAATTGCCTACAGAAAAAATATAGATTATTATTTCCCACCCTCTATCTCACATCTGCCAACCATACGTCTACGACGATTCCTACACGTTTAATGATGGTGTTCCCCGACATATTGTGACATCACACATAAATGTTCACTTTCGCTTTACCGCAAAACAAGCATCCTACTACTGTGCGTAAATAGTGATTCTCTAATCTACACTGATTTGTGGTATTGGTATTTATGGTTTACAACTAATATGGAAACACTGTTTTGTAAATTAAATGTTAGATAAAATACGTTAGGAATCAAATTGCAGTGTTTGAACTTTCGAATACCAGTTAATTAAAATAATCTGCCATCGAGGTAATGTCGATTATTGCAACTTACCTGCTTGTACTAATAATTTGTTTGGTTTTTAAACCTTACTTTTAATTTACTTTTATAACTTAACCGAGTTTGATAATTTGTATACATTCTATCAAGCTTATTTTAATTCAGAAGAAAAACTATTTTCAAAGCATCCAACTGGTTATATCAACACGAAGAAACAAGCGCATAAAGGCTAGTATTAATATTTTGTTTTGTATAAATATTGCCAACACAGGAATAATAGGTGACTGATGCATCTAATTTATTTATCAAAAATTAATATTGCTTTGCTTTGTAAGACGCACATGTATATTTATAGAACAGGTTTATTTTCTTTTAAATTATTATGTACATAATTTCCTAGCAAACTTTTTAAATAATATTTACACATTAAACATACCTACTCTACACATTCAAAATTATTTACGAGCTAAACGGTAGAAAAGCTAAAACAAACAAGAAGATAATTAATAATAATATTTATAAATATTTTTGATGTTAACTGTACTTTTGTTATGGCATTTCTTTTTCTGGCGTATAAGTCTATTCTACGATAAATATTCAATGCCATATTAATTATATTTAACTGGAATATTTTTCAATGGAAATGCGTATAAGCTCCGGGAAAGAGAACATCTTTTCTTGGAGTGCAGGAATGTGATAATGACAGCTTGTTAGTTCAGTATAAGAAAAAGATTCTGTATCAAAATATTAGTATTGATTGTTTGACAGTAATTTGTTATTTTTTTTATTTTTTTATGTATGGCCCGCCATAATGACTCTACTCTGCCTGATGGAAAGCATAAGCAGTATCCAAAAGTGGTGGTCACCATACTCACTGCGAATGCAGACAATGCAGTATGGCGACCCACACCATGGCGGCCTAGTGATGCTGCTGCATCTTTTAGTCTAGTCAACAAGTATGGAACTTGTTGACTAGACTATTTGGGCCTCCGGTCTCGCACTCACCAACGAAACACGACAGCACGATCGCTGTCATTTTACGTTGATTTTCTGTGCGAGGGTAGTACCGCCCCGGTCGAGCCGGCCCATTCGTGCTGAAATCAGCGTGGCTCTACTACCTCTAAAATCTAAAATTTAATATAAAAGCAACAAATTTTTGGTTGGATTAAATGGTATTTGTGTCTGGCACCGACGATGACGATTGTTTTATGCATAAGTGTAGGTTTTACTGTGAAAGTCAGCTAAGTACAGTCAACTTAGTTTTTAAATCTCTGAACGAACTAGTTATTATAATTTCAGTTAATTATAACAACTATAACACCCCTCACACGTAACCCATTCATACTCACACAATCTTAGTACAACAACAACAACAACAGAGACATTTACTACACATGTATGTATGTATAGAGTAAACAAACATTAATGTATCGCCTACAGCATGTTCGCTTTCACTTCCATCTGACCTCAAACGGCACCTTTAAACCTAATCCCGTCACTATTGGTACACGCCTTCCCGTTACACGTACTTAGATAGTTATAGCTATTCAAAACGCGTTCTAACTTAAAACTATATCTATCTATAACCGAATAAAATACAGTTCGAATTTTAAACCTGACATAAAAATGACACTTCATAATTCATCTGTGTAGTTCTTACCGTGTTCACTTTTTTCTGTATATAAATGGCCGAGTATGAAAATACTAAAAAATGTGCAATTGGGGCTAAAAAACGAGTCCTAATATTTTTTATATCATTCACTTTTAAATATTCGTTCTTTTTTATTAATAAAATCAGTTAATTTCTATTTGATCTATTTTGTTTTAGAAAGTTATCATATAGACAAGGTCTATCTATATGATAACTTTCTAAAACTCATCGCGATCGCGAATACGACTTGAAATATTCGCGATCTCAGCGTTTTAGGTAGTATAAGAAACGAGTGACGCACGAAAGTAAGTAAATCTTATCTTTTTCGTACAAAAACACAGACACCACAGAGACTTAATGACCAAATGAAATTTTGTTTGTTAAAAGACACTGTGAATGAGACAAAATGCATTTTCATTGACGTCGAGCTATTTCAAGTATTTTTTTATGTTTGGCCCTGCCAAAACGACTCTACACTGCCTGATGGATAGCATAAGCAGAATCCAAGAGTGGTGGTCACCATACTGCGAATGCAGACAATGTAACAATGCAGCATGGTGACCCACACCATGGCGGGCTGGTGATGCTTCTGCATCATTGGGCCTCCGGTCTCGCACTCACCAACGAAACACGACAGCACGGTCGCTGTCATTTTATGTTGATTTTCTGTGCGAGGGTAGTACCGCCCCGGTCGAGCCGGCCCGTTCGTGCTGAAATCAGCGTGGCTGCTACTACTACTTTAAGCTTACAGACATTTGTAAGTACTGTGATATTTTTTATATTTTTTAGTGTGACTATTATATTATACAATTAATATTACTGTAACATAATATTACCATTATAAAAGTTGACATAAAAGAAACTAGTCAAGGCGCTACAAGGAGCAAGTACACAGCCACGGGCATAATCGATTTCAATAACATATTTCTGTCCAGTAGGTATCTGTTCGTGAATGGATATAATACCTAACCAAAACACCCAACTACTTGTTAAGCCGCTTCTATACGACTACATAGATTTGACTTGTGCGTAGAACGAATGTAGCTTAAATAATAATAATATACCTACCTACTGCCAGTCTGCCAGGAATAAAACACATAAATAAATTTTAAAAAATCAGTGCAAAAGTCTAGAGACAATTCGGCAATTATTGTGACACGCTTTATGTTAATTACTTAACTAACTTATATTATTCATAAAAAACCTACAAAACCACTCCTTTCGAAAGAATGTAAATCATTTCCTCTGCTATCTTTAGAAAAATTCTAGAGTTATCTTTTTCCAAACTTATACACACATTAACATTTGATGATACTATTATTAAATACAGAACTTAGAAATTGTGTCACTAGCTAAAATATCAAGCATATTAGAATAAAAAAATCGACTAATATGATTTCTATTTTCGGTGTGTAATATGAAAAACAAAAATTCAAGATGGCGTCTATTGTATGCTGTGTACTGTCATGTGTGAACGCATGCTATGCTATGTTTGGTCTAATAGCACTCTCACTATCGAGATACGCACGATGTCTGTATTTGTAGCCATTACCGACTGGGTCAAGGCGTCACTTTCACCTAGGGATGTGCCAAGGAGCCGGGACTACAATACAATCAATTTTTGAGTTAGCAACAGTGATTAGTTAAGTCATAGGAAAATCATTTAAAATTATAATGAATAGAACGTCAAATTTTATGAAATGCACAGAGTATTGAATAAAGTGAGATATTTAATAAGAAAGAAAAGCACTGTAATAAAGGAATTATCGTTAGAGAGGCTGGTAAACCGAATAGGTACCTATAGAAATCTCCAAAAAAGGAAAACTTTTAGAATGAGAACAAAATAATGAATAAACGAAGGAAATAATCAGAAAGATTTGTTAAGTTTATGCCAAGGTAACATTATGATTTCTAACAATTAATCCACACCACACAAAAGATTTTTGCCATGTCTGCGTCAGGCTTGTAAAGAAGAAAATGCCCATATTAATCTTAATAGGTTATCCTCATTATGTAATGTAGGAAAATGAGTAAAGCATAGTAAAGAGAGTTTCACATCTTTAAGCACACTGGTACAACAATATATAGTGAGCGAGTAAGCTGTTAAACGTTAATGACAGAGAAGAATTGAAAAAGAAAATATAGTGTGACATCTCTATACTAATTAAATTCTGATATCAAAAGAGACACAGATTGAACGAAAAGAAGAATGTTATCAAATCAATCAATGAGGGAGAGCTTCCAAACCCAGCTCTTGCAGTTTGGAGACTGTCTGTTGCGAAGTATGGGGTCGCGCGTTGTCGTGAAGCAGCTGCAAGAGCTGGGGTTGGAAGCTCTCCCTCATCCGCCATACTCACCAGACCTTGCACCTACCGACTATTACTTTTTCCAAAATGTAGACAACTTTTTAGTGGGTAAAAAATTCAATTCCCGAGAGGCAGTACAAAATGCCTTTGAAGAGTTTGTTGCCTCCCGTCTAGCTGATTTTTACAAGAAGGGCTTATCAATAAACTGCCAATGCGTTGGCAAAGATGCGTCGATTGCATGGGTGATTACTTCGAATAACAGAAATAAAAAAGTTTTAAAAAATAAGTACTTTCACTTATTGCATACAAAACGGCAATTTCATAGGTCAAGACCTATTATTAGTGTTTCTTGGTATTAATATTAAAAGTATCCTAACCATATCAATATGGTCCCAAGTATAATAATTTAAATCGTGATATTAACTTAAATTTAATATTCCGTTACCCGCTACGTAACTTTACATGCCAGCAACTTCTTAAGTAATCTAAGTTCATTTTTAAGTAAATAAATTAAGTGATATACGTCATTTGGCAAACGACAAATTTGAATAATAATATTAAATTCAAAATTTAAAAAACCCCCTACTCAAGCACTTAATCGAGTAATCATACGCCAATGATATTTTTCGAGACATTCTGTTATTCTTCCCCACTTTCACCAACATAACTTTTAACGGATCAACCGATTTTCATGAAACACGTCTAAGAACCCTCGCACAATTTCAATTTCAATTTCATACAAAAAAACTAAATTGAAATCGCTTCACCCGTTCGCGAGTTACGGTGCCACAGACAGACATACAGACAGACAGACACGTCAAACTTATAACACCCCTCTTTTTGCTTCGGGGTTAAAAAAACAATCCCTATCACGTCGCTAGTGTAATTTATAGGGATAAGAAACGGCAATTTCTTAGTCGCCAGGTTGACACTTCAAGTCATAAAATAGCACAGGACTTCTGTCTTTAGTGAATATAATTACTATGTGTATTAATAACTTCAGGATAATTTTAATATAAACAGGGAACGGCAATAGAATCCTTTAGTAACTTTATCATAAATACCTCATAAATTTCATATTAAAAGGTTATGTCATAATAAATAACAATCATAAATAAATAATCAATAAATAGGTCAGTAAATAATTACAAAGCCAAATTATTCCTTTGAAATTAAAACTATGGCTGTATTGAATGTGAACGCTATAAAATATCAATTTATACTAAATCTCAAGTCACAGGAATACCTAGTTTGGGAGTTAGGGTTAGTCTAATTGTGTGACCTTTACCTTAAACCATGTAATCTTTAGCTCTAAGGCAATTGTAAAAGGTTATTTAAAACAATAAAGATTATTATTATTAATTTTGAAACGCTATTACATAGATACATTGCGTATAAAGTGCTCTTGACTCTTTTGATATTTGAACCGACTATACATATTATTTTTAAAGCACCTACTATGATTATTTATTGCCGCTAATCGAACTAAAACCTACCGTTATTGTATACATGTACGTTTGTTACGGTACAACGCATACATAAATTACCTATTTCAAACTATTATAAAGGTACATATTCCATAGCCTTGCCACAGCTAGTTACACCCTAATATGCCAAACATAGCTAACGTTACTTCAACCCCAAATCAGCCAAGTCCCCCACCTATGATTAAAGAAAATTATAACGCAGGCTTTATCGACCCGCCAAATATGAAGGCGGTGTTGCCTAGCAACCAGGACCAACGGGCCTAACCCTTCAGACGCCGCGAGCCGCTTACTTTGCGGCCTGGCCGCCGCGGGGGACACAAACCCCCGTTTTTCGGCATTGATCCGAACACCACCGCGCCTGCGTGTTGAACGAAAAACGAATCGAGGAAAAGCAAGGTCACATCACTACAAGTTCTTTTTTCAAATTCGAATATTGAATGGAGAATGATTGCGTTCAGAAATGTTGCTTGCCGCTTTGTACAGTTCAGTGGGACAAACCAATGTTGTGGCATTTACCGAGATTAATGGACGTAGTATGTATGAATACTTGTTCAAACATTTTATATGGCAATTTTAAAAGGTTTCCGAAAAATTTGCATGTAACAAAGAAATCACAAATTCATCTTAGTTAATTCTGATAAAAATAACGATGAAATAAAGATAAATCTCAATTCTAAATGCCTAATATTCCTAGTCTATACTTCCTTTACAATAATATTAGTAAACAGATGACAAACAATAAAACTGTTTTCTAAAATACAAGATTATAACTATACGTTACTTTTTTTAAAAGCACCGGCAAACATTATAAAATCACACACCGCGGAATTCAAAGTTGAACAGAAAACCCTGTCTGGCAAATTTTGAACTATTGACGTTCCAAGTTCGATTAGCGTACACAAATATTTGAAAACAGAAACCAAATTGCACTCTAAAACTACAAATAGTATAACTAAAAGTGTCTGCCTCATCGGTGTAATTATAGAATCTAATTGCTAGAGGAGCACGCATGTGGTTTGTTCGAAAATCAAATTATCTAATAAATAAACGGACATCGATTATGTCAGAATAATTGAAAAGGAATCGCGGAAAACGGAAACTAATCGTTTTGTCGTTTCAATTAACTTTAAATTGAGACAAATCCGATATAATAGTGAAGCGGCGTTCACAGGGTTAGCGGTGACGGTGACAGGCCAACCTAAATTAAATCAAACGATTTTGGGTAGAATTGAACGCTTTGTTTTTAATTGAAGTACGTAAGCGTCCTTTTAACTTTGCTTTTATGTATTCTAAACTTTACTGTAAAATGACTGTAATAATTTGGAGTTAGATCCAGCGTGTTTATTAAATTAGAATCATTTCTAACTTAATAAACACGTTTACGTACAGAATCATTCTGATATTTGAGGGTCACCAGTTACTAGAAGTCAACACATGTGTATAAATACTACTCAATATTACAATAGCCAAATAACTATATCTCGCATATAGCACTTAATATCCTTAAAACATAGTCCAAAAGAACATGGTTACAGTCTACCCGTGACGACGAGCGATATAACCCGCTGAAAAGGTCGGTATACAGATGGTACAGTAACCTTTTTAATAATTTTATCGCCAATAAGTCCCGCTATAAAACAAAAAAACTATGATCACTGACTGAGCAAAAGGAAAAACATATGCAAAGGAAAATTTCAAATTTGGTCGGCTAAAAAGAACACAACATGAAAGATAACAACTAAATGACAACAAGTCGCATCTTGCATCTAATCACAGAAACAGTTTGAATGACTTCCCCCAAAGCACACCAATCGTTTGATAAGTTTCCCTTCGAATCAATCAATCAATACAATCATGGTTCACACCTGATGGCGAGCTCCCCCACGACGATGGGCGGTCACTATCAACGATCAACTGCAGATGTATCACCTATTATGATCAATTGATTTATTACACGTTAAACTCAGATATTATATCATAATAAATTCATACTAATATTATACATTCGAAAGTACCATTGTCTGTAAGGCTTTCTCGATTTAATGACCTTATCATTAAATCAGTAGATGTACATGAGTGCTAAAAATTTAAATAAATTGGTAATAATTCATCTAAATATACAGGGTGTCCCAAAATTCAACGATAAGCGGGCGCCTAAAGGTAGACCTGCTAATGAGTACATAAGGAAAAATAATAAAAAAAAATACCTAGTTTTTTTTTTAGTTACAACAAAAATTTAGAATTTCTTTGAAAATTTATACCTTTCATGATATTGCTACTATTCACCACAACTGTTAAAAACACCAAATTGCCCGCAGTTTTTACACAAAAAACGTTCAAAATATTTTTTTTCCCTAGAATTTTGAAATATTTTTACTCTTAATGTACTTTGACTCATGGTCTTGTAAAAAAAAAGTATGGACACCACTACGTAATAAATAAATAAAAAAAAATGAAGGGCGTAAATATTCAAAGAAATTCGAAATTTTTCTTGTAACTTAAAAAAAAACTAGGTATATTTTTTTCCTTATGTACTCATGAGCAGGTCTACCTTTTGGCGCCCGCTTATCGTTGAATTTTGGGACACATGGTATACAACTTGCGAGATCAAATCAAACTGCAATAAGTTAACCGCTTACTACTGTCTTAATAATTATTAGAATACCATTCTAACAAGTTCTCCTTTACAGTAAAGACGGCATAAACACGACCTAACAAACAGCAACCCCTTCGTGGAGCAGACTGGAAGCTCCCTCATCATAAATACTTTATTGGCTATTTAGTTCCGTCGCATGTGCCATGATATCCTATAAATTTATTATAAACATCATTATGAACTTGTTTTGTAATTATAGAAGAGAAATAGAAGATTAAACAGAATGTCTTAAAATGTGCTTTTTGGGGAGAGGTACAATCGCCGGTTGTCACTTTACTGGAGTCAATTAATAAGTTGTGTAATCACCATCATTATCATCTCAGCCAAAAAACGTCCACTCCTAGACATATGCCTTCCCCAAGGTTCTACAAAACAACCGGACCTGTGCTGCTGCATCCAGTGGTGAAGTATGAATATTTGTTTACGAGAAAACCCCTACTAAATATGCGTTAATGGGTTACTAAGACAGCAGCAGATAGCTAAGAGAGGACTCAAAAGGTTAAAGTATGTGGGTATAACGTAGTTTTTAACCGACTTCCAAAAGGAGGAGGTTCTCAATTTCATCGGTATGTTTTTTTATTTTATTTTTTTATTTTTTATGTATGTACATTGATTACTCCGTCAATTGTGGACCGATTTTGAAAATTATTTTTGTATTCGAAAGGGTATGCTCCCCATGTGGTCCCATGGCCACCATATCAGGATCTGATGATGGGATCCCAAGGAAATGGAAGGAAACCCTCAAATTCACGTGAGCGCCTGCAATAAAGTTAAGGAAATTGTCTGCATGCTTTCATATTCTGTAAACATCATGTCCGAAATATTTATTTATTATTCTATACAGTATGTTTTATGTTACCTTTAGTCGTATTCTTTCAAGTTATTTAGGTGAAAAAATGATGAGAGACTTGAGAAAGACTAAAAAGCGAAAAATAAATAAGAAACTTCGTTTAAAAAAACCGACTTCAAAAACTGAAAAGTATAAAATAACTTAATTTGTATGTGCTACCTATTCATAGGTTTGAAGTCGGTGCCGAGCCAAAATGTAATAGTAGGACTCGCCGCGCGTGACCTTGAGCGGGATAGCTGCTCTTCGCGTAGGACAAAACAACCGAAGCGTCGGTGACGTCGTTGACGTTCGTCTCGAAATATAGCGAGTGTGGTACCTACTATTACATTTGGCTTGGCGCCGAATTCAAACCTATGAATAAGTAGCACATACAAATTAAGTTATTTTATACTTTTCAGTTTATGAAGTCGGTTTTTTTAAACGAAGTTTTTTTTCTATGTTATTGTATTCTGTATTGTATTTTGTAAGAAAAACATTTAAAATACTTAATATTTTAACAAAAAAAAACCGCGTTCAAGAACTGGACCATATTCAAATGGGATCAGACGGGAAGCACGAGCTTCCAAATAAAAAAAGAATCGTCAAAATCGGTTCACCCAGTCAAAGGCTCTGAGGAAAAAAACATAAAAAAATACAGTCGAATTGAGAACCTCCTCTTTTTTTAAGTCGGTTAAAAATATGAAAAATATCAAGCTCATTTTGGACCACAACTACTATTCCAGAATAAATATCTTACTAAATCTGTTTAATGAAAATCGTACTTACGTACTAAATAAGTAGATAACTGCCTCTAAAACTACTTTAGAACTACACAACTTATACCTCACAACTGAACAGACTCAACACCAGTCTCCCCGTCTTAACATTAACTAAATCGCAACAAAAGAAGCGAATTTAATTACCCAACCCTTCCAACGGCCGCAGACAAAATTCGTTAAAAATTTCACATCACGAAACTAAAGCGAAAATAAAAATATCATTATGATGCTAATAAACTGCGAGAGAAATTCTTCAAAACACGATTTATTTCTTTTTTTACAAAAGCTATGTAAATTACCCAAATAAAGTGTGTAAGTAACAGGTGGGGTCAAGTAGGGTAAAGGGTCATCTCGAAGAATGGACCGTGGATTCTGAACTAATTACAATTGCAGATGGCTTAAGAATTCACACGGTCCGGAAAGTGAATATTTCTTTAGATATTTATGCAATAATATGCATGACGCATAGTTTTTGTTGTGCGTTCAAAATATGAGGTGCATATTTAGAGAACGTCTTGGGAAAAAGATTTTTGACTTAAACTTATGTTATTATTGTATTTTAATTATTACATTTTGTGGACAGTGCAAATGGTAAGCTAAATATCAGTCAATTATATTTGCAGGTACTAAATATTGTGATGCAGTCTTAATAATAATATCTTAATAACATAAAAATGCACAGTGCTCGTAGAGTATAAATTTGGTTCAAATTCATAGGTACATACTGATTACAGTGTCATGTGGGTACATAATATATTTTGTATAATTTCTTTGACTCCCAATTTTTTTAGAGGTGTTAGATTTATTACAAATTTCAGATTAGATTTATTTATTTATTTTAGGACTAGATGGCGTTGTGTGGTAGATGTCCGAAATATGTATTTTTTATTATTATTTATATTTATAAATTCTGTTACAGCAGTTAGAAACAATCTATTCAGCAGAAATCAATCTTAATTTTTATACCTATTTAGAAAATATTTTTGAAGATGCATATTAAAACTTAACCAGCTAACGACTTATTAATAATCCTTTTCCAACTGTCAAATAACGTTCTCATACCAAACCCTAGCAAGAAATTAAAAATTTTAATTCGCTACTAAAATTTCGCTTTATGCAAATCATGTCTCAAGGTTTAGCAGACAAAGGGTCATTCTTGCGATCTGGACCATCCTATTGTATCGTCACAATGACCCTACAATGGGATCTTTATGTTAAACTGGCACACGTAGGGTCAGAGGTCTTGATTTTTGTATAATGTCATGAATATTCCCTGAGCAGGTCTGTTTAACCTTTAACCCTGCGTTCCCACGGTTACCTTTCAAATACGATGTTTCGTTTTAATTGCATGAGATGACCGTTTAATAATTTAGTTTCATATTAGACATTGGCGAGTGAAGATAAGTCATTTTGATTGAAAAATGAATAAAGTGTATTGTTACTACTTATTAGGTATTTGAGTCTCGTTTCTCTAAAGGGGAACTTTTAGAGTTTGTTTATCTTTTGGAAGCAAATTAAGTTTTAAAAATTATGGCTTATTCACGTGTAAAGCTACAACGAGCTATTTCAAAGGTAAAATGCAAATAAAACCTGATCCGAACACGGAACGGCTGTCGTACATTTAACAATGCGCATCCAAGACACTGGGACTGTTTCGTTAGGTAAGTAAAAGTTTGATTTCTAATGTACATATTATGTACATATTAAAATGTAATTTGTAAGTGATACTTCAGCACATAATATAGGCACTTATCTTATGTATTTGTTATTTTCAGGAGCTATTGACGACTAGGTAAATATGGGTAGCCAAATAATCTTTAGCATTTTTGTATAAGGTTTTAAATAGGTACTGATAAAATAATCAATAAATATATGAATAAGTAGGTAAATACAGAGCCAGTTCAGTTTAAAAGTTCCTCTCTTTTGACTGAATAAATAAATATATACTTTATTTGTTATTTCAGACACTTGATACATATCTTAAAGGCAATTGAACAATAATTTAATTCAATTATTAAATGAAATGGATTACATTCTAATGTAATTATCGTTCACAATAAGACATTGTAAATCTAAAAATAAGTAATGCTAAGTACTCACATACGGTTTTACTCGATGGAGCAAACATGTCGAGTAAAACCCACGGCACGGGTTTTCGTTCACACATTCAGCATTGATCGATCGAGTGATGCATCTTTTGGCTCGCCGTTAAGTATTTACCGAACCGTTCAAGCCAAATGATGTCTATTCAACAAAGGAGACGGTGGCTACATTTAGAAGGTCTAGCAATTCTTAAGTATAAAAGAATCAAAGAAAATGAAAAGGAGAAATGTAAAAAGAGATCGAGCCGTAGAGCCGGCTCGATGCGAGCCTTCGAGTTGTGGGTTTTGCGGTCCACACGTTAATTTTCACTCGTTTTGGAGTAAAACTTTCGAGTAATACGGTTGTGAGTACGGTCCATTAGTCTAAACAAATAATACCAATTGTAATGAAAGATGCTTTAGTAAATAAATAAAAATACAAATTAAAATCGTGTGTTCGTTTCGGTCGTACTGTCTCGTTGTGTTCTAGGCATGGACGATAGTAACGTACGTACGTATACGTATTAAGGTTTTTTTTTAAATTCGCAACCTGATGATTTTAGTTACTATAAAGTTAGGTTAAGTTATAGGTATAAAGTATAAACTACCCTCGCACAGAAAATCAACGTAAAATGACAGCGTTCATGCTGTCGTGTTTCGTTGGTGAGTGCGAGACCGGAGGCCCAAATAGTCTAGTCGACAAGTTCCACTTGTTGACTAGACTAAAAGATGCAGCAGCATCACTAGGCCGCCATGGTGTGGGTTGCCATACTGCATTGTCTGCATTCGCAGTGAGTATGGTGACCACCACTCTTGGATTCTGCTTATGCTTTCCATCAGGCAGAGTAGAGTCATGTTGGCGGGCCATACATAAAAAAAACAAAAAAAAAAAAAAAAAGTCGCATTAGTGTTTTGTTTTTTCTTTTAAATATAAGATAATGTTCTCCTAGCCGACTACGGCCACATCGGCCAGTCTCACCGGAGAGCAGCCAACTACGCAGGAGATATTATAGTGCACAAGTGTGTGCGTAAACATAGGTGCACTCTCTGTTCCCTCTCTCTCATAATTCGATGGGACGGTTAACCGACATGACTGGGGAGAGATAAGGTGCAGGACCGACTTTTACGTACTCTCCGAGGCACCGGATTTCAGGCCCCAACTTCGTAACTCCGAGCTGTTAATAAGTATTTCTATAATCAGAAAAAACTCAATAACAGTTTTCTTTTTTTTTTTTTTTTTAGTTTTGATAATAACAGTTTGACCCGGGATTCGAACCCGAGATCTCTTAATCGGCAGTCGCATACTTCAACCGCTTGATTAAACGGGGCAGTAAATATAACTAGTATCATAAATCTACATCAAGCATGTATGGTACAATAAAATTCAGGAAACAAATATACATAGAAACATTCTTTATTTCTTCTTAAATATACCTAATTAATTCCTTTTTCGAACAGTCACGACAATTTTTTTATGGATTCAACAACTAAACGTGTTCGATAATTTAATTTAAATAAAATAAGGAAAATTGAGTTTGCATAATTCCAGTTATCATTTTTTACATTAAAGGACTTGTGAATACTTATAGTAAGTTATATTTTTAGTTTGATTATTCCTTTAATTATATTTGCATATTACTGAAACTATGCATTTTGAATGACTATTCTTGTGTTATATACCTAGTATATTTATCAAGAAAAAATATGGGCTTTAGAATACCACAGTGCGCTTTTAGGAGCGCATCTGAGACCGCGAACGTAGGCAACGAACAAAACTGTGAAAAACGGTTATTTTAATTATAATTTAAATAGAAACTCTTGAACATACTTCCATAATTATTATTTACTTATTTATAAAATAATCAATCGTCCGAGTAGTCTATGGTAGTGATATGTTACGTCATCTGCATGAAAAATGCTCTTGCATGATATAGCTAACGTGAATAATAAATACTACAATAGTAAAGTCTTCTGGGTTCAGGAAATCATTGAACAATTTGTAGCTACGATTGGTACGAGTACAATTTAATTTAAAACAATATCTCCTGCCAAATCGATAATAATTAATGAAATAAGTAAATCATTTACTGAAATATTTTCCACCTAATTTTCTATTCATCTCTCTCTGAATCCGACATTTTAATTTAAATCCGAATGCAATCATTAAATCTATTTCGTAAAACTATTTATAAAGTAAAATATCAACTAAATTAATTAGGCTACAACCGACCAAATTAGTATTCCCATCATCAGGAAATATTTTTTGCCAGTAATTACTAACAAAATTGGTTTATATTTCTACAAGCTAAACTAAGTACTCCAAAAACCGTGATTAAACATTCTGCACTATTCATTATCCATAGAATAACACGTGAGTATTTACCACCCCTAACATTACACGCACGCTCTACTCACCCCACACCACCCTAAAACGCACCGCACCCACCCTAGCAAGATAAAGACCAAATAAAAAAAGAAAACGTGAAAAATCCATCCGTCTCTTTTTATCGTATGTAATGCGGGTTGGTATGAACGGTGCGACATCTAAGCTACAAATGACTCACGAAAACTTGGGCTCCGCCCGAGACGGCCGCCTCTATCCGTCTCTCTCACTTTTTCACACTTTTCATGTGACGTACTCAAGTCAATAACGTTGTAAGTACGTTTAACATTCCACTGTATTTTCAATCGTATTGCAATAGTAGTAAGGCTCAAATATTTGGTAAATGAAAAGCCTATTGAAAATATTTTAGAATGAAAGCGTTTGAGAGTGGAAGGTCTCTCTCGCTCGCAAAAAAGCTGTACTGGCGTGCGGGGGTGAGGTTTAGATGACTCGGGGGGGACATAGAGGCAGCCATGATGTTCGCCCGACGGCGGACCAAGACTGGTATTAATTTCGGCTTAATTCGTCCGTTGATATCAAGTATTTTATCGCTAATGCTATCAAATTTGTGTAACTCAGCTTACATTTATTTTAAGTCAATAGTTTAGTGTGATAATCCATATATTTAGGTATACATTTACATGCAATATTATTACTTTACTATTAATTATTATTACATAAATATAATCAGTACACTTTCTTAACTGGATACATTCAACGAAACTAAATCGCAACCTCTGATTCTATTTCCGGCACATAAATCTAACACTTACTGTTGTAGTGAAATGTTTGATTTTCTAGTAGTGGACTACACACACACGTAGTCCACGCGAGCACTGCAGGGTTAGCAATATAATGGCCATGTACAAATGGCGGCCTTATCGCTAAGTAGTTAAGGTGCTATGAGGGAACAGATGAACATACATACATACTTAAATACATAGCCTGTCAAAGTCATAACCCTCCTTTGGCTTTGCCGTAATCGGGTAAAAAGCAATTTCTTATAGGCAACCTTTGGATGAACAAACCGACTGTAGAAACACTAATTCATGGGTAGTTTTGGTGATTAAAATAAATAACGAAAATAAACTTATCACACACTTTTCGTTTAAAATAACAAAAACATATGATACAAAGATTTTTTATTATTATGTTTGTTTGTTTAAACCTCAGATCAAATAAAATAGGTAGATAACGCACCGCCTTGTAGAAATGAAATGAAATGAAATCATTTATTCTGCAATTAGGTTACGTGAACACTTTTGCAAGTTAAACTTTTTTTGAGCAGATTAGTTCGGCCTTTCCTAACTGGACTAGCCCTGAGAAGAAAGGGCGAAACAAACTCAGTGATCGCCGTCTCTTTTAAAGTCCAGACAATATGCAAAAGACATTATTTCAATAAAAGAAATACGATAATTACAATTTGAGTCACAATTACAATAATCAGTAAAGATAATAATTTAAAAAAATTTCAACAATAGCAATAATTTAAAATGAATTTGTTTCAAACTATAAATTAACGTCACATAAAAATAAATTTAAACATTCAAATTAAACAGCATGTGCAGAATGGCAGCTCAATCCCAGGCGGTTTTATCATCAAGATATTCTGCTATGGTATAATTTGCGGATAACTTAGATTTTATGGTATTCTTAAATTTCTTTAATGGCAAATTCCTAATATCAATAGGGAGTTTATTGTAAAAGCGTATACATTGTCTCATGAACGAGTTGCCTACTCTGTGGAGACGAGTGACGTGAACACTAAGATTATGTTTGTTTCTGATGTTCTTGTTGAAGCAAAGCAAACTCAGCTACTTCCAAGTAACCACACGCGTTAACGTTCACACATGCTAAGAAACAACGCTACTTTTCGTCAGTACCTATATCTGTTATATCGTAACTTGAACGACGACGATATCATTTATGTACGTTAACGCGTGTGTTTACTTGGAAGTAGCTGAGTTTTTTTTACTTCAACAAGAACAAGCTCGTGCGTTATCTACCGTTTTATTTGATCTGAAGCTTAAACAAGACAATCTATCGCTCTATATTTAAATGTTGTTAGTGACTATAATTGCTAAGCAGGAGATCATGGGTTCTTTTCGGTTCGGTTCCCATAAATAAAGTAATCATCAGGCAGAGTAGAGTCATTTTGGTAGCTTGAACATAAAAAAAAGTAAGTAAATACGTACGACAATATGTATGTAAAACATATTTTACTGTATAAATAAATGTCCATATTATAGAGCTGGGGTTGGAAGCTCTCCCTCATCCGCCATACTCACCAGACCTTGCACCTACTGACTATTATTTTTTCCAAAATTTAGACAACTTTTTAGTGGGTAAAAATTTCAATTCCCGAGAGGCAGTACAAAATGCCTTTGAAGAGTTTGTTGTCTCCCGTCCAGAAGATTTTTACAAGAAGGGCATCAATAAACTGCCAATGCGTTGGCAAAGATGCGTCGATTGCATGGGTGATTACTTCGAATAAAAAGTTTGAAAAAATAAGTACTTTCACTTATTGCATACAAAACGGCAATTTCATAGGTAAAGACCTATTATGTATCTAACGATACCTAAGTATCTATGACTTTGTTCTTTCTATTATCCCCTTTTCACTCAGGACTTCTCTAGAAGAAAACTCAGTTTTGGGTTAAGCTCGCCTTTGTACATGATATTTCCTTGAACCTTTTATATTTATGTTTCATGTGTACAGTAAATAATAAATTAAATAAAATGACATTACAAAATTCTTCAACCTCTTTCTGCAATAACGAAAGATATTTAGATAATTTTTTTTTTTTACAAAAACAGACTTTAAGGTTCGACTCAATTTCTCTTGAATGCCATCATCAGATCTTAGTGTCCTTATCATGGTACCACCGTTGGGATAACTACTTTCCATTAAAAAAAGAATCATCAAAATCGGTTCATAAACGACGAAGTTATCCGCGAACACACATAAAAATACATATACGGTCGAATTGAGAACCTCCTTCTTTTTTGAAGTCGGTTAAAAATGGAAATAACTCAACTTATGTATGTCTGACTTGTCTCTACTTTCATTTTCTTTTAATTCTGAACAGATCTTTTAACAAAACTTTGTCAAAAGTAAGTCTCAATTCAAAGCCCTTTTCAGATGTAATAATATAGATAACTAGTGGTTGCCCGCGGCTCCGCCCGCGTATAAGTCGCTTATCGTGGAAAATAGTAGCCTATGTGTTATTCTGATGTATAAGCTATATTACTGTAAAGTTTCATCCAAATCCTTTCAGTAGTTTTTGCGTGAAAGAGTAACAAACATCCATCCATCCATTAATCCACCCATCCATCCATACTTACAAACTATCGCGTTTATAATATTAATAGGTATAGATAAGAATAGACTATAATCCTCTCGAAACACTCTTTAATAAAGCCACAGAAATTTTGAGAACGGTTCATCGTTAGCTCTATGTCACGTAAGCCATTTTTAACTTTAATTCAATACCATCCTTCGTATCTCCCCTTCTAATCAACAACCCGTAATGCGATATGTGTTAAAAATAACCCCGCAGTGCAGCCCCCAATAACGGCATCAATCAAATGGGGTCTATCGCAAATACATAGCTCTACCTTGAAGCATTATATGGAGAACTACACTCCCGATTTGTAATGTTTCAATAATATTTATGCTAGTTCTACAATCGTTTCAGGTGCTCGTATAAAATATATATAATAGCTTGCTGACCCTAGTCTGCGTCTCTTTTCAATCATGCTCTTCTTCTGCTCGACTTTTATTGGTCTAAGCGTGATGTTTACTATCATATCTTAGGCACAATAGTAAAACATACATTTTGAAAAAGAATGTGATAATCAGTGAGACAGTTTCGGAGTTCATCGTAAGCAACAACGTAACACGAAAATTATATATAATACTAGCTTTTGCCGACTTCGCTCGCACAGAAGTAGATATAACAATACATTCCAATAAACAGTGCAGCTCTATTTTTAGAGAAAATCAATCACAGGAATATAAAGTTTCATATTCCGGAATGGTGGGTGGCATTTCCGAAATGACTTTCTTAGTGCTCACGTATGTTATATAGAGTACCTATATGCAAAATTTCAGGATTCTAGCTTTAGCGGTTTGGGATATGTGTTGATCTCTGGGTATCTTAGTAAGTCAGTCACCTTCCTCTTTTATATAATAATAATTTATTAGAAACCCATGTTACAATATTGTGAAATTAGGTACACTGTTTCTAGTCTACATAAGTTAACATTTTTGTTTATCACTTAAAAATACAATAACCTCAACAGCAGTGGGCATAGATAGAACTTCCAGCAGCATGACATTTCGATGCTTAAACTAGGCTCGAAGCCTATACTATATATATATATAGGTATATACATAGATAGATAATAATAATAAAGTTATATTTCCCCATAAAGTGACACATTATCAACAAAAAAGAGAAATGCATTAACTATCACGTCATAATCTTCCTCTCTATTTGTCAAATTATTTTCGTATCGATACAATGTGTTTTCTTACACTATCCTCCTAGATTACTTGACATACTCTTTCAATATTTTTTTTACAAAAACGGCTTTAGCTTCTTCTCTAACGGCCAGCCATCAGTCAGACCCAAACCCTCCACGGTATCTAATTATACTTCGAGAATAGTAATATAGGGAAAGGCAGACAACAGAACAGAACCAGCATCACTCAGTGATTAAAATTAAATAATATATTGTGTGAATAAAATGAATAAAATTATATCTCGGAATAATGAGACATTTTCTCGAAATATTCTGTTCATTCGAAATTAAGTTCTTCTTTAGGTATATTAACAAAGATAACTAAAAATTAAAAGTATGTTTACAACTTCCCAATATAAAGAATACAAAGCTTTTGAGATGCTCGCGAGACCATACCTATTTAAAATTAATTGTCTCGCAAAGACTTGATAATAACATGGCGTAATATTAAATATAGCTTAACCTTCTCCTTTTTTATTTAAACAGAAATAATAGGTATTTACCTATGAAATTGCCGTTTTGTATGCAATAAGTGAAAGTACTTATTTTTCAATTTTTTTTATTTCTGTTATTCGAAGTAATCACCCATGCAATCGACGCATCTTTGTCAACGTATTCCCAGTTTATTGATGCCCTTCTTGTAAAAATCAGCTGGACGGGAGGCAACAAACTCTTCAAAGGCATTTTGTACTGCCTCTCGGGAATTGAAATTTTTACCCACTAAAAAGTTGTCTAAATTTTGGAAAAAGTAATATTCGGTAGGTGCAAGGTCTGGGGAGTATGGCGGATGAGGGAGAGCTTCCAACCCCAGCTCTTGCAGCTGCTTCACGACAACGCTCGACCCCATACTGCGCAACAGACAGTCTCCAAGCTGCAAGAGCTGGGGTTGGAAGCTCTCCCTCATCCGCCATACTCACCAGACCTTGCACCTACCGACTATTACTTTTTACAAAATTTAGACAACTTTTTAGTGGGTAAAAATTTCAATTCCCGAGAGGCAGTACAAAATGCCTTTGAAGAGCTTGTTGCCTCATGTCCAGCTGATTTTTACAAGAAGGGCATCAATAAACTGGGAATGCGTTGACAAAGATGCGTCGATTGCATGGGTGATTACTTCGAATAACAGAAATAAAAAAGTTTGAAAAATAAGTACTTTCACTTATTGCATACAAAACGGCAATTTCATAGGTAAATACCTATTATTACGATATTTTAATTTACGATAATAAATAGTAACATGGAATATTTTTTTGGATACTTTGGATGGCGATTAATATCTTCTAAAATTGCCACATTAATAAGTAACTAGTGGTCGCCCACTGGTCAAAACTCAACCATAATTCTGTTAATTATTATTATTATTTTTAGCTTTCAGCACTCCTTCATATATAAACTTTAACTGTGCCAAATTTTATACTCCTCATTTCGCACAATTTTCGTAAAAAGTGGTACAAAATTTTTGCTTCACGTATTAATATATCTATTAAGGAAAGTAACCAAATATGGAATACCATTTTGTTTGTGTAATAAAAAAATATATTAAAAAACAAAACTTTTATTATTATTTATTATAAGTCATACAGTTGTACTTAAGTTATTGACAGTCTTCTTTTACATAAATTAATTTAAAGTATTTTTTTTTTTCTTAAAAAGAAAATTAACATAAAAGCATCTTATTATGGAATAGGTAACCAAATATGGACTACTATAAATGCCAACCTGGACCCTAGACTGTACTCGCACAATTTAATCCTCTGTGGTTTTCTTTGACGTTTTTTACCAAACTTAATCTTAGAAATGCAGGCAACTTTTAGGTGTAAAGTCCGACTTTTAAAAATGCATTGAAAAACTTACTTACGGTAATAAATTTGTCTATGAACATTTATAATTTGTTTTAATCTTTAAAACATATTTATATACTTTAGAGTTTACTATATTTCATCCAAATTTAAATTCAACAAATAATAAGGCAAAAGTAGAAGCCGTGTGCAGCCGTCATGTAAAACTTTTTTCTCATAAAACGTCACCATAAAAATGACGACACCGTGTTACCATCAAAATTTGCTTAAAAGACTAGTCAATTTATATTTCAACAGTATGCTATACACAAATCAAAGTTCTACTAGTTTCCTGGAAGTCTTTGCTTAGTAATGCGTAGGTACATTATTTTAGTTACTTTGTAAGATACATGGCATACTTTTTATCACGAGTGCATTGCACTTTTATTTACTAACATTATCTGTAAGTGTTCATCAAAATCTATTCAAGATTTACCTACTTAGCAATTTGTAGAGCAATTCACAAATAGTTAAGTAAATGTTATACAGATCCCATGTTACGAAAACTTAAAAAAATTTGTTTACATGTCCTTTAATACTTCCCAAATACATTTTGCTAAAATCGTAACAAAAATGGTTACATAAAAATCCCATAGCGACGATGCCAGCCATGAATATTTAATCAACAGACGATTCATCTTGAAATAGTCGCACTCAATAGAAATATCGTTTTAATAAAAGTTCACGTACCCGGACGGTTGAAGTGCATCGAACTGGTTTTTAAATGCATAACAAATAGGGGAGTCTCCTATGGCCTGGTTGTGCCATCTATCGTTAAGTAGCACAACCAATTTCTAAATTATAGCGACTTGAAATAAATTGTATTTCCTATAAATTAAAATGAGTTTTGTTGTTAAACCTAAAATCTATTAAAATAAATGTATGTATATTGTCATCACAAAGTTACGGTTTATATCTCAGTTTATTTTTGCGGTTTCAAATATTCAGATGGCGCCACATTGTCGTGAGTTTTCAATGCTGTGAGTTCCCCACCACATCAAATAATTTTATACATAATTCTAATGTATTATTGCTAAAATAATTATAAAAGACGTATTCATTCTTAATTAATGGTTGAAACGTTAAACAAAAAATTATTATACTACTCGTCACTAGATGGCACTATTAACTTTTAAAGTTTTAATGTTGTTTTGGACTTTATACCCTTTTAAAGTTCTGCCTACGTTTACTGCAAAAATAACTCAATGAAAGAGTCATTAATAAGCAACGTTAATTCCTTAAATCTGTTTATGTGCATACCTACCGAAATCCTACTCAGAGGCGGATCATTCGTGAGTTCTGTGACTGTTTTTTAGAATCTTTTACACCAAATAATAAATATATTTAGGACATCTAACACAACGCCATCTAGTCAACAACTGATAAAGATACGTATATACTTTTTTGTAAATACATACAAATTATACATAGAAAACACCCAAACTCCGAAACAAATATTTGCAGATTATACAAAAATTTGGTCTGACCCGGGAATCGAACCCTAGACGTCAAGCAGAGCAGTCGCTACGCTACCACTGCGCCACCGAGGCAGTCTATATATCATATGTATGTAAAATAACTACGTAGTAAAAGACGTCCACAGACCAGGTGGAGTGATAATAATCTACGCAAGAAGACTGGCAACGAATGCGAGAAGTCGAGGATCGAACTAGGTATAAAAACCTGTGTTACAGGACACCAGGTCCCTAGTCAGATCACGACTAGTTATTTCAAAAGAATACAGTGAAATGGTTACGATATTGTTTAACTAGAAAATACTTATTTTAAAAATAAACAAAACGGTATTATTAATAAATAAAACTGTGTGTGTGTATGTGTGTGTTTGTTATATACACGTAATGTGTGTTTCGGGATTGGAGATGTATAGGTGTATATATACGCTAAAATGAGGTAGGATAAAATTATGATTTACAGGCTATTGTATACTATAAGAAAAAAAAAAGCGGCCAAGTGCGAGTCGGACTCGCCCATGAAGGGTTCCGCAGCAGCAAGTAACATAATATATTTTATTTTTAAATTTGTGTTGATTGAATGAAAGGTAAATTGCAGTTTACGATTTATGACGTTTTAAAAAAAAACTACTTACTAGATTTCGTTCAAACCAATTTTCGGTGGAAGTTTGCATGGTAATTGTACATCATATATTTTTTTTAGATTTATCATGCTATTATTTTAGAAGTTACAGGGGGGGGGACACACACATTTTACCACTTTGGAAGTGTCTCTCGCGCAAGCTATTCAGTTTAGAAAAAAATGATATTAGAAACCTCAATATCATTTTCGAAGACCTATCCATAGATACCCCACACGTATGGGTTTGATGAAAAAAAATGTTTTGAGTTTCAGTTCTAAGTATGGGGACCCCCAAAATGTATTGTTTTTTTTTTTATTTTTGTGTGAAAATCTTAATGCGGTTCACAGAATACATCTACTTACCAAGTTTCAACATTATAGGTCTTATACTTTCGGAAAAAAGTGGCTGTGACATACGGACGGACAGACAGACAGACAGACATGACGAATCTATAAGGGTTCCGTTTTTTGCCTTTGGCACGGAACCCTAAAAATGCGTGGAGTTCCTCCGCGCGGAAGAAGTGAAACTTCGTAATGTGCAACAGTGCTTTCATATCCCCTCCATGGTAGCGTTAAACGTTTAACGCAACCTTGTTGGAAGTCCGATTAGGAGTTTCACTTCAAAAATATTTTTAATCTTATTTAAATGATAAAATTTAACGAGACACGTAACATTCAAGTTAAACGAAAACCCTCTTCACAACTCTCAACTAATTATCCTGTAGCAATCGAATTATCTTGACGTCACAGTAGTATAAAGACATGAGCTCTCTTGAAGCAATTAGCCCCACCCTAGGCTCGTGGCAGTAAAGGGAGGGACCAACCCCCCAAATCATCTTCACCCCGCGATCTGATGAAGATATGTAAATTTGTCGGATCCGTGATAGTTTGTCGTTACGATCGACCTTTTAGTTTCAGACAGAGTTTAGAATGGCCGTGCTGTATGTTTCGTTGAATATGTGGGCTCCATTTTAATTTATATGCTATTGAATTTAAGCAGTACGGCTATAAGTATGTCAAGCCATGGTTTGTTTGCCCGATTTATTGTCACAAGGTTTGTAAATGGTCCGTTTCTAAATGGTTATGTATAAACTACTAATTATTATTAATGCATTCCAGTGGTAGATTAACATGAATATAGTACTATCAGATTTAGATTCTTTTTTATTTTTATTTATTTATACAGATTAAGGGTCTCCAACAAAGGCTATACACAACTATAACTTAAGATAAAAATTCACATAAATGTCTCGGTGTACTCCCTCAATTACAGGAGACCACAGCATGCAAACGTTAGTAACAAGTTATATTAAATAGTGAAAAAAGGAATTATACGTGTAAATCAAAATGACAAACACAGTTAACCCATTGATAAACAACATTACTAAGACATAAGCAAAATACTTTTCAAAGAACACTTATATCTTAAAAGTGAAGCACTGAGGTCTAAGTTTTTAGTTCTAGACAACATATTATATTGCCTGCAGAGCCTAGGCACAGCGGCGTAATGACCCAAGTTCGATTTTGCTGAGCGAACAGAGAAAAAATTGTAGGCTCCTATCCTGGGTAGTCGTGATGGTATATTTATAGATAGGCTACTCATTAGTTCTATTATTAAATTGGAATTGATAAGAAGAAAACTTTAGAAGAGTATTAAATAGTCTATGTCACCCGGGCTTATTACGGCTATTATTACGAATCTATTGACACCTATCCACAGAAATTGTTGGCAATTTCAGTGTTTCCAACTGTTTGCAAATCTTCAGAAAATCGCCAACCTTTGTTTCCATTATGTGTCTACACGGAGTCGCCAACAATTTGAAAAACAATCGAACTAAGCGTCTCCACAGAGCCAATAAATATCTACAACAAGCGTATTCTTTTGATGTTTACCGCCAAAAACAGAAACACGGTTCCCAACATTTGTTGTCAATTTTTGTTGCCAACACAAGGAAATTACAGAAACTTTTGTCACCAACACGTGTAGACAACACAAAAGTTGCTAACTTTTGTTCGGTGGAACTCGGCTTTAGACGTTGTGGTGGAATATACAAACATAGATACACCGCAAAAAATGTTATCCTTCCTTTTGACTTCGCTGTAGTCGGGTAAAAAAACTTCATGTTAAAGGTAACATGTTTATGGTCGATAATCGATTTCAAAAATTGAAAAACTATTTCTAGACCAGTGTCGATAAGTTTTAAAACCAAAAAATCAAAGGAAAATAATTTACGGGCGATCTGAGGTCGGGAAGGGGATGGGGGGGAGGTTTTAAGGGTAAAAAACAGTTTTTCTCGATTTCCGGCAAAACTAAAAGTCCTATGGAAAAAAGTCAAATGGCAAAGTTGTAGGTAATAAAAAGATGTAAATTTTTGTATTTACACTTTTATCACATAACCTCAAAATTTATGTGAAAAATTCGAAAAACCAAGTTATTGGTTTTTTATTTACACACATCAAAAGTGTCTAGGGATCAAGCATTTTTATGCGGATTTCTTGAGATTGAGATGTGGCTTTGGCCCTGGCCTGCTCAGTCGCCAGACTTGAACCCGATTGAGCATGCATGGGATATGCTACAGAGAAGAGCTCTGCCGAATATGGAGGGTATCCAGTCGCAAGAAGACCTTTTTTTGTTGTTGCAACGAACATGGGCGGCCATTCCACAGCGTGTTTGGATGAAATCATTTTGAGTATGCCAAACCGATGTTCTTGTGTTGTTAGTGTTCGCGGTAGAAACACGGATTATTAATTGTTTAAGTTACCTAATAAAATTTTAAAGAAAACTGTTATTTCAGTCTTTTTTTCGAACTTTAATGTTAGTGGTTCAAATGTCAAAAATCTCTTTATTAGGAAAATGGCAAATTTCTTTATTAATGCAAAGGTGACTTGGTTTATCGTTACTGTGACAAACGAAAACACTTTATTTGATGAATCCTTAAAGAAAATTTTAATTAATATCAATCAGGAGAAAAGTTATTGCAAAAATATATGTTGATCCCTAGACACATATGTTGATCCCTAGACACTTTTGATGTGTGTATATCTTTTACAAATTTTTTTTCCACGAAATTTGGTGAAAACTTACCTTTTTATGTCCTAAATACGCTGTAATTTATTTGATTGGAAATATTTATTTTTTCACCTCATATTGAATTAATATCGAAAAAGCATCCTAATTTTCAATCGAAAAATCACCTGTCAAAATATCAGCTTTTTTCAAAAAATTGGTATGTTTTCTGTTCGTTGAAATCTCTACTTTCCGATGGTGAAAAAAAAAATGTTATCATAGTAAATCTTCTCAGAAAATGCAAAAAATCGAAAAAAAACTCGAATCCGAAAATTTGTTTTAATCATTATATACAATTTTGAGCTATTTATGAAAATGTACACTTTAATTACTCGAAAAACGTAAGATTACATGTTACATTGATAAAAAAAAAACAGCAAATCAAAATATACTACTTTAGTTAACAAACAAATAAGTTAATAAAATTAATATTTAGACATCTACAATATTTGGAGAAAGTCGTCGAAACTTCTTTAAATTTATGCCTATTTATAACTATTTTAAGATAACTTATATACCTGAGTGACCTACGAAAAATTTTAGCCCATCAAAAGGTATTTCATAGAGAAGTGGGGAAGGGGCTAGTTGGGTCTGGGTCTTACTACATACACACCTACTATTTCGTAGCAGCTGTGACAACCGTTAGCCTGGCCAGTATTCAAAATACAGTACAGTATACAACATCTATCTATATATATAAAAGAGTAAGGTGACTGACTGACATACCCAGAGATCAACGCACAGCCCAAACCGCTGAAGCTAGAATCCTGAAATTTTGCATGTAGGTTCTTTGTATAACGTAAGTACGCACTAATAAAGGATTTTTTGAAATTCCACCCCTAATGGGGTAAATCAGGGGATGAAAGTCTGCGTGAGCGAAGCCGCGTGTAAAAGCTAGTCGTTTATAAAAATACACGTGCACGCTGAGTTTCTTTATGATAATTGTGACAAGTTTACTTAAAAAAAAAACTATTCGAATCTGCATAGGAAGGTACCTAAATACCATCTCTATTTTTTTTCTGTATCAATCAACTCAAACATAAAAATAGTAATATTTTTTTAATTTCAAAATACATAAAAAATATATTAAAAATCTATAAAAAATATAAAAATATATAAAATATATATCGTAAATATATTTTTAATAACAAACTTTTGGCCGATTTTCATATATTTATGAATGGTAAGATTAATGTGCTTAAAATATTGTAATGAATAACGTAATCAGAATAAAGTATCTCCATTTAATAGTACGATTTACATTAATCTTATATATAAAATTCTCGTGTCACAATGTTAGTTACCATACTCCTCCGAAACGGCTGGACCGATTTGTAGGAAATTTGGTGTGCATATCGGGTAGGTCTGAGAATCGACCAACATCTGTTTTTTATACCCCATTTTTTTTTATGGCTAAACAACGTTTGCCGGATCAGCTAGTATTTATATATAATGAGATTTTCTATGACATAAATGTAATAAGCATTAAATAAATCAACTTTTAATTGAAACAAATTGCAGCAATCACATTTTTTAGATGAAATTATTTATAATGATTAAAATTTTTTTTTCGAATTCGTGTTTTTTTCGATTTTTTGCATTTTCTGAGAAGATTTACTATGGTAACATATATATATATATTTTTCACCATCGGAAAGTAGAGATTTCAACGAACAGAAAACATACCAACTTTTTGAAAAAAGCTGATATTTTGAGGGGTGATTTTTCGATTGAAAATTAGGATGCTTTTTCGATATTAATTCAATATAAGGTGAAAAAATAAATATTTCCAATCAAATAAATTATAGCGTATTTGGGACATAAAAAGGTAAGTTTTCACCAAATTTCGTGAAAAAAAAAGAAAATTGTAAAAGATAAAAATAAAAATCCAAAACTTGGTTTTTTGAATTTTTCACATAAATTTTGAGGTTATGTGATAAAAGTGTAAGCACAAAACTTTACGTCTTTTTATTACCTACAACTTTGCGATTTGACTTTTTTCCATAGGACTTTTAGTTTTGCCGGAAATCGAGAAAAACCGTTTTTTACCCTTAAAACTTCCCCCCTCCATCCTCTTCCCGACCTCAGATCGCCCGTAAATTATTTTTCCTTTCAGTTTTATAATATTCTCCTCCTTTTCTAATGGGTTTCATCCTACTATTTTTTTTTCACTTTTTATAATTTTTAAAGGCTTCTACCCTGGTCTATTCGTAAAACTAAGTATTTGAATTTGAAAGTTGTTTGAATTATTTTTTTATTTTACCTCATTCACACAACACCTGACCATCCAGGCGCGGTTCCAGGGCGGGGGTCACAGGGGACATGATCCCCCCCAAAAATCGTATCCATGTAAGTTCTTCCCTGCTACTAGAACCTGATTACCAAATATTATCACCCAATAGATTTACCAATAAAAACAAAAGATAACTATTTGTTTTTAATGTGTGCAATAAAATTGTGTATTGTGCAATAGAGCCTAATTTACTCGACTAATTTAATTGATTATATATTAGTGACCCCCCCAAAAATTTCAGGCTGCCACCGCTCCTGTGACCATCTACCCCAAACTAAGCAGAGCTTATACTATGGGTACTAGACAACTAACTTAAATACATATATTCGCTTATCAGATCTTTCAAATATGTTTATTCGCGCACTTCTTCGGAATTCTTGCGTGCGGGACAGTAAGAGATACGTTTCACGTTATTTAGCTGCTTTCAAACATGTTTCAAACCAGCTTACTGTTGCTTTAAAATCCTAGTAAAGTTAGTTGTCAATCTTAGAATTGTCAATGTAACATAGAGATTAAAAGATCTCTGTGATATAGTTCTATTTGCTGATGATACGTCACTTATTTTTAAAGTCGATCGTAAGAAAACAGTTTTTGACGATGTGAATAGGGCACTAAATGATGTATTGAATTGGTTTACAATGAATAATCTCCTACTGAATTCAAATAAAACAAAGTGTGTGAGATTTACTATGCTACATTAGATAGTAAACTACAATGGGGAGCCCAGATAGATAGCCTTGCGGGTAGACTTAGTTCGGCAGCTTATGCAGTATGGAAGGTACGTCAGCTCACTGATACGGACACAGCTAGGTTAGTTTATTTTAGCTACTTTCATAGCGTCATGTCCTATGGTATACTACTTTGGGGCAAGGCGGCTGATATTGAAACGAATTTTATTCCACAAAAACGAGCCATCCGCTCAATGTACAATTTAGGTGCTAGAGTCTCTCTTCGAGAGTTGTTTAAAGATATAGGTATTTTAACTGTTGCATCACAGTATATATTTACTAATATTATGTTTGTTAGACACAACATTAATGACTATAAGAAAAACAGTGATGTACACAATATTAATACTAGAAACAAATCTAAACTCATTGGTACCTATCATCGATTACATAAGGTACACAACTCGTTCGAAGGTCTTGGTGTACGTTTTTATAATAAAATTCCTATACATGTAATCGACCTTCCTGTAAATAAATTCAAGCTAACTGTAAAAAATTACCTTATTAGGAAAGCCTACTATACAATCAACGATTACCTAAAAGACAAACAGTCATGGGCTTAAGGTGTCATTAGAATTTAGATAGATACACACAAACTTCTTTGTCTTTTAATAAAGCTAAATATTAACAAACCATTGTTATTTGAAAGTAATGCGTGGCGATTATTATGGTAGTGATTTTTATCAGTATCTCGACTATGGTTTGTCATGCTCACTAAAATGTCATTGCTTGCGGTGTCGTCGTGGGGCGGGTCGTTTGCTTCCCTTTGATATGGCGAAGGAGATGATGGCTGGTCCATGCGTCATACTCGTGAACGGGTGCTGCTTGGGGTGACTGGTCGGCCTAGTCAGCGATTCTTTAGACAATACTATTATTCTGGTTCGTTCAACTGCAACCCTAGCCTCTTAATCCAGTCACGAATTATTTTCAACAGTAGATTTTGCAACTGAATGTAAGTGTATGTGCACTTTGTTTCTATTTTGTTCTATGTTTAATAGACTCAAACCTTCAACGTTATCACTGAGTGTTTTTTTTTGTTTGTGCGTTAGATTTTGGAGCTTTTTAATAAAAGGAATTTCAGGTTGCTCCTATATAGTTAGTAGAGCCACGCTGATTTCAGCACGAATGGGCCGGCTCGACCGGGGCGGTACTACCCTCGCACAGAAAATCAACGTAAAATGACAGCGTTCATGCTGTCGTGTTTCGTTGGTGAGTGCGAGACCGGAGGCCCAAATAGTCTAGTCGACAAGTTCCACTTGTTGACTAGACTAAAAGATGCAGCAGCATCACTAGGCCGCCATAGTGTGGGTTGCCATACTGCATTGTCTGCATTCGCAGTGAGTATAGTGACCGCCACTCTTGGATTCTGCTTATGCTTTCCATCAGGCAGAGTAGAGTCATTTTAGCGGGCCATACATAAAAAAAAAAAAAAAACAAAAAAAAAGGTGGCAACAGCTTGCATACTGTTTACCTTACATATAATACTAACACTATTGTACCTGAAAATCAGATTTTGAAAAAGAGTAGCCATGAGTTTCTTTGCCAGTGTTCTTCTCATGAGCTCTACGCATTTTGGAAACTGGAAGTTATGGATCGACACAGGCAGGCAGTAGATTTTGGTGTTTTCGCCTAACTTACCTCGACAATACAGCACATGCTGTGGCCTCTGTTTGTGTCGATCTATGATTTTTAACTATAGCTTCAATTTGACGTTCATAAGTGTCAGTTGGTGTCTTAGATGAATAAATGATTTTGATTTGATTTGATACTACCACACGTGCGCTCTTAAAGTGTTTAGAGATGCTGGAACAGCAGGAAACTGCTTAACATCAAGCGGCCATGTATGTATTTAGCAATAAGTATGTAGAAAATAACCTTGATATCTCTTGTATATACCACATCGAGAATAATTCACCAGGGACCTTCCTACTAAGGGAGCAAAGTAATGTAGTCAGTCCTTATTACCTCATTAGTTGGTCATCCACTTAAAGACTGTTTACAAACGAACGTTCTAACCGCAGCATCCCAACCGCTTCACTGCGGACATCATCCTCGCACCCACGTAGCGAAGATCATTATCTGGTACGAGAAAGTTGGGAGGAATCTAGTTAGAACCCTCTCCGCCAGCCCTCACCCCCGAGCGCACCCCACAGTAACCTTAACTTGTTATAACCAGTTTAAGCCAGTTCAGTTTAGTTGGGCACCTGCGATACAAGGCAAATACACGGTTTGTCTTGTTATCTGAATGTTCGCCATTGTTTTTGGGACATGTTCAGACTTGTTATAGTCACGAATGGTTGGAAAAGTTGTTGAACGAAGCCGTCAAGTTTAACTGTTAAAATAGTGGAAGCAGAACATTGAACGCCGGAGCCCAGCAATCAGGTGTCTCGTATGCCGCGTATCCATATCTAATCATTTTTTCATGTATAGCCCTGCCAAAATGACTCTACTCTGCCTGATAGAAAGCATAAGCAGAATCCAAGAGTGGTGGTCACCATACTCATTGCGAATGCAGACAATGCAACAATGCAGCATGGTGACCTACACCATGGCGGCCTAGTGATGCTTCTGCATCATCATCTCTAGCAAAGAATTATCGTTATCAGTTAATTGATATCATCAACTTTCCGGTTTGAAAGAGATTTAGTACCGAAATAACAAGATTTAAAAAAAAATAGTTAGCGCTTTAATAATTTTAGCTTCTCATATATATATAAAAATGAATCGCCGAAATAATTCATTTTTTTATGTGTTCGTTATTGTTAGGACAAGGTTTGTGTACAAGAAAAATTAAAAGGTAACGGGAAAGGTCATTTTTTTGTCCGCGGCTGTACACTGCCTGTGGAAAGTTGAGACAGACATGTAAATATGGCAGTTCGCCGGGTCAGCTAGTAATAATTTAAAATGAATGACATAATGCATCTGTGGAGGGACGGGTGTGTCATGTCCCTCCAACACAAAGGGAGGATCCTCCGATCAGGCGAGGTGATCATGCCTGGCGGGCATGTTGGGATGTTGTATGTATTGTAATTGGCGCGCGAACTTTCACTGCGCGATTCAGGATTGGTAGTTTCTTAGTTTCCTTCGTTACTCCGTAGTTCAGTGTAACTTCGGTAGATGGCGCTGCAGTAAATTTCTGTTGCGCTGTATGTGGAAGTCGTCACACATCTTATATACCTATGATCTGATCCCAAACTAGATGAGTCTGTAGTATGCTTAAAAGACTATTTATTAACATAGCTGCTGAAATGTTAACAAATCGCTTTCAGACAGAGAGTCATTTTCGAGCTCATTGCACATTTATTTTCCTGTTTGGAAATCGAACCCAAGACCCTAGGCTTGGCAGTCAGGTTTATCAGACTAACAAACTAATAAAATAAATCTCTCATATTTCTGTAACTTATTTCGTCCTAGCCTTTATTATTCCCAAGATTATTTGGGATCGGCTACTAGTTCAACCGGTTTTACCTGAATATCAGTTTTTCATATTTCTATAACATCTGCTGTTTGAACATGCAAAACTTTATAATCAAATATTTTACCTATTTTCTACAAACTACCCCACAGGTACATGTAAAATCACTAGGTATATATAAAACACGACCTCAACGAGATCTAGTTGGCATGTCAAGATAAATGAATAGCTTAATCTACTTATGTAAATGGTTAAGTTGGGCCAGCTCAGCGGCCGATAAGCCGCTCGATAAGCCGCCAGACGTATTGTATAGAAAATAAGATTTTAAGTGTTGGGCCGACCTTGTGGAGTAGTGTGGCTTGATACGAGATGGTTTTTTTTTATCGAGATATGTTGTCGTGTAAAGAATACATACACATTGATAAGTTTACTCGTGTAGGTGCATATTCAAATTCAAAATCATTTATTCAATTATGACACAGTGACATTTATAAATGGAAAATTGAAGCTACAGTTAAAAACCATAGTTCGACACAAACAGACGCCACATCATGTGCTGTATTGTCAAAGTAAATTAGTAGAAAACGCCAAAATCCACTGTCTGCCCGTGTCGATCCATAACTTCCAGTTTCCAAAATGCGTAGATCATTATGAGAAGAATGTGAAAGAAATGGCAAAGAATCTCATGGCCACTTTATTTTAAAAGTCAGATCTTCAGGTACAATAGTGTTAGTATTACATGAAAGGTGAACAGCATGCAAGCTGTTGCCACCTTATTTATTATCATCAATCATCATTAGAGTGCTTCGGTGGCGCAGTGGTAGCGTATGTGACTGCTGTTCTTGAGGTCTCGGGTTCGATTCCCGGGTCGGACCAAATGTTTGTATGATCTACAAATATTTGTTTCGGAGTTTGGGTGTTTTCTATGTATAATATGTATGTATTTACAAATAAAAGTATATAAGTATTTATATCAGCTGTTGTCTAGTACCCATAACACAAGCTCTGCTTAGCTTGGGACTAGATGGCATTGTGTGTTAGATGTCCGAAATATTATTATTTATTATTAACAATCTTTCGTAGCCCAATGGTTAGAAAGGAGGTATTGGCCTACTAAAGCACAGTAAAGTAATTATATATGGAATGGTTGTATGTGATTCTTATAACCTCATACAAATAAAGATAGACACATACAAGGAAACTTTTTTGTATAAAGCACTACACGGCATTTGCGCTAGGGTTGTCAGCGATGCGTACAACCCCATTGACAAGCGAACGTGTCACGCTGGGGCTTCTTACCAGGATATATTTAACCTCCCCCAGAAATACTCGTTACTCTACTGTGTACAAAGTGCGTACGAGGCAAGGAGAGTAAAAATAGTATTTGTTTTGCTTACGGCTCCGCCCGCGTGTTGTTGATTATCGCGGTAATGAGTAGCCTATGTCCTTCCTCAATAATGAAAGTATTTCAATGCAAAATTCCATTAAAATCGGTGCAGCAATTTGGTCGTGAAAGCGTAACAGACAGACACAGTTACTTTTGAATCTATACTATCTATACTAATATTATAAAGCTGAATCTATACTATTATATAAAGCTTAAGAGTTTGTTTGTTTGAATGCGCTAATCTCAGGAACCGCTGGTCCGATTTGAAAATTTCTTTCAGTGTTAGATAGCCCATTTATCGAGGAAGGCTATAGGTTATATATCATCACGCTAAGACCAATAGGAGCGGAGCACCAATGAATAATGTTACAAAAGCGGGGGGAAATTTCTGCGTTACGGGCAATAGGAGACGTAAACAAGGTTGCGTGGGTCAGCTAGTTTTTAATATAATAGTGTAGATTAGTATGGAATGATGAATTGTAGATAAGATCTACAGATCTTATCTACAATTCATCATTCCATACTAATCTAACAGTAGAAACGTCATTCATTTTATACTATGTAGGTAGACCTACATAGTATAAAATGAATGACGTTTCTACTAACTATTCACTTAGATCTTTTAAACTACTCAACGGATTTTGCAGTTTTCAGTAATAGAAAGAGTGAATCAAGACGAAGGGTTATATGTGTATCACAAAGCATATTTGAAGTACATACATGTGACAAATCAAAATTGACAACTGTTAAAAACATAACGTCAAGTATAAAGTGACAGATGTCAAGCGATATTCATTTTAAAAGTAATATTAAAATTAATTTTAAAAGCAAGAACGAAGATACTACAATATGTAATTCGGTCAATTGGTTTTGTAAAACCTCCGAGAATGTCGCCATGTACTTTTGTCGGCATTTCACTATCTGAATCTCATATTATTATTTTTTCGTCTAAAAAGAGATCTTCGTGAAGACAAATAGCAATTTCCTTATACCTCTCATTGACTATTTTGGTGAAACCATTGTATTCTAGGTTTGTTTTTTTGTTTCTCAAAAACTGCACATAGGATAACGTATTAATCTAATCCTTTCACGTTTAAACTGGTGCCCTAATTGTAATAAAATTATGAAATTATATTGGCCTTTACCGACATGCCTTATCTTAATCAGATAAAACAGCTGATCTATGAATGCCGGACACAACTAGACCGGTCTATACTTAACTGTTATTCTAATGTAACTGTTCAACCGATTACTGTAGATGTGTGAAGCAAGAGGACGACTTAACTATTGTTCTCAGCTTCTCAATTAAAACGAGTTGTTTATTTTAATTTATTACAATGTATCTAATGTGTATATAGGACAGGGACTAGTGGATTCGATATCCAGTAGCCATTGGTCACGTCCTTGCATTCACTACAAACGTTGCGCCCACCCTATCATCTAATGTCATCTTACACAGAATTGACTATGGATAATAGAAAGGTAATCTAGCTAAACTCACAAAAAAAAATTGAAAATAGATTTAAAAATTAACCAATCGATGCCGTTTAACCTTATTTATTTAAATGTACATAGACTCATCAATAAAAGCACTGGTAACTGGCCGTAAGCTGAGACCCGTTTATCAGGCGATCAGAGGGAAGCGATAGTCAAACTACGCACGTAACGATGTCGTGTACGCACATAAAGCGTTTATCTGCATCAGGCCTTAGGCGCCAAGGCGAATTGTGGATGGTACTTGTCATAAGAGGTAGCGGTTAATACAAGATCACCCAAGAAATTTGCTAAAGAATCTTTAGGTCAGGTTTGAAATTTTAGTAGCTGCAATCTTTATAAATATTAATTACTTTTTACGGCTCTAATTGTTAGTGAAAGAAACACAAAACAAGTGTAATTATACTTGTCGCTGCAATAGAGTCTTCAAACAATTATGTTATACTCATATGTAGCGTATATAATATATTTTAAAAAAATCATAACACATACATAGTTAACACCAGAAGGGCTTCCACAACGCCGGTTTACAAGAACCACTTCAATATAACAAATTCTATTATACACAGCAGCCCCGACAGACTTCGTTCTGTCAAAAGTTATTGGCCTGAAGCAGTCCAATAGCAAAAATTAATAAATGTTGTTTTTACTATTTTCCTCGCAATTTCTATGTTTTTTCTCGCCATAAGAACCTTCCTTGTGAATTAACGAAAATATTAAAAAATAAATTAACCGAATCGGTCAAGCGGACCTCGAGCTTTTTTTTTGCTTTTTCACTTAGCAACTCATTTGGCGATTCATTTTTTATTGACATAGATTAAGAACAACAAAGTAGATAAAATTTAAATATTCATCATAAATGTAAATTAATGGAAACCTAATATTAAATCAAAATTACTAAAATTACGAATAAAAATCATCCTAATAAAGGACAGTTAATTACATAATAAATGTATACCACGCCTGTAACCACTAGAAAGTAAACAAAAACTTATTAAAACCTCGACATTTGACACAATTAATTTCAAATCTGAAATCTAATAAGTATTGGTAAAGCTCATTACTACTTTGTATGATCTGCAAATATTTGTTTCGGAGTTTGCGTGTTTTCTATGTATAATAATTAATATGTATGTACTTGCAAAAAAAAGTATATATGTATTTATATCAGTTGTATAATACCCATAACACAAGCTCTGCTTAGCTTGGAACTAGACTGCGTTGTGTGTTAGATGTCCGAAATATTTAAATATTTATTTACTATCTAGATGCGAGAGGCCCAAAAGGAAATAGAGTAGCATGCAATAGGAGAGACCCATGTACAACAGTGAATTTCGATAGGCTGAGGGATGATGAGTCTCTTAGGACACAGGCTGAAAAAAAGAACGGTTTTCTTAAACCCCGCTTTCACTTGTGTCTTACAATCCCAAGATGTAATTGTCACGGCACGATTATAAAGTGTCGTTATTGTGATTACATTGTTAGTAATATTATTCGTACAAGTCATATCGTTCCGTAGTTAATACTTCGCGCTCCGCTCCGGGCTATCGTTTCCTAGTACGTAATTAATGTTGAATAACTTTTAATGCGCCGGACATTGTAGCTGTCTTTGTAAACTGATTTAAACGGTATACAAAGTTACTGTTTCTATTTATGTAGTAGTAGTATTACGTAGATTTAGCAATCCGTACTAGTATATATAATATTATAAATAATTCATTATAAATTTAGCCATGCTTCGGCATGCATGGGCCGGCTCGACCGGAGTAATACCACGGCCTCACAGACAACCGGTATGAGCGGTTGCACTGTGTTTAACTGAGTGAGTGAGGATAGCGAAGGATAACCCAACCCCTCCCCCATCCCCTTCCCCATACCCCAAAGGCCGGCAACGCACTTGTGACGCCTATGGTGTTGCGGGTGTACATGGGGGGCGTAAGCTAATCGCTTACCATCAGGCGTCTGCTCGTATGCCCCATATTCTAAAAAAAAAAAAAAAATTCGCTGGCTATCTGTTTGTTACGCTTTGACGGCTAAACCATTGAACCGATTAGGATGAAATATGGCATGAACATACTTTGATTTTTGAGGAAGGCTATAAGCTACTCTTTACCGCGATAAACGACATACACGCGGGCGGAGTCGCAGACAAATGCTAGTAATTAACTCGCATGTAGGTGCACTCTCTGTTCCCTGTCTCTCATAATCCGATGGGACGGTTAACCGACACGATCGGGGAGAAATCAGGGGCAGGACCGACAGCTTTACGTGCTGTCCGAACCCGAGACCTCTTGATCAGCAGTTGCATACGTCAACCGCAAGACCAACGAGGCAGTCTAAGGATTAACTAGCTAGCGCCATAACTAACAAGAAAAAGTTTAAAAACTATTACCTGACTACGTGGAAACATTTGATAAAATTTACATAGCCTCCTAGCCGTCTTGTGTGTGCCCACTTCGTTGGGCGTTAACCGTCCGCTTTTCTTTGACTTGATTTACAAATATTATTATTTAAAACTAACTTTTTGATCAATCATAATAAAACATGGCCTATATCACTCCTGAATAGTGTCGCTTTCTGTTAGTGAAATAATTTTCAGTATCGGATCAGTACTTCCGAATATTACCCCCTAAAAACACACAACAAAGTTAGAAGCTTTACCTCTTTATAATATTAAGTTTAGATGTCACCCGGGCCATTTTTATGAACCTATTGATAAGTCATTCCATTCATTAAAATCGGTTCTTTAGCTTAGGCGGTTCGGTGGAACTTTCAAACATACTTAGACTACCAAAACTATCAAACTTCCTTTTGGCTTCGCCATAATCGGGTATAAATAGTGTGGTGCCAAAGTTATTTAGTCAATAAATCACATGTGTACAAATAGTTTCATAGAACAGCCAAGTCGCGAGGGTCGCAAGACGATTTGCAGCAGGAAATGAACTCTAACAGAGGTAGGAGTGGCTCCGGTCGCACTCACATATACACAGATACGCTTATATATAAGTGTCACTCTTATAGTTAACTAGGTTTCGACCTAGCTGTTGTACATGATCATATTTGTATGGATTTCCCAAATTGACTGCCTCGTTGGTATCGCGGTTGGCGTGTGCGACTGCTGGTATGAGATCTTGGGTTCGATTCGCGGGTCTAACTAAATGTTTGAATAATTATAATCGGATAATGTCGGATTCGGTCGGTCGGAAGTTCGGAGTTTGGGTGTTTTCTATGTATAATATGTATGTATTTACAAGAGAAAAGTATTTATGTATTTATATCAGTTGTCTAGTACCCATAACACAAGCTCTGCTTAGCTTAAGACTAGATGGCGTTGTGTGTTAGATGTCCGAAATATTTATTTATTATTATTATTAAATAAGAAAACAGAAAAGCTCAAATGCCGTAAAAACCATAAGTTACTAGGTAAATTACATTTTTAAACCGTTTGATGTCGAGACGCTAGAGTCATGGGATCTGAGTGATTGTACTGTTTAAACTATCGAAGTAACTGATCGACAGCGTGTTTTCAATAACCTTTTTTAGACTGAATTTACTATTTATATAGTAGAATTTACCTTAAAAAGAGTATTTGTTCTTTTTTTGAAAACTAAATCTTTTCGAAAAAAATATGAAAAAAATGATCCTACATATTAATGAAAATATTCAATTAATCACAATGAAAAATGTAAAAAATAAATAGACTATCTCCAGAAAAAGAAAACGTGTTTTGCTTCAAATTCAAGTTTAATTAATAAATTGCTGTTATATATTTAAAAATGTGAGTCTTATATGTGTGTAAAATTAGGTCTACAAATTGTATTAGGTACAGTATATGACTGTCTCGTTGGTTTCGCGGTTGGCGTGTGCGACTGCTGATCATGAGGTCTCGGGTTCGATTCCGGGTCGGATCAAATGTTTGTATGATCTACAAATATTTGAGTTTGGGTGTTTTCTATGTATAATATGTATGTATTTACAAAAAAAAAGTATATATGTATTTGTATCAGTTGTCTAGTACCCATAACACAAGCTCTGCTTAGCTTGGGACTAGATGGCGTTGTGTGTTAGATGTCCGAAATATTTATTATTTATTTATTTACTTATTATTATATATGTACAAGGCAAAGCTTTCTCGAAGAATAATACTTGTAGTTGGTAAATTAAAAGTAACAACATTAAAAATGTTACCAGAGGAATTGAAATAAACTATAGCATTAGTGATATGTAAGGGTTGACGAACCTACTGTCTAAGATCTATTTTTATAAAATGTACCTACACTGTAACATGGGTAGTTCTACAAACTAAGGAATTTTTGGCGGCTCAGCCAAAATATGATAAAAAAATTGTTAAAAATATTTTTTTGGGAATGGAATACTCTTAATTGCAATTGTTTCTAGGTGGTCACTAAAAATAATTAAGATACACAATTCTTTTCTGAACAAAATTACTGTTCAAAGTGCGGAATTCTCAGGATCCTGCAGTGTCCCTCATACAAATTTTAGTTCAAAGTGCGTCGTGGTACATTTACTTCTACATTAGGGTCTTAAAAGAATCCCAAATTAATAAGTTTACTATTTTTCCTGGCTAGGTAGAACAATTACGATAGTATTTCCTTAAAAAAAAGTTGAATAAATCTTGTTTACATTTTGTCCCCACCATTTTATATCAGTATCCTGTTCGCTGTTGAATTAGCAAATATTCACTAAACTATTTGCCGTGCGTCTGTACCGTTCCGCTGAGTCGATAGTACCTACGAAAGAGACAAAGACTGTCATCTCTCTATTCTCACCTAGCACGTTGTTTAGTGAGCTGAGTGCGTTTGGCAAGTGAAGTGGTGTCATAATCAGTGGAGTTCACAGAATCCTGGTAAGATTTTTATTTACGAAATAAATAATGAATATGACTAATTTTTGCATATTGATGTGTAAGATGCTAGCGCATAGGTCTAGTTTAGGTTAATTTTTGTTGAAAGTTATAAATTAGTGTATTTATTTTATTTTTAGACAGAAATTATCAGGAACATGGCTTCAGGATCCTGTCCAATTGGTACTCAGGATACTGAGAACCGTCCAGGATCCTGAGCAGATCACAGTAAAAATATTGTTTCTGTGTAATAATAGTATTTTTTTTCACATAATATTAAACCACAAATAAATAATTTAATAAATAAATTGAACTTACTTTCGAAATTTGTTTATATACAGTTATTTAGTTTTAGTGGTGGTCTAAGTAAAAGTTTTCTTATAATTGTTTCGAAACGTGTCGGATTAAAAGTATAAAATAAACAAACATTTAATCGATCTTACAAATATTATATTTTGTTACACAGAAAAAATGACGCCAAAAAAGAAACAGACCAAAGAAGAAATATTAGAAAAGAAAAGGATAGCTGAAAAAATTGATATGAAAAGATTAAGAACGACCCTCAGAGATTAGCGACTGAAAAAGAAAAAAGAAATCAAAAGTATAAAAAGCTACGAGAATCTGGCAAAATAAACTAGTTTCTGAAATGTCGGCTCGTGAAAAAAGGCAAGCTCGCAAAAGTTGGAGGGAATGCTCAGACAAATCGTACAAAAAGAAAAAGTTAATAACTAATATGATAAACCAATTTGTTAGAGAAAATACTCTGCCTAGTTTAGATGATGAACCTGTAGGTCCTGAGTTCCGTGATCATGAACAACCTCAGCAAGTAAATTTTGAGATAAATGTTAATCAAACATTATCGCCAAAGCCAAATCCAAGATTGAAATCAGCACGAGAACGGCCACAGAAGCAGCGTCTTAAGAGAAACCAGGAGATAAAACAAAAAAAAATGCGCTAATAGTAAAATTGAACCAAAAACTTGGCAAATATAAAAAGAGGTGGCAGAGATTGAAAAAACAAAAGAAACCACTGGAGCTTAAGCTTAAAACCGCAATGAACAAACTTGCTGAAGGTAACACGGGTAGACGTCGTCAAAAAGGCTTTATTTGGTGATGTGTTGAAAAAGCAAATATCAGATAATATGTCTAATCTGAAGACTCGTCAATTACTTTTGTGCCAATTCGTGAATGCAAATAAGGCTGGGAAGTTTAAAAACAAGGTTATAATAACTTATAAAAAGATGTGAAGTCAATAAAAGCAAAAAAAGGCTGCAATGAAACAAAAAGATACTTGGTTTTTGTTGTTTTCCTAAGTTTCCTGGTGACACTCTCAGTTTCCTGTGGCTCGATTTTTTTTAAATGGCCATAAATCAAAAAATATTAAATATTTTGACTGTTCCCTTTAGGGTGAGCTAAAAGACACTGTACTCTAGTTATTATACTGAATTTCGCCACCAGAATGTATAAAAAATGTCGGGCCGAAATCAGACTCGAATTCTTCCTTAGTTTGTAGAACTACCCACATATAGTATATTGGTCATATAAATAAATTATTATTATTATCATAAATTATAAACAAAAACCTTATTCGTTTACGTTTTTACCCGACTACGGTGAAGCGAAGAGGAAGGGTATTATTGTTGCCGTTGGCAGTTTATGTATATTTGTCTGTTTCACTTTAGCGCCTAAACTACAGAACCAATTTTAATAAATGAAGGGTAATAATGGCCCGGGTGACACAGGCTATATAAAATTTATCAAAAATGTTTTCGTAGTAGTAAAATATCTAAAATACTTACGTTCTTAAACCAATTACCGCTCGCGTCACCGCGTCACCGACATGCTGACGTCACAAAACTTCTTTGGTCGCGTTGAGCACTTTTTGGTAGGGGAAAATCTTATGACTTCGCATCACCGCGTCACCGACATGCTAATGTTTGATGTTGATAGCTTTAAATTAAACATGAAATTTCTAATTTTTTTTTTTTAATTCCTATTTTCAAAGGACACAGCAGTCATCTTGTAGAGATATGACATAACTCAAATAATATACATTACTAAGTAAGTAATGGATACTCGTCTGCATACACTGGTAGCCAAGTAATTCACGTTGCTTGAGAGATTCGTAAACGAAAACACAAAGAGCACAAGGTACATAAGTACAAACATCAATATTTACTGCACTCAGTACGTCTTTGACATCGTCAAAGAGCTTGCCGGACAGCCAGTGGAGAAAATCGACTAATGCTAGATGTACTCCTTTAGTCGGAATAGCTCTTTTATTCATCCGTTTTACACTGAAATGTACTATTTATGTAGCTAATAGACGGTACACAGTAGGTACTTATAGCATAGCTATTTGTATTTCAAATTGAGAAAATACTTCTAAGATTTATTTTTCAATAGAAATTGATAAATTATTACTTAATCATTTTAATAGTTTTCTGATAAAATTATTTTTATATGAGCATTCCAAAGTGACTCTACTCTGCCTGATGGAAAGCATGAACCAAGAGTAGTGTCACCATACTATGGAATGTGGACAATGCAGCATGGTGACCCACACTATGGCGGCTTATTGAGATGCTTCTGCGTCATTGGACCTCTGGTCTCGCACTCACCAACGAAACAAGACACCCCGAATACTGTCATTTTAGGTTAGTCTTCTGTGAGAGGGTAGCACCGCCACGGTCGAGACGGCCCATTCGTGCTGAAATCAGCGTGGCTCGACTACCTTGAAAGTGTGGGAAAGTAGAGTGTACAAAAGGGTGAGTAAGGTTTTGAACAAATATAATATAGGAAAAGCTTTGAAATACAAGTTAGAAAGATACAATATATTTAATACTTGTATTTTGAAGCCTTTTCCTTTCATCATTAGCCGATCACTTGTCTACTGCTGCCGACTATCAGGTCTTGGACAGTCGGGTTCATCCTCCAGCTGTCATTTTATCGTATTTTTCTTTACAAAGTTACAAAAATAGATAACAAAGGTCAGTTTATAGCAAAAGTAAATAACTCAAAGATTTTTATTAATTAGATTCGCTTTATTTTAAGCCAGTGACATTTTTAAGTACGTCTAAAGTCGAGTTATAGAATCGATGTAATATACAATACTCCGAAGTCAATCAATCATTAATTAAATCGGAGATGATTACCCTACTAATATTATAAACGTTAAAGTTTGTAAGTATGAATGTTTGTAACTCTTTCACGTAAAAACTACTGAACGGATTTGAATGAAACTTTACAGTAATATAGCTTATACATCAGAATAACACATAAGCTACTATTTGCAGCGATAACCAACGTATATGCGCGGGCAACAACTAGTTGGAACATAAAATACTTATATCTTTTTAACAGCTAAAGCTACACACATCAAAAGTGTCTAGGGATCAAGCATTTTTACGCGGATTTCTTGAGATTGAGATGTGGCTTTGGCCCTGGCCTGCTCCGTCGCCAGACTTGAAGCCGATTGAGCATGCATGGGATATGCTACAGAGAAGAGCTCTGCCGAATATGGAGGGTATCCAGTCGCAAGAAGACCTTTTTTTGTTGTTGCAACGAACATGGGCGGCCATTCCACAGCGTGTTTGGATGAACTCATTTTGAGTATGCCAGACCGATGTTCTTGTGTTGTTAGTGTTCGCGGTAGAAACACGGATTATTAATTGTTTAAGTTACCTAATAAAATTTTAAAGAAAACTGTTATTTCAGTCTTTTTTTCGAACTTTAATGTTAGTGGTTCAAATGTCAAAAATCCCTTTATTAGGAAAATGGCAAATTTCTTTATTAATGCAAAGGTGACTTGGTTTATCGTTACTGTGACAAACGAAAACACTTCATTTGATGAATCCTTAAAGAAAATTTTAATTAATATCAATCAGGAGAAAAGTTATTGCAAAAATATATGTTGATCCCTAGACACATATGTTGATCCCTAGACACTTTTGATGTGTGTACTTTTAACATTTGCTTTTATGAACGCTCTTGCATTACTGGTATAAAACCCAGGTTCCCATAGGATTCGATCTCAGTAAAGATCCCACGACACTGACCAAACACTAAAATAGTTCAGGGTCAAAAAGACCAAGAGTTCAAATCTGCCGTGGTCGAACAAGGGGATGCTGCATCCAACTTAATGTATGCACACACCTTTACTTCAAAAACCAACTTATTATAACCCCTTCAGAAATTAAAATCATTCAAATTTGAAATCTACGTCGTTGAGATAAGGCTTGAAAATTTTATAATAGGTGGTTAAACATAAGTTGGTCACTTACTCAGCACCCTTAATTTGTCCAGTAATAACCGGTTTCTACACAATAGTAAGGCCTATTAACATAACTCCTTGACCGGACACAACTGAATACTTATTAATATTTATAATTTGTGTATCTGTTTAAATTTTATCGACAACTGTTAGTTATTTCAGTGGTGTCGCCGTGACTGCGTGTGTGTTTGAAATCTTATCCCAAGAGATAGAAATACAACATGCTGTACCTATATGAACCTCACAAGATTGAACACTCTGTATAAGGGTAAGTGTTTCTTTTGTCTACTTTTAAAGGCATATGTTCTAATTATTCTTTAAATGACTCATTCGTTTCCTGAACATTTTTATATTCCCACAAGATTTTGTGTGTTTTTGTATGTATGTTACTTCTTCACGCTCAAACAGCCAAACCAATTACCTGACAATCTTGATTACCACATAGTCTTTTAACACTTTTTATCTCGAAAACGTGTAGTGTTGCCTTAAGATGATAAATCGCGAGTAACATCGCGGGATGAAGCTAGTTTTTACATACATGCATTTCATACTCACTTGAATGTCGTCTTGAACGAGCTTATTTCGTTAGTGATTTTTATTTAAAATGTTAAAAGTATTTGACACCAAAGAAACAGGTGGTAAGCAAATCGAGCATTGCTTATCACCGAGTGAGTGAGGGAAAACAGTTCAAACTGTAATCTCTGGGCGGCCGTGTCTCTTTACTGCTAGATTCCACGACCAACGGTACTCACTTACCATAATGTGGTCCATCAGCTCTTTTGCTTCCTATACCACTTAGAAAAAAGTCGAAATGAGAACCTCCTCCTGTTTTTAAATCAGTTAAAAAACAAAGAAAATATTTGTTTAAATATATACCTACACGCTCATGAAATACTATAATTTTATTTCGTCATTAAAAATGTAACTTCATATTAATGCTGATAATACCAACAACATCACATATAAATAAATGTAGGTATCCACTACACTACATGGGGTATGTGTATATATTTATTCTCACTACCCCACTACATACCTCTGTACCACGATATCTACTTATTGGATATCATAATAGACAGCTATTTCGTACACCAACACATCAAAACGCAACATCGATTCTTCGCCACGTTGTATCCCATCACTAAAGAGCCAATAAATCGATAAACGTCGCGCGGACCAGCCGTCTCATCACTAATTTACAATTTTATGGCTTGTGGGATCGAGTGGGGGTGTGCGGGGGAGGTAGGTCGCTACTCCATTAGTGGAGTTTGAACCCCCCGCGTTGACCGGTTAACCCTACGGGACTGACCGCAGAAAAATATAAGTTTTAGCTAAGATTTTTCGTTTGTATAACATTTCGTTAAAATACTTGTCCTCGAGGAATAATAGTGCTCCCATTCTCACCATAAGCATACGTTCTTTGATTTAATAAGATGGTTGATTTACTTCTCGATTCGTTTCTTCTGTAGTTCTTTTTGACTGAACGATTCAACATTTGTGAATATTTAGACTGTGCCAATTAGAAATACTTTGGCTTTTACAAAACATTCATGATAAAGTTTACAAATGTGATTTAGATCAAAAATACCGTTTAAAATTTCTTTTGAAATCTTTGTAGGCGAGTTACAAGGAATCGTCTATTAAAATTATCCAAAACTAAGTAAAAAATCACTATTAGTCTCAGAAAATACACACATCAAAAGTGTCTAGGGATCAAGCATTTTTATGCGGATTTCTTGAGATTGAGATGTGGCTTTGGCCCTGGCCTGCTCAGTCGCCAGACTTGAACCCGATTGAGCATGCATGGGATACGCTACAGAGAAGAGCTCTGCCGAATATGGAGGGTATCCAGTCGCAAGAAGACCTTTTTTTGTTGTTGCAACGAACATGGGCGGCCATTCCACAGCGTGTTTGGATGAACTCATTTTGAGTATGCCAAACCGATGTTCTTGTGTTGTTAGTGTTCGCGGTAGAAACACGGATTATTAATTGTTTAAGTTACCTAATAAAATTTTAAAGAAAACTGTTATTTCAGTCTTTTTTTCGAACTTTAATGTTGGTGGTTCAAATGTCAAAAATCCCTTTATTAGGAAAATGGTAAATTTCTTTATTAATGCAAAGGTGACTTGGTTTATCGTTACTGTGACAAACGAAAACACTTTATTTGATGAATCCTTAAAGAAAATTTTAATTAATATCAATCAAGAGAAAAGTTATTGCAAAAATATATGTTGATCCCTAGACACATATGTTGATCCCTAGACACTTTTGATGTGTGTAAATAGCCTTTCTTTTAAATTTTACTGCACGGTTGGCCTAGTGGTTTAAGCGGTCGCCACGCCGCTTCCTACTGCGCCAAGTGTTTTGGGTTCAAATCCCACATGGGACAGCACTTTGTGTGATCCACAAATTGTTGTTCTGAGTCTGGGTGTTCTTTGTGTCCGTTTCATGTATGTTTGTAAAAGTCTCCCGCCACACAGGATGTATATTCCTATTGCGGGAGTTGTCTAAAAAAGAAAAAAAAAGTTGACAACTTAACATAATCCTGTACGCCTTTTTGAAGTTAAAACTTCTTTAGCCGCGTTGAGATCTTTTTGGTAGGGGAAAATCTTATGAGTTCGCGTCACCGCGTCACCGACATGCTGACGTCACAAAATTTCTTTGGCCGCGTTGAGCACTTTTTGGTATGGGATTAGCGTCACCGCGTCACCGACATGCGATATTTGATGTTGATAATTTTAATTTAAACAATATGAAATTTATAATTTACATTAATTTTACAAATAAAATTCTAAATTATAAGTTTTCACTTCTATCGGCAGTCCTTATGACTGCCATTTTTTTTAAATATTTTATCGATACGCCAATATAATTGTTATAAGTATATTTTTAAATCAATACGCTTTGAATTAATTTGTGTTCTTAAATAAATACGATTCGAAATGCATTGAAAAATATTGAAGAAAAAGATTGACACATTATTACATCAACTACCTTACAGTTCACTGCTGGACATATACCTTAGTCCTTAGAAAGGAGAAGGAGATTATAAAAAATACGATTTTTAAAAGATAGTTCGTAAGAGCCAAAATAATCTAAAATGAGACAGTTGTCATGTGTCAACATACATAAAGAAACATCAATAATAACATTTTCAATTTTTCATAATGTTTTTATTCCAATGTGTAATTCATAACCTCCTCGTGAATTCTGTTAAAAATATCTGTGAGGTTAGAAAGTATTATTTTTAAAACAATAAATTAGTAGACTTGATGAGATATTTAAAATCAGTGCTTAGTAGGTAAATAATCAAGCGGAAATAAATAAGTTATTGAAAGACTAATAAGAAAACTATGTACGTGTTAAATATATGTTAAATATCGAATTTAAACAACTCTTTTTTTAAATTGATAAAGAACAAAAAATTACAAAACTACCTACTTATCTATCGGTTTGTTTACGTCATTTATATACAACAGATGCAAACTAAAATATATCATCAATCCACGACACCGCATTAGATACAGACAGAAAAAGAAACACATTAAAAACATACATATGAAAAACCATTTTTAATACCTTGATATGCAAACGGTACAAATTCACGCCTCCCGACAAGAAACGCGTGCAAAGGAGAAAGGACAAAACTGAGACGGGACAGAGAGGGAGATCTTTAAGATACGTTGTCATGACAACCGGCACGCACACAACCAGAGCTAACGATAGTTGCCACCCACACATACAAACTTTAGGTATTAGGAGAATTCGACCCGACCCCCAAAGTTTCAGTTATTAAGCAAATGCTTCGTAAACATTTTGGGTGGGCACCTTTACTTTCGCACTAAAAATAGGACGGCAGGGCTTAAAGCTTCAATTAAGTAAATGTATGTAAAGTTGCTTTGTTCGAATCTAGACGGGACATTGGATTTTTATTGGTGTGGAAAATGTCATAATTGTAACCACTTCATTGGGTGATAATCTTTTGGAAAATATTTTGTTACACGTTCGACTCTATATACGTTAATATTAAAGGTTATTTTATATTGGCATATTTGCAACTTGATAAATTGCTTGCAAAGTACAGTTACGCACATATACTTAACGCACGCACTTACCCACAGTAAATATTCAGCAAGTAGATTTTTTTAATTAATAGAAGATTATGACACCCAACAAATGATTTGGTTCACCAGATTGCATTGCATACTAACCCTTTTAAAGGCAATTAGAAACAAATTTCCAGTAAAATAAAAAGACTGGATTCCTAACGTGTAGCGAAACCATAGACGCGAGAGTACTGGAAGATAAATTACCCTCCCGCTAACGACTTTGCCACTACTTTTAACAACTAAAAATGGCCACCTATTTACTAGAGTAGGTATGACGGGCTTCGAAATATTTAAGTACACGAATTTAACATAACTCGTGGACAAATATCTTTGCTTCATGTACTAACAAAACGATCGGAATAAAACATTAAATGAACAAGTTACACTCCGAGGAATGCTATACGTCAAGTCAAAATATGATTTCGTTTTCAAAAATGTCTTGAAATTTAGATTATACATTTTTATCTATAAATATTCATCCTGGATTATTTTCAATTAATTTTGCTTATTTTCAGAATTCCTATGTAATGATTGTTTTCATGGTTTAACTAGTCACTCGGTTATTAAATTTTGTCTACACTTTTGAATATGAGACAAAGGCTATTTATTTTATTATTTTTATTTATGTATTTATCTTATAAAAAGAGAAGAGTTACATAATATTAACGTGACAATTGACAGTCATATCGTTCATGGTGATCTCATACAAACAATCTTTGTACGGATATTATAATAAAATAATTTGATTTTGTTGCTTTGTTGAATATAATGAATTGATTTGATCTACCTCTACAGGTTGTTTTGTTAGATCAGTGACTAGTATCTAAAAACCCTCTGTTATCAGTTTACCAAATACTGCCTATGGTAGACATTGGCAGTAGTTGGTAAACAATAGGGTACTAATATTACAAGTATTTACCAAAACGTGTTCTTATTACTGCAATAAAAAATTACGCAGATTTTTTCAAACGTATTATACACACAACCGCATACTTATAATATTGTATACACACACAAATTAGCTCAAATTACATTCGAAAACGAAATTTGCCATCTGTTTTTACTTCTACATCTCAGCTAAATTTTCTCCATCCTACACTACACTTACAAGATAACTACCTACCCACTCCGCTCTAATAAGACCCGCTCGACCAGAGGCTTAAGTTGGCATCCTTAATTCACCCCCTCCACACCCCCTCCCCCTAAGACATATTTCATCGGAACTTCCAACTGGGGAGAGCAGTAGAACTTTACGTAATATTTCACATGTAAATAATATACAAGGTACGTGTAAAACGGTTGTGAACGCGCTTGTACTAAATGTAGCACTTTGGTTACACTGTCTTTGATTTAGTACTGAGCTTCAAGTGTGTTTAATATTGTATAAGAACATTTGTACAGTCACCGATATAAATGGTTACAAATGTTTGTGTAATTATTAACCATTATCATTCGCCTGCCTTCTTCCACATACATTTTATATTTTTTTTATTAGACTTATACACTGATGTATCAATTATGATAAGGAAATTGGATAGGGTTAGGGCCTTATAGTATGTATATGTATATTTATATAGTAACTAAACTTCTAGACTTATAACGTGGGAGAACCATGCTTCGGTTTGCATGGGCCGGTTCGACCGGAGTGATACCACGGCCTCACAGAAAACCGGTATGAAACAGCGCTTGCGCTGTGTTTCACCGAGTGAGTGAGGATACCGGATGCTCATATCCCTACCCCTCCCCCCATCCCTTCCCCATCCTCCAAAGGCCGGCAACGCACTTGTGACGCCTTGGGCGGCGGTAATCGCTTACCGTCAGGCGATACGTCTGATCGTTTGCCCCCTATACTATAAAAAAAAGACTATTTAGATTCAATTAAATTTCGAATTTATAAATTCGAAAGTAGCTCTGTCTGTCTGTTATGTTTTCACGGCTACACCGCTGCACCGTTTTCAATGACATTTGGCATGGAGATACTTTAATTCTTCAGGAAGGACATTAGGGTACTCTTAGAAAGTAAACCACTACCTCCGGTTAAGCAGTAACCAACCGCTAAATCATTAGGCCCGTCAACAGATTAATATCATAACTACTAATATCGGTGATGGTGCAACTATCCTTACCACTATCAGCACTAAACAAACGGTCATCAATAAGTTGAGTCGTTAGCGCTCGTATCGGAGCCTTGCAAGTTTTAATGAAAGCCTCTACAAACACCCTGTACATAATGTTTACTACGTAGGTATGTAGTGTCAAACTAGGTGCTTGCTGTGAGTCTGCTTGCGATCATAATATGTATTTGAATAAATTTCCCAGAACATTTTTAGGGCTGTAAAATGTATACAAGAGTATTCAATGGCACTTTTTAGAGCAAGACTTTTTTTTAATGTTGGTATTTTTCAAAACTTATTAAGACCCTTTAAACCTCTAGCATCATCATTATTGTTTGCCGAATATTGCAGTAAATAGTTTCGGTTCAGAAGAAAAAATAGCATTGGTTATCTTTTTAAGATCGATAATTTTTGCGGCCAATGTTACAATAATCGATAGAAGTAAAAAAAAATATAGAAAGGAATTTTAAAGACGTTACACATATAAAAGAACATATTACATAACTAACTTACTTTAAAAATCTCAAATTCAAATTATAATTTCACATTTCATTTCTATACAATCTACATATTCCTTCTTAATTTAATTACCTACTTATTTTTTCCCTTAAATCATAATGGCTGACATTGATCATCAAATTTCCAAATTCAATTTTCAGAGAAGCCATAGACAAACTTACACAAAACCGTACAAGTCCATATACATACCCACCTATTACATCTAAAGGTATACAAAAGGCGATAGTTCGTAGGCAAAGGGTGCGGGGGTCGGGGGCGCGGGTAGAATTACCACAAGATTGCTCCCATTCTTTACCCTTAACCCTTAGAAGGTACCCTGAATTTGAAACCTTGCGTGAGATAATTTAATTAATTATTCTGATTTCAAGTGAAACGACTACCTTTGTAGTTGATATTCAGTATCATAGAATAGTCAATTTGTTCGTGAATTATTTTTAAGCATTGTGGTTTTAATATTCATGTGGAAAAGAGCTTATGTCATACTGTACCACACTGGCCAAGAGTACCTTAAATGTAAAAAAAAATGTTTTAGTTCCTTTTAGACTTAACACTTAAATGCTTTACAAATGGTTTAAAAAATGGCACAATAAAGAAATATAATAGTTAAATAATTAATAGAAAATTATATCTAGACATAACAAACGCGCTTTCCATAGGAAACGATAATACTCTTTGTTTGTAAGAAGTCTCGTTAACTATAATTGTTCAAAAGGAGCTTAGTTGTTAGAAAAAGCCTTTGTAGAATTATTTCAAATCCAAGTTTAATCCTTTTTCGAAGGGTACTTTCGTCCCACATTTCCACTAATTAGACAAAGCTCAAACACAATCGAAGTAAACCAATCATCTGAAGACAATTTTCCACTTTTTTCACAAGTAGGCCAGCGAAACTTGGGCGCCACTAGGGATTAAACTTTTATATTCAACGACATGACGACGACACGTGATTCGACATCCGATTTTTAACCCCCGACGCAAAAAGAGGGGTGTTATAAGTTTGACGTCGATGTCTGTCTGTTTGTCGTGTGTGTCTGTTTGTGGCATCGTAGCTCTCAAACGGATGGACCGATTTCGATGCAGTTTTTTTCATTTGAAAGCCAGTTTCTTTGTGATGGTTCTTAGCTATGTTTGGTTACTATCGGTCTAGCATTGTAACAGTATCAGCTCTTTCCCAAAATTATATAAGGCATTTTTGGCATTTGCGTAGAGGGTTTTTTAAATCTTTAAATTAGGCTTGGTCGTTAAGATTTTAATATTTATATTATAAATTCGTAGCTCTGATTGTCTTAATACCTAGTGTCAACGCGTTTCGTAAACATAAAACACTACATACTTCGTTCTACAACTACACTATCATTTTTAACAATCTAACAAGTCTGCTCAGTTTTGTCAGTTACGACCACTAGCTACTGAGAAAACAATCAATGAATATTGAATATAAATAAATGTATTATATTTATGACCAGCCGCTTTAGCCAAGTTGCAAGTGTTTCGCGATTCCCTTCGTATAACCGCTAACACCTCTATTCTGTCATCTTATTGGCTACTATTATGTATTAACCACGTGACTTCACGTTGAGATGACGTTATTTCCATACATTTGTTATTTTTCTACTATTGTTAGCTTTATAGAATGTCAACTTGACTAGGCATGTTGAGAGCTCTTCATCATATTAAAAAAAACACTAAATACTATATGTCACATACATATGAGTAAATTCGAGGAAAAGTTCCGATTTAAGTAATCAACAGGAGTCGTATCGTACCCGTTAACACTAAAAAGCTCGTAGGGTTGGTACCTCCGGCTTTCTATGCTCGAGTGAAGGTTGTTCGAGCTAACACTCAAGGAAATTGGGTCATTTGTCCCTTCGGCCGCTAGTGAGCACTTTGTTTAAACCCACTCCGTTTTTGTGCCAGCGTGATTTCAAACCGGGTAATGGCCTTGAATATAGTAATATCGCGTTATATTGTACTCACTTGTACTTATTTGTATCCGTATACTCGTACTTTTGAGTAAATATTTAAAAAAAAATCTTACAAAATAAATATCAATTACACATTCCTTCTTAATTTGATCTAAACAAGCTAAATGCTAATATTGGATGAGAATATATAAAGAGTCTTCGAATCCGTTGACATTTAATCGAAACATTGATACCAGGAACGATGGTTCGTTTAAAAGTATGAAATAAAAACTATCAATAATTAGCTGTAAGATTATAATATAGTCCTTTCACACACAGAACATTTAGTTACAACTCGCTGAGCCCCGCGGTGTTACCCGTGGTTGTTCTAGTGAAACTACAACAATAACCGCGTATAGCACCGCAAGGTGGAGCTAGTCTAAAAAAAAGTAGCCTAAGGTACTCCTTATGTCATCAGCTATATGCCAGTGAGTGTCCTATTAAAACCGGTTCAGCCGTTCTAAAGATTATCTGGAACAAACAGATGGACAGATAAAAATCTTTAAAAACATGTTTTGATGTAAGCACTGTGTAAATTCTTTCATATGCAAGCGAAAGTGAAAGCTATAAATGTTAAATTGCAAACGGACACTTTTATTTCTTTGTATAGATATAAAATGTGTACGCAAATATAGTTATATCTCCTTAATAGTTTCTGTACTATCCTAATATCGACCCATCATAATTACACCCTTACTTACACATAGACATTATATGTATACAACAAACAATTTAATAATGTTCTTAGCACCCCCTAAGTTTAAGAACACCCCCGGTCTTAACCCCCGCCGGGTGTGAACCCGCCTTAAAACTGAGGGGGTTAATTTCACCCCTTGATATTAGTTGAAACCGAAGTAATCTTAGAGCCCATCTGCGTCGCTTGTTTTAATGGTGTAAGGAATATTGGTGCCAATTTTGAAGCCAACAAAATTGAGGAGTAAATGACATGTTTTGCGATTTTGAATTTTAATTCTTTGTGTTTGAGAATATTTTTCAGTACCGGGTGAATTACTTCTTTTGAGTATCTACTATCGTTTTTTTTTTTTTTTTTATTCCTATTTACTTTTTGAAATTATTTTATTACTAAAATTATTAAGATTTTTAGTGCCTCATATTTTATTCATTTAGTGTTTACCACTTCCAGTGACTTCGCTCGCGTGGTTATTTCTTATTTAGCGTTTCCAACCTTAGACCAGTGTCGATAAGTTTTAAAACCAAAAAAAATAATAGTAGAATGAAACCCATTAGAAAAGGAGGGAAATATTATAAAAATGAAAGGAAAAATAATTTACGGGCGATCTGAGGTCGGGAAGGGGATGGGGGGGGGGGTTTTAAGGGTAAAAAACGGTTTTGAAAAAAGTAAAATGGCAAAGTTGTAGGTAATAAAAAGATGTAAACTTTTGTATTTACACTTTTATCACATAACCTCAAAATTTATGTGAAAGTTTCAAAAAACCAAGTTTTTTGTTTTTTATTTTTATCTTTTACAATTTTCTTTTTTTTTGGTGAAAACTTACCTTTTTATGTTCCAAATACGCTTTTACACGCGGCTTCGGTCACGCAGACTTTCATCCCCTGATGTACCCCGTTAGGGGTGGAATTTCAAAAATTTCTTTCTTACTGCTCACTTGCGTTATACAAAGAACCTACATGCAAAATTTCAGGATTCTAGCTTCAGCGGTTTGGGCTGTACGTTGATCTCTGGGTATGTCAGTCAGTCTGTCAGTCAGTCACCTTACTCTTTTATATATATAGATGTTGTATACTGTCCTGTATTTCGAATACTGGCTAGGCTAACGGTTGTTACAGCTGCTACGAAATAGTAGGTGTGTATGTAGTAAGACCCAGACCCACCTAGCCCCTTCCCCACTTCTCTATGAAATACCTTTTGATGGGCTAAAATTTTTTGTAGGTCACTCAGGTACACACATCAAAAGTGTCTAGGGATCAAGCATTTTTATGCGGATTTCTTGAGATTGAGATGTGGCTTTGGCCCTGGCCTGCTCAGTCGACACTGACTGAGACTTTTGATGTGTGTATATAAGTAATCTTAAAATAGTCATAAATAGGCATCTACGCATATAATTTAAAGAAGTTTCGACAACTTTCTCCAAATATTGCAGATGTCTTATTAAATATTAATTTTATTAACTTATTTGTTTGTTAATTATAGTAGTATATTTTGATAAGCACATTTTTTTTTATCAATGTAACATGTAATCTTACGTTTTTCGAGTAATTAAAGTGTAAATTTTCATACATAGCTCAAAATTGTATATAATAATTATGACAAATTTTCGAATTCGAGTTTTTTTCGATTTTTTGCATTTTCTGAGAAGATTTACTATAGTAACTTTGTTTTTTTTCACCATCGGAAAGTAGAGATTTCAACGAACAGAAAACATACCAACTTTTTGAAAAAAGCTGATATTTTGACGGGTGAATTTTCGATTTAAAATTAGGATGCTTTTTCGATATTAATTCAATATAAGGTGAAAAAATAAATATTTCTAATCAAATAAATTACAGCGTATTTGGGACATAAAAAGAGAAGTTTTCACCAAATTTCGTGAAAAAAAAAAGAAAATTGTAAAAGATAAAAATAAAAAACCAAAAACTTGGTTTCTTGAATTTTTCACATAAATTTTGAGGTTATGTGATAAAAGTGTAAATACAAAAGTTTACATCTTTTTATTACCTACAACTTTGCCATTTGACTTTTTTATAGGACTTTTAGTTTTGCCGGAAATCGAGAAAAAACGTTTTTTACCCTTAAAACCTCCCCCCCCATCCCCTTCCCGACCTCAGATCGCCCGTAAATTATTTTTCCTTTCATTTTTATAATATTCTCCTCCTTTTCTAATGGGTTTCATCCTACTATTATTTTTTTCACTTTTTATAATTTTTAAAGGCTTCTACCCTGGTCTACCTTGGAAATGAGAAACTTTCATACAACCGTTCATTCTTTATGTTACCACGTAGGGGTTAAACTTTAAATGACAATAGTTTTTTTAACTATTCGTAAGAAACTAGTAAATATCCAAACTGTTGTTAAAAGGAAAAGTGCTTATAGGTAATTTTTTAGAAAAATAAAAATCTATATAATATCAAATACGTGAAGCAAAAACTTTGTACCTTTTTTTACAAAAATAATGCAAACGAAGGAGTATAAAAGGCACAGTTAAATTTATATAGAGCATGGAATAACAATTATGGCATTCCGACGAACGACATGACGTCATCATCGCTGTCGCTGGTTCTGGTTGGTTTCTTTCGTGTTATGTTGCTATTCGCTGGTTCTGATTGGTTAATTTCGTGTCATGTTGCTATCACGTGGTAACTGGATAGTGACGTCACCTCAGGGAGCTCTCTGAATTCGAGAACTTGCTTTCTTAGACCATGATATAGAGGAGGAGTGCACTCCTTAAGAGAGAGAAAGCTTAATTTTTTTTAAATTAATTATGTTCGAATTTTGATCACTGGGCGCCCACAAGTTTATGTAAATAAATAAATAATAATATTTTCAATAGTCTTAAAATAACTGACCGTATGTACATATAATCGAGATCAGAAAACAATGGACTAATGGACTAATACCAAATCCAACCAGAAATTATATTCAAAAACATAGACACAATACAATGTGTTTTGTTAAACATAAAATCATTAAGGCTCAATCTAATCAGCTAATCAAAAATCTTTTACATTGTGTATGTATAGTCATAGTGTATAGTGTACCAGTGGCCAGTCTTCACGTAGCACATAACTAACTTGTTTCATTCAAGCTATTATATTCTCTGCGCGGTTACGAACAACCAACTATAAGTTGCTAACTTTGTATAAGGCCGTATGCATATAGGCTTCCCTAGCCTATTTAAATAAATAATATTTTGGGGCGAAATTCAATTTACTTAAAACGCATTAAGAAGTTCCAAAATTGAATTTATAAAAAAAACAAATGCCGCCATTTTTCCTGTCAAGTATCTGACATGAATATGACAGAGAGAAAATATTTCGTTCTTTCAAATCCAATCGAAAAAAAAAGATTGGTTATATGGTACCTATATGACCTATATCATAATTACCTCAGATTACTAAAGAAAGCCAGATAGACCGTAAAGAATACGAGAATGAATCTACAAAGTAAATATAAATTAGAAAGCGAATACATTCTCGCGGCAGTATTTGACAAACCGCCATATTGTGTACACGTCACGAGTGATTTTTAATTTTATTTTCAAAATGCCGTCTTGCGACATTAAACACTGTAAGAGTAATTCCCAAAAACAAAAAAATAAGATGGAATATCTTTTCACAGGTAAATACAGATTATTTAGTTGCTATAATTATTTATTCACCCGATAATTATATTGTTGTGTCGGAACACAAAACCTCACCCGTAGTTCGACTGTGATGCCAGTTTTTGTCTATTTTTTTTCCCTTCAATTAGGGAAATTACTTATTAGTCCAGACATAAGTAAACCTCATTTCTATATTAAGGGACTTGGTGATTACACTACGATTACACTACATAGCGAAATGGGAAACGAATTCTCGAAATTTAAACGCAAAACGACAATATTACAAAAATTTTGTGCAAAGTAAAGGTTGCTGAGAGTTTAAATAGTATGTAAACATAACTGAATTAAAAACCATAACATTTAAAGTTTTTAATATTAAAATACCCTTTTTTCAATCTTCATATTTAAAAAAAAAGGGACTTTTTTACTGTTTATGGTATCATTACACGCACACAGATGTGCGTGTTCCTACAGTGTCGACGCCGGCTGCACGCACACTAAAATAATCAATCGGCGTCATGTTATTTGACAAGAATGTTCCATCTGGATTTCTTTAGTAATCTGAGATAATTACTATAATATTTTTAGACAGCCTGCATATAATTAAAGACAAGTGTAAGTAATAGTAATAATTTAGGGGTATTTAACTAGAACACATATTTACCACTTACAGTCAATAAACGCTATTTGGCTTTTGAGACATGGACATACAGTGCTTTGAGTTGAATTAACTTAAATAAACCAAACAGTGCAGTATGTTGCTACTATTACACGCTTTCTGAATTTTGTAGAGAATATTCTAATTTGTATGTTTTTTTTTGGCAGTTTTCATTCTACTTAGTTTTTAAAATCATGTAAATAATTGTAATCTATATTGAGATACTAGTACTCCATAAATATATCCTATGCCAAAAGATAACGTTTCAAACTTAGTTATTTTGGATTATTTATGTATAAAGAAAACAATTACGCAAAGTAAATACAACTGCTTCATTAAAAAAAAACAAATTAGGAACTTGTTTGGAATTCTAAATTCAAAACATTTAGCAGAACACACTTCAATTTAAAGTTGTAAAGAGGCATCTCATCAACGAACTGAGAAGGTTGTTTTACAAAGAGAGGACCGAGTACGAAATTTAAATCCTACCCGCAGCTGCGGAATAGAACGGACCTTAGAAACAAACAAATCGTCCCGCTCCGCCTCGCGAACGCTCCTACCTCACCCCCTCGCTCGCCCAACAGGGCGCACAAGCGAAACACGAATGGCCGCCTTATACGACCACATCTTACAGGCCCCAATTCCTACTTCCTTTCCATTACACAGCCAGCGCTGACTAAACATAATCGTCGAACTTCCTTACGACTCTACCCTTCCGGCCAACTGCTCGCAAATCTAATTCAAGCCAAATAAAACTTTAACTCGTAACCTACAGAGTCTAAAATATCAAAGTAGGTAGTAAATTCGCCCATCAATACTTATTGCTCGATTTTATACTGAAACAAGTGTAAAACTAAGTCTATTTTCGTGTAAACAGTATCGAATTTCCAATTTTCCTCGAACGACCGCTGAAGCACCCGCGTTAAGAACATCCCGAACAAGTTGTGCAGTTAGCTGCGAACGTTTGAATAGTTTTCGCTGTCGAAACTTGTTCTCTGGGTTGTTCAGGGTGTATTTTCTTACACAAAAGATGGGTAGGAGGGAAGGGTCATGATAAATGGCACAATATTAATACTCGGGGCCGGAGCTCTATAGTTTTATGATCTTAGTTGGGTAGTATTATAAATCTGGCGTTCCGGCCGAACTTGCGTCTAATGCGCTACTTTAGTGGCTAGCTATCTCGGCGACTGTTTAACTGCTTAGCACTTTACAGTTTATATAACGAACCCACACACACATCTACACTTACATGGCCTATATGTAGTATTAGGCTTACTCATAAACTTTCAAATGACTAACTATATATGACTACGAGTAGGTACTATCAGCTAATGCATGTTGTCAAACTAAACACTCATCATTTCCTTCTTTCTCAAAAGAAGACATAAGTATTGGTATTGTGTTTTGACATAAAGGTGCATTTGGTGTTGTTAATGTACCATACACTGTCTATGATATTGCTGGTCCAAAGATCAGGGTAACAAAATATTAACTATATAATTTTTATGCATTTTTACGAAATTAAGGTAGATCACTCCCATGCAGCTGTTCATTCATAGACTCTCAAGTCTATGGTTTCTTTGAAAAATTTAACCGCTTACTTCACAATATATATATATACACACACACACGTCCCGCGGTAGGGATAAACAGTGAGTTAGGCCACTGCAGTATCCAGAGACAATCATAGAAAACGTAACAGGCACACCTTATCTCACTCACCAGAACAATATTCATAAAGTGCCGTCGCGTCGTCGAGTAGATTTTATTACATGGGCAAGACCCGAGAGCCGTAAACCATGTAATATAGTAGAGAATAAACCACTTGGCATTGGTCGCCAACCTTGGGTCAATGTTGGATTTTTCATTAATTCTATCTACTATTACAAAATGTGTGAAAGAAAATTTCTTAACCTCAAACTCATACGGCACTAATCATCGTGAGATTTTTCATATAATAATTCCAATTGAAGCTGGATGATGTCACAATTGATGAAAATTCTATATTAACGAAAGCAAAATTGCATATACGTTATAATTGCGGAAACGAACATGTGTTATCGGTCGCATAAATCTATTCAAGTGGTCATTATGATATTTTATATTGTTATCATGATGATCGCAACATGTCATTATGATCACTTATCTATGTAGATTCTCTTAAATACTCATTATACTTATTTTTTATTGTTAGATCGTAATGTTAACAAATTAAACAATTTCTCGTTCACTCCTTAAATCGCTTTACCTATAGTTAAACTATTGGAGTCCACAGCACCAATTACCTATAAACATGTAAGAACTTACATTAATATTTGTAGATTAATTAAACGCGTTAACACAAAGAAAATTGAATAAAAATAAATTATACTTAAATTTTTTGTCTATTATATTATACCCATAATAATTATTTACAACGTGACGTGATTAACTCCGAAACTATCCAACTCATTTTCAGGTTTTTTTAAATGTTTGTTTTGCTGGCGTGCCTAAAATATGATAGTTAACGTGCATGATTGAAAATAGACGCAGACGAAGTTACGTGGGTCAGCTAGTTTACCATATAACAGTAAAACTCGCCGAATGTTTACGACACATGTTATTGATCGTATTCTCGGCGGAAGATCCTAGCACGCTTTCTATTCGCCGATTAAGTCTAATTGCTCCGAAATTTATCGTCTCCTACGCTGCTATTATGGTATGATATCTCTTATTTATTATACGCAATTTGCTTCCTACAAACTATGGGAAATAATTTACATCTGTACTTGCAAACTTAAGAGATGACATGGGAACCGTCTTTCGAAAAACAAAAAAACTATCTCCCATCATATATAATTGGAAACAAAGTGAGATCACATTATCGGGATCAATGGACCGGATCATAAATCTTTTACCTTTTTTATGATAAATATTTTATTAATTATATATATATATATATGCATTCAATATTTAAAAACAATGAATTCATACCATCACCCATAATAAGCATCACCAACATTTTTAACCCTTTACAATGAATACCGTGACCTGTAGGGCGCGACTGTGACCCAACTGGGTCAACTTCGTTTTTCCGTCCAAAAGTAACCAAATCTATCGATCATAAGTGTAATATCGTATTACATAAAAAAAAGGAATAACACTTATTTACTATTTTTTTGCAATTCTCAATAAGTATTCTAAGTTTATGAAAACAAATTCACGCGGACGTTTTTTCAACCCTTTCGTCGTTACCGGTCAGTGTGACCCGTGGGTCGTGGTAGTGACCCATTTGAACCGCGGTCAACGCGCCCTGACGGTTGACGGTCAGTTCTCACGATTGTAGCAACAATACGGATGTTGTTATTAATTTGCCTGAAGGAAAATACTTATTTTACCTACTTTAATATTGAACTTGAGTACAGTTGCTCATCTCCAATATACATATACCTGTTACCTATACGCAAAAATTTAGGGCACACTTCATAGAATCTAATAAATTCTTATTAATAGTAATATAAATATTATTAATAATAAATTATTTCTTTACTGACACATTGTTAATAAAATATCTACTATCAAAAGGTTACCTGTAAGAGATAGTAGACAGCAATAAGGTTGTCCAGTGTGCCACTGTTTTTTGTTTGTATTCTATATTGTATGCTTTTTACTATACACATCAACCTATCGCCGTCCACTACTGAACGAAGCTTTTACTATAGTTTGCAATAAAAAATACCTATCTATCTTTCATTATATCGAGATAGATAGATAAGAGGTATGATTTTTCATAAACATTTTTTTCATAAATAATTTCCAATTAAATTTCCATCTGAAATGTTTTTGTTTCTGAATTGTTTCTCATAAAAACTATGTTTTAAAATACTATGGTGCACTGTCAATTCACACAGTCTCACAGATGCGCGGCCAGTAGTGACCCCGGGTGACGGAGACCCTTCATCTCCGCATTTCTCACGACATCGCAGCATTCAAAGGGTTGATACTCGCCCAACTCGTTCTTACACGATTCTGTAGACAATTTACGGGTTTAATGGGATTTTAAGATGAATGATGAATCTGAAGCTTATTCAGAAAATAATACTGAGCAGCTGCAATCAGTTTCAAGTTGTTATACTATTTGGGTGAATACAAACTCCTTAGATCGTGATAAAACAACTCTTTTGTTAGGGAACTGTCTCAGTATCTAAGAGATTTCAGAATTTCGATGGTCACGACGTGATGGTCACAACATACAGATTTAGAATATTAATATTGGAGTTTCCAACTAATTTTACAAAAGAAGAACGTAAGTACCAACATGGTCACTCAATCTTAGGCAGCAGTAACTAACTGCTTTAAATTAATCTAAGATAAATAACACCATTCATTATATAAAAGATTTTTAAAAGTATTTTTAAAGGATTAAAGTAAATTAAGAAATATTATATAAACGAATAAATATATTCACTTTTAGTGCAACCAGAGATCATTAAAGTGACTTCTTAAATTAACCACGAGCTATCCCCGCCGTCTAGCCAATTTGCATAATTGCTAATTTAAAAAGTAATAAATGGTATGATAGAATCAAAAATCAAAGTGGAATAAACTCAAATAAATAACAAGTAAAATTTTAACAAAATAAAACCGACTTCAAGGTTTGACTCGATTTCTCTTGGATGCCATCATCAGATCTTAGTGTCCTTATCATGGACCACCGTTGGGATATCTCCTTTCTATTAAAAAAAGAATAATTAAAATTGGTCCATAAACGACGAAGCTATCCACTAACACATAAAAAAACATATATATACGGTCGAATTGAGAACCTCCTCCTTTTTTGAAGTCGGTTAAAAAGAGATTTAGCAACGAAGTTTTGCAAAATGACTGTTCAATGCTCGATGAAGCTTATACGTATACTGGACATCGATATAGTCAAGTAAAACATAACACACCAAGAATAAGACCTTGCATTATGATATGAAACAGTAGCTATAGTAGGTTTTATTGATAAATTTTCTAAAAATAAATCCTAGGTCGATTTATCGCCCTGAAATCCTGCATACTAGATTTCATGAAAATAGTTGGGGCCTTTTCCGATATTCGGATTATATATCATACAAGAATTATTCTTTTAAAGACATTAAATACAGTTCACTATTAAAGATAGACATATTCGTACACACGTCGTACATACATAAATCTTTATTTGCAGTAATCGACTACTTTAGTAGATTTTTGAATAAAAAAATATGTAAATAAATTAAGTCTGGATCCATTTTATGACAAATATGTAACTGCTATAGAATTAGTCCAGAAATTTTTTTTAGCTGCATGCATTATAAGTGTTATCATAAATCATCCTCATACAAAGATCTTCTAATGGTTAATAACTGTATCACGCTAGAACACAGACGCTTATATTTGGAAGCAGTGCTACTGTATGACCTGTGCCACAGTAACTATGATTGCACTGCTCTCACCAATAGACTTTGTTATGTTGTACCCACTAGGACTCATTGCCGTAATATCTGTAACATTTTTGCAACTATCCGATGTCGAACCAATGCTGGCAAAAGATCGCCAATGCACAGAATGGTTGATAGCTTTAACAAATATTTCTGTACTATTGATTTAATGGCAGTGCGTCCTAGCTCTTTTAAAAAGTTATTACTTGAAAACCTTAATGTTTAATGCTTATTCAAATTAACTCAAGTGTTAGCCTCAAAGGAAGAAACCCTGTTAATGTTACTTTACTACTATGTGGTAAATGTCGCTGATGGCACAATTATTCAAACTTTTATGTGATTGTACTTATAACCTTGTATTGTGTTGTTGTTTATTTACCTAAATAAAAACAAAAAAAAAAAAAAAAAGCTTTTGAATAGCTATATTTTTCAGTAAAACTCCTTAAAACACTTAAATTCAAACCTTTATTAGGAACTATATATATTAGTCAAAACTATTTATTTATGCCACAAAGATAATTTCATACAATTATAATAGACATATATAAAAGATTTTTTTTTTTTTATATAACATTTGATGTTATATGTAAGCTTGATTATTTCACCTAAAACACTCATCAAATTACACAAAAATAACGTCTTAATTCTCCTTAATAATAATTACAGCGTTATCTTCAAACCCTCGCAGCCTTATAAACGTATATATATATATATATAATTAAATTATACGTGGGTCCATACTAAGGCCGATAAGACCGAGTGGGCGGCGCGCGGGGGGTTGAAACGAAATGTTCGCGCCGGGGGTGGGCGTACGTGAAGACAGCGAACTGAAGACGTGTGAGCATTTCTATAGAGCTGTTGTTACATTATAATGTGTACGTTTAAGGATGTGTGTAATTCTTAACACGTGTTTTATCGTAATAATAATAATAAATCGCTTTATTGTACACCAATTAACTAAATATCACGACAGTATCATCGAATTGTTAAGTAGAGTCGTATTAATCGGGCCTTCGAGCGTAATGAAAGCAAACGAACCACTTTATTGAAGATATGAGTTGGATGTCAAAAATATTTAAGAAATGGAGTTATTATAATGAAAATTATATTGAATTATAATAAATAAAACATAATAAATAAAATTTAATAAATTTTCTTAATATATACGATGTTGATGATACTTTTAATTACAAAATGTAAGCAATAAAGAAAAAAAGTTAAATTAGCGTACATGTAATTTTACTGATTATTATAGGGAAATTTGAACCTTTTGTTTGATACTATTTATTCCTTTAACATGTTTGGTAGATATTATATTTGCCTATGTATAAAAACTCATATAACTTGTACCTTTGTACAAGTACATCGCAGTGCCGCCTTGTATCTATGGCGTGTAAGGTAAATCAACCTTCTTTTTGTTTCAGGTACTTTCCGTTTAAGGAACATAAATCTTCGTTGTCTATGAAAATATGACAATGAAACAGTTTCTCAAGTGAAATGAAATCAACCTACCATTCAAGTAGAAAAAGACTAGACAAAGAAACTATCTTAGAGAAGAGTAGTATACTACATGGATTCCATAAAAATTAACTTTGGAAGCTAAGTAATGATAAGAGCACAATGAAAATAAACCTGGTGAATGACTGCTACGTCAGAGGATAGGAGTAAATATTTACACTTTAAAATAAGTATGTATACTAATTTAAAAGTTTACACTGCGATTAATTTTAAGAACTTATTTTACACGTTTTATACATTAACTGAAAAAGTACAATACCTAAATTATGGTAGGTTTTACCATCTCTATATGAATCTCCTACGGTCCGCTCGAGCAGAGTCCGGGCGACTTTCGTTAGGGTGAAAGCAGTTTGAAAGTCGGGTCGGTATTGATCGAGTGTCTTGCCCCCCTCCCCTTACCCCCCGCGGCCCGTACCCCACCCCCGCTACGTCCATAAGGAGCGCCCAATTCTGAGGATGACCGTCTTTAATGTAGAATTAAGGTTACGCTCGTAATAACGATACTAATATTTTAGACGGTATACATATATAGGTACTAAGTAGTTACGTAGGTACTATGTACGGTTAGTAAAAAGGTTTTGTTTTTTTTTTCAGAACTTTTAATAGTGCATATATTATTTCTTTAATTTCTTAGTCGCTTTCAGTCTGAGGAGTCACAGCAAAGAGGATTAATTAGCTAGTATCTAAACTAATATTATAAAGCTGCAGAGTTTGTTTGTTTGTTTTTTTGAACGCGCTAATCTCAGGAACTACTGGTCTGATTTGAAAAATTCTTTCAGTGTAGGATAGTCCATTTATCGAGGAAGGCTATAGGCTATATTTTATTTTCAAAAAAATTAGGGATCCGTAAGAAACTTGCTATTTCGTAACCCAAGGTGTGAAATCGAAAACCTATTTTTGCGTGCGCTGCAAAACCTATTGACAATAGAACAAAATAATGTATTACAGGTTTGTAGATCCTATTAAGATCTACAAAAAAGTCCTCAAGAGCATATATCTAGCTATCATGGTTTAGTCACAATAACCGTTTTTGTGTTCAAAAAAAAAATTAAATCGTCGGAAGAAAGAAACTACGTTAAATATGTATCGTAGTATTAATCCTTATCCAAATAAAGCATTATGTTATCAAGGGTATTTATGTAGAAGTAAAATACTTTTTGTTACATCCCATTTCGTTTAGAAATTATCACGAGTATAAGACGCTAAGAGCTGGTACCTAATAATAAGTTATTTGCCAAAGAGTTTTTATCAACATAATACCTAATATTAATCTTTATCCAAATAAATGTGTTGTTGATTATGAGTATTAGATCTTAGAAGAGTATAATAAATACATCTATACTAATATATAAAGCTGAAGAGTTTGTTTGTTTGTTTAAACGCGCTAATCTCAGGAACTACTGGTCCAATTTGAAAAATTCTTTCAGTGTTAGATAGCCCATTTATCGAGGAAGGCCATAGACTATATATCATCACGCTAAGACCGATAGGAGCGGAGCACCAATGAGAAATGTTTCAAAAACGGGGGGAAATTATCACGCTACGGGCAATAGGAGACGCAAACGACGTTGCGTGGGTCAGCTAGTAATATATATACATATTTCAATTGAATTATACTCTCTTTTCATGCAATCTCAGTTAATTTTATTCATTAATTTAAAATAATTATAATACCAATACTAAATAACCTGACTAGTCCACGTTTTCGAACTGTGAATAGCTCTTAAAGGTTACAAGTAGCGATATATCTGTTACATAACAAATGGGTCAATATAAAGGTAGGCAGTTTCAAAAAGTCATGTCCCTTTATGCTTAGCGGAGCCCGTTAAGTCATCGGTCCTATCTCCCGTGAATACCAATGCTGGTATATTGTAGATACGACTTTGGTACAGTTGGCAGCATCTTTCAACATGACTAAGCAATAATTTTGTTTAAAACTGCGGTCGTATTGAGCTGTCGCCATGATATAAGCGATAGAGAATGTAAAGTGTAGGTAAATCTCTACGTAACGTAGTAACCAATGATGCAGAAGTGTCTCAATAGGCTACCATAGTGTGGGTCACCATGCTGCATTGTTGCATTGTCTGCATTCGCAATGAGTATGGTAACCACCACTCTTGGATTCTGCTTATGCTTTCCATCAGGCAGAGTAGAGTCACTTTGGTAGGCTCATACATAAAAAAAAACAGCACGGGGAAAATATAAAAAATGCATTATATAAATAGGTATTATGGTCAGTTATAAGAATTGTTCACCTCGATTGGTGTCTTTCATTTCATGAAAGTGTTGAGTGTATCATCCAGTGATGTAAAACTAGTCCACGAAAGGTACGAAACCAGTGTTGGTTTTACGTGGTTTTAGCATTAATACTAAGTTTTAATTGACTGCACGGTTGGCGAAGTTGTTTAAGCGGTCACCACGCCATTTTCTATTGCGCCAAGTGTTGTGGGTACAAATCTCACATGGGACAACATGTCATTTTGTGTGATCCACAAATAGTTGTTCTGAGTCTGAGTGTTCTATGTGTCCGTTATATGTTTGTAAAGTACACAGGCTGTATGTATATTCCTAATGCGGGAATTGTCTTTTAATAAGAAAAAAAACCGTAACTTACAATCTATATGGTACCTGATACTTATAGCTCAGGTTTTCCTATTTTAAGTACCAGCTGTGCAAAAATGATTGTTTTAATGAAAAATGTACCTATTATAAAAGTTGTAAACACTGTGCAGTAAATAAATAAATTTTGAATCAAAATAAATAAATTAAAAAGTAAAAAAATCAAAAAAATATATATTATAAAATTAATCTAAATTAAAGATTTTATTAATAAATATATGTGTACTTTTTTCTCAATTGATTATATTCGTTAGTAAGTTTAGATGTGTCGTATAAAATAACTTGTATTATTGGCTGTATCTCCGTGATATATCTGAGGATAAATCTTGAGAAATATTCAAATAAAGATGTTTCAAGGGCTTAACTAGACTCCAGCAATTCCGCTAACAGGCAAAACATTCTATAAAAAAGATGTGAAATATTTCAAAAAATACGTTTTCGTAGAATATTTTCGAATAACTATCGAAATTTAAATATATTCGAATGTTTTAAAATCACACGGAAAATTTCCAAATATTTAAGTAATATCGCTTTAGGTACAAAATTATTTAAATTCCAATTAAAAATATAAACACTAAGTCACTTGAGCTCGGTCCAACACCCTGCGTCGCTGCGAGATAAATACTTATCATAGATAATGATGATAGGTACACATAACGATCTTACATTACGTTCAACCCTATTAACAGCCAACGACACCTGAGAGGCAACCCTAGCGAGATCGAGGGACGACACTCGATATGCAGACCTATTCTGAAAACACCCACAAAAATCACACAAGAAATTTTCCATTCTGAACGTACTCGTACATAGAAATATCTTAAATTTATTCCAAAATAATAGTTGCTATGTTAGAAGAAAATGAAATCAGAAAAAAATATAAATTAAAAAGTGTTGTTATCTTTTTTCATTACAAACATTTTGATAAAAATATACTTTTTGTTACATAAATAAATATCAGTAATACATTATTATATGTCGCGCATTTGGCAGTTTATAATCTTAAAATTATTTATATAATACTTATCAAAATGGACACCGAAAGTGAATATCAGAAACTAGAAACAGAAAATCGATGGAGCTACCGAGAATACGACCGCACGACAACCACGGTACACTTTCGTCTGATCTCGCCTTACATTCTCGACTTGATTAATGTGTGTACCGACCGAGTTAATCACCCACTCGAGATGCCGATGATAACCACTTGTTTATACCATCGCCTAGCTTTAAAAAAAATAAGATTTTTATTGTGACATTCGTTATTCAAGTTTTGAATGTACCTACCTGGCTGGATTTTTCTAGAAGAATCATAGACAACTGTATCATATAAGAATTGAGTAATGTTATTTTTGAAAATAAATCTCAAAAATATTATAACAATCCACTTAAATTAATATTAATTATTAGAATTTAAAAGGTATTTTTAGTCAAAATAACAGACGTTTTCTTTGTATTGGAATAAAAACGATACGAATCTACAATAGTTACCAAATTGTCTCAAATGTCTTAACTTTAGCCAGTTTAAACGTAATCTATTCGACTTATTTTTAAGCAAATGTTAATATTCTACTAACGAATTTCTCAATGATAAAGAAATATCCCACCAAAAACATAAATGTAAAAAAGGAGAGCCAAGTTCAATGCAAAAATTATGCTTGGCTGTGAAAGAATGGAGATTTAAATGAGTGCCAAGTAATATGCCACATCCAAATATGTATTTATAGGAACAAATAACAATATGAAGAAATATTAAACTCGATTTCTTTGCTTTATTGGATACATTATAGCAATTGCTGTTATTTAAAAATGTGAGATCTTAAAGTTGGTTAGATTTGACTTGGCCAGTCTTTATCAGAATTAAAATATATATATATATATATGTTGAATAACTATATAAAATTACTGATGTAATGATGCATAATTTTTGTATTGAACTTGGCTCTCGTTTTTTACATTTATGTTTTTGGTGGGATATCATTAGTTTTTGTAAAGAATACATATTAGGATAGTTTCAAATATCTGCATGTAACGGTTCAAAAGCTACAATAAAAAAATTGTATGGGGACCCCCCTATTTTTTTACCTTTTTTTTATTTTTAGGTTTTTCCTACGCTTACACACAATTACCGAGTCGGATTTCAAATTTCATCCTTCTAGGTCATCTGGAAGTAGGTTAGATTTAGGTACTGCCAGTCAGTCAGTGCTAAAATTTACGACTTTTTGAGCTTCATATCTTTATAACCGTTTGAGCTAGCTTCATGAAATTTGGGCTTTTAGATGTCCTTATGAATATAATTAAACACACGTAAACTACGTATGTGTTTACGTTAAAGAGGTTTTGAGTTATAGAAGGATCAAAAGTGGCACCAAGTGGTTCGTGTAATATTCCACTTGGCGCTGGCTAGCCAATTCCTTTGCTTGAACTTGGCTTGACATGCTACCGCGTGTCTAGATAATTAAATGCTACAGTCTAGACCTAAGTTAAATATAATTATAATGCTATTGACTAGACCTAAAATTAGTTCTAAGATTCAAAATTTGTACACCAGAAGTGGTATACATAAAATTTAAAACATATATTTGATTTATCTTATGTACTATTTATCAAAATATAAAACCTATTTCGGCAATAAAACAGTGTCTATAGTCGCTATCCAGCTAGATGTTTTCCACATATCTTTGCTCTACCCTTACATGATAAGTAAAATGAAATGAGTCTTAATATGTCACTTAATTTACATTTAGTTAATGGACTTGGGTTCGTGAATGTCTCTTCGTAAAATCGTATTTCATTAAATGTAACACATTTCGAAGACAAGGGGAGTGCGTTTCATTTATAATGTGTGATGCGGTTCTGAAACAAAAGAAGATTTGAATTTAAATTTTTAAATAGAATATTACTATCACAGGCACAAAACAATTTAAAACCTAAAACTATGTTCTAACTCTTTCTGGTGAAAGAGTAAAAATACTTTGTGTGTAAAACCGGGTCTCCACCGAACAAAAGTTGTCAATTTTTGTGTTGTCAACACGTGTTGCTGACAAAAGTTTTTGTAATTTCCTTGTGTTGGTCACAAAAATTGTCAACAAATGTTGAGAACAGTGTTTCCGTTTTTGGCGGTAAACGTCAAAAGAATAGGTTTGTTGCAAATATTTATTGGCTCTATGGTGACGCTTAGTTCGAATGTTTTTTAAATTGTTGGCGACTCGGTGTAGACACAATGCAAAAAGTTGGCGATTTTTTGAAGTGTTGCAAACAGTTGGAAACACTGAGTGCAGTCAGCAGTGGACTATTATAGGCTGTTGACGAACGATGTAAAGAGTACTTTAAATATAATCGGAAATTAATTAACTTTAAATCTCGTAGGCTACGACATCGACACGATTGAAGACGCGGCCAAACATTAGTCTGCAAAAATTATAATAGTAGGTAAGTAATATTTAAATAGATAATACACACATCAAAAGTGTCTAGGGATCAACATATGTGTCTAGGGATCAACATATATTTTTGCAATAACTTTTCTCCTGATTGATATTAATTAAAATTTTCTTTAAGGATTCATCAAATAAAGTGTTTTCGTTTGTCACAGTAACGATAAACCAAGTCACCTTTGCATTAATAAAGAAATTTGCCATTTTTCTAATAAAGGGATTTTTGACATTTGAACCACTAACATTAAAGTTCGAAAAAAAGACTGAAATAACAGTTTTCTTTAAAATTTTATTAGGTAACTTAAACAATTAATAATCCGTGTTTCTACCGCGAACACTAACAACACAAGAACATCGGTTTGGCATACTCAAAATGAGTTCATCCAAACACGCTGTGGAATGGCCGCCCATGTTCGTTGCAACAACAAAAAAAGGTCTTCTTGCGACTGGATACCCTCCATATTCGGCAGAGCTCTTCTCTGTAGCATATCCCATGCATGCTCAATCGGGTTCAAGTCTGGCGACTGAGCAGGCCAGGGCCAAAGCCACATCTCAATCTCAAGAAATCCGCATAAAAATGCTTGATCCCTAGACACTTTTGATGTGTGTATATGTAAAAAGGAACGCTATGCTCCACATAATTAGCTAAGCGCCCATTACTCTTTTTATTACGATAGTAGTAAGTAGGTAGGATTTGAAACGCTTAGCTTATATTCCCGTTAATTTACTAACAGTGACAGTTGTAACCTGTAATTGGCATATTCTCGTGAAGTTTGAGGTGTAATTCTGTTATTGGATCTGGCACTTCTTATAACCTTTTAGAATTGCTAAAATCTTTATTGACCTCTCCCCCCGCCTCTCTTCGAAAATCCTCTTAAAGTGAATTATTAAATCCAGATTTCAATTCTAAACTATAGAGAGAAAATACGTTTAGAAGTGTACCCGTATGTGTACCGTAGGCCTACTACGGCACTAGTTAGGATTGTAACCTGGGCCCTATTTCATAAAACTTACAATTGTCAGCGACAGGTGACAGGTGACAATTTGATAATTTGACAATTGTCCGTTTCATAAAACTTTTGCTCTGACATATTTGTAATCGGAAAATTCGACAAGTTTTTGCGTTTTTTAGAAATTTACAGGTGACAATGAAAACTGTACAAATTGTCAACGATTTACTGTCATTTTTTGTTTATGAAACAGGTACTTGTCAATAACATGCGACAAATTTGTAGAATTGTCGCAAACTTTTGACAGAGGCCTCGACGTGTGTCAGGAATAGATCGCAAGTGACAAGTGACTAAGAAATTCGTTGTTTTGTTCGTAATTTTTACTAAATCTTCAAAATGCTAAATTCTAGCAGTGATAACAGTAGTGAAGTGAAATATTATTTAGAAGAGACCTATCACAGCAGAGTATTTAGAGAAAGAATAAACTTTTCTTTTGAAGTAACTGACTTTACTTTTAATGAAAAATTTCGAATAAGTAAACCGGCGGTAGAATATATTTTGAGTAAAATAGGAATACAATTGAAACAAATGCAAACTCTTTCACCTGCGCAACAGTTGCTATGTGCGTTACATTGGATGGGAGCAGGCTCGCAATATCACGTAACTGCTGATGCACACGGGTTATCGAAGGACACGGGTTATCGAAGGCTACCGTCCATCGATTTGTTACAACAGTGTGTTAAAAAAAAAAACATTCAATTCTATTGACATAAATGTCACCTATCGCCGACAATTATATACCTGTCCCTGACAATTTTTTTGGTGTGACAGGTGTTTATTACAAATTGTAAGGAAAGTAGTTTTATGAAATGCTACAAAAAAAGGTGACAATTACCACTGTATGCCCGTCTATAATTAATAAATTGTCAGGTTTTATGAAACGGGAATTGTCGTGACAACCCGACAAATTACGTCATTTCTGACAAATTGTCGACTTGTCAGGTTTTATGAAATAGGGCCCTGGTCTTACTCTACGCGCCGTAGCAAGCACGCTACCACTAATAAGTTAAATGCGTGACATTCATTGATCAAGCTAAAACTGTTGAACACCCCTGACTCACGATTTGTTTGATTAATAGAATAAGTATTAGTTTTAATACTTTTATTTTTAGTATACCTACGAATTCTTATCATAGAAATTTTACTTTTTATTTTGTTTTATTTTTCTCAATTGAAAATTCATTCTCACTAATAATCATAATTAGTATCCAAAAATTAATTCTAAATACACCTTGTACCAGAGGTAGTCAACATTTTTTAAAGTAACAAATTTAATAATATCATGTGTCGTGGTCGGCCATGATGAATGGTCTGTACGAACTGGCGCTAAGAAGTGGTCTGTGGGTGGCGGTCGATACCGTACACTTTAAGGCTCCTTCCTTCTAGAGAACCGTGGCGTTATTATGCAACAGCAACTGGTTGCTACTGTATTGTTATGAATTCAGATATAATAAAATATGCTAGTATCGTCGACTTACAAGCTTTTCCATTGTGGAACTGTCTTCGTTACTATAGCACTATGATTGAAATGAGTTTTACCTAACGAAAATATTCAGAAATTTTAAATAATTGAACTATGAACTAATGTATCTGCTTATAAAATTTTGGTTAAGGTTGTATTTTAAATATTTTAATTAGTATTATGAGAGTATTGTGCGTTTCCTGGTCAGCGACGAAACGGCGTACACCATTATAGATGCATAAAAGTATCTTACAATCATAGAACATAACTTTGAAAACTGATTTTATCTGTACTATTAGAATATAGATACTAAAATGTTAAAAATATTCACTATTCACACAGTAGTAGTCTTTACTTTTCCAATATCTGACCTCAAACTCTACCGTTGCGCATTGATTAAAACAAATGTCACACGCTTCCTCGGCTTCCTGTTACATTCGTAGTTCCGTCTCTTTCCATGTAAAATTCTACGCATAAAAATTTTAATAAAGAATTACAGATATGTCGTTCATAACGGTCAAAACAAAGCTTAGCGATAGTCGCATAACTTTTGCTTAACAAAAATACACGATGAACGCAGTTTGCTGCGGTTCCCCGCGGGGTGTTTCTTCTTACGTTCCTTACCCACCCGGCCAGCATAACAAGAACTTCCAAAGTTCATCGCGCGTTGTTTCCTCTGAGACTAACGTCCTCATTAAGGGGGGTAAGCAGGCCAGCTGATAGTGGTAGCTTGTATGTTGGTTGATAGTTCTATGTGTGTGAATTTAACTTTAAGACAGTTAAGGGGTCGTAATCAGCTACCAGTGGTTTTCATTAGTCCAAATGGTTATCTCGAAACGTTTTGTTTTGTTTGTTTAGTGTTTGATATATACGAGAGTATTGGGATATTGGCTCATGATTTAAGGGACCTTGTCAGTCACCCCTTTGTTTCAAATATATCAAATTATTAATTCGAACCTAGACTAGACTTACAATGCCAACAGATTATAAATTGTAATAAATAGTTATGAAGTCATTCATTGCTTTTTATTAGAATATGTCCTTCCTCAAAAATCAAAGTATATCAATGGCAAAATTTCATTGAAATCGGTGCAGCGTTTAAACGGTAAAAAGATAACAGACAGACAGTTACTTTTGAATTTATAATATAAGTATGGATTATAATAATTATTATATTCACTAAACAATATCCCCTCATCTTTTTTCTTGTTAATCCAAACCAAAGAATAAAATGTAAAAATAAAAACCGTTCTATTTCCAATTATAAAATCCAAATCATAAACGAAACTATTTGTATACCTACTCATAGACAAGATAGAGGAGTACACTCTTCGTTGTCTATGTTATTGTTTTCAACTATGGAACTTGAATTATAAATTACATTGACAATGATATCATACAAGTCCTAGTTTTGCCGGCAAAACTGGTCCAGTACACAGAGACTCAATAAATTAAAATTTTCAAATTAAGAACCAGAATATTTTAACGTCATTAGTATGCGTCCACTGTACACTGCACTTCTTTAATTCTCAGACCGAACGTCATAAACGCTTCTAAACGAACGTGATCAGAAATCATGAATCTTGAAAATATTGTTGGTGGTTACGCCATATTGTCATTTATTTAATATATCTATAATTGATTGATGAATGCGCCATCCTCTCCTATCCTTTTCCCTCATACCTCAAGCTGTGATTGTGAGAGCGAGAAAGAGAAGCATTCGACGCATACAATGACACTTGTGATTTGACAAGTGTCGAAGAAGTCCGACGCGAACCACGGAAGGAAAAGGTTGTTTTCGTAACCCTATCCCGCAAAGACTTCACCGCACCCGCAGGAACGAACTTTGTCGCTAACCGCCGTGGCGATTATCGAGGATTCCGTGGATCCACCCGCCGCTACTCGCATCAGCAGTCCACATCCACAAGGGAAGACCAAGCAGAGGTTAGTCCTTACCTATATGTAGAACTGTCTTGTCATAACCCTGATTTTCCCTAAGGCAGTTCATCTCCCTTATTGTCGCATTCATAGTCAGTTTTTTAGAAACCGCAGATACAGTCCACTCTCTCGCAACCATTATATTTTGGTCCTTCGAGCCGGATTATAACTAATTATTCTAATCCAAACGTATCGTTTTCGTGCTGTTTGTAGGGTTAGATTAGCTACCTACCTAGTACCTTAGTACCTACCCTTTTAGTAGCAGTACGCTACTTTAATTCTCGCATTTACCGCACCGCTATAGGTATTAGGCATCTAATTCGATCAATCATACAATACGTTACTAATAGTTAGGATTATCGCATTCCTTGTTTGTTGTAGCATGTAATAAAAATTAAATTTCTATAACTTTGTTCATATCTCAAATTCGTAGGTAGTACAATAATTATAAATATCGGTCGTACCCAATTTTCGTTAATTTAATATTGCACAGACTTGCAACTTAGTCAATTCGTGAAAGTAGATAGATGTTATTCGGATATCTTATTAACTACTTATTAATTATAATTAATTACATTTATTTCGCATCGTATCACGTTTCACTAAGTAGCTGTATAGGTTTGCAAGTTATCTGTTCGTCGCATATACAAATAAGAACACGGCACATATTAAAATAATTAAGTATCTATTGCTAATATTTACGTATTATACACTGTTATCATTTATAACAGCTGTTAGATATCGTCATGTCGGACGAGAATAAGTTGTCGCTTCTACACGCAAAGAGAGACCTTATGTTCTCACGCATACAGGCTATCTCAGATAGATGTAAGAATCTATCGAATGAATTTGCAAAAGAAAGTTTTTTGTGTGATATTGAAACTATAGATAAATTACGCATAGATTTTGAGTTAATCTTAGACCAAATAAATTCGATTGAGTTAAAATTGAATCCTAAATATATTATTAATTATCAATCGCTTCTTTCGTTCGACGAACTTTACGGTCGAATAAAACGCGCGGCAAAGTTAATTGCTTTAGTTGAGCCTCGCCTGGAACACAAAAGATGTGACAGACCTAGGCTACCGCCGATCGAATTACCACAGTTTAATGGTGATATTAAGACTTGGCCATTGTTTTACGCGGCTTATAAAAACACCGTTCATGAGAACCCGGGGCTCACTGACTCAGAAAAATTGCATTACTTGATTGGTAAGTTAAATAGTAAGGTTCAAACTGTTTTCGCAGGCATTACTCCGTGTGCCGAAAATTATAAAGTTATTTTAGACACTTTAATAAATAGGTATGAAGATAAACGCGCGCTGTCATGTTCCTATTTGGATCAGATTTTCGAACTTAAGGCTTTGAGTGCTCCCAGTGTAGCTGGCCTCGAGATGTTTTTAGATAAATTCGCAACTTCAGTCGCTGCGCTTAAAAATCTTAAGGTCAGTGACCTCTCAGATTTATTGTTTTTATACTTATCATTAAAAAAGTTAGATCCTGAAACCGCTCGCGCATTTGAGTTGGACAGTCGTGGTTCTGAGATTCCATCTTTTGATAGTTTGGTTTCATTTGTTCGCGATCAAGCAAAGATCATAAACCGCACATCGAAAACTGAACCTCGTAACCGCGTAGACTATACGACGCCAAGGTCGCCGCCGCAACGCAAGTCTACTAATACTTACGTTAACACCGCTCAAACTCAATCGAATCAAACGGTGTGTCCGCTATGCAAATCGGAGCATGAGCATTTGTATCAATGTCAATCATTTAAAAAATTGACACCTAACGAACGCTTTAAATTTATTAAATCGCAGTCATACTGTATAAATTGCTTAAGTAAAAGGCATCATGCTTCTGATTGTAATTCGGATTCGCGTTGTAAAAAATGTCAACAGAAACATCACACGATGTTACATTTTGAAAATAAACATACTGCATCTAACGCAGTAGTCGCACCGCTCGCCCCCCCGCCGCCGCGCGCTTGCAGTGACGTGGGAGGAGGACGGCAGCTGGGTCCGGCGCCCGCTCCGTCATCCTATGATACCCGCAGCGCTGATGATGTTGCATTGTGCTCATTATCAGGCAATAATAAAAATATTTCGCACGCACCCGTGACTACGGTTTTGCTTGCAACCGCACGGGTTATACTAATAGATAGGCATGGCAAGGAACATAGTTTCCGCGCTCTGTTAGACAGTGCGTCTCAGAGTAATTTCGTAACGCGCCAATGCTGTAACCGCTTAGGATTAAACTGGAACCAAAGATCGTCATCTTCTATAGTGAAGGGAATTGGGGGTTCTACTAAAACGACACTGGGTTCCGTACAATTAAACTTTTATTCGCGCTTTAATAAAAATGTTAAGTTTGATATGGAGTCATTAGTCGTCGATAAAATTACTGAACGCTTACCGACTGTCACTGTTGATACGTCGTCGCTTGTTAATTTTGAAAATCTGCCTTTAGCTGATGATTCATATCACACGCCGGCTGATATTGATATTTTGATAGGCGCCTCTATTTTTCCACATCTCATTTTGGGTTCCAAGGTTCAAGGTAATTCCACCCTCACCGCACCACACGCTTTAGAGACCGTGTTGGGTTATGTTGTTGTAGGTTGTGCTCCCGCAAAGTGGATTACTTATTCGCCAGTTTCGTACTGTTGCTCAGTCGAACCTCCTTTGGATTCGATCGTCACTAAGTTCTGGGAACTCGAAGAAGTAAATGTCCCACCAATCTTGAGTCTAGATGACAAGGATTGCGAGGAAATGTATAGTCGTACTACGACTCGCACCGCTGATGGTCGTTACTGTGTCGCGCTTCCTTTTAAGGGCGACCCATGTACGCTCGGCGACTCCCGACGCCTAGCTGAGAGGTGCTTTCTCTGTCTTGAGAGAAAAATGCAAGCCTCGCCAAAGCTAAAGCAAGCTTATGATGACGTCATCAGAGAATATTTGCAGAAGGAGTATATCGCACCCTCTCCTCTTGAGAGCGAGAAGGGCAGCCAGTTGCCTTCATATATCATACCGCATCATGGGGTTATCCGAGAGGATAAACTTACAACGAAGCTCCGTGTAGTGCTAAATGCTAGCGCTAAGACTAGCACATCTGTGTCCCTCAATGATATTCTACATAATGGGCAGAACTTACAAGGCAATTTGTTCAATATAATCGTTAATTTTCGCTTATTTCCAATCGCACTCTCGGCCGACGTTCGGCAAATGTATCTAAACATTGAAGTTCGCGAATGTGATCGCAGATTTCAACGCATATTATACCGCTTTTCACCTGATAAACCGCTTAAGGTTTACGAATTTAATCGCGTATGTTTCGGTCTCAAGTCGAGTCCATTTCACGCACTGCGTACAGTGAAGCAGTTAGCGTCTGACGAGGGTAACACGTACCCTAAGGCGCAAGAAATCGTTCAACATTCTGGATATATGGACGATTTTGTTTTCAGTGTAGAGAACAAAAGCGAAGCTATCTCCACTACTGCTGAGGTTATCTCTCTTATGAAAGCTGGGCAGTTTGATCTAGTAAAGTGGACTAGCAACTCGCAAGATGTTATAAACACTATTCCGCCATCGCATCGCCTTTTATCTGTTAAGGAGTTTGATGAATCAGACTCTCATAAAGTGATAGGCTTGAACTGGTCACATTCATCAGATCTTTTCAGTTTGAAAATTAGTACACCCGCTCAAAAATGTACAAAACGCACCATTTTATCTTGCGTGGCAAGATTATGGGATATAATGGGCTTCGTGGCTCCCGTGATATTGTATGCCAAGCTTCTAATTAAAGAGCTTTGGCTTTGTAATTGTGACTGGGATGACACACTTCCGGACAACATTGTCTCCTTGTGGGTACGGTTCCGGCAGGAGCTCCCGCTGCTCGAACAAATCAATATACCACGCCATGTGGACATCACTAGTGGTAGCGAAGTGACTATCATAGGGTTCTGTGATGCTAGTGAGAAGGCCTATGGGGCTGTTGCATATTTTCAAGTCAAAAATGGCGATAATGTTGTTGTGCACCTTATTAGTGCCAAATCCAAAGTTGCACCTCGTAAAGTGGTATCTTTAGCCCGACTCGAACTTTGCTCTGCCCTAGTGCTCGCAAACTTAATCAATGGTATTATTGAAGCATGTCGAAACCGCATACAATTTCGTGGCGTGTACGCCTTTTCAGACTCTACTGTAGCTTTGTGCTGGATTCACGCCTCACCCCATAGGTGGGCAACCTTTGTCGCTAATCGCGTTTCAAAGATTCAATCGTTATTGTCGCCGCAGTGTTTTCGTCACGTATCAGGAATTGAAAATCCCGCTGACTGCTTGTCGCGCGGTCTTAGTCCGGCACAAATTATTGGTCACCCGCTTTGGTTTCATGGTCCACCATGGGTCAAATTTGATCCGTCTGAGTGGCCAGTGTACACGTTTCAACCATCTGATGTTTCTTGCCCGCCTGAAGAAAAGAAATGTTCATTACTCACCTCTATACCACAGGAACAATCTCCTATTCTCACACTGGCGGATCGTGTTTCCTCGTGGTCTAAACTTTTGCGCTGCGTAGTTTACGTCTGCAGATTTATGAAACTTCTTCCAAAACGAGAATTGATTTCAGCTGCAGATTTGGTTTATGCGGAGCAGAGGGTTCTTCGTGAATTACAGACTACTCATTTCGCCAATGAGATAGTCAAGCTAAAGACTGGAAAACCCTGTAGTCGTTCCTTCCAACGACTCAAGCCATTTCTCCACGATGGCATAATTAGAGTTGGTGGACGTTTGTCGAATTCAGATTTGAATTTCGATCAGAAACATCCGATCGTTTTGCCTAAAAAACATCATGTTTTGTGTTTGCTTGTGGACTATTATCACAAGTTAAACTGCCACGCAGGTCCAGATTTACTTATGTCAATTCTTCGACAGAAATACTGGATCTTGTCCGCACGCAATTTGATTCGTAGTAGGATACATAAGTGTATCTCTTGCTTTCGAGTACGGCCTAAGCCTGTATTTCCTGAAATGTCGGAACACAGGTCTTGTCGTGTCGTACAATCCGCTAAGCCTTTCGTACACACGGGTACAGATTATGCTGGCCCCTTTAAGGTGACGATTTCGCGAGGCCGTGGTATACGGTCTGTAAAGGCTTATGTCTGCTTGTTTGTCTGTTTGACAACACGTGCTGTTCATATAGAAGTAGCTGGTGATCTTAGTACAGCAAGTTTTATGTCAGCCTTCAAACGGTTTTTAGCGCGTAGAGGTCCTGTGGGTCGTATTTATTCGGACAACGGGACGAACTATGTCGGCGCTAAACGCACCCTTTCAGAGCTTTATGGGCTTCTGAAGTCCAAAGATTTCAATAGTGGATATGCTCACATATTAGCTGAGAATCGCATAACCTGGTTACTAAACACGCCCGCCGCTAGTCACTTTGGTGGTAACTGGGAGGCTAACATTAAGAGCCTTAAGACTCATTTATTTCGCGTTATTGGTGAGCAAATTTTATCGTTTGAAGAGATGACCACCGTAGACACACAAGTTGAGGCAGTTATGAACACACGTCCCTTATGTCGCACCATCTCTAGCGATCCCTCGGAGGATCTCGCATTAACGCCCGCACATTTTCTAAATACGACACCCTTACGTTGTTTACCTGCTCGCGACATCGAAGATGACAGACTTACTATTCGGTCTCGACATGACTTACTGGATGGATTAGTGCAATCCTTTTGGAGGCGATGGAGAGCAGAATACTTGCATACTTTGCAGTCTCGGAATAAATGGAATACACCGCATAACCCGATAACCGTAGGGACCGTCGTTATTTTAAATACTGAAAACGCGCCTCCTCTTCACTGGCCTTTAGGGGTTATTGAAGAAGTATTTCCGGCCACTGATGGAGTGGTTCGTATCGCAAGAGTTAGGACTGCTACCGGATCGTATTTGCGCCCGGTTGTACGTCTGTGCCCTTTACCTAGCCAATAAGTGTTATCGCGAATAGCGTCTTAGGTTAGGTTATAGTTTTAAGATATATTTTCGCCCATATAGTTGAGCTCGTAATTTTCGCATATATAGTTTTTCGCACGTAGTTTTCGCTCGTGTTTTCGCTTATTTGGTGTTTTCTCTTTTGTCTTTCATACTTTGAAGGAATCAATTCCTTCAAGCCGGGGGGAAATGGTTACGCCATATTGTCATTTATTTAATATATCTATAATTGATTGATGAATGCGCCATCCTCTCCTATCCTTTTCCCTCATACCTCAAGCTGTGATTGTGAGAGCGAGAAAGAGAAGCATTCGACGCATACAATGACACTTGTGATTTGACAAGTGTCGAAGAAGTCCGACGCGAACCACGGAAGGAAAAGGTTGTTTTCGTAACCCTATCCCGCAAAGACTTCACCGCACCCGCAGGAACGAACTTTGTCGCTAACCGCCGTGGCGATTATCGAGGATTCCGTGGATCCACCCGCCGCTACTCGCATCAGCAGTCCACATCCACAAGGGAAGACCAAGCAGAGGTTAGTCCTTACCTATATGTAGAACTGTCTTGTCATAACCCTGATTTTCCCTAAGGCAGTTCATCTCCCTTATTGTCGCATTCATAGTCAGTTTTTTAGAAACCGCAGATACAGTCCACTCTCTCGCAACCAGTTGGTTTGTTCACTTATTTTCACATTTATTCATTTTTTGCTCCCGTCTAAACTTTAACATTTAATTTATTTATTTAAACTTAATGCACTGCACAAGGCAAACATAATGCCATGAGGCATTATCTGCCAATCAACTTTAAGATAGTTATAGAAATATGATACGATAGGTGCAAAAATTGAATATATAAAATCGAACATAGCTAGTTATTGGAAAACATAGGTAGCTATTTTGTATGTTTACGTACAAGTAAGCCAAACGTACTCATAAGGCATGCAAAAACGGCTATTTAGTATTTATAATAACTAGTGATACTACAGTTATACATATTTATTTTAAAATCGTAAACCAAACAAAAGTAGTCATCCTTCTCTACATTTTCAGTTAACAATTCAGACAAAGACAATTTTAAATGTAACTGGCATGTAATAAAACATTCAAAACTAAGATTCATTTAAAGAACATGGGCCACAAATGTCTTTTAAAAATAAACCAGTCACATGCACAGAACGAGTGAGTCGCTTCAGACTACACAAAAATTATTTTCCGTACATTCTTGGATTAGGGTTGTCACGCTCCAAATATGTAAATTCTTCGAAACTTCCAGTTATTCTCAAACCCTCAGATTACCAAAGAAAGCCAGATAGACCGTAAAGAACACGACAATGAATCTACAAAGTAAATATAAATCAGAAAGCGAATACATTCTCGCGGCAGTGTTTGACAAACCGCCATATTGTGTACACGTCACGAGTGATTTATAATTTTATTTTCATAATGCCGTCTTGTATCATTAAACACTGTAAGAGTAGTTCCCAAAAACAAAAAAAAAATGGAATATCTTTTCACAGGTAAATACAGATTATTTAGTTGCCATAATTATTTATTTACCCGATAATTATATTGTGTCGGAACACAAAACCTCAACCGTAGCTCGACTGTGATACCAGTTTTTGTTTATTTTTTTCCCCCTTCAATTAGGGAGATTACTTGTTAGTCCAGACACTAGTGAACCTCATTTCTATATTTACGGACTTGGTTCTTAACCTCATCTGAAAGTATTTTTTGGTGATACATACAATTATTTCTGATAATTATTACATACTAACAATTTGTGGATGTTTTATGTCTTTAACTTGTGCTTCATATCTTATTTGAATGATTGAGAATAATCGATAGTACAAAACTTGATTCCCAGGTAATTACCGTTTATCCGCAGAATATATAAAAAAAAACATACATTACTAGTAGGTACTTTTGGTAAAGTAATTGATTTTGGCTTTTTATAATTTTTACACGAAATTTACACGCAAAACGACAATATTATAAAAAGTCAGTGCAAAATAAAGGTTGCTGAGAGTTTGCATAGTATGTAACAGTAACTAAAGTAAAAACCATAATATTTAAAGTGCTTTAATATTAAAATACCCTTTTTTAATCTTAATATTTATCAAAAACTAGGGATTTTTTTACTGCGTATGGTATCATAACACACACAAAGATGTACGTGATCCTACAGTGTCGCACCGACTGTCACGCACACTAAAATAATTCAATCGGCGTCACGTTATTTGACAAGAACGTTCCATCTGGCTTTCTTTTGTAATCTGAGCTCAAACCAATCACGTTACTTTTTGCCCGACTAGGGCGAAGCCAAAAGAAAGCATAGTAGTTTTAACAATCTATGTATGTTTGTATGATCCATTGTAGCGCCTAAACTACTGAACTAATTTTAATGAATAAGGTGTCAATATATTTGTAATAATGTCCTGGGTGATTTAGGGCTAGGCGATACAAATTCTATCAAAAGTTTTTACTTTATCGGTTTATAGTTTTTAATTTATTTTTCTTGTTGTTGAGAGACTAACTAAATTATCATAGTTACTTATGTATAGGGCGGTATTGAAGAAAATATGAAAATGGCCGCAGCTTAAATATTTTAAACGAAGTAGGTAATGAATATAAAGTACATAAATCCCTATAAAAAACTATTGAAAACTCATAATTAAATTTGTTATAAGACTGAGATAAGACATGTATTTTACGAATTTGTGTTCAGATAACTTTTACAGCCAAAAGTTTAAAGCGATTCAGAAAATTATTTTGCAGGTTAACCTGCGGCTTAAATGTCAATTAATTTCTCAACAGACCTTTTAATTAACATAGGTGGAGTCGGCTAAGCTTTTAATTTTGCTAAAAGACGACGAGACTACAGAATTCAACTTGAATTACTTGATTAGTTATATACTATTCAAAAAATCCCATTAAAAAGTTGTTTCATAAACCAAAGAAAGGATTTAGATTTGGTATAATAAGCGATTTTTACACCTATATAAAGAAGAAAAGCAGATATATTATCAGCGCCCGAAAAGTGAATACTCGAATACGATCCAATTGACTTATCTCGCAATCACAGTACGTAATGAAATTAAAGAATACATTTGTAATGTGATAATGAAATACAGCTATCTTTTTCTCTTACGTGGTGCTTCGTATCTTTCGTACTATTCATCAATGAAATTTGTCAATGCATGCAGTTTTACAGCACAGTTTGACAGCACGGCCGCGGCCGGCACGGCACAGTTTCGGCGCAAATTATTACGTACGTCACATATCTATGGTGAAATATCATTGCGTGTACCTATTTATTTTGATACAGAATTCATGCATCCAAAAAATATTTTATAAATTGTTAAAGGTTTGGTACAACCCTAGCTGACGTTTGTTCCTCGAATGCTAAAGTAGCGGAAAAAGATTAGCATAAAATTGTCTTCTTATAAGGTCCAGTCCGACGTTAATGGTACTTTTATTATTTTTCATTCGTATTTACTTCCGTTCCTTTTTCAAATTAGTCTTATATTTACTACGGTTTTTGAAGTTCTATTTTTAAATTTGTCAGTTTAAATTAAGTTTTTTTTCTTAATGCATGCGTAAATATTTAATTTGATTTTATGCAAAGTCAGTACTATTAATGACGAATACTTTATGAGCTTTGTTATGTTCGTAATTATCATATCTGACAATTAGGTTGAGAAATTACAAACAACTCTTGCGCCAATCTAAAATAGAATTAGACACGAACAATCCAAAATATTAACTCCGTAGAACGATGCAAATTGTCCCCCAGGCAACAAAACGAGCCAACCACAATTCTAATAAAGAAATACCGAATTGTCGCGTTGTGACGCAACGCAATAGAAATCTCCAAGTGTCCCGCGCGAAATCGTAAACGGACGACCGGGCTGAATACAAAACAGCCTGGGGTGGCGCCCACCCCACGAACGCCCCATCCGCCCTACCCTCCACACCCCGTCTTCATGCCCTTCTTCCTTAATGTGTAACAAAGACACCCCTCTTACGCTTCAATGTATTTGTGTAGTTTTTACGTTTGTGTGAGTTTAGTTTTACGTCAGTTAATGTATTTGTACACATGGTTATGTGTGCGTTCACGGTTGTTTGTGTTGAGTTTGAAATATTTCATATTAAATTTCAGGCCTCTATCAATATAGGCATGTTTGGGTTATCTTTTGTGAGGTATCCGTTATTGTATAGTTTAGAATAACTCTAGAATAGTAGATGGTCCATTAAACCCGTATTACAGTTGCGGCAATTCGTTTTATGTTCATTCTCTACTTGTTCGGAAAGTTTTGAAAATCTAACCGAATGGTTTTATATTTCGATTTCATTTTTTTATAAGTAATTCTAATACATAAGAATGTTCCGAATTTGAAAGCTCACTGGTGTCAATCTCAATCAAAATTCTAATTTTAAAAGTTTGTACGTAACTCAATTGGAGAGGCTTATGTCCAGCAGCCGACTGCGATAGGCTGATGATGATGATGTACGTAAACTAGAATAAAGAAAAAAAACTTATGTTTTAGTGTATGTATGAGTGGAATACAGATAAATGTTTATCCTTACTTGTGAAAGAAGATAAGATAGAATTTCACAAAGATCTTTATCGAAATCTTCCAGTTCTATATTGTCACTCATTGTGTACATACGTCACAAATTTGTAAAATAAATTAAAACGAATAAAAACGTAGCTCAAAGCTATAAAAGAGAGGAGCTTAAAGTGATTGAAAGGAAATTTCCACTAGGGGCCGTTTACCCGTGTTGCTTTTCGTAAATAATAACTTAAAACTTTCAATTTTATTTCATTGTAAACTTCGTTTTACGCGAGAAAAGTAATTACACGTGACATTCTCTAGTAGCATGCCAAATGTAGAAGAAATAAAGTATACAGATAGGACAATAAGCCGATTGAAAGCTGTTATACATTGTAATGATAATTAATTTATAAAATGCCACTACGTAACTATGCGTTGGTATATGAATATACATTATAAAATGATATATCGATTTTTATAAACTCTAGACCAACCTCCATGACCTGCAAATAAATATAAATACTTTATTTATTATTGTCTAAATCACTCTTAGCATTCTTACTTAAAACAAAAACGGCGGTTCTAATGAAAACTTTTAACTAATTGAAGTTGCTAAGTACTTTATGGTAGCAAAGGAAACACGAGCGCTGCCTGTCGACGCTAATGTGGAAAAAACTTGCGCCAAAATGGGCGAAGTTTGCAAAAGTAGGAAAACTTTGCGGTCACACACCTCGCTCAATCTCGCAACTTATTATTTTACTTTTTTAAACTTGTTTCATGTCTAATGGCGTTCTATTATTCAAAATTTAAGAGTGTTCTAACTTTGAATTCTTTATTTAAAATGGTTTTTATTGTCAGAGACGTTTCATATTTAAATATTTAACAAGTTTCGCGAATTTTAAAGCTACCTCTTTTGTTTTCATTTTAGAAAACATATTATTATTTATGTTTTATGCGAATAACTGTTCAAAATACATTAAATATATGTATTTTAATAGCATCTACATTACATAGCGTAATGTAAATGTAGGTGGACAGTACTTTTGTACCTTTAAGCACCGTCATTCAAAAGCAAATCTTACCTGAATTTCTATCAAATATCTAAAAATAAAAGCATCATTAATTGTAGATATAACGCGGAGTCCTGCATCAATGTAGATTCTTATAATCAGATCACCATCTACACGAAACATAACTTATTTCAGATAAAAGTCTCGTGAAAACATCACTATTTAAAAGTACTCCTACAATAATTTCCGCCATTTTGTGCTTACCAGCTCTTCATATACCTACATAATTAAGTAAAAGAAACCCCAGCGATACGTGCAAACAAAACACCGTACGTTTCTACCCTTCACAGTCTCAAGTCCGAAGTTTGCTTCCCCCTTGATTAATGTACACATCTTCCGACTTTGTTGTCATTATGCTAATCAACGCATTTAAAGGGTTAGATATATTCTTCGTTCGCTTACTCTGCCTTATTCGCAAGGATTCGCTTGTGAATAGACACTTTTTATTTCGTGTGGCACCCCACTGCATCGGAGTTAGCCCCACAGCTAAACCTATAAGGTGTTCAGTCACAAATTGAAGTATTTTATACAAATACCACCATTCTCAACCGATTGCGATCACGGTGACCTCTTCAGTTGTGTTAAAATTTTCAGTGGCATTTTCGTCGAGTATTTGATTGTTGTTGATTATTAACTGCCGATTTTATTGCAGCTCATACGCGCACAGGGCGGGAGTCTTGTATATCCTAAGAATGAAGGTAATTTTATGGGTGCTACTGATGTTCTTTACTAAAAAATATTAAACCTACTGCCGTATAGATAGAACTAATGAGATGATACTCGGCGTCAATAGAGTATTTGTTAAATTTAGTATCGCTCTATCAAATAGATTGAAAATAAAGTTGCTATTACTTGAAAGAATGTATTTAAATAATCGAACTTCTTGTGAACGTATACCTACTTAAACATTACAAACCGGTGCTGTAATATTTATATAGAGAACGTGCCAAAAAATATACGTACTTAACAATTAATTGATAATTTACATTTATTGGCGATAAACATCTAAAATCGATAATTTTCCTATTTTACATTCTGCACATTTAATTTACAAACACCCGGAGCGCCACGTGAAGCGTGCAGCGAAAAAGGATCAAGATTCCGATTTCAGTTTTTTTTTATGGAATATGCGGGCAAGCGAGCAGACGTATCGCCTGATGGTAAGCGATTACCGCCGCCCATGGACACCTGCAACACCAGAGGCGTCGCAAGTGCGTTGCCGCCGTTGGGAGAGGGAGGGGGGGGGGGGTGTTGGAGGAGGGTAGTGAGTTTGAGGAGGGGAGGGGGATGGGCCTCCGGTACCTCATTCACTCGGTGAAAAACAGCGCAAGCACTAATTCACATCGGTTTTCTGTGAGGCCGTGGTATCACTCCGGTCGATCCGGCCCATTCATGCCGAAGCGTGGCTCTCCCACGGTGAGAGCATGTATGAGAGAGAGAGAGAGAGTATGTAAGAGAGAGTATGTATATTTTATAAGTTTAGCAATAAAAAGAAACAAAATTCAAGTTATGAGGATGAAAAGGGCATTAAATGTAGTATATAATTCAGTGATCGATTTGTCCTAAAATTATTATTTTTGTACTTATGACGTACGAAGTAGTACATAGGTACCTTTTTTTTCTTTTTTTTTTAAAGACAACTCCCGCACTAGGAATAAATCCTGTGTCGCGGGGGACTTTACAATCATACATGAAACGGACACAAATAACACCCAAACTCGGAACAACAATTTGTTGATCACACAAAGTGTTGTCCTACGTGGGATTTGAACCAACGACACTTGCTGAAGTAGGAAATGGCGTGGTGACCGTTAAACCACTAGGCCAAACGTGCAGTCTCACGTTCACTGAAATCTTGAAAGACCCTATATTTTGTAAACTAGCCTTGAAAATGCCAAAATATTTCGTATCTGTGCCGAGGATATGTACAGGTATAACATACTAAAATGTAACTGAAATCGGAATCTTGATCAGAATCGGAAGTCCTTATACCATAGACCATCAAAACCAGGGAAGTGCTTAAATATACAGCCTCTAAATCATTTCATTTAAAGTGTGAATCATATGGTGTATATATAATGGTGTAACATGAAAACTATGTGTCACATCTTTTGTAATTACGCAACTTAATGTAAATTTTCTTCAAGATATAGCCTCCCCTAAATTTCTCCGCAACAGTAGGTCCTGTGCTGCCCTCATCCAACGGTTTCCCGCACCTTTTACGACGTCGTCCCCGCGTCGGACCATCTTGTGCGGAGTCTATCCACGCTCCATCTTCCACTACACGGTCGCCACTCGAGAGAACTCATAACACAAAATCTATACTAATATTATAAAGCTGCAGAGTTTGTTTGTTTGTTTGTTTGAACGCGCTAATCTCAGGAACTACTGGTCCGATTCGAAAAAATATTTCAGTGTTGGATAGTCCATTTATCGAGGAAGGCTATAGGCTATATTTTATTTTCAAAAAATTAGGGATCCGTAAGAAAATTGCTATTTCGTAGGTGTGAAATCGAAAACCTATTTTTGCGTGCGCTGCAATAACTATTGACAATAGAACAAAATAATGTATTACGGGTTTGTAGGTCTCATTAAAATCTACAAAAAAGTCCGCGAGAGCATATATCTAACTATTATGGTTTAGTTACAATAACCGCTTTTGTGTTCTTAAAATTATTAAATCGTCTGAAGAAAGAAACTACGTTAAATGTGTATCGTAATATTAATCCTTATCCAAATTAAGCATTATGTTATCAAGGGTATTTATGTAGAAGTAAAATACTTTTTGTTTCATCCCAATCCTTCATTTCGTTTAGAAGTTATCACGAGTATAAGACGCTAAGAGTTGGTACCTAATAATGAGTTATTTGCCAAAGAGTTTTTCTCAACATAATACCTAATATTAATCTTTATCCAAATAAATGTGTTTTTGATTATGAGTATTAGATCTTAGAAGAGCATAATAAATACATCAAGCATAATCAACACAATGAAGGATGGGGGAAAATTATTACGCTACGGGCAATAGAAGACGCAAACGACATTGCGTGGGTCAGCTATCCATACTTGCTTATATTATAAATGCGAAAGTAACTCTGTCTGTCTGTCTTGCTTTCACGACCAAACCGCTGCACCGATTTGAATGAAAGGTACACAGATAGTCTAGAGCCTGAGAAAGGACATAGGCTACTTTTTAATGCGAAAAAGGGGTTGTAAGGGGTTTAAAAGGGGGATGAAAGGTTGTTCTGGGAGTTCACTCGCCACACGCCTGCGCGTTACCTACGTCGGACGTCTTGACAACGAATAAACAAGGCTGTCACAATCATAAAAAATATTTCACTTTTTCAATGAAGGCTTAAACATTAAGATATGAAGTATATATTCGTCAATCTGATTTGTATGTTCATTATATTAATAGAAATAAATAAGCCAAATTAATATAATTAATTAACAACGTTTCTTAACTTCAACATTCTCTACAGAAGTATCGTCATTATAAGCTAGCTGTTGGTTAGATATGAATAAAAATGACATTTAAAGCTTAGATTAATGAATAATCTAAGATGTAAAGTTTGTAAAAATTTTACCCACAACTGGGGGGTAAAAGCTACAATCATGACGCATGGAATAAATACTTAAATAAGTTTTTAATAGTAAAACGGGTGTGTCTTATTTGTAAAAAAAATCGGGTGGTGTCGTGGGACATCAGATAGGAATGAGTTCCACATCAAAATACAGATGGCACTATACTAAATTTTTCGTTCACGAAATAAATAAATCATTATATATGGCGCTATACAAAATTTTTAGTTTTCACAAAATTGTCTTAACCCCTTTATTTTATTTAAACTGATTTATAAAAATATATAAAAGTTCTATGCGAGGTAAAGAAAATAAAACTATTCAGGTACCGATACATTTTGTATTATGATTTTATATCGATAAAAATCCTACCTATATTAATAACGCGAAAGTTAGTATGGATGGATGGATGTTTGTTACTTTTTCACGCAAAAACTACTGAACGGATTTGGATAAAACTTTACAGTAATATAGCTTTTACATTAGAATAACACATAAGGTACTATTTGCAGCGATAAACGACAAACACGCGGGCGGAGCCGCGGGCAACAGCTAGTACTTTATAAAGTAAGAAAACTTTGCAATTACACAAAATTTTAAAAACAGATAACAAATTATCCATAACCTCATAGCGAATACAGACAATACACCATGGCGGCCTATTGAGGTTATGCATCGTCTCTTAGATTCTGCTTATGCTTTCCACCAGGCAGAGCAGAGTCACTCTGGCAGGGTGTCCTACGCTTATACGCTCTTCTATAACATTTAGTATTACTAATAACTGGTTTTTGAAAAGAAACGTGTGAATCGTTAACCTATACTGTTATGTTCTGTTCGTAATCTTTCTTCAATGTCATGTGATTTTCAGGTACTATTGTAAAAGACACATAATATTGGGAACCTTGCGATGATATATAAGTCATTAACAAAATAATAGTTTTTATCAGCAGTCGACCACTAAAGGTTCACTAACTGAAAATAACCCTTAATAAGGGACCACTAACCACATTAGTGTTTAGCAGGTCATGGTAGCTCAGATAATGCCTGTATGTTCTAAAAGCATAATAATACCATATTCATAGGAAAATAAGCTCTAGTGCCATGTGATAATGATTAATTTATCTTAAACGAACGGTAAAAACATGTTAGTCGATGTATTTTGGACAGGCATGTTCGGTAATTTTCTTTACAACGCTCCGTTGGCGCGAAAAATTGTGTTTTTCAAAGGAAGAGCAGATGCCAACCCTGTGGAAGATTGACTGCTGTTTACTTGAAATAGGCGCTAACGGCTGCTCAATTTCAATGGAGATTTAGAAAAATCTTTATCTAATTACTTACAGGATATCATACAGTTTCATACACCCTACCTGAAAGAGATTGCTATTGGCAAGGCCACCCTTTGTACATTTAAATCATACAATGATCCGTACATAGCTACTTACTAATATTATAAATTCGAAAGTAACTCTATCTGTCTGTCTGTCTTTCACGACTAAACTGCTGCGCCGATTTCAATTGAATTTGGCATGGAGATATATTGATTCTTGAGGAAGGACATAGGAATACATAGTCTTTACTTTGGTAATCGATATACAGCCACCGGCAAAAGCTAATCATCAACAACCAATAATGTCCCACTGCTGGGCTCGGGTCTCCTCTCAGGAGAGGGTTAAGGCCATACATCCCCACGCTGGCCAAGTGCGGGTTGGGGACTGGCAGGACTACGTTGTGGCTACGTAATACGTTGGATGTTTTTAAGCCGCCAACTAAGCTTCACGACTGTTATCCTATGATAACACCCGGGACCGACTGCTTAACGTGACCTCCGAATCACGGAGACGCTCATGGTAACATGTCACCAGCGGTCACCCATCCAGGTACTGACCGCGCCGTCGTTGCTAACCCTCGGTGATTGTTTCTAATCACCGAGTGCAAATGGGCTATGAGCGCCTCACTGGGCTATGAGGGCAAAAGCCAATAATTTTATGTAATAAAAAAATAAATATTCATTGCCAAAATGACTCTACTCTGCCTGATTCAAGAAGAATTCAATAGTGACGGTCGAAATCCTCATTGAGAACGTGAAAAATGCAGCATGATGATCCACACTATGGCGGCATTGTGAGATGCTAATAAGAAAATAATCATAATCTGACATATGTACGAAACTGTTTTGTAAACTGGTGTGCAAACAAAGAGTTTTCTATCTTACTATTCGCTCTACTGAATACTACTACTACTAAAATGAATTTAACATAAAAGGAAAATTATCTGTTACTCCCCCTGAAAAGTATTTTTGTTTCTGTAAAACAGAACTACAATATTTTTATTACTATATTTTTTTTTTTTTTTTTTTATGTATGGCCCGCCAAAATGACTCTACTCTGCCTGATGGAAAGCATAAGCAGAATCCAATTGGTCGCCATACTCACTGCGAATGCATTTGTTTGAGGGACTGCTATGCTTAACAGCAGATTGCAATAGGTCGAAGAAGATAAATTTGAACAAAACGTCGATAATGCTTCTTTCATCACGTTAACATTAAACAAGTTAAAATAGCTATTTTTTATGTGTAACTTATGAACAATTTTGTGCGGTTAAATATTTTGTTACCTAAAATTACAATACTATAATAACAATTTAGATAAACTACTACTGCCATCTATTGTGCAATAGCTAAGAACCAGTTAGTACTTACTATTACACGATAGATGTCCTCATTAAAATAATTTAGTTCACTTACATCTGATAGTGGCGCTAGTGTAGATGTTACAGTGGCATCTATCGTGGAATAGAATTATTAACTTTTGCATTTGAGAATATTGTCTGGACTTTAAAAGAGACGATGATCCCTGAATTTGTTTCGCCCTTTCTTCTCAGGGCTAGTCCAGTTAGAAAAGGCCGAACTAATGTGCTCAAAAAAAGTTTAACTTGCAAAAGTATTCATGTAACCTAATTGCAGAATAAATTATTTCATTTCATTTCAATCAACAAATTTATTTGTAATAATTTAATAGACGGTTAACTCAGACTACTTCCTATCTACATTAATTTATACTTAAAAATTATTCAGTAAGTCTAGATAAAGTTGCACACAATATGCACCATGAAATATTTTACATACAACTTTTTAAACTCTAACAGATTATTTAGTTAGTTACTGTTACCGCTAGGGGCGCTAGCAGCAGACTTGGGAGTCACTGCAGCTTAAACGCATACCTACATTACATACACACATATTCTATTACTTCTTAAAATGACGTACTGCAGAAATTCCAAAAGTGGAAATAACCTGCCTATTAATCACTTTACTCTAAGTATTTTCGTATACATTATACATCGCTACTGTAAAGTGATTTCAGAGGAGTTGTCCAAAAAACTATAAGACTGATATATATGTCTTGAGTTCGATTCCATCGAATATTTGTATGATATTGATGAATGAACTATAGAGAATTTCCATTTCGAGAAGTACGCCTTCTACGTCTAAACCAGCTCCATCTTTTGTAAAATGTAGCCCATTATTTTAACAACACTAATATCGTGTACAATTACAGTTTATACATCTATGAACAAACTAAGTAAATTTGCGAAACTTACTGTTTACGCATAACTTCTTACGAATTATATAAATAACTATTTCTTCAAATGAATTTATACAAAAAAAAATTACGTTCGTTAAAGTTACAATTTAAGTTCAAGCCCCAGAATTTTTTATCTCCCCTCATGTTAATTCTAAAATATACTTCAAATTAGAAATTTAAGACCAAAATCGTTCAATTTACAAAGGACACTAAACCAGTATTTTCCATTGACTCAAATCTATTGAAACTGGACACTGAAATATGGAGAGCGCGTACAATAGCTTATTAAAATAACAACAAACAGATCGGACACAGCTGCTGGACCGGTCTCCACATCAACGGTGGGATAACACTACTTTGAATATCGTGATGTAACAAATATAGATAATTATTTAAAAAACAACACTATGGGTTCAATTTAAAAAGACCGTAAACATATTCGTAATTCGAATTGTTTTGTTTCTAGATATGATTTCTGAAATCGAATTCAAATACAAAAATTAATCATTAAACAGTTTGACTAACTTACGGTTGGTAAATGAATATCGATATTATATTCATTTAATGTTACTTTATTTAAGTGTTTTATTTTTTGTTGTTTTGTGTTTTATTACCTACCTACTTCCATTCACCCCTCTCTACATATTCATATAATTATGTACGTACGTCTGTATGAATATAATGTTTTCTTAATTATTGTAATAGTTTAAATTTAATTAATACATCTGCCAAAAGGTCTCAAGGAGATATTTGTCAATTGGTGCGAACTTGAAAATAAATACACAAACAATAAAAACAATTAAGTCCCTGATTCCATAACTGGAAAAGCTTATTATAGACTTTATACACACCTGCGTCACTTCATCCTGACTGCGTTTATTGACAGTTTTATGTTTTACATGATTGCCTTTTGTAAAAACATGCCAGTTATTTAAACTGTCAAGTACACGCGCCTTGCAATTAAATCTACACTATGGTTAAAAGACTATAGGATAGACGATTTAAGTCTATTCTCTATTATTGTTGTCATGTTCGGATTTCTAAAATATATTGTAGAGAGAAACAATATAGTAGTTTTGTAAGGTTAAAATTAATTGAATCCTTATGTAATAGGGAAGATTTATGGATTAAAAAATTGGCAGTCATAAGGACTGCCGATAGAAATGAAAACTTATAACTTAGAATGTTATTTGTAAAATAAATGTATAAATTAGAAATTTCATGTTTAGATTAAAATTATCAACATCAAACATTAGCATGTCGGTGACAAGAACCCATAAGATTTTCCACTACCAAAAAGTGCTCAACGCGGCCAAAGAAGTTTTGTGACGTCAGCATGTCGGTGACGCGGTGACGCGGTAACGCGAACTCATAATATTTTCTCCTACCAAAAACTGCTCAACGCGGCTAATGAAGTTTTCACTTCAAAAAACTCGTTTTATATTGATTTATTTGACTAGGTGCTTTGCCCAGAACCTGGATACGCCTAAGGAAGGACACACATAAGTACGATATTATTCGATACATATGTAAATATTATTCGTTAGTGATTTCAAGGTCACTAATACTTACATTTTTTTTTAATTTAATATCTAATTAATTATTTATTTGTCAGTGTGTAGTCGAATAGGCACATACGTTTCAATCAAGGCAGTAGAGCCACGCTGATTTCAGCACGAACGGGCCGGCTCAACTGGGGCGCTACTACCCTCGCACAGATGATCAACGTAAAATGACAGCGTTCGTGCTGTCGTGTTTCGTTGGTGAATGTGAGACTGGAGGCCCAATGAGACAGAATCATGATTAGGCCGCCATGGTGTGGGTCACTATGCTGCATTGTTGCAGTATCTGCATTCGCAATGAGTATGGTGACCACCACTCTTGGATTTTGCTTATGCTTTCCATCAGGCAGAGTAGTCATTTTGGAAGGGCCAAACATAAAAATAAATACGTCATCATTCATTGAATTATGTTGATAATTAACATTGACGTATAAAATGTCTGTTTAACTTAAGAACAACAATATTTTATTTTCAACTTATATCATTAGAGTTGCCCTAAGATCTTTTTGAATTTAATTAATTTAAAAATGAATGGCAAAATTAAAATGTTATGACGGTTACTGAATTTTGAGATGAATTGAATCAATGTTAACATCCTTGCTTTCATTTCACAATTATGTACATATTTTCAACCCTATCGCGATATGTAAACGGTTAATAGCTTTACTTGCATGGATATTTCCGACACTTAATACGAGTATACCCGATGAAATATTGCCATTTGTTTGTCATGTTGTAAAAGCGCAATCATTGAAAGACTGATATCCCGACAGAGAATAAAAATTGTGTTTGGATACATTCAACAACAAAACTGTTAGATCCGAGTCGATAAAACAAGCGCTAAGCTCTTGAAATGTAGTGATGGTTGTAACGTAGTGATTTATATACTCTTTGGTGATGGTATTTTCAAATTGTAATCAAATATTTTAGAAATAAAAAAAAATGTTATTTATTTATTAGGGCCCGCCAACAATCGTTTACTTATCAAAATATTGTCTCTTGCATTCTGGTCAATATTTTTTTTTTTTTGGTTATGTGGATAAATTGTACTATACTCTGTCCATTTCTTTATTTTCTCTTTGACAGCTCACGTCTATAAATTACCATATTTTTTTCGAAATTCTGTAGCAGTAATGTCGTACTTTATTGACGGTGACGGTACTTTAGTGAAGTGGTCTGTGCATAACAAGCAACCACAGACTATAAAACAGTACTTGAAATACGATAAATCGATCATATGATAAAAATAATTTGACTTCATGTAAGTATTTTTTCAGTAAATTTAATAAAAAAAGGAAATAAAAAAAGTATCTATGACTCCAAGATTGAATTTTTGCAAGGAATCAAGTCGAAATCTTGGACTTTAGGATCAAACCAAGAGTAAAGAACAATAACTCTGTTCATTCATCTAATTTACAGATTTATTATTTATATTTTTGTTTATTTCTTACATAATATAAAAAACTAATAAAGGAATAATTAATATTTCAACAAAAAATATTTAATTAAATCGATTGAAAGTTCTTCATAAATAAAATCGCTATTCGTTTCAAATCGAATCGGTAATGGGTGAGGGCGTCACTAATTTCAAAATTTCTTGAACTGTCAAAAAGAAAATAAAGAAATGGACAGAGTATAATTGTTAACAGTTTTCCTGAAAAGACAAAAATATTTTATACTTCTACCACTTTTATTATCATTATATGTTATGTACCATGCACCAAACACATGTTACAATTAGTTGATTAGTTTTTTTATTTCATAGTTTTTACTGAAAATCTGTAAGAGATTTTAGTAGGTAGTACCTATACATGTACTTAAATCAGTTAATAAGTGTGTTTGTGCTGTAGTTTCAAATGATTAAATATGTCAAATTTAATAAAACCGTTTTTTATATTGTATGCATTTTTATTTCAATATATTATTACGATTAATAGCGATAATAATAATAATTTCACTCATATTAGACACGACAGTCTGATGCCAAACTAAGCAGAGCTTGTACCATGGTAACCCGACTGCTGGTAAACATACTTATATTTCTAAATATATACGTATAAATAAAATACATCCAGATACTTAGACAATTAGAAAGACCATATTACTAAGAATTCAACTTTTAGTAATTTGCATTCAATTTATACCGAAGTTTAACCTTTAAAATGCCAATACTTCTCCTCGCGCCAGTACCTGTTGAACGTGGCGTCTTCTTTTTATATCCCGTACACCGAGTGTACTAAAAATCGAATAAATCAAAATAACCGATCACAGGACAAAAGCTCATTCACAAGTTTAAAAACCAGTTTTTTTAATTCATTTTTTAATACGCATGAAAACCGCGACGGACGCAGCATCCGCGGCCTTTCTGTGTTAATCTTTTGTAGACTACAAAAGACAAATACTATAGATAAACCGGTTCTTTTTTTATTATATTTTTTTCTGAATTGCTATTTAGGTCACCGGCTAGTTCGTGAATGTATCCGAATCAGTTCCGAGTAGATCGCGATACGGGACGTTGGTTTTTGTAAAAAAAATTATTCAAATTCGATTTTTAAATTATATAGGTGTGCAGGTCGCCATGACGCTTTTCAAATGGAGACTTAATTTATTGAAACTGTTTTGGCGCCATTTCAAACATTTTCCGTGAATAGTAAAAAATGTGTTCCTGTTTTAGTGATTCGATATGTGTATCTACAATATTATGGATGAAGAACATGGACACTTGAAGAACAAAGCAAACTATCTATTTCATCATTCTAATTGGTATGTATCTATATAGGTACTTACGAGAAGGTTGCACATTGAAAAGGGATAGTTTTTTTTCTATCTGATTAGATAGTTAACATATTTTTGTAATATACTTAATAGTAATAGACATATAATATTGTTATTGTACCTATCCTCAGACATCTTCCTACTAGACTAATTATACTATTGAACCTACTAATGTAAAGAACTGTTCGAAAAGCCCGTAGTTCTAAATACCGGTTACTATTAAACAGAAGAACGGAAAGAGCATTGTATTTTAGTAATAGTATACAGAAATACCGAGGCTCCGTCTGCGTGTATGTCGGTTATCGCGGCTATTAGTAGCCTTTCGAAGGCCAAAAAGGAAGGGCAATAGTTTTAGCAGTCTATGTATGATTGCTTCCACCGTAGCGCCTAAGCTACTGAACCGATATTAATGAATGAGGTGTCAACAGCTTCGTGATAATGACCCGGTCGATATAGGCTATATAAATTTTAACAAAAGTTTTTACGTAGTCAGGTTATGGTTTTTTAAACTTTTTCTTGTTTATGGTAAAGTAAGCAAAGGAGCAGACGGGACAAGTGACTACCATTGCCAATGGACTTAATAAGCTACTTATGCAACGAAGTGGAGAGTCGAGTACTTTACCGCTATAATTTTTCCCCAGAATTCATCTATTAAGTATTGGAGCTTGGACGCTGGTATCAAATCAATCTATCGCTATTCACTGCTGAACGAAGGTTTCCCTCAAGGAACGCCAACTATCCCTGTCAGCCACTTTTTCAAATCGTATGTTATGAAGTAATCGCTAACACCAGTTTTTTGAAGCGTGTTTACCAAAGCATGGGCCCATCACATAGAAATGTTTGTGCGTAATAGATAGCACATCAATAACATAAGATTATGTCGTTAGTACTACCTATTAGTTATTTTGTGGTTAAGTGCTACATCACGCAAGACTCTTAGATTCAGAGCTCTGAGCATGGCTCAACAAGAACATGTAGGTATTTTTTATATGAAGTTATCCTACTTAAAATACACATAAAAGTTATAAGTAAAACGTAGGAGCCGTCCTTCGTTTAAGATCTTTAAGAACTTTAAGACAGTAGTTTACCTAGTATAAACATAAGTTAAGAGTGCTACTATCAATAACTTAGTGCTAAATCTTATAAGACGAAAGAACACTTAAAAACTTTTTCAAATACACAAGATTACAGTCATGGGTATTAAATAGGTTTTAAAACCATTTTACATTGCAACGCCACCTTGAAAAAAAAAACAAAAAAGAACTGCAAGAAACCGATTCAATAATGAGTACATACCGCCATTCGGGTATCGATTTTAAGATCCCCTTTCTCCTATTATTATTTTTTTACATAACAAAACAAGAAAATATAAAGGAGGAGTTTTGCAAGGGCGCGCGCCCCCTCGCGGCTTCTGATGCATCTGTGTGCGTAAAGTTGCATGTGCGAATAGTTCGCTGGAGTTGTGTGTGTGCGACTTTGAGACGATCGGCGGACTCGAGTGAAATAAGGGGAGTGATTTATTGTAGGAAGATAACGTTTTGATACTTTCCATTCACAATGGTTTTGTTAATTTAATTTAAATAAATTAATATGACATCCTATTTATAAGTAAATAATAGTTTGTAATAGTGTCACCTGCTTTTGTAGTCCCAGGCCCTCTCTTTATCAGTGTTAGTTTGTACGCATATTTTTTTCATATCTTCTGTTCTCGTTAATTTTGGAATCTTTTACAGTTTTAAACACCAAGAAATCGAGGGGTTCTTGTGCTACAGTATGTAGCTACCAACTAAACAGTCTTTGGTTTATTTATTAGATGTAGTTTTGGTTTAAAACTTCAAAATAATGTACCTAATATGCGTACGTATACTCAGTACGAAAAGCACTGAGTAGATGATATTTATAGTCTAAGGTGACATAATTTTTATTTGATATATTACTTAGGAAATAAACAACTAGAATATATCTATCTCCACCGGTTTTCTATTCCATTTTAGGTACCTAACAGTATTTTTCGGAAGCCCAGGCTTTCCCCAGGATAGAGTCTCTATAGACGCGGCGTCGTTCCTGGGGGGACCTGAAATAACATGGTTCGGGTTTTCCTCAGAGCAGGGCCTGACTCGGCCCAGCCTCGGAGCACCTGAGACCGGCCGCCGCGGGTGGTTTTTAGTGGAATCACCACATACCTGGCTCCTCAGTCCCCGAGGAGCCGGAGATCCGAAGGGATTTTGCAACCCGTCAACAAAAAAAAGTGAGTTACAAAAAAAAACACAAAACGCCATGGAAAACACTACGATTTGTGCAAAATTTTAGACTTATCGATCAAGCGGTGTCAGAATGCGCCATTTATCTATTTAATTATATGTTCATTATATAGAATTACAAGGATCAAATTCGATAGTCGCTTCTATAAGAAACGAGGGTCCGAAGAAAGCATCTCTTAGCATCTCCCCTCCTTGCACACACACACAAACTTGTTCGTCTATTAAAAAATATACAACATACATATCTCTATCAATAGATTCATTAGACGTATTTCTTTGATACCACCGAGCTTTTAGCAGGCTCTCTCACAACCTTACATTTTGCGATCAGCATAGAGTTTTGTCATGCGACTTCCAACCTTATTTAATATACGAAAGTTTCAAGCTTCGATTCAAGGAACAGTATTAGATATGGTGTAGGAGTAATTGCGTCTTTGCTGCGTCGATTTTTTTCTTTACCCCTTTCTGCGAGGGGTCGACAGGAGCTGTTTGAAGTTTTTATAAGAATCGCCGTTTATTATACTTAAATGTATATTATCGTTCAAGGTTTTGGTACTTTAATAATTATTTTCCGGGGTTGGCGTCGATAGAGCAATCTCTGTGCTAGGCTGTAATTTGGGAAGGCTTCTGAGAAAATGCAGGCATGGAATTAAAATTGAATTTGCCCTGAATATTCTAAAATGAGTTTATTATTTTATTAGCGGGCAATATTGATATTATCTTACCTACTGTAAAAATGTAGAGACTAATAGAATAGAAAATTAGTTTTCTAATAACTCTGGTTCATAATTATTTGTGTATGTCTATCGACTTAACCTTTCCCATCTTTTTTGAACATTAAATCATAGAAAGGTAATTCTCACCGACTTTGTTGATAGTGTTACTAAATTCACACTTACCGACAGACACTCTTCGTCACTTACTCACATACCACATTTAACATATTCGTATTTTCTTTTAAATTTTGTAGGGATATATCGCGACATTTAATGAACGAGGTGGAAACCTCCTTTCGAAGGAGAGGCTTTTTTTTTCAGCAGTGGACTATTGAATGCAGATGTTGATGATGATTTGAAAACTTTCATTAATATATACATTTTATTCTATTAGGTCTTTACCTATGAAATTGCCGTTTTGTATGCAATAAGTGAAAGTACTTATTATTTCAAACTTTTTTATTTTTGTTATTCGAAGTAATCACCCATGCAATCGACGCATCTTTGCCAACGCATTGGCAGTTTATTGATGCCCGTCTTGTTCAAATCAGCTGGACGGGAGGCAACAAATTCTTCTATATACATTATCGATTTTTGTTTTTTTTAAATTTTATCTACATGTATACATGTAAATCAGCTTTTATATTATAGTATGTGTATACATTTATGACTATACTTATAGGTTAAACAGTAATAAAGGGTGTACCATAACTGATCGGATTCAATATTTGAGAGGCCTTAGCCACAAGTATGCGGCATTGAGAGGGTGCCTAAGATTTACGATATTGTTTCGTATACATAAATCTTAATATTTACAGCTATGTTAAACATTTAGGGAAGTGCGTTACGGTCTGATGATTTTAATATTTTGTAAATATAATTATGGATAGTCGGTGAAGACGGAATTTTTGGAAATACATTTATAGAGATGTAAAACTCAGAGGTCTATGGAATGTTTACGGGAATTTACTTGATCACGCTAAGTGTTAAGTACCAAATATAACTAATTATTGTGGAACATTGTAAAAGTTGATCTTAAAATAAGATAAAGGTTCTGTTGAGTTTTTATTCAAAACTTTATTCTATTAAATGCATTCATTGATTAACAATGAAGTAATTCAACAATAAGGTTGACTATAATGTTGTCACTTAGTTGTGTTTAAATTTTGCATTCTCAAATTAAAATATTAACACGTCCAAGTATTATGCTATCCAAGTATTATCCTAAGAATATGGGTACATTTTAAAATAATAAATAAATAAATAAATGTTTCGGACATTTAACACACAACGCCATCTAGTCCCAAGCTAAGCAGAGCTTGTGTTATGGATACAAGACAACTGATACAAATACATAATATATACTTTTTTTTTGTAAATACATACATATTATACATAGAAAACACCCAAACTCCGAAACAAATATTTGTAGATCATACAAACATCTGGTCCGACCCGGGAATCGTACCCAAGACCTCATGATCAGCAGTCGCAGACGCCAACCGCGAGACCAACGAGGCAATAAAATATTGAGTTTCAATTTTCTAACGACATTTATAAAAAACTTTTTAACTGTTTTCCTTATTGTACTTCATAACGTAAATACTTTAAATAAAGTTTTAGGGTTTAGAGTTGTAGACCATAAACTGGAATATCTATTTTCGAAGTTTCTAACAAAAATTAGCAGCGAAAATTTTGAAAACTAAATTATTTTTCCTATTTCTTACACATAAGTAAATATTATTAATATAATGTTCCCTTGTTATTCGCATACAGGTTGTCCCTTGTATCGGGGTGTATCGATGCATGTAATGAGTCCATCCAGCGCAGGCAGTGCTCACCCCCCACGGAGCGCATCGCTGAGACGAGTTACTTGGCGTCGCTCACGAACTGTACGGCCCAAATGTAAGCGAACACGTATCAAAAACAGGTGTCACGAGATTGGTATATAATAGACTAGTTGTTGCCCGCGGCTCCGCCCGCGTGTATGTCGGTTATCGCTGCAAATAGTAGCCTATGTGTTATTCTGATGTATAAGATATATTACTGTAAAGTTTCATCCAAATCGGTTCAGTAGTTTTTGCGTGAAAGAGTAACAAACATCCATCCATCCATACCTACAAACTTTCGCGTTTATATATGTATATAAAATTCTCGTGTGTTAGTTACCATTTACCATACTCCTCTGAAACGGCTGGACCGATTTTTATGAAATTTGGTGTGCATATCGAGTAGGTCTGAGAATCGATCAACATCTATTTTTTATACCACAATTTTTTTTGTGGCAAAACAAGGTTTGCCGAATCAGCTAGTATTAGTATAGATTTTAAGTTGGTTTGTGTATATACGTATAAGAATTGATAATTATAGTTACGACTAGAGTAATAAGCAAATGCTGTCATCAAAGAGATTTATAAAAATAGATTAATCCTAGGAAAGTCACAGAAAGCTGTTGAATGCGGGCAGCACAGGACAGGTTGTTGTAAAGAACCTTGGTGGAAGACCTGTCCGGCAGTGGACGTCTTTTTGCTGAGATGATGATGATAAAAAAGAGGTTTATATGGGTTACGGTAAGTGATGGTTTAGTTCGTTCCTTAGTTTTTCAAGTGAAAGTGTAAATAAAATTAACTACAAATGAAAAAAAAACTGTTTTATTTCCCTTCTCTCAAAGGAAACGATATGAATCTTTTACCACTGACAATCTATTTATTTTAATCATTTATTATGTGAATATCTAAAAATAAGCTACATCAACCATTCCAATTTTCCGCTCATGACTTGTACTGTATCATAAAACATATCTAGTCCACCTACTTGGCAACTGATTAGTGGACGACAGTTCGTGTGTATACAGGAAACATGATATACATCCATGTTTAACTTGTACCATATGAGATAATAATACTAGCTTTCGTCCGCGGCTTCGCTCGCATTTAACAAAAAGTATCCTATGTTACTTGTAATACCTCCAAGAATATGTGTACAAAGTTTCATGATGATCGGTTAAGTAGTTTTCCCGTGAAAGCGTGACAAACAAACTTATACTTTCAACTTTATAATATTAGTGTGATGTGATGTAAGATCTAATATGTAGCAGATATATGAGAACAGAATTGTTTCTTTACAAGTATTAAACTATACTTATATATATATTAATACGTGAAACAAAAACTTTGTACCTCTTTTTACGAACACTATGCGAACGGAGGAGGATCTGGCCAACGTTGCATCCTGGTCTACAAACCTTCCTAAGGAGGTCTATGTATGTCCAGCAGTGGACTATTAAAGACTGTTGATGATGTGATTATACCTAAACAGAAGAAATTAAACCGCATAATCATAGTACTTTTATTTAAAATATTATTCTCTATTTTGACTAATATATATTTTTGAATGGCAACGTATGTAGCTACAAGTGGCGCGCTCATTTAGTTATTATCATACATTCAAAATAAATCTTTTAACTATTAAATACTTACCAATTACTTAACTTCTTTGATATTCAACTTATTTGATAATCAATATAGGTAAGGAAAGCACTTGCGTACCTAAATGTAGTAAAGATTTTTACGAATTTCAATTGAGAGATAGTATATTTATTGTAAAAAGGTTCATAAACTAAGACACCAGAAACCTTTTTACCCTACTACGGCGAAGCCAAAAGTATATATTTTTGGCTAGACTGCAAAACTGTATGTTTGTATGTTCCTAAAAAGTGTCTTAACTACTGAACCGATCGTAATGAATGAGGTATGAATAGATTTGTAATAATAGCCCGGGTGACATAGTCTATGTCACATAATAATATAGGCTATATTAATTTTATCAAAAGATTTTGCGTAGTCGGTAAGTATAGTACCTATAGATTTTAAACTTTTTCTTGTTCGTCATAGCCTTCGTCATCAGCCTATCGCAGTCTACTATTAGACATAGGTCTCTACAATTGCATGCAACTTGCTTCTACCCTCGGCTTCTTGCATCCAGCTCCCGCCAGCCAGCCATCTCACCGGGTCTGTGGACGTCCTACACTACGTTTACCGAGACGCGGTATCCACAGTGCCGTCTTTACCATAAGGGCACACGGGGCCAGTGCCCAGGGCCCCCATCATCAGGGGGGCCCCGAGGAACCGACAATTTTGTCTCAAACATAATAATAAGTTCTCGTTATAATTTGCGTACACATTACACTTTTTTCACAAAAAAATATAGTACACTAGCTGTTGCCCGCGGCTTTCCTCGCGTGGAAGTTGATTTTATGTATTTAATTAAAAACTGTAAGTTAATTATTTATTGTTAATTTATTCATATTTTTTAAAACGTTTTATTTATTAACTAACGACCCGCCCCATCTTAGCATGTGTGGATTTAAGATGCATCCATTGACGACGCGATTCTTGCAGTTAAAATCTGTAATATTCTTGAATATATTCATTTAAATCACATGCTGCAAAGGGTCATATCGGTCTATATTAAATGCACAACGTATTTAAGGTACTTAATTAAATAAGGATCATTCTATATTGCTTAAAATAGCTTCGTAAATAAACCATTTTTTCTCGTAAAAAGAAAGGAATAAAAATGGTTGTTGTGGGTTATCCCTGAGAGATAGACATATACCATCCTGGACTTTATTGAAGCCTTTCTTAAGGTGTACAATACTGTAGTACATTATTTTCATCTATCTCGCAGGTTTCAGGCAGCGTTTGCAATATAAGCGCAAAAAATATGTTTATTTACGACATCATATTGGAAATCTTTAAAATTATCAGTGTTCCTCTTACTTTAATATACATATAAACCTTCCTCTTGAATCACTCTATCTATTTAAGAAAACCGCTTCAAAATTTATAGGGACAGACAGTCAGGGGAAGCGACTTTGTTTTATACTATGTAGTGATGTTTAATCAAGAGCCCATTAATAAGGATTTTCATTCAAATTTTCGAAGGCCGATGAGGCCATAAAGTTCTTAAGAGACGACCGTATGCTTGTTATTGCAACGTTGGCAGGTACAGGGTAGTCCGACGACCTGGTGAAGATCACGGGACATCGTGGGATGTCGGCCGTATTGAAATATTGCGGGTGGAGTAATGAACAGTGCCTGACTGTCGTAACTGTTACTCTTAGGGGGCAAGCGTTGTCACTCCTAGAAGCACCACCTGGTTCAGGTAGCGGATATAAAGAATTGTTGGAAGCGCTCGAGTCGAGAACGCCATCTGAAACACGTTTTCCGCTCCCAGATATGCGATAGAGCCCAATGCCCAGGAGAAGGCCTGCAGCAATGTACGTTGGAAGTTGAGAACCTCGTACGAAAAGCGTAGATAATAAAAGTAAACAACATGCAGATTTTTATAAACAGCATCAAGGACCTGTAAGTAAGAGCTGCAGTGGTGGCCAAGCCACCACGCTTCAATAAGTGCAGCACTGGCACACGCCCTGGAGGTCGAAGCGGTTCTATAGGATATCCGGCCGACCCACAAGCGAAGTCTCAGAGGAAATAAAAGAGATCAACTATTCTTTTAAGAGGGGTTCTGGGATTATGTGCTACAGATATGGTGAGAGTGATCATCTGCAACTAAGTAACCCGCTAAAGAGTTAGTAGATGTCCAGGTTGAAAAAAAAAATAGGACTGCCTGGAGCAACTGTTGAGGAAACGTTGCGAAAAAAAGTTTGTTGATTTAAGACGCACGTTCCAAGGCACCAATCTGGGAAAACATGATAAACAACATGTAGAAGGACTTCATGAGACAATCCAAAGAATATGTCTCGATGAGAAAATGTACTCTGATTCAAAACTCGAAATCTTGCTTCAAACTTATCACATGGCAAGCTCATTGATATAATTATATACCTGCTTGGAGTCATTTATCATTTGCAAGCGCTATTACTAAAGTTTACTGGGCACAATGGGATAGCTTGATACTACAGAACGGGATACCTTATCGGAAATGGGTGAAGACCAACGGCAGAAAGTTCCACCTGCAGATAATTGTGCCAAAATCTAAGGTTCCGGACGTTCTTCGTGAAGTTAACTGTCTCTACCGTGGGAGAGCCACGCTTCGGCATAAATGGGCCCGGCTCGACCGGAGTGATATCACTTTAGCCGAGAAAGTTCTAGTCAGATTCTTAAGGCACAGAATAATAAAACTTAAGGGAATATACATAGCGTCAAATATAGACTGATTGTCGCGCGGTTGGCTTGTTTTCGACAGCGTTTTTTCGGAACCGGGTGTTTCGAGAGGCCATTAAACTTTCCCAAATAATGTAATAATAGTGGCATCTAGTATAAAAAGGCAGTTTAGTTTGAGCTTCAGTGCGACAAATATCTGAGTGATATAAGTGATTAACAGAGCGACCTAGGCGATCATTAAGGACTGTTATTCTGAGTTATTCTGTGCTTTTAAGAGTGTTTATAATAAAGTCTCTTTTACACGTCTGAAGGCTTAATTCTGAAATTTGTCGAACCCGAACACGTAATAATAAATAGAAGGTTTTGCTTAACACAAAGCCTGAAAGAAACCATTATGGTAATTGTAACCAAAAAGTCTCTTTTACACGTCTAAAGGCTTAATTCTGAAATTCGTCGAACCCGAACACGTAAGAATAAATAGAAGGTTTTGCTTAACACAAAGCCTAAAAGAAACCATTATGGTAATTGTAACCAAAAACCTAACCAAAAAACTAACGTCAGCATACACGATTAGTCATAATAAATGTTCATAGTAGAAAAATGTTAGCATAATACACTTTATTTACTTTCCAAAAGGGCCCCTAATTCTTATGTGCCCAGGGGCCCCCGGTTAGGTTAAGACGGCCCTGGGTATCCACTCAAGAACACCTCAATTTCATTGCCTTCACTGATTTTTATAATTTCTGATTTTAGAAAAGAAGTGATCTTACCCAATATCTGGTCAATAAGAATAACTTTTGTATTATTCCGCATACGATTTAAATATAAATATTATATATATATATATGTAGTAACAAATTCGTTTAAACTTTCTTGTCTCCCACGTCTGGTGGCTTATGGCTAGGCTCACCTAACACTCCCGTTGGGTACAATGAAACGTTAGAATAATTCAATTATGTGGAAATGTGCTCACTAAGAATTAAATATATTTAATTACTAAGTTATCGATGTAATTTTTATAAAGATATTAAAAATAAGCATATTTGATGATGCATCCAGGATCCCATCTATAAGAGACTTATCAACAGTCAACATTACAGATACGAAACTTAATTAAATGAAATTATCACAGGATTCTATAAAAAATAACAAAATTGCTTTGTAGCTCACCAAATAAAACCATAGCTATATTGAGCTATCAGCGAATCACGTGTAAAAGAAAAGGAGTCCCATTTTAGAATCTAACCACAACATAGTACTATACTGTACAGTATTCGTACTTAAACATAAATCGAAATATTATAAGATGTCCCAATGCAATCGTCGCACAGAAATCGCATTAGTCCTGTAAGTGGAATTCCAATTAGAGTGAGGAACGTTTGGAGGTAGCGATGAACGTTTCCGACGGATGTGTCGCCCGCCCTCCAGCCGCGGGGCCCGCCTGCGCCAAGACGGTGGGTCCTTACTTTAATGTTTACAAACGAGAAAAAAATCATTTTTAGTTAATAAATTACATTCATGATAGTAGACTTCTTTAGTAGTTTCATCAACATTTTACAGGAACTTTACAATACACCTACCAATCTACCATATTGTTACAATTTGAAATTTCCGCTATAAAGAAACAGATAAACTTCATACTAAGTATTAAGTTTATTTGTTTCCTAAGAGATTAGAATAGAGGTACTTAGTAATACACAGATAAAGTTAGTTGGAATACAGTTACTCACTTTGCTACTTTCCGCTAAACTCATTTTTATCTCTTGTTCATTTCTCGTTAATTGGCCAAAGAATAAATCGAAATAAACAAGTCTGTTGTCGTGCAAAATTTTCTAACCACTATTAGTCATTTTCATCAGTTGAGTCATTCAGTCATTTTTACTCATTTTTAATGAGTAATTCGCAATTTTATCGTTTTCTACAAGTAGTAGTGTAGCATATTTATGTGGTGTAGGTATATCGAACTTTTCTTCGAAGTTATCGATACGTCGTCATATGGCTATAAATATATTATACACCGCCACATAACACAAACAAGAAAAAGTTTAAGGAACTATGACACGACAATTTTTTTCTGATAAAATTACATTGCCCATGTCACTCGGGCCATTATTACAAATCTTTTTGTACCTCATTAAAATCAGTTCAGTGATTCATGTTCTACGGTGCAACATACAAATATACATATACTGCCAAAACTATTATTCTTATTACTATTCTTTTTGACTTCGTGGTATAACGCAATAAATAAATGAAATAATTTGAACTAAGTACGACCATGTTACCCTACGTAGCAATTAAAAGAATTGAAACATAGGTACAAACTTAATGAAGAGCGTTCAGATAAACCTTCCATCTGAACTTTCAGCATATAAATTGCTCACTTACAAGAAATAATCATAGAATCTTGTACTCGTAGAGCTACAAGAGTGAGCTTGTGAGACAAATTAGTTCGTATCAGCGGGACGGCTACGAACAGGCTTGTGATTCTTAAGGAAATCCATGGAGTTGCTACGACAGTAACAATTTATTTGTACGTTAGAAAAAGTTAGAAAAAGAGGTTTCGAGAAAAGAATACGAATTGTGGTGCAAAATTTACGAGAATCATGATGATAGTCTTATATTCTAACATAAGACAAGTATTTTTTTATGTAAAGAGAAACATAAAAAAAATGGATTTTTGATATGGTATGCTGTTTGTATTTTAAGTTTTATAATTTAAGAATTTAATAAATATTAGGGTGATTTATTATCGATTAAGACGACTTTTCAAAATTGTTGAAAAAAAACAAATAATCAGGATCGATATTGCCTTTACCAATTAATTTGAGTGTAATATTGTACCTAATTGAATCAACTATTGTATTTATAATAAGAAATGCCAGTTAACTGTACTACTGTAGTGTAACTTCAGTATACTGGTACTGTCTATAAATATAATGACCCGTATTTTTGTTACCTATGGTACCTAAATTTTCTAAAAATGAATCCTACCTAGATCAATTTTTCGCCCCCAAAACCCTCTGCATACAAATTTTCATAAAAATCGTTGGTGCCGTTTCCAAGATATACTTACTTAGATTATATATTTACAAGAATTGCTGTTTAAAGATGTTAAATAAATAAAAACTTTATTTTGTTAAACTCGAGGAAGATAATTTTAATTAGCGATTAAAAATATTCTTCCTGTCCACTCCATATGTGTCCTGTTAACAGCCCACACTAATTACGATCAGAGGATCGTTGTAGGGTAATATGCCTGTACCACGTGACCGATCCTTTTATTTATCCATTTATTTATAGACCGAATTGTCACCCGCCAGTCGCACGCCTTAATATCTACTTACATTAATACAAGCTTATTCGCCAACAGATAAGGTTCATTTTCACTTTGCGTTGATAGTTTTTTTTATTGCAGGCATTCGTAACAAGTTATAGATGGGCTTATATTATTATTTTCAATGTTTATTTACTTTAAATTTTTTGTTCTGCACTTGTCGTCGGTTACCGAACGAACTTATATTTTTACCGTGTAAAATGACATGTTTTTTTTTAAATACGTATAGGTATGTATTATGGAAGTTCCGACTCAAATTTAAAGGTGAATAAAGCCATTATGCACCGTCTCCTTTTCTTTTGAATTTATTTTTATTGCATGCCTACTAGGTTCATGACTACCTTTGTACTGTATTTACTTATCTGTTGTTTTAGGTAAAAAAAAAATTTTAGATCATAAAATAATTTAATTTTAATGATGTTCAATTCATATCGTTGTTAACGTTGCATGTTTACATAACATGATTTACTTATATAAGCACAAACAACAAACTATTTTACAGTTTTTTACCTCCAAAAACATTTATGTAAAGAGATTTAATGTTTTCGAACAAAACATGGATGTATGTATTAAGTATCTAGACAGGTATTAAAAAAATATGTTTACAATATTTATTGAAATTTTAAAATGTTAAACACTTAGCAATAAGGATTTTGAATTTGAATTTTGTAATAATTCATAAACAGAGAATATTGGAATTTTCATGCCACTCCACGTAGTCAGTCCTTCAACCCCCTAAGCCGTAATGGTCAAGACTAGATGTGGAAAAAACATTGTTGATTTTCGAAATATACTTCTATAGTAAAAAAAAACTAAATCTGACATTGTTTTAAAAGTAAAACTTAACATAAGTGCCTTACTCTACAGATATCTCGACAACTTACTTAAAATTCCAACATTCTCGTAAATGGTTGTATGTTGCACGAAAGCTACATATAGGCACCAAATTTAAACCTATTTCGATATATTTTCTATTGCCCATAAACCAAATCTATAACGAATTGAATTTCTAATAAATCATTCTTTTATTACTTCAGAATACTAACATTACAATACTTTAAATCTAAAAATAGCTACCACAGCAAACTTACTAACAAGTCGTAAGGGGAACGAAAAAAATATAGCCCTATTCTAAATCCAAAATTACGCAATGAAACGATAGCTGAGCGCGTGCGAATTTGCGAATCGCTGGCCCGCACACCCCTAGTCTCCCCTTCGATATTTGAAAAATCAAAATGGCGTCGTTTCCCCGCGTCTTGTCTTTATCTTTTCCTTATGTAAATGACTTGGAATTATACGATGTTTAATGAGGTTAAGAACTTTCTACACGATGTCGGCGCCATACCCGAGTTGCGCTCGTTACGCGATCCAAATCGCTTCCTGAGTTGTGGAAAAGCTTCTTTTTTGTCAGACAAGTACCTAAGTTTTTTTTTCTAAGTTTAAATGAAAAATATATAAAACAGTTTAAAAAGTCATATCTTCGGTCTAATTTTGATAGCTGCCATTGAGGGATAGTTATAGGTAAACTGACGCTGTTTTAGAAAAGACAAAAAACTAGGTACTTAGTATGACCTACCTTCGACTGCTTCGTTGGTCTCGCGGTTGGCGTGTGCGACTGCTGATCATGAGGTCTCGGGTTCGATGCCCGGGTCGGACCAAATGTTTGTATGATCTATAAATATTTGTTTCGGAGTTTGGGTGTTTTCTATGTATAATATGTATGTATTTACAAAAAAAAAGTATATATGTATTTGTATCAGTTGTCTAGTACCTATAACACAAGCTCTGCTTAGCTTGGGACTAGATGGCGTTGTGTGTTAGATGTCCGAAATATTTATTATTATTATTATTTATATTTTATTTTTTTAAACTCCCTATACGGGGTGAAATTTGCTGATTCCACGGGCCATAGCCAAATGTAATCAAGGTTCAAGTTATGGTGTATGTGGATGACACTGAAGATGTGGTGAGGAATTTTCTAGTAAGTCTGCAGGTGTTTAATAAAACTGCTTTCTGGAGTAGGTGTAGTGAATGTTGCGGCATTTCTAAGATGTCCAAGCTATGTTGAAGGCTTTTAGGTATTATTCCGGTTGTAGATATTACTATTGGAACTATATGAATGTTTACTGCTCGCCACTGGCGTTTTAATTCTATTGCCAGATCTTGATACTTAGTGAGTTTTTCAGCTATTGTAGATTGGACGTTATGAGTGTTCGGAACTGCTACGTCTATTAAGTATACAGTTTTCCTTATTTTGTCGTGAAGTGTGATATCCAGTCTATTGAAGTGAATGGTCTTATCTGTTATAATCGTTCTGTATTATTACCTATAAGGCAACTATAACACAACAATTTACACTTTTAATTTACAAATTATACATACTGCATAAAAATCTAATTTAATAAAAAAATTGTTACGACGAGGCACATCCAAACCAACGACATGCTTCATTCATACTTACTATTGACTTAAACTAGTTCTATTATTAATTTAAAAAGAAATCACACTATTACTTTACCCACATACCTATGGCTATAGAATGAAGATGTCTTCAATGAATCAGACTTTTGTAACGCAGATTTGCTTATGTGTATGTCTACAACATCCTAAGTATAAATCTGCTTTGTTCTATTAATATGTCAGACTCTACCTATGTAACAGGTAAAGTAAAGGAATAAACAGTCGTTTAAATTATACTTAAACACACAAACACTAACTTCTACTTCCGAAAACTAAACATAATACCTAAGAAATGTTTACAATAAGAAACAACATTCATCTTTCTAATGGTTTTAAATAATAATAAAAACACTATAATAGTAACATTAAACGACAAACTCCGAAATCTCAAGTAAAACTTGTTTACATATTTCATACTATTGTCTTACCCCGTGGCGCCTAGTCCACACGCCAAGAGGCATTGCCAAAACACGCGAATTTATCGCTGGCAGGAAGTCTTCGCTACTTCCCGCGACGTCACAATAGCACATCCGTTTCCGCGCCACACTTGAGTATGGAATGTATTATTAGTTCCCTAAATATATTAGAATTATTCAAGTGTTGCTCAGGTATACGAGTAGTAATAACTTTTGTAACAATTGCATTTTGTTATCTGAAAACAAAAGCGAGTTTAAAATTAGAATCTAGAATACATGCTCTAAAATTAATAATCAAAGGCTCTAAAATACCTTTCTTCGTTACTAACTTCATAAATGGAGGGAGATCATAATTCAATTCTGCCTTTTTTCTCATTTTACTTCAAAACTCCGTGATTTCTGTCATTTATTTGAAAACTGACTAGCTAATCTGACATAGAGGTTCTTTGATTCTCGAGGAAGGACAAGGGCTACTCCTTACCGTGAAAACCGACATACTCGCAGCCGGAACCGCATTATAAAGCCGTCTCTTAAAAACCTTTATAAGTATGATAACTAATATCAATCCTAACGTTTAATCTAAACAGAAATCTTCACCAAAACTCAAAACAAGTTGAAACTACACAATAACGGACCGGTATTCAATGTGTTCCCCTAACCAAAGCCCATTATTGTGTTCCAAAATCAGGTTACTGAGGGAACCGGTAATATTCTATCATCGGTCATCTGTACATCGGTTATCGCAACAGAAGCCAGTAGCCTGTATCCTTCTCCAAGGTCCAATCTGTCTCTATATCGAAATTTAACGAAATTAGTTCAGCGGTTTAGCCGTGATAGCGTAACAGTCAGACAGGTAACGGTGGCATAGTGGTAGCGTATGCGACTGCTGTGCTTGAGGTCGCGGGTTCGATTCCAGGGTCGGACCAAATGTTTGTATGATTATAGGACTCAAATATTTGTTTCGGAGTTTGGGTGTTTTCTATGTTATTAATTACGGATTATTAACGTAATTGATTCAATAATAGACATTTACAATTGTAGCTTACCGAAATTCACAGAAATAGCGCAAAGCTGCATTATTTCGGAAATACAAAGTTAAGATAGGTATACTTACTGATTATTTACTTTTATTATTTCAAATTATTTTTATTTTAATATTATTGTATTTAACATTTTGGTTCTTTATATTGTAAAATTAGTTGTAAGCTTGCAATATTGCCTTGGGAGGTTATCCTGTCATAATATTGTAAAAGTTTCTAAATAAATAAATAAATAAATGTTTAATAGGTATGTATGAATATGTATTACAAAAAATATTAGATGGTGTTATGTGTTAGATGTCCGAAATTTATTTATTTAAAAGATAGAAAGACTTTCGAATTTATAATATTAAGTAAGAATTAGCCCTGAAAACTTTAAAAAACGTTGTAATAAACTTTTATGAGGATAAAAAATATATTTAAATACCCTTTGTTAAAATTATACATGTCACTTTCAGGACTGATGGGTTACTATAAGGCGTTCAAGGTAAGTGTACTTAAATTTAAACCTGTAAACAAGAGTGTTAACCACAAATGTACGCTATTAAGATCCTCATACTAAAACATAACTATCTCATCATCAACCTATCGCAATCCATTGCTGGACATAGGCCTCTCCAATTGCACGCCACTCTGTTCGATCCTCGGCTTCTCGCATCCAGCTCCTGCCAGCCATCTTGCGCAAATCATCACTCCACCTGGCCTGTGGACATCCTACGCTACGTTTACCGAGACGCGGTCTGCACTCAAGAATCCAAGTGCCCCGACGCGCGGTTATCGTTTCTGCAGCTAATATGGCCAGCTTACTAGTCCTGTGAGCTATATCGATGACCTTGATTCTTTGCTTGATCAGGTGATCGTTCTTGATGCGATCATTAAGAGAAAAACCGAGCTATATCAAGCTATACGCTACCGCACCCCAAACTAAACTTGCTACTAAACTAATAAAACAATTTGTCTTACCTGTCTCTGCTTCCATTTACTTACAATTTTCAAGCACCGCCGAAGTCAAATAGTTGGCAATGTAATTTATATTAAATTTGCCAACAACGAAGCATTGTAAGACAAACTATAAATCTATCTGGACAGTAGATATTCAATAATTCGACAAGTTGGGAAGTTCCAAACACCGGACTTACGGACCAAGAAAGTATACAATTCGCTTACTGACCAGTTTCTGGAGGGATGACTCCACTACAATAAGTATCGATATCGATAATTTCTTGATATTGAGCGACAAAGAGTTAATAATTATAATTTTGTGTTTTTTGATAAATGTTTGTCATTTGATGAGGAAACTTATTGAAGTAAGTGATATTACATTCGATGGATTCGATAGACAAACGAGGTGCATACTTTATAATAATGTTATGAACCAATAAAGATTTATTTTAAAATATATAACAATGTAGTACAAGTCATTACGTTACAAATTAATTAATTAACAATTAAACAATACACGCAATCTTAATTACGAGATAGAGCACTCAGGTGTTCACACTTCGACGGACGAAAGGTAAAGAGTGCCCAGAGCGAGCGCGCCACGTCTTTGATAAGCGCACCAAGTCGGTTGTCAAGAATTCAAGATGGCGTCACTGTAGATGTCGCTCTGAGCGCGGGAAACGCCTACTATAGACGTATTTATGTTATTGTAATAACAATAACATAAATTGTAAATACTAATATGTTCTCCTACTTTCTGATAAAAGCAATGGTACTCTTATAGTAATTATTTTTACGGGAATTAACGCGATCACTTATTAAAAGGTATATATACATACCTCGGATTTGCCTGACGTTTCGACTAGGTTGCACCGGCCGTGGTCAAGGTGCATCTTGGTCGTAAAACCGTAAAAATAATTATCATTATATGATGGAACGCGAAAGTTAAAAAAAATGGTACTTTTATCGGAGGCTTTAACATTTACTTTTTTTTATTTTTAGCCATAGATTCGTAAAACCTAAAGAGCTAAAAGAGCTAATACCCTTCTAGGTTTGTATAACATACAAAATCCTTTAATAAGAAACTCTTGAGGTTGCAATACAAAGATGAAAATTTGTAAAAGGTGTAAACTTTTTTAATAAGCAGGATTTGGCAAAAGTAAGAATCCTTCAAGCTCTATTTATGAAGTATATAAATTTAAAGAAAAAAGTGTATCGATAATTCCAAATAGATCGCTTGGACATCACTGAGTGTGGTGTTTGTGAGCGGCAAGTCTGAGCATTTAAGCTGAAACAGTAGCTTACTTATACCTGAGATGGCACAACTTGCCTCAACTGTACAGACGCTCTACTCGCATTGTGGTGTAATTACATTATTTAAGTTTAATGTAAAATAGAATATGTATTTTAGAAATATATTAGAACGCTCTAGTACACGTTTTCAGCCATAGTGAAATTTTGCCACAGTTTTGGTGAGGTTTAGGGTTATGTAGATGATTGAGGTGACTATTGGGAAATGTTACAAGACAATTTTGAAAAAGTTTAAAACTTTTTTCGAAAAATGCAAAAGTGACGCAAAATGCGACGTTTTTTCGGTGGCTTTTCTCGTTGAATCGATGATTTCTCGAAAACGAAAAGTGATATCGGAAAAATGAAAAAAGCCCCCGGGGTATTGAATTGGGCTACGCTTTGAAAGAAACGGGACCTCTCTATCTATTACGGTCTAGGCAGGAAGGTGCCCTTTATGCGGCGTGAATTTTGGTTGCGCGCGTAAGTGAGCGCTTGTTCTGTATTGTGACCCGATAGTTGCGTGTTTTAGACATTGGATTGTTTATTTAAGGTTGTTGTATTTATACGATTTGTGATATTTTGTATAATAAATTATTGTAAAATAAAATTATTTAAAAAAATAAAGTTTTGTCCATATTCATTTTCAATGTACACGAAGGTCGTGAGGGAAACGATATCTGTAGATTTATTTTGTATTTGTGTTGATATTTTTCCATTATTTAAACAAAAAAATAAATGTCTTTCTATGTTCACTTCTTAATTTATTTCTATAGCATTAAAACTAGCAAAAAACGCCTGTTGAATCATCTCTAGTTTACAGTAAAGATAGATTAAAACTAATTAATAGAACTCACTTTCACCTCTATGCAGCACCAGTGACCAAAGTAAGCCAGGCTCGTATTGGCCCTACCTCTAAACAATACATCGAAGTATTAATAACTTAAGACTTCGAAACTTATCCGCCAGCTGGCGCTCTTTTCAACAGCGTCCTACGTAAACTATTACATTTTCTATATTACAATGTTGGCACATTTACTAAAATGTCTATATTAGTATTACTGCTGCCTATGTTTTCCTGAAATAATATGGAATCGTAGGACAGAATTTAGTATTTTGTGCTCGTATCAAAGTTTCGACTAATGTATAATCAGAAGACTACTGCATAAGACTCAAGTTCGTTCACTGAAAAAAAAAGAAAATCTAACATGTATTTACAATTTATAGTTAGCTCATTAAGGCTTATTATATAATGTGATAATCTGAATCTTATCTCTAGATGAAAACTTTTCGATTCGATTGAGTTAATTTGGTTTTGCCTACTAGATATACACATACACTAATAATAAATAGGTCTAAATGCATTTCATAAAATACAAACAACTGTATTACAAACTAACTGACAATAAAATGTATACATTTTTACAGTTTTCATAACCCTTTTTAGGGTTCCGTGCCAAAGGAAAAGGAACCCTTATAGATTTGCCATGTCTGTCTGTCTGTCTGTCCGTCTGTCTGTCTGTCTGTCTGTCTGTCCGTCCGTATGTCACAGGCACTTTATTCCGAAACTAGAAGGACTATACTGTTGAAACTTGGTACTTACCAAGTTACAAAGTTGCGGTTCCCAGTATACATCTACTTAGATGTATACTGTGAACCGCATTAAGATTTTCACACAAAAATAAAAAAAAACAATAAATTTTGGGCGTCCCCATACTTAGAACTGAAACTCAAAAATTTTTTTTCCATCAAACCCGTGTATCAAATCAATGTATCAAATACGTGTATCTATGGAAAGGTCTTCATAAACGATATTGAGGTTGCTAATATATTTTTTTTGTAATCTGAATAGTTTGCGCGAGAGACACTTCCAACGTGGTAAAATGTGTGTGTGTCCCTGTAACTTCTAAAATAAGAGAATGATAAAATAAAAAAATATGTGATGTACATTACCATGCAAACTTCCACCGAAAATTGGTTTGAACGAGATATAGTAAGTAGTTTTTTTTAATACGTCATAAATCGTAAACCGCAGTTTATCGATCAAAGTTACAACGAACTACAAGAACTTTTATAGTATGTTACTTGCTTCTACGGAACCCTTCATGCGCGAGTCTGACTCGCACTTGGCCAATTTTTTTTATTGATTCCCGAACCAAAACTATCAATTTGACAGCAGGAAGGCAAGCAAGGAAGGGTAATAAGTTTGGCAGTCTTTATAAGTAGGGGCCCCGGACGGACACTTGAATGAATTGCAAATAAAAAACAAATGAACGATTTTTCCGTCTTCATTTTATGATTTAAACAAAATTAGGAACTTCTTTAATAATATTAATCAACATTGGTATCCATATCACATTTTTTTCAGGAAATATACGAAGAATAATTTGATCTAATTTTTTGGCGTCACAAAAAACGGCGGGTAGCCCCGGACATAGTAATCAGTGATGGTCCAACCGTATTTTGGCCATGCAAACATCACAATAAAATAAACATCCGATGCATCTATATAAACACAATCTTCATGGGCCTGGTCTTAGCATTCCTGACAATAAATCCAGTCTTCATCGAACGTTTCTCCGCATATAATGCATTCAGTCTCTTTCTCTCGTTTTTTATTGAGAAATAATTTTTTTCTTTGTTTTCAATATCTTTTGCTTTGTTGTTTTCCGTTTCTTCTTTTTATATTTTTATTGCCCCTCCTCTTCTGTTAATCCTCTACTTCTTTTTATACGGCGAAGATGTTATCTCGCTCTTTTGAGTCTTTCTCGCCGCGTCGACACATGTTTTTTTGATGCATTAGGAAGTGGTGATAGCTGTTTCAAAAAATTTATTGAGCTGGTTGACGGCATCGGTACTACTGATAACTTGCCTTCCATCACATATTTAACAGCTTCTTTCATTTTTTTTTCATCCTCTTCCACTAATTCTTCCCTTGAATTTTGCCATATTTCAAGTCTTTCTGCAACAATATTAACAACATTTAAAGGCACTTTTTATAAATAAGTAAAATGACAATACAAATACAGTTTACATAACAATAATTTGCGAAATTAAAAACTTAAAACCATGTCCGGGGGTACCCGACATTATCGTGTCCGGTACAAGAATTGTTATAAATCATCACTACATAGTATAAAACAAAGTCGCTTTCTCTGTCCCTATGTCCCTTTGTTTGCTTAAATCTTTAAAACTACGCAAAGGATTTTGATGCGGGTTTCTTTAATAGATAGAGGGATTCAAGAGGAAGGTTTTTATGTATAATAAATGCATAATATAGTATGGAAACACTGTTAATTTTCGAGGTTTCTAATGTGATGTAGCAAATAAACATTTTTTTGCGCTTACATTGCAAACGCTGGTTGCACCCTACGAGATAGATCAAAATAATGTACTACAGTATTGTACACCTTAAAAAGTACTACAAAAAAGTCCGCGACGGTATATGTCTATCTCTTAGGGATAACCCACAACAACCATTTTTTATTCCCTTCTTTTTACGAGAAATAATGGGTTATTTAACAAGTGATTTTAAGCAATACAGAATGAATCCTTATACAATTAAGTAAATTAAATACATTGTGCATTTAATATATATGAAAATGGCTCTTTACTGTATCTAATTTAAATTAATATATTCGAAGATATTACAGATTTAAAATGCACGAATCGTGTCGTCGGCGGAGGCATCTGAAATCCACCCGTGCGAAGCCGGGGCGCGTCGCTAGTATTAATATAACCTTTAAATAAATAAAATTTCCCGAAATACTGAACAGTAGACAGTATGCATACTTACCTATTGTACTTAACTACCTCTACTGAAATTTGACAGGAGCGACGAAAATTTTTACGCGGGAACAAAACACTCACTCACATGCCACAACTGAACTGCATTTGATTCTACTCTAGAGGGCGCATCTTTATAATACTAAAGCTACGCAAAGCGTTTAGTTTCTTAGAAAATGAAATGTCCGCGGTTACCCGCCGTCCGGGGCCACCCCACTTTCCCCTATGTGTGTATATTCCACTGTAGCTACTAATCCGATTCTAACGAATGAGGTGTCAATGGATTTGTAATGGCCTGGGTGATTTAAGCTATATTTTTATCAAAAGTTTTTAGTAGTCTGGCTTTGATTATTAATAAACTCTTTTGCAAAAAAATCGGGCACTTAAGAAAAGAACTAATTTATAGTTACTATTAGTTTGTTTGACAATTTTAGGTATTGTTATCCTCAGAATTTTATAAATTAATTAGGAAGGAATAGTTTTCATCAGTTTTATCATAACATTTTGATTAAATTATTGAGAAATAATGTTTAAGCTCAAAACACTATTATTGTACCTGCTCGCTAAATAAAAATGAAACGCGTTAATTTCTTTATTTTTCTTGAATACATTAAAAGCAGATAAAAGTTTAGTATTGAGTGTGACCCCCTCTTGCTGAAATCACGGCTTGCATTCGTCTGGGCATGCTAGCGAATATATCTTTATGGTTGCTTGGGGAATACGTTCCCACTCCGCGGTAGTCACATTCTTTAGCTCTCTGATGGTCTGCGGAGCCAGCTGCACTGATCTCACTTGTCGCTTCAGAACGTCCCAGACATGCTCTATGGGATTGAGGTCCGGACTTCTAGCTGGCCAGTCCAAACGACGAATTCCGACTTCTAGCATATACGCTTCCACATCGCCAGACCGGTGGGCGCGAGCGTTGTCGTCCATAAAAATTGAGTTTTCGCCAAGAGCGGTTAAAGCGGGTTGTGCATAAGGAATTAGAACTTCCGTTATGTATCGGTGTCCAGTCAGTGTACCGTTTTCGATGAAGACTAACTCCGTACGATCCATAGAATTTATTCCTGCCCAAAACATAACAGAGCCCATAAGGCTCCATAAGGTGTGATTTCTTCAAAACATGCCTCTGCAAAGCGTTCTCCTCGTCTATGTAGCACTCGCCAACGTCGGTCTTCACCATGCAGAGATATCCTGGCTTCATCGGAGAACAATACCCTATCCCAGTCTTCCTGAGTCCATGACACACAATTTCGAGCGAAGCTAAGCCTGGCAACTCGATGTCCACGGAGTAATTTAGGGCCGCGTGCCGGGCGATGACCGTGTATATTAGCAGCGAGAAGCCTCCTCCTGACCGTCCATAGACTAATTTGCACATTTCTTACTTCTTCGAGGCTGTTCTTGAGGTCCACATAAGAAGATTTGCGATTTCTCAACGCTTGAATAACTAGAAAACGATCATCCCGTGGTTCAGTACATGTCTTTCTCCCAGGACCAGGCCTTCTCTTGACGGAACCGGTCTCTTGATAGCGCTGCCAGGTCCTTTGAACTGTCGACCGACTCACATTTAGCCTCTGAGCCACGAAGCATTGGCTGCAACCTTCTTCAAGCAGCGCAATAATTTTGCTCGCTTTTATCACTTTATCTACCATTTTCGAGATTGCTAAACAGCAATAACAATACTTTTAAATGTCAATGACATCAGATAATTTAATAAAAATTGACCAAAAAGAGAATTAGAGTCGATATTAACTATAGGGAATTCGCGCCACAAAATGTAGTTAAAAGTTCTTCTTCTTCTTCTTCTTTTGATGAAATGGCAACCAGCCGGATCTCTCGGATCAGCTATTTCTGCCAATGTCAAGTGTTAATAATCTTCATATCATAAGTCTTTAAGTCTTTAGTCTTCGTCGGATGAAATTAATGATAAAAAATATAAAAAATGTGGATGAGATGAAATGGGGACCGTCTTCCGAAAAAACAAAAAACGATCTCCTAGTTAAAAGTTGTTTTCTTTGAAAACCAGGCTCAGTCAAAAATTTGAATTTGGAATGTACTCTTATAAACATTATGGCACTTTTATAACTGGCCAGAACACGTTCAAATGATTAAAACCTTTTTGGTAAGTATTTTATTTCTTTCAGCCAGGAAGAAAATCGAAATCGCCCTTTTTTTTTGCAAATGAGTGTATGTCATCTAAGTTATAGGTTATAGATTTTTAATTGTTTTCTTGTTATTATTGTTTTAGTATAGCTTTCGAAATTTAAACTATTAAAATAAAACAAAGAATGAACAGCCTTTCATTCTTTAGACTTGTTTCTTTAGAAAAAAGAAATATCGAAACAAACCAAGCCGCGGGCGAAAGTTAGTATTTTATAGAACTATTTTACTTTCTTTGATAAGCGCTACGACATTAATCATACTAGCAAAATGGTATTCAATAAGACTACCTACTATCGTCGGACATCGGGATGGTGGGACGCAGATAGATTTGTAATCAAAGATGCGGGTTGCACGAATCTTAGCAAATTGGCGAGGGAGACACCCTTGTATACTATAGGGTTGTCAAACATCTATCTATATCTATGCTAATATTATAAACGCGAAAGTTTGTAAGTATGGATGGATGGATGGATGGATGGATGTTTGTTATTCTTTCACGCAAAAACTACTGAACGGATTTGGATGAAACTTCACAGTAATATAGCTTAATACATATATACATCAGAATAACACATAGGCTACTATTTGCCGCCATAACCGACATATACGCGGGCGGAGCCGCGGGCAACAACTAGTGTAGAATAAATTAACAGTATATTTTGAACCGACTTCAAAAAAGGAGGAGGTTCTCAATTCGGCTGTATTTTTTATTTGTGTATGTTAAATCAGATCTTTCGACTGGGGGAACCGATTTTGATAATTCTTTCTTATTGGAAGAAGGTGCTTCCCGTGCGGTCCCATTTCAATTTGGTCAGTTCTTAAAGTCGTTTTTTTTTGAAAAATATTATTATCTTTATAACAAAGTTAATCATGGTTCAGCTTGACTGCCTCGTTGGTCTCGCGGTTGACGTGTGCGACTGCTGATCATGAGGTCTCGGGTTCGATTCCCGGGTCGGACCAAATGTTTGTATGATCTACAAATATTTGTTTCGGAGTTTGGGTGTTTTCTATGTATAATATATATGTATGTATTTACAAAAAAAAAAAAGTATATATATGTATTTATATCAGTTGTCTAGTACCCATAACACAAGCTCTGCTTAGCTTGGGACTAGATGGCGTTGTGTGTTAGATGTCCGAAATATTAAAAAAAAAAAAAAAAGCTATTTAATTTTCTCTGTAAGTTTCTTGTCCGAATTGTACTACAAGCTTTATTACAGTGGAAGAGTTTCAGCTAATAATTGGCGACTATGTAGAGCAATAGCGAGCAGATATTTGCACGGTATCCTAACTTACTTGCCAAATTGCTGGTGCTTACCAGACCGGGCTTCTAAAAAGCAAAGACAGAAGAAAGAGTCGGCGATGGAAATTACTATCAGCATTGCAGTGATAACTGATCACAGAATAAATCAGGATTGAAGGCGTGATTACAAATACTTTCAACCTAGGTAGGATCGGCTGTGAATGCATAAAAGTAAATATACGTTAGTGAAGACTCTCTTGAGACGTTTATATATAGTTTAGCTGGACATCGCCTAGTTAAGAACTGGAGTCAGCTAGGTAACACCCGACTCATGCTAGTTGACCTAAAATTACCTACAATTTAAAGTATTGTAGGTTTTGGTGCTAATTCTGGTGACACAAACTAAAATTTCGTCTCTTTCTATCTTCTGTTCTCTTATTTTAGTAAAGCGTTTTCCAAAATTCACTTTTTGTAAGCATGTATTTCGATAACTTTCAATTTTTATTTAACATATCTAAGTTCAGTCAATCGCTGAAATTTAGAACTTGTTTGTCAGGATATAACTCATTTTTAGTTTAGTTTAGAGAGTTTGCTAACGAATTAGCACTAATTTTTTAATGTGCTACTGTTCTAACTGATTTCGTTCTGTTGACTAATGTCCATATTACTCGTATGTCCATAGAGTAAATTAAAACATCTGTCGATAATTCGACAGATATTTTAATTTACTCTATGGTTTATATAGGAAAAGAAAAGTGTTGTTTTTATTATTTTTCTGGCAATTTTTAAGTTTCTAGTTTTTCTATTCATAAGAACCTTCCTTGAGCCTTAACGAAAATATTTTAAAAATCTGATTAGACGAGCGGTTCTCGAGTTTTACGCTTAACAACACATTTGGCGATTTATTTTTATTTACATAGATTTCGACTTCGAAAGATTCCTGACTGAGTTATGTTACTAAGCTAATAATTTCAATCATCAGCACTATCTATCCGACATTTCAACCGTTTCAATTCGTACCTTGACAGCCCTAGATAGTCACAAGAAGACGCATAACGTCGTCTTGAATGGTCACGGGTACCGCTAATGTTCCTCAAAGAGCTTTATACATATAACCAGCATACTCATGCAGCCAAGGGGCCACGCACCTAATGAATTAATTTTCGGGTCCTTGTACATTTAACTGTTACTGATCGGAGGGTCTGGCTAATGTTAATATTGAATTAAATACCTACGTATATATTTAATACAGTATTGACATTGACATTTATACTTAAGATATAGTTGGTCCAATATAGACCCGTTTAGCAAGAGACAGGAATGCGTGAGCATCTTTAGAGGAGGCATTTGTTGATAGACAAGCTGTTGTAGACAAACATCCAGTTGCCGATATTTAAATAAATAAATATTTCGGACATCTAACACACAACGCCATCTAGTCCCAAGCTAAGCAGAGCTACCAGACAACTGATATAAATACATATATACTTCCTGGGTACTAGACAACTGATATAAATGCATATATAGTTTTTTTTGTAAATACATACATACACACATCAAAAGTGTCTAGGGATCAAGCATTTTTATGCGGATTTCTTGAGATTGAGATGTGGCTTTGGCCCTGGCCTGCTCAGTCACCAGACTTGAACCCGATTGAGCATGCATGGGATATGCTACAGAGAAGAGCTCTGCCGAATATGGAGGGTATCCAGTCGCAAGAAGACCTTTTTTTGTTGTTGCAACGAACATGGGCGGCCATTCCACAGCGTGATTTGGATGAACTCATTTTGAGTATGCCAAACCGATTCTTGTGTTGTTAGTGTTCACGGTAGAAACACGGATTATTAATTGTATAAGTCACAATAAAATTTTAAAGAAAACTGTTATTTCAGTCTTTTTTTCGAACTTTAATGTTAGTGGTTCAAATGTCAAAAATCCCTTTATTAGGAAAATGGCAAATTTCTTTATTAATGCAAAGGTGACTTGGTTTATCGTTACTGTGACAAACGAAAACACTTTATTTGATGAATCCTTAAAGAAATTTTTAATTAATATCAATCAGGAGAAAAGTTATTGCAAAAATATATGTTGATCCCTAGACACATATGTTGATCCCTAGACACTTTTGATGTGTGTATTATACATAGAAAACATCCAAACCTGAAACAAATATTTGCAGTTCATACAAACATTTAGTCCAACCCGGGAATCGAACCCAAGATCTCAAGCACAGCTTTCGCATACGTACCACTGAGCCACCGAGGCAGTTAAAGAAAAAAAAGTTAGTAAATAGACATTGTTAGAAAGTGCAGAGCAAAAAGGACTTTTAAATTTTATTTAATATAATTAAGACAAAGCAGATGGATAATGATTAGCGTTTTATCTAATTTTCAATTCTTTGTTTTATCTAAGCATGTTCTGGAGTGGAGACCGTGTCTTGGCAAACGCAGTGTGGGACGTCCTCTGGCCAGATGGCGGGACGACTTACGTAAGAGGATTGACAGCGACTGGATGCAGAAAGCAACAGACTGGGCTCTGTACTGTGTTTTGGGAGAGGCCTATGTATATCAGTCAATTGCAATGGACTAATGATGATGATGTTCTTGTTCAAAATGTGAACCGGATGATGTAGGGGTCGAAGCAGTCAACTCGCCGCTTCCTATTTCGCTGTGTTGTGAGCTCGGTTCCTACATGGGACAACAAATTTATGTGATCCACAAACGTTTTATCTATGTCAAGATGTTCTTTGTATCCGTTTCATATTCATGTACCTAAGTGTGTTTTTCAAAAAGACACAACATATATTAATAGTATGGCTGTTGTCTTTTAAAATGAAATAGAAGTCTGTAGGGGTGTAAATTAAATATATTTACATCCGCTTCCTAAAAAAAGATAAAATATATTACTGAGATATCAACGTGGATTGTATGTTTTACTTTATTTATAAACGAATACATGTAACTATTGCGCAATATACAGACACAGAATATATAGATAACTTAACGAATGTTGTTAAAGCCTCAACACATCAACATATCAACAAATCTGATTGTGACTAACATTCACATAAAGACGTGAATAGATCTGCCCCCCTAGCCAAGTTGCAGGCGTTTTTCTTTCTGCAATCGTTAACGCCTCAATTCTCGCGTGTCATTAGCTAATCTTAGACAAAGTGATCTTAAACAAAGTAATCTTAGACAAAGTATTGGCAGGAGTATAACACGGCTATCTTTTTATGTTGGCTTACTAATAACCTTTTTTATGGTAGGTAAACAAATTTGTTCACGCGTTTCACGCCGTACCTTTAACATCACGTGTTCAGCTAGTCATTTAATTAAATTAATGTCATTGAATGCAAAGTCTATCATGTCGGGCCGGTTGGTTGAGGCATGAACTGGAAAACAGTTAATTTGGTAGACGAACTTACAAATACATATATTGAAAAAAAATACTGAAAAAAATGTGTAAACAGCTTGATTTCATCATCATCTAAATTGTTCACTACTGGGTACGTTGGACAGACTGACACTCCAAGAGGCAACGGAAGCCGCTTACTTGTACATATGAGCCGGTCACTTGTGGACCTTTAAAAAACTAACTCAACTTTCTTACCGTCCTGAACCATTCGAATATTTTATGATAATCTGTCAAAGAAATAACAATTAAAATTTATAAAACAGTGGTAGTATATTGAAGAAGCTAATTTTAAGTAATAAAACAATATCTAACTATTTTCTTGTCCAAAAGTTTAAGAAGTTTCCTGCAAAAGATTTCCCATAGAGCGCCATCTATCTACGAATAGCTAAGCTACAGTTTGAGTGCGCCATCTATTGAGCGGTAGATTTAAGCTTTTCCCTCCAACGTCTTAAAGTGTTGTGTGATCTTATTAAAGTAAAAGTATATTTCCTTAGAAAATTAATTCATATCCAAAGAATATCTTCAAAAGCAATACCGCCCGAAAAGTTACAATATGTGCAATTGATAACATCAAACGAATTCAGAATTTTTACTTGTAAAATATCTTACCTCTTTTTAGACCCTAGCAGGGGTCTACGAAAAGAACCACGACGACCTCTTTAAAAGTCAAGTAAAAATTCTTGGCATTAAAGAAGAAATCTATTTGACACTTTTAAAACCAACTTCAAAGTTTTCGTCTGTAATTTTTTATGATGATTTATTGTTATTATTCAAGTTTATAGGGTAAATTTGTTCTCTTAATGTTATAATGTTCAACAGAAGTTCAAGGGTATTGCAACGAGTAAGTTTTTGATTTAAAAATTTATGTATTTAATTAAAATGCGGCACCTGACACACTAGCCTTTCAAACGGCTGCATTTAAAAATAAACATAATTGTATGGTGGCCCCCACTATCGGATTCTACTCAATCTATCCATCAGACAAAATAGATTCAGTTTGGCAGACTTTAAAATAATTTAAAAACCCAAAGTAGGTAAGTAAATATTTAAAATGAAATAAGTAAGGATCAACTAAAGGCAAAACTCGCACCCCCAAATGATTATCGTATGGACTCCAAGAGTGGCAATGCATTTTGTGACTTTCCAATTGCAGGCAAATGCAGAAAACATGTAAAATCTCATTCCCATTTCAGATATATAATGGCAGACAGACTTACAGCACTTTTGGTTATACGAGCAACTCTTTGTGTAAGCGATTGCAAACCTCCAAATCTTTATGTCTAAAGTAAGTTTTTCTTAACCTCATTTAAAGTCTCAGTTTATTTCCATACATCATCATCGACAGACTTCATTAAGCTACTGCTGCACTGACCTTGAAAAGGAGATTTTGACCTTGAAAAGGAGGATTATACCACTCTGGGCACACGGGTTAATGAAGGCGGCTAACTGTAACAACAGTATTTTGATATCCAGAATCTAAGCATATTTTGGATAACAATTTACCAATTAAAGATGTTTATTTCTAGTAGTACACAAACTAACTTTTGTAAACCATATGCTATTAAATACCTTTTGTAAATATGGCTATTTTGGACACATTGAACACGCTTTATCTTAATGACTTGGTAATTCTTATGCCGTTTGCTGAACGTGTATTTGACCGTTAAATACGGCTTGCTGCTGTTAAATTTGGACTTGGAGATAATTCTTACCAGGAAGACATTTTCTTTTTGTAATCAGGGTATTGAAACCAAGCCTAGTAGTATACCAGCCAAGATGCATCATTCATACAGGTACAGCAGTTCTGAAGGAAGAGGAGGTGAAAGCGCCCACGTACCCAGACTCCGTGACTTCAGGCGATGTCAAGTAATGTTCAGATTATTTTAAAACCCCTATACGCGCTAACTCAACTCTTTCTTAAACCCAGAGCAGACGACCATCGACCGATAAGTTATCATCAACGCCCATGGAAAACTAAGCTCACAAATGCGTTGTCATCCGTCGAATTAAGTGAGAGATGGATTTGGGTCCACCGATAATCAGTTTTAAGCATTTTTTCTGGAATTCTGGAAACTGGAAAGAGAGTCAAAGGGTGCCAGCGCAGATTACTATGGGCGTTGTCTCATTTACCCTTATGTCATAAAAAAACTACGAAACTTAATACCATAAAGAACACTATCAATATCATATTACATCACATCACACACTATTAGTATTCTTGTTCTCTTTGGCTGTTGTTCGAATCAGGTACCCTCTTTGTAAGTCCAACTCCTTAGCTATCACAGTAACACTGCTTAATAAACTGTTGTATTGTATTTATTTGTAATATATAATTTTAACTACCTCGGTAGCACTGTGGTAGCGTTTGCGACTGCTGGCCTTGAGCACTCGGGTTTGATTCCCGAGTCGGTGGCTTTCCCGGATCATACAAACCAAATGTTTGTATGATCTGCAAATGTTTGTTTCGAAGTTTAGGTGTTTTCTATGTATATTATGTGTATATTCACAAAAGTTTATAAATATTGTAACAGTCAATCTAACTTTCAGAGTACAAGCTCTGCTTAGTTTGAAACTAGATGGCGATGTGTGTCAGATGTCTGAAATATTTATTAATAAAATATTTATTTTAAAAAAAACAGGTTCATTAAAAATGAAGGCGATGCCGTAGCTATGGACGAGGTCATCATGGAGATAGAGACAGATAAGACAGCCCTGCCAATCATGTCTCCGGGGCACGGCGTCATCACCAAGATGCTCGTCAAGCCTGGCCAGTCCGTGAAGTCACAACAACCTCTCCTGATTGTAAGAAATTGTTTTATTTTTTGTCTAAGAGCCGGTGAAGATAGATTTACACACACATCTGATAACCAGATCAAACTTTTTGTATTTTTTTTTTAACCTTTTGCTTTTGGTATTTATTACATAATATAGAAACCTATGTACATAACCATAATTTATAAAAAAAAAAAAAATAACAATATTTACATACAAGCGTCAAAAAACTCCACATCTTCGCCTACTGGTAGCGTTCCCAAAAGACTGGCAGCATTACCACGTTAAATGGCAATGCTGATTCTCTGTGCTAGAAAAAGGCCGGCCTTCTGGTCGCGAGAAGCGTCAATCAGTTGCTTGGCTAGTTGTTTAAACATAGCGCGAGCACTCGGACCCCATGAACCTAGCGTCTCTACCCCAAACGGTTCAAAAATGTAATTACCTATTAAATTTTGGTACTTACGCCGTTTGAGGCTTTCCGCAGAAGCAGCAGCAGCGCCGGCATAAAAAGCTGTACTTGGAAGATGAGATGGCGCGAGGGTGTCAACGCAAGTTGCGTCCCACACCAAAGGCTTACCCATCTTCCATGGCAGTAACGACATACCATCTGGTCTCTTGCCATCGTCCCGTACCAGACCATTTGGTTCGCGTACAGCTGGAACGCCGGCGGTAACAAGAGCACGACGGATAATGTCGTTAATATTGGTATGTCGAGATATTCGGCCAGCGCTTCTGCTACAAGAAAGGCCATGATGTCCGAAACTGTCAACAGCTTCTCCACAGTGACAAAAATGCGGAGAAACACAAGGCGCTCCTAAACGAAGGCAAGTGGCAAAGCGAAAAGTAGTATTGTCCAACAAGGTACCTATGTTGGGTGATGGAAGTGCCTGAATCCATAAACCTGATTCCCACTCTCCCACAGCTAACAAACGAGCTCGCTCAGCAAGACTGGTTGATGTATCTAAAAGTATCTTTTGCTTTAAAATACATAACGGTGAGTCCCATTGTCGCTGAGAAAATGGATTAACAGGTAATGCAGTACTGGGACAAGCTATCTGCCAAGCATCTATGGCAATGGCCTTGCATGATACTTCAGAATCAACCAGTGTGTTTGTAAGAATTTTCCTGGTTAACTCTTCTGTGCCATGAACCGAAGACAGAAATGCTGGAAGGCTGACATCTACAATTTTGCGTACTCCAAGACCACCCAAACGAACTGGTAAGGATGCTTGGAGCCAGGCTCGATCGTTTAAAGCCACATTCAAAACTTTACTAAGCGTGTTTTGTATAATTTTATCAACTTTTTCCAAAAGTGATGAATATTTCCAAAGGGGTGATGACCGAAGCGCATGTGTAAAATTAGGTACAAAAAGACAATAACGAATAATAGTAAAAGCCGAATGATTATTGATTTTAAGTAAACGATCAGAAAATTCATCAAAATTTTAAATTTTGTCATCTATGAATGTCTGAAAACCTTCTTCCAAGACCGGAGAACCAAGAAGGCGAAGAGACCTTTTCTCTAAAACTTTAATGTTAGGTGCCAAGGAATTAAATTTTTGTATAGTCGAGAGTCTGTCTGTATTGTCACAAATAAAAATTTCACATTTGTCCGAGTTGAGGTCTAAGCCAATGGATTTAAATTTATTTTTAATAAAAGTTAAATCTTCTAAAACTGTATCTACTTCACCTCCTAAAGTTCCGTCGTCAAGGTACCAAATGTTAAATTTAGATTTTAGCTGCTCTATAATGGGATGTATTGCTAAACTGAAGATAACTGGTCCCAGTGGATCACCCTGTTGACATCCAACGGCAGAGTCTAAAAGATGGTCCTTATACATTAATCTTGTTGGATTTCTATAACATTGCCAAAGAAAATTAAAAATTTTAGGAGTTTCAATTTTGGCTTGTGTCAACAAAGCATCCCTATTAACAGAATTGAAAGCATTCCTCAGGTCAACCTTCAAGATCACCTCCCCTTTCCCGCTGCCAAGATATGTGGACAGAGCATGTATGGCAGCCTCACAACCACCTTTCGAGCCAAAACCAAGTTGCACTGGTTGAAATTTTGCTGCAAGTTCAGTACTGTAATATTTACAACAAATTTTGGCAACTATGCGTCGTAACGTACATCCCACGGCAATCGGACGAATGCCACCATCATTTTTACGCAATGCACATAAATTGGCGCCATATAAAATGTCGATTATGCCTTCGTCCACATTGCCGGAGAGCATAAGGTTCACCAAAGCCGTCAACTCCTTCAAGAGAGCATCGCCAGCCTCTCCAGCGCTTGAACAAACTAGATCTTTTAGATGTTGTGGTGTCAAGCCGTCGAGACCACCAGCAGATCCACTCTTAAAGGAGGAAATGGCTGAAAAAACATCCTTCGCGGTAGCATTAAGGTATTCGTTGTCAATAGTAGGTGGGTCAGGAAAAGAAAGATCATCAGACCAAAGAGGTAGTAGAGCCACGCTGATTTCAGCACGAATGGGCCGGCTCGACCGGGGCGGTACTACCCTCGCACAGAAAATCAACGTAAAATGACCACGTTCGAGCTGTCGTGTTTCGGTGCGAGACCGGAGGCCCAAATAGTCTAGTCAACAAGTTCCATACTTGTTGACTAGACTAAAAGATGCAGCAGCATCACTAGGCCGCCATGGTGTGGGTCGCCATACTGCATTGTCTGCATTCGCAGTGAGTATGGCGATCAATACTCTTGGCTTCTGCTTATGCTCTCCATCAGGCAGAGTAGAGTCATTTTGGCGGGCCTAACATTAAAAAAAAAAAAAAAAAACCCGAGGTGTGGGATGTTTATTCTTCAAGCCTGCAACTGTATCAGGCGAGTAAGGCGCTACCACATCGCTGCTGAAAAGTAACCTAGCTGCCCCTCTTATATCACCCTCCCTTAGTTTTGTCTCTACAAAAGAAAAATTATTGTGTTTATGATAACAAAGGCTAGATAATTTAGGGTCTAAATTAGTAGTGTTAAGGCAATTCTCTTTGATTTTGGTCGTCAAAGATTTTTGGGTACAATTAGTTTCTTTTATGTATAAAATTCTGTAAGGGAAGGTAAGTAACTGTTCCCAGGCCGATATTGAATTTTCTCGGACTGCAAGACCTACACACTTAGTTAAATTATCAGCAACAGTAGGCCTTGCACCTCGAGGGATTCTTTTAAGAAGTGGAATAGAATTTTTTAAGCTACTTAACTTTTGCCAAAAAGGAATTTGTGTGCTATTGATTGAAATCGGACTAGTAGGTGTGGGATCAGAGGGACATGAAACCACATTTTGAGACTTATGAAATTTACCAAAATGTACCTTCAAGCCTCGCTCACCTTTAAAAAAACGATCCTGGGGACAAATAGGGCATCGGACGAGGCCACTAATTGAAGCAGCCGGTTGACCTGCATACACTGCCACTTTGCCACTGGCGTTTACACTCATAAAACTTTTTTTATTGTTTTAATTAATGAACACATCTATGATGGCTTGCCTGTCGCAAAACTGTCATGACTTTTTTTTAAATGTTTATTGATTGTTTTTTTCTCAGGCAAGCTTATACCATTAGATTACATATTAAATAATCTTTAATTTGCTACAAATTTCGATTAGTTATTAGCTCGGTGTATTTAAATAAATAAATAAATAATAAATATTGCGGACATCTAACACACAACGCCATCTAGTCCCAAGCTAAGCAGAGCTTGTGTTATGGGTACTAGACAACTGATATAAATACATAAATACTTTTTTTTGTAAATACATACATACACACATCAAAAGTGTCTAGGGATCAACATATGTGTCTAGGGATCAACATATATTTTTGCAATAACTTTTCTCCTGATTGATATTAATTAAAATTTTCTTTAAGGATTCATCAAATAAAGTGTTTTCGTTTGTCACAGTAACGATAAACCAAGTCACCTTTGCATTAATAAAGAAATTTGCCATTTTCCTAATAAAGGGATTTTTGACATTTGAACCACTAACATTAAAGTTCGAAAAAAAAGACTGAAATAACAGTTTTCTTTAAAATTTTATTAGGTAACTTAAACAATTAATAATCCGTGTTTCTACCGCGAACACTAACAACACAAGAATCGGTTTGGCATACTCAAAATGAGTTCATCCAAATCACGCTGTGGAATGGCCGCCCATGTTCGTTGCAACAACAAAAAAAGGTCTTCTTGCGACTGGATACCCTCCATATTCGGCAGAGCTCTTCTCTGTAGCATATCCCATGCATGCTCAATCGGGTTCAAGTCTGGCGACTGAGCAGGCCAGGGCCAAAGCCACATCTCAATCTCAAGAAATCCGCATAAAAATGCTTGATCCCTGACACTTTTGATGTGTGTATTATACATAGAAAACACCCAAACAAATATTTGTAGGTCATACAAACATTTGGTCCGACCCGGGAATCGAACCCGAGACCTCAAGCACAGCAGTCGCATACGCTACCACTGCGGCACCGAGGCAGTCATTTACCTATACCTATTGATTTACCTGTTCATAGGGAACTGTTGCCAGAAGGCTATATAGAAATAAGTAAGCAAGCCTACTTAGGCACATTCTCTATATAGAAAATTAACATTTAGGACTAATTTTTGTTGGACATAGAGTAAAAGAGATGAAAAAAAAAAAAAAATTTTAAAAATAGTCATGACAGTTTTTCTATAGGAAAGCTATCATAGATGTGTTTATTAATTAAGTAATTACTTAATACAATTAAAAAAAAGTTTGATCTGGTTATCAGATGGGTATAAGTCGATCTTCTCCGGCTCTTGTACTATTTTAATGTATGTATTGGCAGACATCAGCAAAAAAGATCTAAAATTTCCTTATGCGTAGAAGTTGAAAGTTTGAACTATAATGAATGTGAATATGATTTGTATTAAATTACAACTTATAGTGGATTGGACTGTTAAGGCTGTTGTTGATAATGATAGAGATTTAAAATATTAATATTATTTATTTTAAATATAAATTTAGAGAAATACAACATAAAAAACCGACTTCAAGAACTGGACCAAATCGAAATGGGACCACACGGGAAGCACCAGTTTTCAAATAAAAAAACATCAGTTCACCACATCGAAAGTTCTGAAGTTACAAGCATAAAAAAAGCAGTTGAATTGAGATCCTTCTCCTTTTTTGAAGTCGGTTATACACTGAAAGGCGTACAAGCAAATAAATTGAGCCATCACGGGACGCCTGGCAGATGTGAATCAATTGCAGATGTGAAAAAGTGTCAGTGGTCAAAAATCAGGTTTACACCTCGCCTATAGAAAACACTTTTTTTTAGTTGTTTGTACTGTTTATTGTTTTCCTAGTTTTAACATTGGACTTTATACCTCGTAGGTGAATGTAACCGGACAGGCCCCTGTCAAAGCTGCAGCACCAGCCGCAGCCGCACCGCCACCCCCGCCAGCAGCCGCAGCACCTGCTCCAGCAGCCGCTCCCAGGCCTGCTCCTGCCGCAAAAGTTCCGGTAATTGTAATTTTGCTACAAAAAGGTAGTAGAGCCACGCTGATTTAAACACGAACAGACCGACTCGATGGTTGGCAGTCCGCAACTGTGCGCTTCTCCAGAAACTTTCTGCCTCGCACTTCAAAACTGGGGAATGAACTGTCGCCTGCGGTATACCCGGACCAATACGACCTTTAAACCTTCAAGAAAAGAGGGTACTCCGTCTTAAAAGGCCGGCAACGCACTTGTGACGCCTCTGGTGTTGCGGGTGTCCATAGACGGCGGTAATCGCTTACTATCAGGTGATACGTCTGCTCGTTTTCCCCTATACAATAAAAAAGAAAAAAAAACTCGTCCGGGGCAGTACTACCCTCACAGAACCCCAACCTAAAATGACAACGTTCGTGCTGTCGTGTTTCGTAGGTGAGTGGGAGACCTGAGGCCCGATGATGCAGAAGCATCTCAAAAGCTCGCGGTCAAATGGTCTGCATTCGCAATGTGTATGGTGACCACCACTCTTGGATACTGCTCATGCATACAAGGTAGTAGAGCCACGCTGATTTCAGCACGAATGGGCCGGCTCGACCGGGGCGGTACTACCCTCGCACAGAAAATCAACGTAAAATGACCACGTTCGTGCTGTCGTGTTTCGTTGGTGAGTGCGAGACCGGAGGCCCAAATAGTCTAGTCAACAAGTTCCATACTTGTTGACTAGACTAAAAGATGCAGCAGCATCACTAGGCCGCCATGGTGTGGGTCGCCATACTGCTTTGTCTTCATTCGCGCAGTGAGTATGGCGACCAATACTCTTGGATTTTGCTTATGCTTTCCATCAGGCAGAGTAGAGTCATTTTGGCGGGCCACACATAAAAAAAAAAAAAAAATGCTCTCCATCAGGCAGAGTAGAGTCACTTTGGCAGGCTCATATATAAAAAAAAGTCAACCGATAATGTGCAATAACATTGTGAGAGCTGCGTGTTAGTGTGCACTAGTGGACCAGCTTTTGGCACAAGAGTCGGCAGGAGGGCGGTTGGTCTCCAGTAATCTCACTCACTTGCTGAAAAGCAATGATTGAATTTTTCTGTGAAGGTTTCTATGAGACCATGTCATCATTTCGGTTGAGCCTGACCATTTCTACCAAACTGTGGTGCGAAAGCATGGATCTCCAACGTCTTGCACTTCTTCAATCTTTTAAATAATGTTTTTTTTAATCGTATTAAAACGATCACAGATTTAATGAAATTGTTTCTTAGATCAGAGGACCTAGTTTAAGTTTATTTCACATCAACTCGATCGTCACGATGACAACATTCTTTGTAATCCGCACTGAAATCGTCGTCCACAGCGAGATGATGTGAAAAAAATTAACACTAGGCTCTCGATTAGTGGTTAACACAATGATTTTTGCAATTGCATAGACTGCAGCAGCTCTAAAGGCAGGTGACCCAACAAAAACCATATCAGGTTCGCGAACAGAACATCCAGTACCGATGAACAAAATGAGACAGCGAATCGCCGAACGATTAAAGGAGGCTCAAAATACAACTGCAATGCTAACCACCTTCAACGAGTGTGATATGAGGTATGTAAAACGTTCCAAGAAAAGTCGTCCAAAGAAATACAAATAACTAAGCAATATGATTGGATACCTGCAATGCTGCGATCTCAAAGTTTATATGTATAAACAAATTACTTCTGGAAATCAAAAACAATCTTCCGTCGCATGGACATAATTGTCGTAAACACAAAAATCCTTGTACAAATAGTACAGTTATTTAGAGAAATCTGTACCCTGGGCTCACTTTAAAGCATTTGTACACTCGTTTAATCACTGCGTACGTTTATCTCCCTGATTTTGACAACACGTGTTTTCGGCGTTACATATTATGCCAAACCCGGCAATCAAGTGGCTTCGAATGTCTGGTCATACTTCATGTTCCACTGGAGTGATATAAGAAGAGACCCCTGTCATCCATGACCCAAGACATGAATCGACTACTTCGAGGAGAATTAATTGATAGACGCTCTTCTTTGACATTCACCACTATTGCGAAAAATAAGATGTCGGAAATAGGTTCAAATACATCAAACCCGTGAATTCTCGTTCTTTTGATCTAACTGTGCGTGAAGAAATTTTTTTAGTAATTCATATTCTTTTACCGATCCTGTAGCAGGGACCTTCGAATTTTTACACTTATTTATCTGTGTGTTTCAGTAATTTAATGGCATTCCGTAAAGCGAATTTAGAGACATTCACTAAAAAGTACGGAGTAAAACTATCGTTTATGTCACCATTTCTGAAGGCGGCGGCAAATGCACTCATAGACCAGCCAGTCGTCAACGCTGTCATCATCGGCAAGGATATTGTTTACAGGTACATTCTAATAGTGATAGGTTTCATTACTTTCTTTAAGCTAGTGCTCTTCTAACTATTGCGTTATCGTATCCGAATTACCTACAGTGTCTCTGAACTTAGCTTTGTCACTCTAAACTATTTTCTACCAGAATTTCGGTTACATTTTTAAGAGAGGAGGCATACAAGAAATCCTACTAATATTATAAACGCGAAAGTTTGTAAGTATGGATGGATGTTTGTTACTCTTTCACGCAAAAACTACTGAATGGATTTGGATGAAACTTTACAGTAATATAGCTTATACATCAAAATAACACATAGGCTACTATTTGCAACGATAACCGACATACACGCCTGGGAAGCCGCGGGCAACAGCTAGTCAGTAATAAAACCACTTCAAATCTTCAAATGTTAGACACTAAGGATATTTGCAGAAATTGACTAATTTTAATATTCGAAAACATTTCAGTGCCGATCTACACACATCAAAAGTGTCTAGGGATCAACATATATTTTTGCAATAACTTTTCTCCTGATTGATATTAATTAAAATTTTCTTTAAGGATTCAACAAATAAAGTGTTTTCGTTTCTCACAGTAACGATAAACCAAGTCACCTTTGCATTAATAAAGAAATTTGCCATTTTCCTAATAAAGGGATTTTTGACATTTGAACCACTAACATTAAAGTTCGAAAAAAAGACTGAAATAACAGTTTTCTTTAAAATTTTATTAGGTAACTTAAACAATTAATAATCCGTGTTTCTACCGCGAACACTAACAACACAAGAACATCGGTTTGGCATACTCAAAATGAGTTCATCCAAATCACGCTGTGGAATGGCCGCCCATGTTCGTTGCAACAACAAAAAAAGGTCTTCTTGCAACTGGATACCCTCCATATTCGGCAGAGCTCTTCTCTGTAGCATATCCCATGCATGCTCAATCGGGTTCAAGTCTGGCGACTGAGCAGGCCAGGGCAGGACATTGATGTTAGCTGCGGCGAGAGTCTGTCTTACAACTCTTGCGGTGTGCAGTCGTGCATTATCATGCATTAACTGAAATAAGGGACCGATTTGCACTTGTAGAGGAACGATGACGTCTGATACAATCGTCTCAGCATAAATTTGATCGTTGAGGTTGCCTCTGATCCAAATCAACTCAGTTCTTCCGCCGATCCAAATACCCGCCCATACCATGATGGTTCCACCACTATAAGGATGGACTTCCTGGCAGGATTTTAATCGCTGTTGGCGTCCAGGGGTTCTCCAGTGTCGTATACGTCTTGTATCCGGTCTCATACCAAAACGAGACTCATCAGAAAAGCACACGAAACGCCATTGTTCTTCTGCCCAATTTCTGTGTTCAAGAGCCCATTGATATCGAATCCTACGATTGTGCATTGCTATAGGTGGTACCCGTAGCGGTCTTCGGGAATGAAGGTTCACTTCATGCAAGCGGTTTCTGACTGTTTGGTCGCTAATTAAGTTCCCTGAAGAGTGATGAAGCCTCACGGCTAACATCATGGCGGTTATTGTTGGAGCTCTTCGAGTTAAGATTTGAATGTATCGGTCTTGTCTCCGTGTGGTGCAGCGATACCGTCCTCCATGGCGCTCAGCCACGGTACCAGTGCTTCGGTAACGTGTCCAAAGTCGACTGATAACACTCTGACTTGTATTCAGAGCTAAAGCCACAGTACGTTGCCGGGAACCAGCTTCTATCATTCCCACTGCTCTGAGCATTTCTTCCCTGCTTAAATGACGTCGCCGCTCCATAATAACGTTGGTTTTAATCAGTAGTAGGGAAACAGTAGCACTAATAATGTCTTCAATGCGTTGTATGTTTTTATAGGGAAAATATTGACAGCTGATTTTCATCTTTTACTCGAATTTGATTGACAGTTCCTGATTCAAATTATGAAATGCACCAAAAAGGATGCATATAAATTTATAAAATCATAAATTTATTACAAAGCCACATCTCAATCTCAAGAAATCCGCATAAAAATGCTTGATCCCTAGACACTTTTGATGTGTGTATATTAGACAATTGACGGAAGTAAGATTGTGGTTAGTTTTAATTACTTAGAAAATTCTCAGGGACTATGTGGATATATCGGTAGCTGTGGCCACGCCTCGAGGTTTGGTTGTGCCCATAATCCGCAATGTTGACTCAATGGACTACCCGCATATCGAACTTGCAATGGGGGCAATGGCGAAAAAAGCGCGGGAAGGTATGTCGATGCCTTCTCCTCAGGCTCCTAACCCTTTCAGACCTGAATTATGTGATTCTCTTGTAAAGAGGGAATTAAAATGTTTCAGGTAGAATAGCCCAAAAATAACACAAAAATACATAATGTATTATTAATTATGTGGACAATTGAGTATTAGAGAGTTAAAATATTCAAACTGCAATTTTTTTAAGACTAGCTGACCCACGCAACGTCGTTTACGTCTCCTATTGCCCGTATTATATATACGTATTGCCCGTAGCGTAATAATTTTCCCCCGTTTTTGTAACATTACTCATTGATGCGCCGCTCCTATTGGTCTTAGCGTGATGATATTTAGCAGCCTTCCTCGATAAATGGGCTATCTACCACTGAAATAATTTTACAAATTGGAAAAATTGTTCCTGAGATTAGCGCGTTCAAACAAACAAACAAACAAACTCTTCAGCTCTATAATATTATAAGTATAGATTTGTGTGTACTGAATTGTGGATATCAGGTCTGAAAGGGTTAAGTACCTATCCAGAAACGATCCTAAATCTATCATGTTTAGAATTTATAGCTATAGTTGATTTGTTATCGTTTATGTAGTTCTGTGATAAGAAGGAGAGTCTAACAATCGTGAATTTCCTATGACGTAATTAATGGAGAACCCCTAATTTAAAATTACAGGTAAGCTGACACAAGCAGATATGAATGGTGGAACATTCACGATAAGCAACGGCGGAGTGTTTGGATCGTTATTGTCTATGCCCATTATTAACTTACCCCAGTCATCCATATTGGGAATGCATGCAATATTCCAGAGACCTGTTGCTATTAATAAGAAGGTACCTACGTGAAGAACATTTAATACTGTATGTCCGTTTGTGTGGTACTGGATTAAGAATTTATTCCGTGCAAACATTCAAATTGTATTGACGACTATACATTTTCTATTTGCAGTAAATATGTTTGATAATATCTTATCAAAAACTGCCTCGGTGGTGTAGTGGTAGCGTATGCGACTGCTGTACTTAAAATCTCGGGTTCGATTCCCGGGTCGGACCAAATGTTTGTATGATCTGCAAATATTTTTACAAAAAAAAGTAGGGTGCGTCGTCGAACAGTGAACCACCTGTTTTTCTAAGTCGTATAACTTGTTAGAAAATAAAGATAATAACCTGATTATGGTGTCATCGTTTAAATAACTGTATTAGGTTTCTTAGTTAAAGACCACTGAAAGACCAAGGAATTAACTAAGCCAGTAGAGAGGTTTAAAAAAAATGAAATTTGGTTCACTGTGTACTATGGATGGTTTACACTGAACCATCCTTACTTTAACAGTGAACCATAACCACCACACGTACCATTAAGTGGATAGGTCATTTATTTGTAGGAAAAAAAACAGAATCTTTAATAATCATCTTTAATTCTTACCATAGAATTGACAAATAAAAATTTCTGCCAACAAAAGCTATCAGTCTTCGTTAATTTACCTATCACTGCAATATCAGATACAAAATAACGAAATCAAAATACTTCAAATTAATCAAAGACCAGTTTGCATTGAATGAATATTTAATAAGACGTATAGGTACACGATATTATAGATGGACTTTCTCGATCTGGGGTAACATCTAGATGGTTCCTTAAATTTAAACGTCATGTCTCTATCATAGAAGTTGAAACTCGAATCTCTTGATTTTTGCTTTTATTTATGTCGAATTGCATTGCAGAAGCTGCAGCATTACGCAAACTTTGTGATATAACTGTTCAATGTTCAATTTTGTTTTCCTCGTAACGACGCAATGTAAGATTAAAAGCTATTGCAGCCTCTATAATGGAATTACTATTTTCTACCATACGTAAAGTAAAGCTGACATCATGTCATATTTTGTATGTTTTCCTATCTTCAGCTCCTTATCTTATTGCTAAAACAAAAAAAATATTAAAATTACACTTCAAGAACCATTGAACCAGGATCGTAAGGTACACAGTGAATCGGTTTACTGTGTAATATGCAGACCTGGTTCACTGTTCAATACAGGTACTATTCAACTTTCATGCTAAAAAAATAGTAAGTTTTTTCTGGAATTTTCAGAATGCAATATGCTCATAATACATCCAAAGCTATAAAAATATTTACACCACACAACTTTTGTTCTTATAATTAAAAACAAAAAATACAAAAATCGAAACACTTACTTGAAAATAGTACGTTTTTTCGGCGGGAAACAAACAAGCACACACCACATATCTCGCTCAAGCCGTGGTCCTCTGCTCACTACGGGAGAAGGGAAGGGGGTACATGGCACAGGTTTTGACACGATCGTGCATGTGAGCAACGTCGCGATTTTTGAAATATGACGGTGGTTCACTGTATCTGGTTGGTTCACTGTTCGACTACCGACCCTATATTTATATGTATTTATATCAGTTGTCTAGTACCCATAACACAAGCTTTGCTTAGCTTGAGACTTGATGGCGTTGTGTGTGAAATGTCCGAAAATATTTATTATTATTATCCCTTTTTCAGGTTGAAATCAGACCCATGATGTACCTCGCGCTATCCTACGACCACAGACTTATAGATGGCCGTGAAGCTGTGCTGTTCCTGCGTAAAATTAAATCTGGCGTAGAAGACCCCACGTCCATTTTAGCCGGCATTTGATTTTACTGCGAACTAGCAATGTACATAATTTGGGAATTACGTTAAAATTTAACGTAACATAACAAATTCGTTAAAACGACTATTTAATATCTCAAATTTCAAATATTAAGTAGATAAACTTAATAATGGGGTAGTTGACCTTAGTGCTGATCAATGGAGGTTTTAAAGATCAAAACTATAGACACAATATAATAGGTCTTTACCTATGAAATTGCCGTTTTGTGTGCAATAAGTGAAGGTACTTATTTTTTCAAACTTTTTTATTTCTGTTATTCGAAGTAATCACCCATGCAATCGACGCATCTTCGCCAACGCATTGGCAGTTTGTTGATGCTTCTTGTAAAAATCAGCTGGACGGGAGGCAACAAACTCTTCAAAGGCATTTTGTGCTGCCTCTCGGGAATTGAATTTTTTACCTACTAAAAAGTTGTCTAAATTTTGGAAAAAGTAATAGTCGGTAGGTGCAAGGTCTGGTGAGTATGGCGGATGAGCGAGAGCTTCCAACCCCAGTTCTTGTAGCTTGGAGACTGTCTGTTGCGCAGTATGGGGTCGCGCGTTGTCGTGAAGGAGCAGTGGGGACGACCGATTGACCAAAGCTGGTTGCAGATGTGCAAGCTTCTCCATCATTCTCTCCAGTTATTCACAGTACACATCTGCATTAATGCTCATGCCGTTTTGTATAAAGCTGTGGTGAATCACACCCGCACTAGACTACCAAACATCACCTTTTTAGGGGTCATTTTTGGTTAAGGGCATTGCTTTGGTGCTGAACCAGGGTCTAACCAACTTGCTGAGACCTTGCACCTACCGACTATTATTTTTTCCAAAATTTAGACAACTTTTTAGTGGATAAAAAATTCAATTCCAGAGAGGCAGTACAAAATGCCTTTGAAGAGTTTGTTGCCTCCCGTCCAGCTGATTTTTACAAGAAGGGCATCAATAAAATGCCAATGCGTTGGCAAAGATGCGTCGATTGCATGGGTGATTACTTCGAATAACAGAAATAAAAAAGTTTGAAAAAATAAGTAGGTACTTTTACTTATTGCATACAAAACGGCAATTTCATAGGTAAAGACCTATTATTTTTGTATGAAATGTCAAGACGTGATGTCATACCTAGCTATTGTCAGACCTTTTCATTTTCATACATAAAATCAAACAATATCATTTATTACGTACCAGTTACGTACATAACACCTACTTTAAGTTATGTTACTTTTAATAATTCTGTGAATAATATATTTTAAACATAAAAGGAATTTGACTCTATTGTATTTTAATAAGGATTTTAGTATGTGTTCAATGCTTCAGACAACTGAAAATACAAAAATGAGCCTATTGGTTTAGATACAAATGATTTAAGCAATGATGCTCTTGATACATTAAAGAACTAAAGCTTTTTTTTCTTTTCATGTAACCCAAAGCCATAAAGCTTTGCATGCAAACCATTATTTTTAAAGTTAAATTGAAAGTGATTTGAGCGTTCTATTATCTATCTATATATCTATATCTATACTTATAATAAAAATGTAACAGGTCAAATTCTGTACATTAAAGATATTTTGAAAATTCTTTTTGGAGGGCTCTCTATTATCGATACAGAAGCCAAAACTGTAATTTTTTCATTTGTTGCCCTAGTTACTACCAATCTTACTACCAGTTGTAATATAGTTAATTTTGATTACCCTTCCTACTACTCCAGCATTGAGCTGTTATAAGGGTAAAAATAAATTGCCCGTGTTACTACCGTGAATGAACCAACTTAAAAAAAGCTTATTTTATTTCTAAACTAATGATTTCTTTCTTTATAAATTGAACATAAAATAATTTATTCCAAAATAAAAAAAAAGGAAAAATCTGCGCAATTTCTCGAGGGCATCTGCATCTGAATATGTCGGATACTGTCGTCATTTACAATATCGCGACTTCTTCTTTTCTTATATTGCTGTGCAATAATTTTGACAAGACTGTCATCATTTATAGCATTAAGAAGGCGCAATAATGTTGTATTGTTCTTATTTATGATTTTATTTAACTTGGCATGATGGCATGACATATTCAGATGCAGATGCCCTCGAGAAATTGCGCTGATTTTCCTTTTTTAAAATTTTGGAATACATTATTTTATGTTCAATTTATAAAGAAAAAATAAATTAGTTTAGAAATAAAATAAGCTTTTTTTAAGTAGGTATTCACGGTAGTAACACGGGCAATTTATTTTTACCCTTCTAACAGCTCAATGCTGGAGTAGTAGGAAGGGTAATCAAAATTAACGATATTACAACTGGTAGTAAGATTGGTAGTAACTAGGGCAACAAATGCTACAATAACGAATTAACTAAATCAGAATCAATTTAAAAAGATTACGTGTAACACTTTGAAAATACATACAAGAACTACTTAATAAATTCAATACACACCTACAATGCATTTCTAAAATGATAAGACGGACACGAATTTTTTTGTAGGAATTCCTTAACGGAGTAATAACTGTTTGCTACCAACCATTTTCTAAGAACAACACAAAACTTATTGAGTGGTAGGTCAGTTATCCACTTGGGTATTGTGATGTATATTAGGGGAGCCATATAGGTACACACAATTTCGTCTAAATAGTTCGATTCTATAAATATTACTTGGTATTATAATATTTCTTCTGTATTTTTAACCGACTTCCAAAAGGAGGAGGTTCTCAATTTCATCGGTATATTTTTTATAACCGACTGCCAAAAGGATGAGGTTCTCAATTTCATCTGTATTTTTTTTTAATGTATGTACACGGATTATTCCGTCAATTTGTGGACCGATTTTGGAAATTATTTTTGTATTCGAAAGGGTATGCTCCCCATGTGGTCCCATGGCCACCATATCAGGATCTGATGATGGGATCCTAAGGAAATCGAAGGCAACCCTCAAATTTATGTAAGCGCCTGCAATGAAGTTAAAGCAATTGTCTGCATGCCTTCATATTCTGTAGACATCATTTAATTTCATAATATATAAAGCGGGTCTTAACGATATCAGAGTTAACCTCAGATAGTCAGTTTACCCCAAATCACTTGAATTATAGTAACCTATAGAAAATAGTCCATTTGAGATTTTATTACAAAAAAATATCTGAAGTCCTTTCGATTTTATACAGCATGTATGTTACCTTTAGTCGTATTCTTTCAAGTTATTTAGGTGAAATGATGACGAGAGACTTGAGAAAGACTAAAGGGTGAAAAATAAAAAAAACTTCGTTTAAAAAAACCGAACCGAAAAAACTAAAAAGTACCAAATAACTTAATTTGTATGTGCTACCTATTCATAGGTTTGAAGTCGGTGCCAAGCCAAAATGTAATAGTAGGTACCGCACTCGCCGCGCGTGACCTTGAGCGGGATAGCTGCTCTTCGCGTAGAACAAAACAACTGAAGCGTCGGTGACGTCGTTGACGTTCGTCTCGAAATGTAGCGAGTGTGATACCTACTATTACATTTGGCTTGGCACTGACTTCAAACCTAGGTAGCACATGCAAATTAAGTTAACTGATACTTTTTAGTTTTTGAAGTCAGTTTTTTTAAACGAAGTTTTTTTTAGGATTTTGTCAGGTTATAGCATAGGTATAAGCAGGCGATTTTTGTTGTACCTAAATAATTAGCAAATAGTCTTTTGTAGATACTAATTGGTTTTCTCGGTATTTTTAGAATTTTGTAAGGTTATAGCATAGGTACCTAGGTACCTATAATTTACTTTTTTATAGGATTTTGTTAGGTTATTGGTATAGGCATAGGTAAGCAGATGTTTTTCGTTGCAAATATTTAATTACTTTGCCTTATTTGTTGGTGTTTTAATTTCTTTTAGTAAGTTGTAGATACCTTCCATTTTTTTCGTTGAATTAGTTGTAGATACTTAATTAATTTAGTTTTATTTACGCTTTGAAAATAAGCTTCATTCGTTATGTCTAATTTTTCATTTAACTGTAGTGATAAATTTAACATTGTTTTTCGTATTCGATTTTATCACATCACACTAATTTATAAAAGCGAATGTTTGTGAGGGTGTATGTTTGTTACTTCATCACGCAAAAAGCACTGGACGGAATTGGATGAAACTTTACAGTAATATAGCTTACTAGCTGTTGCCCGCAGCTTTGCTCGCGTGGAAGTTGATTATTTACAATATATTTAATTAAAACTGTGTAAGTATGTATGAATAATTTATTCATGTTTTTAAACGTACCTATTTATTTATTTTTAATCAATAGCCCATTAAAAAGGATTTCATATTAACGTTCGACCCTTATTTTTACCCCTTTAGAAATAGAATTCCCATAAATGATGATATGGGTATTAATTTATTTGTACTTAAAAGCCTAAGGACAAAGTTTCAGGCTACTAAATTAAAAATGACTGACTTCCAAACTAATCTACTTACGACATTTTAACACCTAATTCACCCCTTAGGGGTAGAAATATCATTTATGGGATTTCCTTTTGAGGGCGCTCTGGTTCCCTGGTTTCTAGAACCCGAGACGGTGTGCGGTTTTTAGTCGGTTCGAGTCCGACATAACCACCAGTTGGTGATATCCGAGGGAATTTCCGCACAAAAAAAGGGGTAGATATAATATCCAGAGACACTTAGTATCTACGCGTTTTTAACTATTAGCCCAAAGATAATTTTTCATGTTTCTAACTTAAAAAAGACGGACTTCCATACAAACTTTCAACCCCTATTTCACCCTCTTACGGGTAGAATATTGGGAAACGCTTAAATACGCATCTCCTATTTTTTTATCAATAGCCCTAAAATAAATTTTCATGTTTCTAACTTCAAAACTGACGGACTTCTAGACTAACCCGCTTACGAAATGTCAACCCCTATTTCATCCCTTCAGCGTAGAATATCGAGAAAGGCCTAAATACGTATCTATTCATTTTTAATCAGTAGCCCAAACCAAAAGAAAAGTTTCATGTTTCTAATTTAAAAATGACGAAGTTCCAAACAAAGTTCAACCCCTATTTCACCCCCTTAGGGGTAGAATATTAGGAAACGTTGAAATACATATCTACAAATTTTTATAAGTAACCCAAAAATAAAGTTTCATATTTCTTAAATAGCCCTAAAATAAACTTTCATGTTTTTTACTTCAAAAATGACGGACTTCCAGACTAACCTACATACAAAACGTCAACCCCTATTTCAACCTTAAGGAGTAGAATATCCGCTCTATCTATCAGAAACGCTTAAATACGTGTTTACTCATTTTTAATCAGTAGCCCAAAAATAAAGTTTCATGTTTCTTACTTAAAAATGACGGACTTCCATACAAACTTTCAACCCCTATTTCGACCCCTTGGGGGTAGAAATTCCAAAATTCCTTCCTTAATGGGTATCTACTTAATAAAACGATCATACTCACCAAATTTTGTATTCCAAGTTTAATAGTTTCCGCTCGGCGATAATGAATCAGTCAGTCAGTCAGTCAGGACATGTTATTTTATAAGTATAGAAGATACATCAGAGTAACACATAGGTTACTGTTTGCCGCGATAACCGACATACACGCGGGCGGAGCCGCGGGCAACAGCTAGTACTTATAATAAAAATGTAACAGGTCCAATTCTGTACATTAAAGATATTTAGAATTTTTTTTTTTGGAGGGCTCTCTATTATCGATACTGAAGCCAAAACTGTATTTTTTTTTCATTTTTGTCTGTCTGTCTGTCCGTCCGTCTGTCTGTCTGTCTCTTAGCCGCGCATCACGCCGAAACTACAGAACGGATTCAACTGAAACTTGGCATGATTTGAGTTCATACTACGAGGTAGGACATAGGATACTTTTTATCCCGAAATTCAGCACGGTTTCCCGGAGAGAGGGGGTGAAGGTCAAAATATGTATTAGTTGTAATTCAATAACCCATAGTCCGATTTCATTCATTATTTTTTTGCTAGAAAGAAAAAAAATGAAAGATAACAGGAAAAGTCTTTTTTTTGTCCGCGACTGTACACTGCCTGTGGGAAGCTGAGACAGATATGTAAATATAGCGGTACGAAGTTCGCCGGTTCGGCTAGTGTATCTCTAAAACTCTTACAATAGGGAATATCTTATTATTTTTTTCTACATTCTTTGTTGTCTTTACAATATACTTATAAGGTATTTTTTTATTTAGTGATTATTTAAGCCCAAAAAATATTAAATAAAAAGTGAAAATTAAGGGAGGGAAATTCAAACTTCTAAAACGCGCACTATTGGTCGAAACGAAAAGTGACGTCGATGGTTACTTCATCGAAATTATCGGCATCGAAATTCATACTGTGTTAGTACTTAGTGTTTGTGAGAAAAATTAACTTCGTAGACCCAATGGCCATAATAGAATAGCCGTGTCGTCATCCGCAAAGGTTGCATAGATATTTTCTTATAATTTGTGCATGTCAGAAGTGTATAATAGGTACAGGACCGGGCCCAGAATACTTCCTTGTGGTACCCGGGCTTTAATAGGTTTCAGATTACAAAATGTATCTCGTTGTCTTACTCTGAACTGAATCGTGAACACATATTTTTAAGGCCTTATTGTAGGCGACAACAAGCATTTTTATCTTACGTGGTTTGCGATCGATTATTGTAGCGCAAGCGACCCTTTTTTATTTGACAGACTGCCAAAGTAACTCTGCTCAGCCTGATGAAGGCTTGAGAAGAATCCAATAGTGGTGGCCACCATAATCACTGCGAAGGCAGACAATGCAGTATATATATCTCACTAAGCCGTCATAGTATCTCACACTATGGCGGCTTAGTGAGATTTTCACACCCCGCTTTAAGGACCCGGGATCATAGTGGGAGGGAAACTCGTGGGCTGATAGTGAGTTCCAGTTTTTAACTGCTTGGCACAGGAAGGAAGAACTAAACCGTTTAGTTTCAGAGCGTATTTCTACGACTCTGAGGCGGTGACTTCCAAGGCAAGCACGTGTTATCCTGCAGAGACTCTACTTATTATTGCAATCGACTTGTCTATAAACGAACATGTCGCCCGGCCATCATTCGCCACACACAGCGTCAATGATTCTGGTAATCTGAAAACGGGGACAGGGGAAGTTTTGCTCCGAAGCCGAATGTGGCTGCTTAGGACATTCCGAGTATGCTCCAGCCCAAAATTGGGCGAATTGAGCACTCAGTTTAGCAACCTGCTTCTTTAGACGATCAGTGGACGCCGTAAGACGGTTATTCGCCTCTTCTAGGCGCTCCATGCCTTCTGCGAGACTTTCAACGACTCCAAATACTGTGGCGGAGAAGTCTTTCAGAGCCCTAACCAGTGCCGGTTTAGCCACGTAGCAAGAGTAGCAAATGCTACGGGCCCCGCGATTTGGGGGGCCCCGCGATCCAACGCCTGTCTGATCGTAAGAAAAAATAAGTTTAGATAAGCGTAAAATATCTTGCATGACATTAGGTAATCCCGGATGAACGGTGTTTAAGTTCGCTAGTGCCCATCTTTAAAAACAAAGGAGATAATTGAATGTGGCAGTTATAATCATCACACTAATATTATAAAGGCAAAAGTATGAGTGTGTATGTTTGTTACTTCTTCACGCAAAAACTACTGAACGGATTTGAATGAAACTTTACAGTAATATAGCTTATATATCAGAATAACACATAGGCTACTATTTGTCGCGATAACCGACATACACGCGGGTGGAGCCGCGGGCAACAGCTAGTAGAGGAATAAAGCTCATTCCACATAGTATGAAAGTTTGGGAGAAAGTTATTGAGAGAAGAGTGAGAGAGGAAAGTGCAATAAGTCGAAACCAATTTTGGTTTTTGCCGTGCCAACAGATGCCACATTCGCAATTCGATAATTGTGTGAGAAATACAGACAGTCGCACAAAAACTTGCATATGGTGTTTGTTGATCTAGAAAAAGCGTATGATAAGGTACCCCGAGAAGTTTTGTAGTCGACTTTGAAAGAAGAAAGAGTGCCTGCTAATTATGTGGCATTGATTCGATCGGCTGCGGGAAACACCGACCAATTCAGTGTCTCTGTTGGTTTCACCAGGGATCGGCTCTTCGCCCATACCTCTTCCTACTGGTAATGGATGCTCTGACATCGGACATACAGGAGGAGGCACCATGGTGCATGCTATTTGCAGACGACATTGTGTTGTTTGGTGATAACGCGTCCGAGGTCTGGTGCAGACGAGAGACATGGCAGCAAAGACTAGAGATTTTTGGCTTGAAAATCTGCATAACTAAAAGCGAATGCATGTTTTGCGATTTCAGGGGTCTTTCCGGTCTTGCTGCCGTGTCATGGAACAGCGATTTTGGTCTGCATCGATTTCAAGTAGTTACCTCGGTGCGCTGTTACAAAATAATGGCGAAATAGGTCTGCGCAACATCGAGTCAATGCAGATGGATGAAGTGGCGGCAGGTAACAGGAACTATTAGCGATCCCAAGTTCCCTTTACGTTAAAGAGACAAAATATAAAACGATCATTAGACCTGCGGTCTTGCATGGATCTGAATGTTGGCCAACAAAGAAAACGGATGAAAAATTGCATGTAGCTGAAATGGGAATGTTGAGATGCATTTGTGGTGTGACTAGAATGGATAAAGTGAAGAATGACTACATTAGAGGAGGCCTGAAAGTAGCATCACTGGATGGAAAGTTGAGAAGCAACAGGTTAACCTGGTATGGACATGTGATGCGTGGTGTTGGCTTGTTGATTGGAAAATTGATCCCCTCATCCCCCTACCGTTGTGTGTGTCCATGGGCGGCGGTAATCGCTTACCATCAGGCGATACTTCTGCTCGATTGCCCTCCTATTCCATAAAAAAAAAGATGGCAATCGTGTGTTAAATGTCCGAAATACCATAAACTTGAGAACCTAAAATAAACCAAGGGCCCCTTGGACGAATTTGATACAGGCCCCGCGCTGGCTTAATCCGGCAAACTTCAGATTGGCGAACTTTGTGCCCACATTTTTAGTAATCACCAACGCCACACGAGATCTCTCTTCCAATATTGCGGGTGATTGAGGGACGGAACCCCCTTCCACCGGCACTCGAACTTTAGTCAGGAAAACAGAACAAGTAGTTGAGGAACTATGACTTCGCCTTCCGCCTTATACAACTAGGCCTTATATATATATATCCGCTTTATACGGGATCGCCTAATACAACTGCATGCATGTCTGAGGATATTAAGACATCACCCTCTCCCAAGTGACCTCGCTGTCTACTCTCGAGATCGTGTATTTCTAACTTCATGTTCACCCTCGACAATAATAATATGGCGGTTTGGCAAACACTGCCGCGAGAATGACGTATTCGCTTTCAAATTCATATTTACTTTGTAGATTCATTGTCGTGTTCTTTACGGTCTATCTGGCTTTCTTTTGTAATCTGAGCTAAAAACGATGAAAATTACTACCTTTATCGTAGGTTGAAAAAAGATTTAAGCATTTTTTTTATTTATCTAAAACGTCAAAGAATGTTTCTAAGAATTGGTTGTAAATAAAATTAAATACCTTGCCATACACGTACAGATCTGCCCGTCGGATCTGCCCGACAGACGTGCCTGGCGGACAGATCCGTGCGTGTATGGTGAGAACGGGCACGGATTTGCCCGCCGGGTGCCTGCCCGCTGCCCATGGTCAAATCGAGCGTATCGGGCACGGGGCGGATCCGAGCTCCCAACTGAGCGTGTGTGCGTAGCGACGGATGTGCCCGCCAGATTTGACGTCAGTCGCGCACTAACACTCTAATTACTTTAAATGCGTTTGATCACAGAAATGGTGTTAAGCGAAAATAAAGCATTTTGGACAAGTTTTATAGAGCCTTTAAGTCTTTGCCTTGTTTTTGAACAGTCAAAGATGAGCAATTGTACCTTATTATAGAATTAAAGGCACAAGCTTACGAAAGATTGGTCGAAAATGCAACAAAATCAATCCCGTTGCAGATACAAAGTAATTTAGGCTTTGAAATAGACATTTTTACAGACAACCGTATATGCTGGAGTTACGATTTGAACTACTGCCCGTCAGTTGCCCGTACTCGTGTGTGGTGAATCACGGATCTGCCTGCCGGGCAGATCCAACGGGCAGATCTGTACGTGTGTGGCTAGCTATTCAGCGGCAAGAAACTACATTCAAACGTACTATACGACTATTTTAGATGAATAAAGACTTGTTTTCGTGCGATGTTTGTCACTTTTGGAATTTCATATAGCAGGACATATTTTTATTTTATTTAGAACTAGCTGACCCGGCGAACTTCGTACCGCCATATTTACATATCTGTCTCAGCTTCCCACAGGCAGTGTTCAGTCGCGGACAAAAGAAATACTTTTCCCGTTAACTTTTATATTTTTTCTTTCTAGCAAAAAAAGAAAGAATGAAATCGGACCATGTGTTATTGAACTACAACTATGTAGAGATTTTGACTTTCATCCCCTCCCCCCAGGAAACGGTGCTGAATATAGGATTAAAAAGTATCCTATGTCCTACCTCGTAGTATGAACTCAAATCATGCCAAGTTTCATTTGAATCCGTTCAGTAGTTTTGGCGTGATGCGCGGCCAAGATACAGACAGACAGACAGACAGACAGACGGACAGACAGACAGACAAAAATGAAAAAAATTACAGTTTTGGCTTCAGTATCGATTATAGAGAGCCCTCCAAAAAAAAATTTCAAAATATCTTTAATGTACAGAATTGAACCTGTTACATTTTTATTATAAGTATAGATTTTTTCGTTTATATCATCAATTATCAGCATATAAATAAATGAAAATTCGGTTAAATTGGCTGTAACGTCTGTTCACCGCACTATTCAACAACGAATTCCGAATTGCCGAAATGAATTAAGGAACGCGTAGTCGCGTCGCCGTCGCCGAGAGGTCCCTGGTGTTTGCGACGTTGCCGTCCTGTTGTCGAGCAATCGCCGACGCCGCACTTTGTATATACTGGTATGTACCTATATAAATCAAACGAGTGCGACAGCGAAGTATGTAGATACATAAAGTTCGTACATACTTCGTAAACGCACCTCATAACTTCGGCCCCGCAGCAAGCACTGAATTTAAAGAATGTATAAACTCACTGTTGCCGTTTATATAGATAAGAAAACTGTTTTATTGGTTTTATACTAATTAAGTTGTATGTATATTTAATACTGGGCTTACGAAGCCCATGTACTTTAGTGATAAATAAACCATATGAAAATAAATGTAAATTGTTGTTCAGGGTGCCGATAGATGTCTTTGTAATAAATAGAAAATGTTTTAATTTAAAAATGTTACACTTAATTTGAATATCCCAAAAAAAAACAACTATTGGTTTTTCACTTCTGTCGGCAGTCCACATGACTGTTTTTTTAGTTTCTTGTGCTTATGTTGTGCAATTTTTGAACGCACATTTGAAAATGCGTGATTTTACGGCTGACAATATTTTTGTTTGAATGTCAAATGGATTTCATGTTCATGTTAGTATTTTTATTCCGCGCGACGATTGATCAAATACTTTTTTGTCATAATAATCGTTTGTTTTCGTATATTGAAACTTGTGGCGTGCTTGAAAAACCTATAACATAGCGTTGTAAGTGTGTTGAGGCTAGATATGCCATAAAAGTTAAATAATGAGGCGAGGTCATCCAGGCGTCGGAGGATGGCGAAATGAAAATCATAGGCATTTTAGGCCTAGAACTGGTGGTGCACCCCGTTTTAGACCCCCAAGAGCATTTTCACTATGCGAGATCCCTAGGTAAGTTAGTTTAGACATATTAATAACTGTTATTATTTCTTAACTGACGCGCCAATAACAACTACACCTACCTTAATATTTACAAAAAAAAAAGACAATTTATGGTCATTAATATAAAGCTCATGCTCTTACAACGTTGTAAAATATATTATTCAACTATATGATTATTATTAGCCAAAAATGTATTTCAGATTCCCGCCACCCGATACGCGCCTGCCCAGAGGTCCGCACATTTACAACGCTCATTTAAACGATCATGGAATTTCCGAAAATCATGATAGACAGAATTATAGGCCCCCAAATCACCATCATAACAACCCTAGGATACAAGATAGACATCAACAAAGACCAAGAAATGTCTATTCATACATAAATGCAAACTATAAAAAAGATGTTAATATCCAAAACCATTCCTATAAACATTCAACAAACTTCTACAAGGATGCACAGGGTGAATTAGTTCATGTAAACAGTCATGGAGATGTTGATCATCGGCAGCTCGGCAACACAACTCATGATCAAGATGCTTTTAATCCGCCCAGGATAAATTCATGGATAGATCCGGCCCTAAACCAAAGATATTTATATGAAGACAGAAATCAAACATATCGACCTCACGATTCAGAGAGGCCACATACTGAAGGCAATAAAATACCCTTGTTTGACTATACCGGTCATAGACCGCCATCATCAGATTACTATGGCAGTACATCTGGCACAACTATTAACAACAATGATACCTCATTCAGTAGATCGGTTAATGATACAGTAGACATAGTGCGTAAAAGGTTGATGAATCGTAGTGATCCACAAGCGACATTGCAGGATGCTTCTAGCAGTCAAAATAATAGTGAACAAGAACTTGGAAGGAATACAGATCAACATACCTTGCAAGACCTACCAACAAAGAAGAGAACACCCAGACAGAGACAAAATGTTAAATCTAATTGTGATAAAATGAAATCTAATATAGTTAATCAACTATTTAAAATGGACAAAGATAAGATGCATAAATTAATGGATGATCCTGGATCTTCATCAAAGTTTGAATATGCTATCAGCAGCTTAATAACAGAGTCCCAAAATAGTCTTAATCGCCACTTGAGGTCTGTTGCTGAAAAGTCTCTAGTCAGCACCTGCAGTGATGATTTCATTCATAATGATAATAACACCATCTATGAAGACACATTTATGAAACAAATGCAGTGTCTATTGGATCCTCAGGATACAATTTTACTAGAAGATATTAAACCTCTTGTAATGGCCGAACTCAGCAAGGTACTTCAACTAGATGATTTTGAGCCCTACGCCAGATATGACACAGACGATCAAGGTTCTCATGCAATGAGAGAAGTTCCTCAGAACTATCCTAATTATGAGGATTTTAATTATGATGAGTTTCCTCAAGAGGTAAATTATGATATTGATCTGAGAGATTCATCTAATTATGGTGATGTTACCCAAGCTGAAGTGTATGATGTAGCTGGTCCTCATTTTAATAATGAAACTGCAAGTAATCATGATGATTTTGAGAACAGTAATCTTCTTTTTGAAAGACGTACATCACGCCCTGATCCCAGTCATGGGAATCGTCGATTAAGTGCGGAGAGCCACAGGCAAAGGAAAAGTATAGATAATGCAATGGATGAAGTATTCTCCCCTACAGAACCCGCCCCTCCACTTTTTAATTCAAATGCTGAAAATTTGTCTGAGGAAGAGGATACATTTGCTGAATTGGACAGGCAGTACCATGTTGCTGTTGATCCCAATTTCCTGGATGATGTATCAGCAAGAACAACACCAAACTATATGCTCCAAGTAGAAGAAAATCCAGCAAGTGTCAAAAAAGAAGTTAAAGACCAATTACAGTCATCTGAAAGCATATTTGAGTCAGTTGATAATAAACTCCAAAATGACAGTGAAATTAATGTACTAAGTATTAAGGAGGAACTTTTACAATCTCCAGACTTTCCTAAAGAGAACAATACACCTATAATTAATGACAGCATTTCATCTAGAACAGATCATGTCAACATGAATCAGGAACATGCTGCTAGGTGTAATGATACAAGTAGGGAATCTGAAAAATCGAAAAGTTCTAATATTAGCAAAACATCAGCGTCAAATAGTCGTAAAAGGTGCATAGACCAAAGGCCATCGCATCGAAAAGAAAAGCGAAAAAAAAGTGAATCGCGGTCTTCAGATAAGCATGATAATAGCAGTTCAAAAGATAGACATTCAAAATCTAATGATCTCCCTAAGTCGTCTTTCTACAGTATATTTAGCTCTAAAGATGACTATGGTAAACAATATTCAAAAGACAAGAGAAGGAATAACAACTCACAAAAGGGATATTCAGAAAAATATGTTAAAAGGAAACAATCTCAAAAATCTAAAGATCGAGAGCCACATAAAAATCGCACCTCAAGTTTATCCAGTCAAACTATTCTAAGTCCTGAAGATAGCAATAATGCTAGTATAACGTCAGCAAAAAGTGATTCTAAAACTAAACTTAAGCCTATAGACATGTTTGTAGAACAAACAAAGAAAGTATCTGTACACCATTCACATAGAAACACTGCTACGAATCCTGCAACCCCTACAACACCTTTAGCTACTCCTAAAACCCCTGCTGTTGAAGAAAAAGTCAAACAAGTTATATGTTCCCCACAAAAGATAGTGCAAACCAAACATGTTTCAACCCAAGTTATTAAAAGAGTGATTACTAAGATGACACAGACAGTTGACAACATTACTTTACACAATCGACATTGCCAAACAGAAAATCCTAAACTTATTTCAGTGGGTGTTCAAACCTCTCGTGTGATTTCAAAGAAAGCAGAAACTGAAACAAAAGATGCATTTGAAAGAATGAAACAAATAGATTTAGAAATACAAGAATTGCTAAGAGAAAAATTTCAACTGTACAGTAATTTAGAATCTAGTAATATGGGTCCAAATGAAGAATCTTACCTTAGTGTTACTGTATTAAATGTTGGAGATATGGAGCAACAAGGGCAGCACTTAGAGATTACAGACCAAATTGATACTTCTCCAGTAGACAATACAATTCCAATTCCAGAACGCAAAGAAGAATCAGATATTAAAATGGATAATGAAAGCAATATAGAATCGAATATGGCTGAAGATGCGATTGTAGATGATTTTACTAATATACCAGTGGAAGAATTAGAGCAAATAGCTTTAGAAACTGTAACTGAAGATATAACCTTCGATGACACTAAAGTAGAAAAGCTAGGTGCACGTCATAAAGCATTACTAGAGGAGAGAATGACTTCTGAAAGTCCAAAGTCTACATCTAGTAAAAGAAGTAGTAAAAAAGCAAAGACACCAAACATATCTTTATTAGAGCAGATTATAACTGATGATAGACCTCTAGAAGATATTATATCTCTGGATGATCTGGAGGAACCGCGTCAGAGAAAAAGGAAAAAACCTCCCAAATCAAAACCAAAGAAAACAACTGCAAAGAAATCAAAATCTAAAAAACAAATTGATATTAGTAATTATGCCTTAAAAGAATGCTCCGTCATACTTATTCAGACAGATATTACCAAATATTTACATGAATCGTCTAAAATAGCTCTTGTTGAAGATCTATCTACAGAAATAGATAATATTGTTACTTTGGAACCTTCTAAAGAGTATCCATTGTTAGACAAAGAGTGTCTAGAAAGGCCTAACAGTTCTGTCTCGAGAGAAGCTGTTGAAGAGACAGTTGTTAACGATTTGCAGTTTGACATGCTAGATGTATCGGAAGATATCGTTATTGGAGAAAGCTGTGAGATAAAAGATAAAGATTCAATTGAACCAACAGTCCCTATAAGTGAGGACCTGATACTTGACAACAGCCAGTCATCAGCTGATGATGTGTTAATGGGAGATTCAGGACAAACAGAGAATGAATGTAAAACATATGACTATTCTACTGATGAGGACCTAAGACGTGACTCTCTAACAGTTATGGGGAATGCTGATGCTGTACTTGCAATAGAGGTAAGTAGTTAATAATTTGATACACGTGCTTTGTTTTGAATACCTACTGTAGGAATATTTGTGACCTAATTCTGTGTAGGTTATCTTTACTAATATTATAAAGACCATTTAAAGGTAGTAGAATCACGCTGATTTCAGTACGAACGGGCCGACTCGACCGGGGCGGTACTACTCTCGCACAGAAGATCAACGTAAAATGACAGTGTTCGTGCTGTCGTGTTTCGTTGGTGAGTGCGAAACCAGAGGCCCAATGATGCAGAAGCATCACAAGGCCGCCATGGTGTTGGTCACCGTGCTGCATTGTCTGCATTCGCAATGAGTATGGTGACCACCACTCTTGTATTCTGCTTATGCTTTCCATCAGGCAGAGTAAAGAGCATTTTGGCAGGCCCATACTTAAAAAAACCATTATAAAACTTTTCATCTTTTAACCAATTGAAATAAAAAAAAAACTAAAAAGATTAAGTGAAGTTTACCACAATACATAAAGGAAGAATTCATCCAAACCCGTTAGCCAGTTTTGAGATCAGAACTCACAAACAGACAAAAAATTTATTTTGAAAACTGTTGTTATGAGTTCACTTACTTTAATAATCACCATTATTACTTGGAAATCAACTATTGGTCAACCATATTATTATAATTTTTTAGCTTTGTGCACTCCTTATCCATACAAACTTTTACTGTGTATAAAGGCCCGTATTCACTTTGATTAGTGCAAGTGCTTAGTTTTTTTTTTTTTTTTTTTTTTATGGAATAGGAGGGCAAACGAGCAGACGTATCGCCTGATGGTAAGCGATTACCGCCGCCCATGGACACCTGCAACACCAGAAGCGTCACAAATGCGTTGCCGACCTTTGGGGGATGGGGAGGGTATGGGGATGGGGTATGGGCCTCCGGTATCCTCACTCACTCGGTGAAACACAGCGCAAGCACTATTTCACACCGGTTTTCTTTGAGGCCGTGGTATCACTCCGGTCGAGCCGACCCATTCATGCCAAAGCGTGGCTCTCCCACGGTAAAGTTTTGTAAAAAGGGGAATAAAGTTTATTATTAAAGACATGTCTTTAAGGAACAGAAATCAACCTCTTACAATGTTATTACACGTATAAATAATAATCAATAGTTACTTATTAACTAATTAAAATTATAAATTATTTTCAGTGTATTGAAAGTGACTTTGTAGCAGCCTGTTTGGATGGGAATGTGTACCACTTTAGCGGTGATGGACAGCTACTGAATACAATGCGGGGATCTAATCTGGCAGTCACCTGTCTCACTATTGTGAAGGAGAAGTATGGCACAACTGTGTACACAGGTTCCCTGGACTCTCGAATAAGATATTATGATTTGAATGTAAGTAATTTTAACATCTTTACATAGTATATAATATACAAATTTTACCAAAAAAAAAAGCCGACTTCAAATTTAAATGGGACCACACCGGAAGCACCAGCTTTCAAATAAAAAAAGAATCGTCAAAATCGGTTGACCCAGTCGAAAGTTATGAGCTAACAAACATAAAAAAAAACAAGCGAATTAAAAACCTCCTCCTTTTTTGAAGTCGGTTAAAAATGAACTCGCTTTTGCGATATGTTGGTAAGCCAACATATCGCAAAAGCTCAAAAAAAATAAATCCGTTGAGTAGTTTAAAAGATCTAAGGATCTTTTAAACTACTCAACGGATTTTAATGCAGTTTTCAGCAATAGATATATTGATTCAAGAGGAAGGTTTATAAGTGTAATACATGCATATTTTAGTAAAGGACATACGAGAATTTCATATATGCTATATATATGTAAAAATGATTTAAAGTAACTGTTTGTAAAGCACTTTGATGTCTAAAACCGGGTCTCCACCGAACAAGAGTTGTCAATTTTTGTGTTGTCAATTGTCAACATGTTTTGGAGCCGGCCCTTTCATGCCGAAGCGTGGCTCTCCCACGGTATGCGGTATTCTCCTAAGGAGAGGCCTATGTCTAATAGTGGACTGTTAAAGACTGTCAATCTGATCTGTAACGACTGGTGAAATATGCTGAAATAGGAACCTTTTTCGGCATTGTATGGGGCACATTACATTACTAGCTGTTTTTATAAAAATAAATAGTCACTCGTTATTTTTCAGACGGGCTTGGAGAAGGGCCCCGAGTGTAATGTCCTCAGTCCCATACAAACCATGGACCGAGCGTGGGATACTGTATTTGTCGGGACGAGGACCGGATTTGTGCTGCAGTTTGAGTGCAAGGTATGTATACTTATATAAAAATCTCAAGAACTACTGGTTCGATTTGAAACATTAGTTTGGTGTTAGAAAGTCCATTTATCTAAGAAGGCTATATAACATCACGCTGGGATCCATAGGTACAGGTCTTATATGAAAAATGATGCTAAATGTTATTCCTTTTTTTTATGGAATAAGCGGGTAAACGAGCAGACGTATCGCCTGATGGTAAGCGATTACGGCCGCCCATGGACACCTGCAACACCAGAAGCGTCACAAGTGCGTTGCCGGCCTTTTGGGAAAGGGGGGGGTATTGGGCCTCCGGTATCCTCACTCACTCGGTGAAACACAGCGCAAGCACTATTTCACACCAGTTTTCTGTTAGGCCGTGGTATCATTCCGGTCGAGCCGGCCCATTCATGCCGAAGCGTGGCTCTCCCACGGTACGTTGAAAAGTTGCGTGTACGACTACAGAGAAGGGTATACAAATAAAGTTCTGAAGTCTAGAAAGGAAACGAAGCCACGGGCGAAAGCTAGTTCAAGCTTTACAGCTTGTAATGAATGTTTTAGACACAATACTAGCCATTGGTGCTAATTCTGTAGTTGGAAAACTCACTGAAATTTAATTTAAAAAATCACTACAAGTGTATTTTATCTTGACAAACAAAGTTCTACAAATCGGAGATTGGGTAAAATTAGATATGTCACATTAAAAATTGACTACTTAAATACAGACAAACAAAAAAAAATTGGAAATCGCTTTACTTTAAATATGAGATAATTTTAGAAAAGTTTAAGTTTAGTGAGGCAACAACAGAATTAGCACCATCGATTACAGGTTTAAATAACTACATAAAAACTAAAATATCAATTAGTCATGTATCAAATTTCAATTCTATGTCGATGTATTTAAGAGTCAAATTATCCTTAGTGTAATTTTTTACAATAATATCATCTATTAACATAGCCTTGTCTCAATAAGGTGAGCACAATCAAGGTCAAACAGAATTTGAATGGTAAACATCATGTGTTATATGCGTTTATATACCTATATAATACTAGCTGACCCACGCAACCTCGTTTGCGTCTCCTATTTCCATAGCGTGATAATTTCCGCCCGTTTTTGTTACTTTCTTCATTGGTGCTCCGCTCTTATTGGTCTTAGCGTGATTATATATAGCCTATAGCCTTCCTCGATAAATGGGCTATCTTAGATAGCCCATTTACATACACTGAAAGAATTTTTCAAATCGGACCAGTAGTTCCTGAGATTAGCGCATTCAAGCAAACAAACTCTTCAGCTTTACATATTAGTATAGATTCTTTTAATACAAAGCTTTCTACTATAGGTATTAGGTCCTTTTTTGCGAAAATTATGCGAACGAAGGAGTATGAAATTTGGCACGGTTAAAGTTTGATTTAATTGAAAAAATAATAATTAAATTAATTTAGTTCGAATTTCGACCGCTAGGCGACCATTAGTAAAATTTTGTTAGATATCTTTATTTTTTCTCAAATTTCACTATAGATATAAAATCGAAGGAAAATGTACTTTTTTTATTTTTGAATGTAGTAGATTTACCTGATTATTTTTCCACTGAGCGACTGGCTTCGGACCTCCGCAACCTTTGAGGGCGAACTGAATTCGAAGATTGAACTAGTTGTTAGTATATTTAATAATAAAAAAATAAATATTTCGGACATCTAACACACAACGCCATCTAGTCCCAAGCTAAGCAGAGCTTGTGTTATGGGTACTAGACAACTGATACAAATACATATTATATACTTTTTTTTTTGTAAATACATACATATTATACATAGAAAACACCCAAACTCCGAAGCAAATATTTGTAGATCATACAAACATTTGGTCCGACCCGAGAATCGAACCCGAGACCTCATGATCAGCAGTCGCACACGCCAACCACTAGACCAACGAGGCAGTCAAATTTGAATAATTTCAAATTTTAATTTCATATTTTAGATGTTCATGAGTAAAGTAGGTTTAACTCTAAATCTCTTCTTTTTTTTTACGAAAAACCGCAGATTATCAGTACAAATTTAATATCACTATATTTTATAGTGAATGTGGCGGTTTGCTTACCCGCGGATGTTTCTGTACCTTGCTCATCCCACGGGAATACTACATTTTTCGGAATAAAAAGATCGTATGTGCAAGCGTATGTGCTATTCCAGGCTGCAATCTATCTGTGTGCTAAATATTATACAAATCCGTTTAGCCGTTTTTGCGTGTAATAGTAACAAACATCCATCCTCACAAACTTTGGCATGTTAGTAGGAAGTAGAATTAATACCATTTCGCAGCAATGCAACTACATATCAGAGAAAGAATTTACAGAATCGATGCAGTCATTACAAGGATTACCCCCCTACATACAAACAAATTTTATTCTCTTTCATTTTAGTATAGATTAGTACTGTTTACTTTTAACCGACTTCGAAAAAAGACTGTCTCTCAATTCCACAGTTTTTTGTGTGTTACCTCAGAACTTTCGACTGGGTGAACCGATTTGATGATTGATATTTGATAGCTGGTGCTTCCCGTATGGTCCTATTTCAATTTGGTCCAGTTCTTGAAGTCGGTTTTTTTTGTTAAAATGTTGTATTATGGATTTGAATTTCTTCTCTTTATTGTGTACGTGTTACGTGAACAATACATGTCAATTCTCCAATTGCAATTTTCTCACCATACATTTAGTACACTAAATAGTCTCAATACAATTTATAATTATCTCTTTCAGAACAACATGCTAATTCCAGTGAGCACAGTGAAATTCTCTGAACAAGCTATCTTAGCACTTCGAGCCATGAAGGAGGGACCTCGCAAAGTCCTCTTAGTAGCCTCGCGTTCAGAGAACGTCACTATCAAAGACGCGCAGACTGGACTACTGCTGAGGACACTAGTGGGACCCAAGATGACCGTCTACACATTGCTGTTTGAAGACGGCAAAGTTTATTGTGGAACTAGTAGCCATCAAATACACGTGTTTGATTATTCTGTAAGTACAAAATGATGATTTTTATGATAACTCTTTTTTCTCAAATATAACTCAGAATATATTTACAAAGTCACACTAAAAGAAAGTTTAAAACACCATTGCATTTGGGAAAATGTATATATATTAGTCCGGGATCCCTGGAACAAATTTTCCAAGTGATTACTATCAAGCAATTTTTTCGTGAGTGGCTTCATTTTGATGAGGGGCCCACCTTTCACCTTACAAAAAATTTCGATTGTGGTAGCTAACAGGGCTAGCAGGGAAAAAATCTTTTGAGCGTAGGACTGGGATAACGTACCACACAATTTGTAGGACAATGTGTATGTTCCCGGACTATATATGTCACCAGTTATTAATATTATGAATCTATTGACACCTCATTAAAATCGTTTTAGTAGTTTAGGCACTACATTGGAAGGTACAAATAGACTCCAAAAATATTACCCTTCCTTTTCAGTTTACCGTAGTCGGGTAAAATAAAAGATGTACCTAAGGAAATATAGACCCTCCATCTTATAACTTGTCTTCTATAGAAGATTTAACTTACCATTGGTAGGACACGGTACATGCTTATAAAAGAGTGTTATTGGTCTGGAAAATACATCTTCGGACAGCTATTACTTAAAAATAGTAGTCATTTGCGCAACTATGAGTGATAGGAGTGATACCACGGCCTCACAGAAAACTGGTGTGAAATAGCGCTTGCGCTGTGTTTCACCGAGTGAATGAGGATACCGGAGGCCCATACCCCATCCCCCATGGGCGGCGGTAATCGCTTACCATTAGGCGATACGTCTGCTCGTTTGCCTACTAATCCATAAAAAAAAATGGTAAACAAATAGTCTTCAACTTTCAATTCCACTTACACACATAGAAACTTAAAAAAAAGTGAAATTTGTTTCTTCTTCTCAGGATCTTTGTAATCTGAACAGCCAACCAAAGCCAAAAATCCCTAAATTAATTTAAAGTATGTAGTTTTTAACCGACTCAAAAAAAGAGGAGGTTCTCAATTCGACTGTTTTTTGTATTTGTTTCCTCAGAACTTAAGACTGGGTGAAGCGATTTTGATGATTCTTTTTTTATTTGAAAGCTGGTGCTACCCGTGTGGTCCAATTTCAATTTGGTCCTGTTCTTGAAATTGTTTTCTTTTGTACAGGTATTTAAATACCTATCTCGGGCACTAGTCTCTCACAAATGTTTGTTGTGAATGTATTTTTGGATTAAGCATCTACACTGTACTGCATACATCTGTGATGAGAAAAAATAAAGATTATTATAATTATTTGTAATGATTGATGTGTATTGTTGAACAGAGTGGTACTCACACGGGTTGCCACGAGGGTGGGAAGGGCGCGGTGTGTTTGAGAGCTACGGGCGGGCTGCTGTTCGCGGGCTGCTACGACGGCTGCGTGTACGTGTACCGCGAGGGCGAGACGCGCCCGCTCGCTCAGCTGCGGGGACCCAGCCTTATGCTGCTGTCGCTGGCTATCGTCGGGAGTAAGGTGACACACTCATTCTTTATACATATTTTAATTTAAAAAACAGTAGTCGACTTCCCCAATACCGATACCGTTGGAGAGCCACGCTTCGGCATAAATAGGCTGGCTCGACCGAAGTGATACCACGGCCTCATAGAAAACCGGTGTGAAATAGCGCTTGCGCTGTGTTTCACCGAGTGAGTGAAGATACCGAAGGCCCATACCCAACCCCGCCGCACATCCCCCTCCCCATCTGGTGTTACGGGTGTCCATGGGCGGCGGTAATCGCTTACCATCAGCTGATACGTCTCCTCGTTTGCCCGCTAAAAGTAGCATAAAAAAACTGTTCCGGGGACTTAACACAGATACATGAAACTAACATTTTAAATTTTTTGTCTGTCGTTTGCTCCCTAGAATGGCAGGATCGATTTTGACGGGACTTACACCAGCAGATAGCTGATGATGTAAAGAGTAACTTAGGCTATATTAATTTTAGACTAACTTCGCCCCGCAGTGTTAGTCGCGGGCAACATAGCTAGTTCTAAAATAAACTGCAATTAACACCACTGTATAGTCTTCGAATTTAGTTTTAAGGCACTATCTTTTTTTTTCTCCATGTAACGTGTTTTTAATCTATTTTCAGATAATTGCCGGATACAAGGATAGAAGTTTGTACATTTGGAAAATACCTTTAAGTATATTGCAAGAAATGATTTTATAAATCTACACATAGGTGTGTTGTAGATAAAATTTCCGTTTACCTTACCTTTAGTTTAATATATTTCGTGTTTAACCCATTTTGGTATATGCTATTGTATATATTATATTAAAAGATTTAACTATGGTGTAAATTTTTGTATTACTTAACCCTCATTTGTATAGTTATTTAGATTTTTATGGCATTCAAACAGACGATTCATCTAATGTTTCCGTTTGAGTGCAACCAACGCATTTTTTTTTATATGAGTTCACGTCACTGACACGCTGACGTCACAAAACTTCATTGGCTGCGTTGAACACTTTTTGGCGGTAGGCGGAAATTTTTATGAGTTCGCGTCACTGATATGATGATTTAATTTAAACATTACGAAATTTCTAATTTTACAAATAACATTCTAAGTTATAAGTTTTCACTTCTATCAGCAGTCCTTATGACTGCCAATATTTCTTTTTTCTTATTAAAATAACATGATCAAAAATAAAAGAATTCTTAAAAATTTAACAATACTTTAAGACCAAAAAGTGTGCCCATAGTTTGCTCTCAATTTAAAAAAAAATCGCCACGACCGAATCATAACCTTCTCCTTTATGAAGTCAGTTAAAAAGTACTAAACACTTCCTGACACATCTTCGTGAATATGGATTTTTAAAATATTTCAATAGCTGTAGATTAAAAGTAATAATTTTTACTATCTTTTAATCACTGCTCAGGGCGTCATGAGGCCCTTGAATCAGTGACCCCGCTTTCCGTTTCTAACCAACGGCTACTTGTGCCTGAGTGAGAATCTTCCTTCCGAACCCTCTTCGCCGCATCCTTTCGTGAGATGCCATCTTAGCAGAGAGGTCTGATAACTGCAAGGATGACCCTGTTATGTTTAAACTGGTCAAATTACATAAGTCCTCACTATAATCACAGTAAGAGTAAATTCGATGGGTGGTTCTGGGGCAACGCGCATAGTGCCTCCGTAGATACGGTGCGGTAACCTAGTATGGCTACTAGGTTACCGCACCGTGAGTGAGTCGCCAGAGAGTGAGCAACGAAGGAGCCCATGAAATAAGAGGACCTCTGTATTAAAGGTAATATAAAGATTTATTATTATACTTATGGGTGTCAGTTCAGTACTGTAAGTTCAGCACCTACCAGTGCGGTACCTCTGGTAACCAGGTACGCTGGTTTTTGCAAGTACGCCACTAACTAAAGTGTCATTGGCGTATAGACACCCAGCGCAGCCAGTTTAGCTCAAGCAGTAGCGCTTCTCGAGGTCTGCACTGCACATGATTCAATCATTTGTGCAGTGCAGTGCGAGAGAGGAAATGGTATCGTACCTTGTCCAGTTGACGATGACAGACTGGAGAACTTCCATGGCGGGAAAGCCAGTACCTAGAGCCTGCAGCCTGGACGACTAGCGCATCATCGTGGCTCGCCGAACGCATGTACTCACTCGTGGTCATTTGACGCAACATTGCGCCGATCTTCGAACGCACCGCTCAAAATCCTAATAAGGCATTCCGACAGAGCGGGCCTACTTCCTCACAGAAATGGCAGTCTATACGGGTTGAGAGATTCTCTCAAACAAGATGTGAGAGAGAGTAAGATATGGCAATTCGCAAATTTCCCAAGCTGGGTGATGGTTTAGCGTCCGATAAGTCATGGAACGGCTAAATCGAGGTATGCTAGTATTATGGCGTTATGACCCGTTCGGATGCACATACCAATTTGCCATGGGCGTAGCCACGGTGGGGCAAGTGCCGGTCCTGACCTGTAAGATACCTTTTTTTTTACGTGTGGAAACCCCACGGGCCATCACCCCAACGGGGTTTGCGGCGGGGTGGTGTGTCGGAGTCGGACCGACTTAAATCACACGGATCCGGGAACTGCTATAATTAATACATTCGGACCCCTCCCAGTGCCTGCCCGCACTAAAGCTGGTATGCGCAGATGGTTGCAACCGCGGTACAACAGCTAACGCCACCGGCCATGGAGCGTATGTCGGCCGGTAGCGAGAGATCTCCTCCGGCTTCACGCCACTCGCGTATCTCTTCGGGCGGAGGGCGTAGGCTGTTCTCTGCCTGGAAGTCAGCGTTGCTAAACTTCGGCGAGCACTTCGGCCTTCAAATCCCACGGGGGAGTTCCGGCCAGGGCGCACGCCGCCTTGGTCGACACGGTGCGGTAACCGCATATGGATCTAACAGCCAATATCCTCTGGGGACACCAGAGGCGCGCCCTATTCTGGGCGGTCAGAGCCGCCACCCACACCGGTGCACCATACGGTGCCATCGACCGGACCGGATGTAGCTTCGGAGCAAGCCGTCGAAGAGCCACCTACCGTCGACGATAAGGCCCAGATACTTCATCTGTGCCCGAACCGGTATGAGGACCAAGTTGACCACGATAGAGGTGTCGGGGGCGGACCACGACGGGGCCCATGGAACATCAGGGCCTCAGTGTTATCTAGGGCCACCCGTAGGCCAAGCGCCCAACCATCAAAGAGACACCCCTGGTGGCCAGGCGCGCCGCCTCTTGGAAGTCTTCCCCCGGGCCGTGACCAAAGTGTCACCGGCGTAACAAATTACGCTTAGCCTGGAGGGGGAAAACGATTTTGAAGGACCCAGTCGTACCCCACGTTCCACAGGAGTGGTCTAAGGACAGACCCATGCGGAACACGGCATGACATGGGTTGCCATCTCAAGACGCCCTCTTGGTCCTCGTACATGACGGTACGCTCCTCTAAATAATCTGCCACTAGACGCCTCAGGTACTCTGGCACGCCGTGGTTGTGGAGTGCTGCCCTGATGCAGCTAAATGGCAGACTATTGAATGCGTTGGCAATGTCGAATGACATCGTCCAAAGCCCACTGCCTCTTCGGTCACGGCCCTCAGGCGCAACACGGCATCGATCGTCGAACGCCCCTATCGGGATATGAATTGAGCGTCCGATAGATCGGGCCCCACCTCGCAGAGGTGTCGGACGATAGGGGCAGTATACTTTAAAACAATTTGCCCGCCTCGTCCAACAACATTATGGGCCTATAGGCCGCGACCGAATCAGTAGGGGTAAGACCGCGGGTATAGTTTTAGTCCGGTAAATCTAGACATAAAAATGAGAGCGAAGGTACATAAATTCCCATCAAGCTGAAAATCAGTAAGATTGTTAAAAATATGATTAAAAATAAAATTTCAAAGTACCCCATCTTTCCCATGTATGGATTTTTTTTTATTCAAGGTCAATGGTAAAAAAAAATAGTTACGCGATTTTCAGCAAAACGGTAAGTTTTATCATAAAAGTACCTTAGACTAAATTGTAGATCATAAAATTATCTAAAAAAATATGAATACTTTTTTACGGACTTTACAAACATACATGAAACGGACACAAAGAACACCCAGACAGACCCACACCCAGAACAACAATTTGTGGATCACACAAAGCGTTGTCCTACGTGAGATTTGAACCCACGACACTTGGCGAAGTAGGAAACGGCGTGGTGAGTCGTGGTGACCGTTAAACCACCAGGCCAAACGTGCAGTCGAAACAACTTTTATAACTTTTTGAATGGTTATATCTCAGAAACGGAGGCTCGTAGGAAAAAAGTTTTGATACATTTTTTAGATAATTTTATGATCTACATTTTTGTCTAAGGTACTTTTATGATAAAACTTACCGTTTTACTGAAAATCGCGAAAAACTAATTTTTTTGACCTTTGACCTTGAATAAAAAAAAATCCATACAGGGAAAAGATGGGGAACTTTCAAATTTTATTTTCAATCATATTTTTAACAACCTTACTGATTTTCAGCTTGATGGGAATTTATGTACCTTCGAATGTTAAAATTGACCGGACTATTTGCAAGTTACATATAATTTTAGACTGCTGCCCCACCCTAAGCCCACGGCTGGCTACGCCCATGCAATTTGCATGACTGATTTGACGGAAATACACCAACCAATCAGAAGCTTGCGTGAGAGAGACAGATACTGCCCAAACTCAGTCTCTCTCTACTACGATCACGCTTTCCTCTCGTTCGGCTGCCACTCCTGGTATATATGCTCTAAGGTTCTAACTAAGTGTTTCAAAGACAAAAGTTCGTAACTGTTTCAAGACTTGTCATTTAGTCGATTTATTTCAAATAATACGTTTTCGAACGTGATTTAGTTTCTGCCAAGTGGCACTCCTGTTTAAATTTCTGACTTACGTCAGTGGGTGTTTCGGACGGCGGCCATTACTCTACGTACAATTATTAAATTTTTCTCTGTTTTGTGCTAGAAACAAAGAACTTCAATATTTCGAGATATTCTATAATATTATAGTTTTGGAGTAAATACATTTATAGTACAAACATGAATCCTGAATAGTAAGTATTTTTGCCGTATATTGGAGAGTATTATGAAGAGTGGTGAAGAAAACCGATATTTTTTTTGCGTGTTCATTGTCTTTGCGTGTAACTTTTCTTTTAGAACTGTTTATGTTTAGTATTTGTAACAAGTGAGATTTTGAAAAGTGTAGATTGTAAAACAATTTACTACAAGTCGAGGTGACTCATGGTGTATTCGTGGTAGCTAGACGTACTATCGAAGTATTTGTGAAAACGTAATCGTATGGATTATGAATGGCGCATTAGTGAGCGATGATTGTATCACATAGTTCTCCACTTCCTTGTTTAACAATCTGGATGCGTCGCAAATGAAATTTCATTGTTAGAATAACAAAGCAACGCCTCCCTTCAATCTTTTACGTTTATTGATGCGAATCGCTCCTATTGTCCTTGATTAGGGTCTTGTCATTCATTAGATGCATATACATATTTATTTACATTATTTTTTCCAGCGACTATTTGTTTAAACTACTCCTGATTGGTGATTCTGGAGTTGGAAAATCATGTCTGCTGCTCAGGTTCGCGGACGACACGTACACAGAAAGTTATATCAGCACTATTGGTGTGGATTTTAAAATTAGAACAGTAGACCTAGACGGCAAGACAATAAAGTTACAAATATGGGACACAGCTGGACAGGAGCGGTTTCGAACAATTACCTCATCATACTACAGAGGGGCACATGGCATAATCATTGTTTATGATTGCACAGACCAGGTGAGTCTCTCAAATACTTACACTGTGGTTCAGTGAACAGTTTGTAAACATTGAAAAACATGCATTTTACTTGTATTCCATCAACTCGACGAACAAAGTATAAAACTAAAACATTTTTTTTTCTAAATTTGTCCCTTGCAAATTTGAACTTACAAAGTATTGAATACCGAAAATTTGTTGCTAGTCTTTGTTAATCCAGTCTGTCAATGAACAAAATACTTTTTTGTCTGAAAGGAAGTATAAGTAATTTGAACAATAATGTTGGTGTAGAGGTTAAAAAATAGAAACAAAAGTTTACCGCAGAGAAGGAATGAGACGCATGTTTGTTAAAATTATTTGAATAATTATTTAACAATAAGAGTAATTTGTTACTTAAAAATAATGAAAAAAAAAATCACAACAAAACCTATTGTGGACCATAACCTTTCTAAATACCAAATTTCATCCTTTATATACATCCATTTTGACATAACTCAGTAACAAATATCTGCCCAATCTTTAGAATTGTTCAAAATGGTAGTAAGGTTTGAGGCCTGGCCTGCAAGGGGTATTGGCGGGACTAATCTTAGATTTTCTTTGTTAGACTTACACTGACAATCACAGGCCTTTGTCAAGACCTATTGTAGTCTGGAAATGTATAAAAGTAAACCAAATTGCATAATCCATTCACATTTAGTATGATCCTTTGTCTTTTAAAGCAATTTATGTTTTAGGGATATTTCATAAAATGTTAGAATCTTACAGTCGCTACGTTATTCTCTTTTAAAGATATTTATTGCACATACCCAATTAATGAAATGAAATGAAATCATTTATTCTGCAATTAGGTTACATGAACACTTTTGCAAGTTAAGGGTAATAGGTACGTGCGTGCGTACGGCGTGTTTTTCGGTTATCACAGCAAAAAGTAGCTTATGTCCTTTCTCAAGAATCAAAGTATCTTTATGTTAAATTTAATTGAAATCGGTGCAGCGGTTTTGCCGTGAAAGCAGGACAGACTGTGTTACTTTCACATTTATAATACAAGTATGGATATGCAAAACACTTAACTTATTGTACTGTGTGTATTTTTGTAATAAATTGATGAGTATTTGAAGAAAAAGGGTCAAGTATAAGGGTACTATTCTGAAATGAGCTGACAACGGCAATTGCCGACAGCACATGCAAAAGATGCCGACAGCACATGCAAAAGATGCCGATAATACATGCAAAAGATGCCGATAATACATGCAAAAGATGTCGACAGCACATGCAAAAGATATCGACAGCACGTGCAAAAATTGTGCCAACAACACGTGCAAAAACTGCCGACAACAGCTGCATGCAGTTTACCGCAAGCTGTTTTGTTTGTATGCATTTATATAAAATGGCAGACACGGGCACGTGCTATTGCGGACGCACAGCGCCGCCATTTTCGCAAACATTCCGACTGCTCGCTGCAGCTGCAAGGCCCGCGACCGCATTCAACAGCCGACTGTCACGAAGTTTATTCCGATTCGGCATAAACTTTTTATATCTGTTTGCTAAATTTTAGAACTGTGCATATTTTTAAGATGATTTCTGAGGCATGGTAAAAATAAAAGAACTGCTATACCTAGACACACGGGTTTGCTTTCTGCTCGGTAACCGTGAATACAATTTATTTGTTTCGGGTTTTTCTGTGTAGAAATAGACTATGGGTCGGTGTCAAGAATTGATGGGCCATGTGAACCACCAGAAGACCTTTTTAGAAAGATACAGGGGCATAAAACAATAACATATAGCAATATGCCGTCACTTGTAAGCTGTCCAACTGTGTACAGGTGAACGAGAGCGGCTAGCAACCCTTGATTTTTCTCCCTTGTACAGATTTTTGTACGGAGTTGTGGAATAATGGATTAGAAGAGGTATTGAAATTGTATGGAACCGATGCCACAACAGGCGACTAAAGGATCATAAACTAAGCAGATGTTGTTCTGCAAAAAGAAGGAAAACTTGAATTAATCGTAGAACAACCCTTTTGGGCAGCGTGGTATACTAGGCCAAGCCTTTCTTTTGGAGGGAAAGCTTATGTCCAGCAATAGACTATTAAAAACTTTTGACGATGTAATAAAAAAAAAAAAAAAAAACAAGAACTGGAACAAATTGTAATGGGAACCCACAGGAAACACAACAAAATAAAAAAAACATCAAACTCCGGCCACCCAATTAAAAGTTCTGAGGTAACAAAAAAAAAAGAGTCGAATTAAAAACCTCCTCCTTTTTTGAAGTTGTTTAAAAATTGACAGTGTGTGTAAACACATAATTTCTAGTGCTCTAAAACCTGTTAAACAAGTTCATTTAGATATCCAACAACTCACTTAGTATTAAATAGCAATGTTTAATCTAATATGTCATTATTGTTTTTATGATAATTATCACGGTATCCTACTAATATTAATATAATAAACGCGAAAGTTTGTATGGATTGATGTTTGTTACTCTTTCACGCAAAAACTACTGAACGGGTTTGGATGAAACTTTACAGTGATGTAGCTTATACATCAGAATAACACATAGGCTACTATTTGCAGCGATAACCAAAATACACGCGGGCGTAGCCGCGAACAACAGCTAGTTAGTAATAATATTGATATGAGAAATTCGATGAATGTAGAAGACATGGGGGAGATAAGTCTGTCAGCATCAACACATTGTCTGAATTCAAATAAAGAGTCAGCATTAATATGTATGTAGTCCAAGCCATTATTACGAATCTATTAAATCAGTCAGTAGTTTAGGAGCTACAGTGAATATACATACAAATACTGCCAAAAAGATTACCCTCCCTTTTATCTTCGCTGTAGTCGGATAATAAAAAAACTGATTTCGATTTTCAAGTTTTTATTTAATCATGTTAGCGTATTATACTTGTTTACTAGTTCAATAAACAACCTTGACACAGTTTAAATTATACAATTTACATATTTAGTTATAATTATGATTTAATTAGAACATTTTCAAAGCTGTCTGTAAAGGTTGTTTTTTTGTATGTGCAGTAACTTAGAAACATATTACTAACAACATACACACATCAAAAGTGTCTAGGGATCAAGCATTTTTATGCGGATTTCTTGAGATTGAGATGTGGCTTTGGCCCTGGCCTGCTCAGTCGCCAGACTTGAACCCGATTGAGCATGCATGGGATATGCTACAGAGAAGAGCTCTGCCGAATATGGAGGGTATCCAGTCGCAAGAAGACCTTTTTTTGTTGTTGCAACGAACATGGGCGGCCATTCCACAGCGTGATTTGGATGAACTCATTTTGAGTATGCCAAACCGATGTTCTTGTGTTAGTGTTCGCGGTAGAAACACGGATTATTAATTGTTTAAGTTACCTAATAAAATTTTAAAGAAAACTGTTATTTCAGTCTTTTTTTCGAACTTTAATGTTAGTGGTTCAGATGTCAAAAATCCTTTTATTAGGAAAATGGCAAATTTCTTTATTAATGCAAAGGTGACTTGGTTTATCGTTACTGTGACAAACGAAAACACTTTATTTGATGAATCCTTAAAGAAAATTTTAATTAATATCAATCAGGAGAAAAGTTATTGCAAAAATATATGTTGATCCCTAGACACATATGTTGATCCCTAGACACTTTTGATGTGTGTAGTCGTTGTCATATGAGTCAAATCTCTTAATGCCAACATTTGTAGTGATTTGTCACCATGTGGGAGTAATCATATAGGAAATACTAATACTAGGACACTATTATATATCTACTAACTGATCCGGCAAACGCTGATTTGCCATAAAAAAATGGGTTATAAAAAATAGATGTTGGTCGATTCTCAGACCTACCCGATATGCACACCAAATTTCATAAAAATCGGTCCAACCGTTTCAGAGGAGTATAGTAACTAACATTGTGACACGATAATTTTATATATATCTATCTTCTATCTATCTATATACATAAAAATCAATGCTACTTTTCGTTGTAATTTCATAAGTCAAGAACGGGCTCACCTATCCAAACCAAATGTTTAGGCTTTGTTCGGACTATTTAGTAGATGGTTTATGTGAAGTTTGCACAAAATCGGTCGGGCGGTTCTTCATTTATCGACATAAACGCGGCGGAGCCGCGGGCAACAGCTAGTATATTCTATATTTTCTATTGAAAGTTGAAGTGTGTTTGTAATTTCAAATTAACAGCCATTTACCAAATGCATATGAAAGTAAATATGGTACATTCCATCAAAAAAATAAGTTTTTAAGGTTATTTGTCCCTGTCCGTCTGTCGTCTGTCTGTTTATTCCAGCTATACTCTGGAACGGCTGGACCGATTTTGACGTGACTTTCACTGGTAGATAGCTGATAATATAAAGAGTAACTTTGGGTATTTTTTTAAAACTATCTTATTAATAAAGGTAACAATAACCGCAGGGATCAGCTAGTTCTTCTAATATAGTTCCTAACATCTGGAACGGCTGGACCGATTTTGACGTAACTTTCACTGGTACATAGCTGATGATATAAGGAGTAACTTAGGGAACTTTTTTAGACTAGTTTAGTAAAGGTAACAATAACCGCGGGTAACACCGCAGGGCTCAGCTAGTTCTACTAATATAGTTGATGCGACAATTTGTAAGGATAAACTCGATTACCATAGGGACACCCACTCATTAATAACCTCTTGACGTTGCCTAATGTTTAAGTTTTTTCATAAACTAAACAAAAAAGATCTGTGTTTGTTTACGTGAATAAATTTTACGCACACTACTACACACATACGATGGATTACGCCTACATTGCGTGACGCATAAAAAAGTAATCGAATTGGATATTCTTAATACCGCATTTTAATGATAAACTACTGCAGCATTGAAATAAATATACACAGGAAGATCCTTTCCCGAGTTTTTTGTATTCAGTCATTCTCTTCTGCATGTACCTACATATTATAAATTGACTAGCTGGAGTTCGTTTTTATATATTTGTGTTACTTGATCCATATTGGTTTAATGTGAAGAATTAATTGCTATAATAAAGTCAGTCAAAACAAATAAATAAATAAACATTAATTTACTCTGTAAGCGGATAACTTCGTCGTTTATAAACCGATTTCGATGATTCTTTTTTTTCTGGAAAGGAGATAGCCCAACGGGTGGTGGTACCATGATAAGGACACTTAAGATCTGATGATGGCATCCAAGAGAAATCGAGTCGAACCTTGAAGTCAGTTTTTGTTAAAATTTTAAATTATATTATTTAGTTGACTTTTACCAGTTATTGCGAAGTGACAAACGCAATAACTGGTAAAAGTCAATGTTATGTTTCCATAATAGGGAATATGCATGTCTTTTTTTTATTTCTTAATCTGATCATATAAGTCTCCATAACATAGAAAAAAATATAAATAGGTTTCAAAATAGTCAAACTAATTTTCAAAGTGAAATTTAAAACACCGACTAAATTTGAGCTATTCAAACGCGCCGCCATTTTTCGCGCGCTATTGACATAACATATGACGTCATTGTCATTTCATGTTTGTTTACTATTGAGTGTTTCAGTTATTTTATACCTATTTACAGTTTTGATTGCTATAAAAATCATGGAAGAAATTATTTTTCTCTCAAACACTACTAACACAGTAGGAATTTCGACGCCGATAATTTCGATAATGTAACAATCGACGTCACATTTCGTTTCGACCAATAGTACACGTTTTGCAGGTTTGAATTTCCCTCCCTTAATTTTCAATTTTTATTTAATATTTTCTGGGTTTAAATAATCACTAAATAAAAAAAATACAGTTTATGTATATTGTAAAGACAATAAATAATCTAGAAAAAAATGTTTGAGACAAATAAAAATTTTATGCATATTCCCTATTGTCTAGTTAATGGTTAAAATCAAATAAACAAACAACGACTCACATTTACAAGGATATTTGACGATTCTAAAGTTTTTTATCTGAAACCTCAATAATGGCGACAAAATGTTTATAAGCATTGAAATGGGAACTGGATATCTTCGGATTTCACTGTCTCAATATCCTTGATTTTAAATAACTTTAAAATATGTATCCATAACACAAGCTCTGCTTCGCTTGGGACTAGATGGCGTTGTGTCTAAGATGTCCAAAATATTTATTTATTATATGTGATACATGCATATTACTTTATTATTTATTATATTATATTATTGCTTTATTATAGCAGAGGAAATCTGAGAATTTCAATGACTTCCGTCCGTGCGAAACCGGACTGAGTACTACTAGCTAGCAACCGCTAGCTAGTAGTTATAAAAACGTTGCTTTTCAAACACTTCCTCTTTTCCTTCTCATAATTATCTCCAATTCGTTAACGACATCATTTTTATATAAGCATATGCTTAAGACATGGACCCTGAAGAGTTCTTGGCTACCTGCCAGTGCCCAAAAACATGTGCACTTTTAAATTAGTAAACAATGTTGAAGTTAAACAATGAATCAGCACTTAAGCTATTTATAAATGCAATTTGGGCTTGATTGCTCCATCCCATTGTTTATATCAGATAAACAACTTTTGATTTCCAAACAGGTTATCCAAAGCATATGGATATCGTGTACAATTAGTGCTTGTTCACACAAAACAAGAAGAGTACAAATAGTTATGTTATTCTGTGTTTTCCAACACATTTAAGTCTATAGTGGTCGTGATTTGTACCTAACACACACAGACATACACATAAGCCTCATTTTAGAAAGGTTTTAGCTACTATACCACGTTGTCCAGACGTTACACAATATTAAAATTATCACTACTTGTAGTTCTTCAAATCACTGCCTCGTTGGACTCGCGGTTGGCGTGTGCGACTGTTGAATATAAAAAATATTTAGTTACTCTTTTTGTTTTTTCTTCCATTCGTGAAGTCCGTCTTTATCTTATAGTTATAGCTACGACCTACATCATCTTTAAATTGAACTTGATCTAAAATCCTTAACGGCGATACTGCAGTTGTAACGTAATTATCTGTCCCAGTTTGTGAGTTAATTGACCCCATTTTGTTGTATTTGTGCGAATGTACAGACTGCCTACTGTAGGTAGAGAACCTACACTGCGCTACACGGATGCAGTGCTACATTTTACGTAATAAAAAAAAACTTCGTTTAAAAAAAACAATAACATTCGTTTAAATTAAACAATTACATTTTGGCTCGGCACCGACTTCAAACCTATGAATAGGTAGCACATACAAATTAAGTTATTTTATACTTTTCAGTTTTTGAAGTCGGTTTTTTTAAACGAAGTTTTTTTTTATTTTTCGCTTTTTAGTCTTTCTCAAGTCTCTCATCATCATTTCACCTAAATAACTTGAAAGAATACGACTAAAGGTAACATACAACATACTGTATAGAATAATAAATAAATATTTCGGCCATGATGTTTACAAAATATGAAAGCATGCAGACCTGACCATGCCTTAACTTTATTGCAGGCGCTCACGTAAATTTGAGGGTTTCCTTCAATTTCCTTGGGATCCCATCATCAGATCCTGATATGGTGGCCATGGGACCACATGGGGAGCATACCCTTTCGAATACAAAAATAATTTTCAAAATCGGTCCACAATTGACGGAGTAATCAATGTACATACATAAAAAAAAAAAACCGATGAAATTGAGAACCTCCTCCTTTTGGAAGTCGGTTAAAAATAACTTGATGCATATACTTTCGAAAAACGTTTACGAAATTCCTTGAACATTCCATCAAGTAGAAAAACAAAATTCAGAAATACTACAGTCGTGTTGTGTCGTGGGACACGAACGAAGTTCCTTACGTACCATAAAATATAATAATATATGCAACTTACAGATGGCGCTATACTACATTTTTAAAATCTTACGCTTTTTTTATTTAACGTTACGGACGTTTTTGCAGGCTAGGGTATACAGATGGCACTATATTATATTTTTTTAATATTACGCTTTTTTGATTTAACGTTACGGACGCTTTTTGCCGGCTAGGCTACCTCTCCGCAACGCTCCATAGGAACTTCGTTCCAAAAGTATAATATTCCGGACGGAGATTATCAACACTCAACTGCAGTTCACTGCACATAGTTCTCCCCTTTAAAAGGAGGAGACGGGCAATCTTAAACGATAAATTAAATCATGGTTCGATTTATAGATTACAAATTGCTGCTGCTCTAGTGTGAATAACTTGAAAAAAAACACATTTTTTTTAATAGAAATAAATCAATCTTACGGGCGCAAGTGGGCGTTTTACTCATTTATTATATACGTTTTATCGAGTCAATCGCGATGTCATCCTGATTCATTAGTTGATTCATCATCGCCCTGCCCAATTACTCACTTAAAATAATGATATTATACCTATATTTCTCTATGAACTACTAGCTCTCTAGTATATAACTGTTATTATTGGTTCAGTAGTTTTCAACACCAAAATATTACTTTCACTCCTACAGTAATCATTATGAGGAGGTTGATTTCCGTTATCGAAATCTACTACCTACTAGGCAAAAGTACAAAATAAAAGCTAAAACAGTATTCCGTGTTCGTTATACATTACTTTCTAATAATGCTATCTCTTGTTCTGGAACTAGACTCCTAACTAATAATAGAAATGTGATTTTGAGTTGGTTTGTTACACTTTCATGCCTAAACTACTCAACACGTTGTCACGGGATACAAAATACGGATGACTGCATCCGAACAAAAATAACTGTTCAAGAGGAATAGCAAATAATAACAATATTTCGAACATCTAACACAACGCCGTCTAGTCCCAAGCTAAGCAGAGTCTGTGTTATGGGTCCTAGACAACTGATATTAATACTTATATACTTTTTTTTATAAATACATACATATTATACATAAAAAACACCCAAACTCTGAAACAAATATTTGCAGATTATAAAACATTTGGTCCGACCCGGGGATCGAATCCGAGCCCGAGACCTCAAGCACATACGCTACCGAGGCCGTTTGAAAAATAATTCGTGTGAGCAAAGCCTCAACGCAAAATAAAATAATCTGAAGCAATTAAATTCAACAATAATATTTTCACAACTGACTTCTAGTCGTCAGTTTTGTAGTCATGTTGACTTTAGATAAAACTGTTTTTTTTTGTAAAAGATTTAATTTAAATATCAAACTTAAACATTTTGAGCCAGAGTTGTGGCATGTCCGCAAATCCGCAACACTACTAGACATTAATAAAACCTGTATTTAGGATAATTATAAATTGAATTAATTGCATTTTTTACCAATTATATTAATGGAATTGCAGTGCACTGGGTAGCGTTTATCATCATTAAACTTAGAACATTTTTGGCTATGCCGATCTTTATGGCATTATTCAGAAAATTGCACTAACACGTCTCAAGAAATTCTACATAGATGTAGTTTCTACATAGATGAGGAATAATGTTATTTTCAGTGCTCAGAGATAGCGTTAAGGAAAAATTAATTAATAATTCAATAATATGAATTAGTATTATTAATTAGTAATCAATAACATAAATACGTGACGTGATTAGAGTGCTGCTGGACTCTGGACCACTGTTTACTTCTGTTCGATGTGTCTGTTCTCATGACCTTTGATTCTGCTCATGCTTTCCATAGGCGTTATATAAAAAATGTACATAAAAAAGATATCCAATTCTGTACATTAAAGATATTTTGAAAAAAAATTTTGGAGGTCTCTTTATAATCGATACTGAAGCCAAAACTGTTTTTTTTTGTCTGTCAGTCTGTATCTTGGCCGCGCATCACGCCGAAACTACTGAATGGATTCAAATGAAACTTGGTAAGATTTGAGTTCACACTACGAGGTAGGAAATTCAGCACGGTTTCCTGGAGAGAGGGGATGAAAGTCAAAATATGTACTTAGTTGTAATTCAATAACACATAGTCCGATTTTATTCATTCTTTTTTGCTAGAAAGAAAAAATAAAAGATAACAGGAAAAGTATTTTTTCTTGTCCGGGACTGTACACTGCCTGTGGGAAGCTGAGACAGATATGTAAATATGGCGGTACGAAGTTCGCCGGGTCAGCTAGTCATCAATATTAGCCAATCATTATAGTATTCCATTTCAAGATCACTCATTTCCGTGTTCATCCGAGTCTCTGCGAGTCTCGTGTTCAACTTTACACAGCTGTTTATTTCTCGAATAACGAACCTGTTTAATTATGTACTCAGAACGTAATAAAATGGGCAGACACGTGCGGTAGTTAGACAAAATAGAGCATCGCAATAGCCATTCCTTTTTATTGTATTTGCGCCAATTACGATGATTTGGTCCATCTTATGCTGATCATTTTATATTATTTCATAACAGAAATTGTTAAGGCATATAATAACACTTGGCACTCAGCGTTCTGTTAATAATCTATACTGATACCAGCTGATCCGGCAAACGTTGTTTTACCATAAAAAAAATTGTGGTATAAAAAATAGATGTTGGTCGATTCTCAGACCTACCCGATATGCACACCAAATTTCATAAAAATCGGTCCAGCCGTTTCAGAGGAGTATGGTAACTAAACTAACTAACATCGTATACTAGCTGATCCGGCAAACGTTGTTTTGCCATAAAAAAATAGGGGTATAAAAAAGTATATATGTATTTATGTCAGTTGTCTATTACTCATAACACAAGCTCTGCTTAGCTTGGGACTAGATGGCGTTGTGTGAAAGATGTCCGATATATTTATTATTATTATTTATTATTTGCCCACCATATTACAGAGTTACAAGTGTACAAAGGGCGACCTTATTGCCAAAAGCAATCTCTTCCAGGCAACCTTAATTGTAATATAGAGTTTACCAAGCAAAAAACTTGTCACGCTACCTTTCCTTAAAACAGAGACATGAGCGCGATGATATTTGATATGTTGTATGGAGGACGCACTGCCTTTCTCAACACCACATTTTTTCAACGTTTCGGATTACTGGCGAAGGTTATGTCAAACATCTGGTGTTTGAAATGTAGATAACAAAAAACATCCTCTGTTTTTACCCATTGTGGGTCATTCAAGATTATATGTCGGAGAGAATTCTCTCCCAAGATTTTATAACAAAATAACTGTTATCTCTTGTTGATTACTTTTTTCAACCGACTTCAAAAAGGAGGAGGTTCTCAATTCGACTGTATATTTTTTTTTTATGTTACCTCATAACTTTGGACTGGGTGAACCGATTTTGATGATTCTTTTTTTATTTGAAAGCTGGTGCTTCCCGAATGGTCCCATTTAAATTTGGTCCAGTTCTGACATGTCATCCATGAGAAAACCATATAAGTCTTCAATTTGCATTATGTATGTACGCGACAAATTAAAGAATAACTCAATATTCCCGTATGGTCCCATTTAAATTTGGTCCAGATTGAAGTCGGTTTTTTTTTGTTAAAATTTGTGATTATTCATCGTCATTCGTGGCGTCTTCCACATACAACGCAAAACAGAAATCAAACCGCCATCTACGAAGATACGTCGAACTGCGGAGTAACGAATTAAACCAAGAAACTACCGCTATCCTGAATCGCGCAATAGAAGTTCTCGCGCCGATTAGCAATACACAACATCCCAACATCAACCGTTGGGCAGTGGCCCGCCAGACATGATGACCTCGCCTGGTTGGAGGATCCTCCCTTTGTGTTGGAGGGGCATGACACCCCTTGTCGTCCCCAGTCATCATCAACAGGCTTTAATAGTCCACTGTTGGACATAGGCATCTCCTTATAAGAGTTTTTGACCTACTATGACGAATTTGCTTTAAGTTCACTTCCCTTTCCAGTTATGTTGTCTTGCGTAGTTTACTCCCTTTGTCGCCTCTAAAGCCGAGTTTCCACCGAACAAAAGTGGCAACTTTCGTGTTGGAAACAAAAGTTTCTGTAACTTTTCTGTGTTGGCAACAAATAGGTCAAAAATGTTGGGAACCGTATTTCTGTTTTTGGCGGTAAACATCAAAAGAATAGGCTTGTTGCAAATATTTATGTACTCTGTGGTGACGCTTAGTTGGAATGTTTTTCAAATTGTTGGCGACTCGGTGTAGACACACAACGGAAACAAAAGTTGGCGATTTTCTAAAGAGTTGCAAACAGTTGGAAACAACAATTTTGCGCCTTTGAATTGGGGTGCTGACACTCCGTATTTTTAAACTTAAGCTTTTTACAAATACTTTTTTCTTTCCTCCTTCGTAATCCTTTATCTTATCCTACCATAGTAGTATTATAAACGCGAAAGTTTGTAAGTATGGGTGGATGTTTGTTACTCTTTCACGCAAAAACTACTGAACGGATTTGGATGAAACTTCACAATAATATAGCTTATACATCAGAATAACATATAGGCTACTATTTGCCGCGATATCCGACCGACATACACGCGGGCGGAGCCGCGGCCAACAAATAGTACTAATATATAAAACTAAAGAGTTTGTTTGCTTGAACGCGCTAATCTCAGGACCTACTGGTCCGATTTAAAAAAATATATTTCAGTGTTAGATAGCCCATTTATCTAGGAAGGCTAATCATCACGCTAAGACCAAATAGGAGCGGAGCATCAATTAATAATGTTACAAAAACGGGGGAAAGTTATTACCCTACGGGCAATAGGAGACGTCAACGAGGTTGCGTGGGTCAGCTTTTTTATATATAAATTACTGCTCAGCCCAATGGTAAGCTCAAGCAAAATCCAACAGTGGGGGCCACCAAAATCACTGCGAAAGCAGACAATGCAATATGGCGTCCCACACTAGGGCGGCTTAGTGAGATGCTTTTTCACGCCCCGCTTAAAGGACCCGGGGTCATAGTGGGAGGGAAACACGTGCGCTGGTAGTGAGTTCCAGTTTCTAAGTATAGCTTCAGCTAGTTAAATAATAAAGGTGACCCCCGGACATAGAATAAGTATTCTGAACGAAAATAGTTCCAGCAGTTTGAAACTTCTTCGTGATTAGATAACAACAAGTACAACAGTTTTATCTTTTATCAATGTAAGCTTTTATCTTTTGACCTTAATTTACTAATAAGCATATGAATTGCAACTACATTAGTCGTAACACACGCTAGCATTTATCAACAAATGTTATACTATTTTATTACTTAGCAATATTATACTTAATATCTACAAAATCTTTTTTATATTTCTTATATCTTTATATTATCAATCAATGTATTACATTACTAATTAGTTTAACGTCTTGGTTATATGTCGATTGAATATCTATTGCTGTTTCAATTATAAATGTACAATTGCTGAATATGTGATGTGACAGTAGGGTGGCAAGGAATCACAGAAATTTGAGAAGTTATGAACATGGTCAGGACAGGGGGTCAAAAAACCATAAAAGTCTGTAGCTAATTTTTATATAAAAACAAAACAATTTATTGAAATATATACTTACTTGCATAATGTTTCGTAGTTTTTTTAACAAATTAAAGCACCAAACTCCCGGTAATTTTTTTTAATGGTATCTTGAGGCCGATATGGATTATGTATGTAAATTATGATCTAAACCTATCAACTCCTTGCACATATTTGTAACCATGTTCTAAATGGTCATTGTTTGTTGATTCCAGGACTCATTCAGTAACGTGAAGCAGTGGCTGGAGGAGATCGATCGCTACGCATGCGACAATGTCAACAAACTGCTGGTTGGCAATAAGTGTGATCTCACCACTAAGAAAGTGGTCGACTACACCACAGCTAACGTGAGTACAATATACGCTGATAACTTGATTCACCAACGAGAACTTATCGATTATCTCATCATGATAATCAACCTATCGCAGGATACTGCTCGACAAGGGCATCTCTCCATTGGCTCGCCATTTAGTTCACTCCTTCTCGCATCCAGCAATTAGATTAACATTACCCCTAATACATAAATGTTATTTAACTTTAAGCAACGATTCTGTATATACTTCAAAGATGTAAGTTTAATGTTGAAAATAACACAGAATAGTTGCTTAAAGTTAAATAAAGTTTATGAATAAGGGAGTTAGATTGTGTACTTATCTTACAAATAGTCTTAGTTTTGTGAAATAATAGCTCTTTGTAAATTTTTACTCGATAGATTTTATTATGTACTGATATTTATGTATTTCAAATTCACAAGTATTCACTAACACTATGAATCTTGTAACGTAATCTGTTTTATTCCATTTCTTTTGTTGTAAGTAATGTAACATATTTGTAACTAGCTGACCCGTGCCCATTTCGTTGGGCGGTAAACATTTTTTTCTCCGACTTACTTTGCAAATTCAGCTACAACGAAAAATTCTTCCCACTTTTCGGGTTATTATATAGTCTATGTCACTCCCAAATAACGTAGCTTTCTATTGATAAAAGAATTTTCAAAATCAGTTCAGCAGATCCAGAGATTACCTCTACAATGTCACAAACTCACAAGCTTTACCTCTTTAATATATAATATAAATAATAAATATATAGTATAGATTATTTTTATGGCATTTGTATGGTAGTAGAATATAAGATTTAATTTTCTTACATCAAAAGGCATGACATAAATTGATGTTTTTAATTTGTCCGTACCACAGCAATACGCAGAACAGCTTGGCATCCCATTCCTGGAGACATCGGCTAAGAACTCAACGAATGTGGAGCAAGCGTTCATGACGATGGCCGCGGAGATCAAGGCCCGAGTGGGCCCGCCCTCCACAGGAGCAGCGCCCGTCGGCGGCCAGGTCAAGATCGACCAGGGACACCCCATCGACACCGGCAAGTCGTCTTGCTGCTGAATACGCCGACCTAGGTATGTTACACTGCAATATTATTTTGTACCCGCGGGCCTAGTGCGAATTTTGTTCAAGACCAAGGACGTTCAACTGGCCGTTTCACACATACATTCACAATAACACGGGTTTTAGGAGGGTACCCTGATGGCAAAAAGCTATCGGGCCGCAATATAATGATTGGGCCGCGTCTAACAACCCTACACCTAGCCAGGTTCTATCCTGGAGGGACCTGAAAAAACATGATTCGGATTTTCCACCTCATCAACAAAAGAAAATGGCTATGTGGGTTTATTGCACATCAACTCACTCTTCACCGCATTCCGTGAAGAGTTCAGTGCGGGCCTAACACAATACCTGCTGCGGTCATCGTAACGATCAACTTGATGTAAAATAAATTCATACTAGACCCCCTATACTTTCTGTGTTCGCTCGTCCAGTTGAGGTCCTTGGCCTAGAATGTGTTCCAATCAGATAATGAACTTTAACCTTCCATAAGTTAACGCAGTCTCACTGTCGTTTATCATCCGAAACATGTGGAATTCCTTACATTTCTTTAGCTTTTTCCTCTCTCTTTTACCACAATATATCGTTTTTCCGTTTTTGACTTGCTTAATATCTATTAAATTCCCTTATTAGATTAGATAATGATTTTCCTTATTGATTTATATTATTCTGACATCTCCACCTTCCAAAAACATTTATTTTTTCACCTTTGTTTGTTTCACGTTTTTGACCGTCGAAATCCCCTAACATAATTATGTGAAATCTATGGCCATCCACCTAACGTATTACAGATCAGCCACATCGTTAATTTAAAAAAGAAACCGCAAATCATATTGAAGAACTGATGGCCACAGGTTGCCGCTCGCTAGTAGGATCATCATATTCTTCCTAGCCTTTATTATTCCCAAGATTATTTGGGGTCGGCTACTAGTTCAACCGATTTTACCTGAATATCAGTTTATAAACGGAGCGACTGACTTCTGACCTCTGCAACTCTGAGGGTGAACTGAATTCGAAGGTTGAACTAGTTGTCAGTATATTTGATGGCACTGACTGCCCATCAACGATTGCCATAGATGTTCATGACAACCGGGACCGACGGCTTAACGTGCTCTCCGAGGCACGGGCGGGAAACACCGCCATCTTCCATCTTGTGATGAAAACAGGATAACATATTATATTCATGAAAGTCACGTCATATTATCATTTAGTTAATTTAACAATTTCTTATGTGGTAATTGTAAAACTCATAAACAAGTTCGCTTTTGTCAGAAAAATAACATTCTAATAATTAAAAATACTCAAATTCTGATAAATAAAAACATTAACAGTAAACAATTTTATAACATTCTTAGACATACCATTCAGTACCTGTACTCTAATACAATATTTTTGAAAATCTTTGTAGAAACATTTTCAATAAAAATGTGTTATCACTTATCACAGTCTTAATTTCGCCCGATGTAGCTAACTACACACATCAAAAGTGTCTAGGGATCAACATATGTGTCTAGGGATCAACATATATTTTTGCAATAACTTTTCTCCTGATTGATATTAATTAAAATTTTCTTTAAGGATTCATCAAATAAAGTGTTTTCGTTTGTCACAGTAACGATAAACCAAGTCACCTTTGCATTAATAAAGAAATTTGCCATTTTCCTAATAAAAGGATTTTTGACATCTGAACCACTAACATTAAAGTTCGAAAAAAAGACTGAAATAACAGTTTTCTTTAAAATTTTATTAGGTAACTTAAACAATTAATAATCCGTGTTTCTACCGCGAACACTAACACAAGAACATCGGTTTGGCATACTCAAAATGAGTTCATCCAAATCACGCTGTGGAATGGCCGCCCATGTTCGTTGCAACAACAAAAAAAGGTCTTCTTGCGACTGGATACCCTCCATATTCGGCAGAGCTCTTCTCTGTAGCATATCCCATGCATGCTCAATCGGGTTCAAGTCTGGCGACTGAGCAGGCCAGGGCCAAAGCCACATCTCAATCTCAAGAAATCCGCATAAAAATGCTTGATCCCTAGACACTTTTGATGTGTGTAGTTAGATTCCTAATTTATGTTTTTTATTTTATTAACGTCAAATAAAAAATAAATATTTGAATGTGACGATCAGTAAGTCTTCGGAATACTTTTAGAATACATCCAGCTATATTATCAGTATTTATTACGTGTTTATTTATTTTACAATTAACTAAGTAGCCATTGACTGCCTCGGTGGCGCAGTGTTAGCGTATGCGACTGCTATGCTTGAGGTCTCGGATTCAATTCCCGGTTTGGATCAAATGTTTGTATGACCTACAAATATTTGTTTCTGAGTTTGGGTGTTTTCTATGTATAATATGTAGTATTTACAAAAAAAAGTATATATGTATTTATAACAGTTGTCTAGTACCCTTAACACAAGCTCTGTTTAGCTTGGGACTAGATAGCGTTGTGTGATAGATGTCCAAAAATTTATTTATTTATTATTTTTTATAGTTGTGTGTTTGTGTTTTCCAGGCTAGCGGCAAGACACAAGGGAAGCGGCAGTGGCGGTCGCTGGCCGTTACACCCAAACACAAAAAATGCAATTACCACAACAATTTTATGATCACATACATCGTTATTATAAATAAATGAAAAATATTATAGTGCGGAGCGGCCAAACACCGCACGCGAGTAAGCTAACGTCTGTTAATTTGCTATTGTCCGATAATCTTGTTAGCGGGGATGAACTGTAAGGGTGTATGTTTATACATGTTTATATATAATGAATATTATAGGTTAATTTTGTGCTGTTTCCTGAGCAACATTTTGTGCAGTTTTTTTTATCGAAGACAGCCACTTTTTGGTTCGGTACAGGGCTATATGGATCATAATGAATGCGACGGAGAGTTATAGTGTTGCCATCATTAATGATCACAGAGGCAGTATACTTGAGATCTATTCGCTCCTTTGAAATTTCATTTTTTAATTAAAATAGAAAATGGACTATCAATAATATTAAAAAACTTTTCATACCTAAATTATCGGTCAAATTATTTTTAGGAAACCTGGTGGTTAACTTCTTAGTGTTTATCCAAAATCTATTGGATTGGACTAGTAATGGTCTCCTACTTAAAACATAGCTTTGAAACACTATACCAACCCGTCTGGCCAGCGTGGGTATAGTGGACTAAATCCTCCTTTTAAGGAGACACTTATGTCCAGCAGTGGACTATTAAAAGCTGTTGTCAACGACGACCGTAACTTATAACTAAATACTCTAAAGTAACTCACGTTCGTTCATTATTACCATAATAGCACTCTACTTAATCGTAATTTAATTTTTTATTTTATATGATATACATATAATTTGATAGCTTTGTATAATATTCTCAATTGTACGTTGGCCGTACGGTTACGCCACTCGCGGTCAATTGTACGCACATTGTTACATGCAAATGCATTTAGTTTCAAGAATATACATAAATATAAACGAATATCATTTTATATATGTCATAAGTTTTAATACCTTGGTGGTATATAATTATAGTGTAATACATAACTGCCTCTGTGGCGCACCACTGCGGCGTGTGCGACTGCTGTGCTAGAGGTCTCGGGTTCGATTCCCGGGTCGGACCAAATGTTTGTATGATCTGCAAATATTTCTTTCGGAGTTTAAGTGTTTTCTATGTATAATATGTATGTATTTACAAAAAAAAATGTATATATGTATTTATATCAGTTGTCTAGTACCCATAACACAAGCTTCGCTTAGCTTGGGACTAGATGGCGTTGTGGAATTGGACCTGTTACATTTTTATTATAAGTATGGATTCGACTTGCTAACTTTGAATAATGGGTACAATCGACCGCATATGTTGCGTATGTTATAATTAAGCTTGCATTGTGGTGTGTTCGTAGCTTGCGTGGCGTACTGTACGCGCGTCCATTGGTTCTCTAGAATTGTCCACTTAGGGTAGGCTAATTTCCGTTTGTATTCCAGCTTGCGTTAAAAAAAAATAATTTGTCGTCACTTGAGATACTAATAAACATTATAGTATGCACTGGGTGTTATATTATTCAATTCTGTAAAGTGAATATGCGGCATTGTACGGGAGTTAGAATCGTTTGAGAGCCATCTCCGCGTCCACTCTAAACAACTTTATGGGACCATTTTGTTGTAATGATCGCATTTGTCACTACATACTTGACTACACTGTATTAATAAGAAATATCCTATACTCATTCCATGGCTAGCCCCGTAGTAACTCCCGTACAATGCGAGCATAAACCCACGGTGTATTTATTATATAAAGCGTACTGGTGTTACGCTATATTTAATATTTTGTGTTGATATAATTAAATTGAATCGTAAATTCAAACACAAAATTGTAGATATAGCATATTGGCCTTAGATAATTAGACAGGATTAGGAAACTTGTAGCCATCTGCGGGATCATAGTATTAATGAAAAGACATATTCGTATTATCACTGGCAACATTGTGATAAATTGAAATTTGAACCGTTTCATTTTATCAGTCTGTATGTTATTGTAAGTTTTTCGTCCTATTTTCACTTGTAAGAGCGGTAATGGTGTACTTTATGTACTGATAAATGGAACTTGTATGAAATAGTGAATATTATTTTATTCCCTGTCGAGTAACTCTTACGTTATTTTTGTATCATTATGTCGAAGTTAAGTTTACTTAAATCAAGACCGCCAACCCCCTATAATTCTGTATTGAGGGTTTCTTAGAAATTAAAACAGTATGCTATATTAGAGATGTTTTATTTACATAACCCTCTACACAATACATTAAAACAAAAATAGGTATTAGTGTCAGGTGTCATAATTACAACAAAAAAGAAAATTAATTGTGATTGGAATAATCATATTGCATACATAAAAAAAAATGGTTGTCTGTAAAGTCGGTTTACGGACGATAGTTTAACGAGACAACGTCATAACGAAACATTGATGAAATGATGAGAGATCGATATCTCGCAAGCGCCGCATCTATCATCATCTATCTCTCATACAACGATGTACAATTTGCGTAACGGGACAATGCGCGTAACAGGACAATGAGTCATCCTTTTTCGTGCATGCAGCCGGTATTCATCAATTTATTAGACGTTGACACGTCAAAAAAGACAGAACACGTATTTCCTATAATCGATTTACTACGATTATGGCTTACCACTAATGGCAAATGGCTAGTTTTGTTAAAGAACCTGCAATATTTTCATGAAGTCGTTGGCTAACTATCAATATTAGTGTGATGTAAATCGTAGCATACCTCATTGTTTAAACGTAAATTTTTGCTATATAATTTACACTAAAGGAACTGCTAGGAACACCCAGTATTTAATTGCGTGTCACTGTCACTGGCCTAGCCATTTTAATGGATTTTAATTTTGATAAGACGAGATTAATCGAAATAAGTGACTTAATTTGGGAGAAAACAGATCTTCACTACTTGTTGAGATATGGGCGTGGTCATGCTGGGGAAACTGACCCCAGAACGGCCACATATAAACTCTTATATCTTGTGAATCAGTGATTGATAAATTCTCATATTTTGTGTCAAATTTCGGTTAAATAGCAATAATGTATTTTTTTTCTATCAAAGTTAAAATCCAGGATGGGTGGTACACTTTGGTTTTCAAAAACTTTCCATTCATGAAGAGATTTTGTGTCTTTCCACTGGTTTAATTCTTGAGTAGACTCGCCGATACCGTATTTAACGCAGTTCAGCAACAGCATCTCATCATATACTCGTAGTCATGACAAAGACCGTGCACATTCAGTGGACATTGCAAGAACTGCGGACAGATCACTGGCAGGTGATCTGTAAAAAAAAAGTTATTAATTTAACTGACTGGCCTGAAAGATTGGTTGTTGTGAGCCTTACTGCTCAGCTGTCATAGGTTTGATTTCCAGTCGGGACAAATAAATGTATAGGTATTATGTACGATCGTTTGTTGAAGGAAATTATTGTTCTCAATTCACTTGAAGATTTAATACTAGTTTGTAAAGGACTTCACTTCAACAAACAAATATTGATGGAATGTGTGATTATACGTACCTATGTGCAACAAAAAAACCAGTACATATACAAGTATTCTATCAAACAATCTAGTTTTCACAGTACAAGTGCTTAGTTTGAAACTAATACACCGAAAAACACCGGCCGCGCTAATATTTCTCGGGAAAACGTCATTGAGAGTCGAAACAAACTTGTGTCTCAAATTGAGACCTCTTTAGAAAAGGTCTCAAATTGGGGTAGACTCAATTTAGTCCACTTTAACCTTAACCGCACAAAAACACAAATTTGCGCGTTCACCGCTAAAAAACTGACGTGGGTCGTATGTCCTCGGTTTGATACCACTCCCCTATCTGCCTCAGCCAACATTGGAATACTTGGTGTCGAGATATCGAGTAAAGTCCAGTTTCCTGGCCATTTGGAGGACAAGGCCAAATTGGCCTCGAAGAAGCTTGGTGTGCACAACAGGTCGAGATAGAACTCCGGCCCACCGCCTTCTGCTTTATAAGGCGCAGGTTCGGCCTCATCTCATATGGAATACTGTCCTCAACTTTGGGTGGGGGCACCCCGGTACCAGCTCCTCCCTCTGGACGTCATTCAACGGAGAGCGGCTCGAGTCGTCGACTGCCAGGAATTTTCTATTCGACTTGATTCTTTGGCGCTGCGTAGAGATGTGGCTTCACTTTGCATCTTCTACCGCATTTACTATGGGGAGTGCTCCGACGAATGCAGACAAGCATGGCGGCTAATTGAGATGCTTCTGCATCATTAGGCCTCCAGTTTTGTAAAGGCGGCTCCAGTCCAGGGAGGTGATGACACCTCCTGTTTGGTTCTATTTCAACCAAAAATACAAGTAAGTAGGTAGGTATGTAATTAAATTGGAGTCTGAGTACTGATTACAAATAAATACCCTGCCCGATTTAAACTCCAACTACATGACATCACTGTCAACAATGAAAGTTCAAAATAACACAGAACTGTTGGAGTATAGTGTTACGGACACTGGCTGGGCCGGGTATAGGTAATCACTATCTTACATACCTAAGCTGTAAGCACATCCACAACAATAGCCGTGTATTATCGCCTCGTCGTCTTCACAGCTGTGCGGTGGACATCCATTGCACTGTATGCCAAACCAAAGCCAGGAGAGAACTGAAAAATGTAAGCTATAGTTAAAGATTTTTTTCAAATGTTACATAAAATTAAAACACTTTTTATAAAGCAGTGTTAGGAACCTGTGCTCGTGTTTCGTTAGTAAGTGCGAGACTGGAGGCCCAATGATGCAGAAGCATCTCAATAGGCCGCCATAGTGTGGGTCACCATACTGCATTATTACATTATCTGCATTCCGCAATGAGAATGTTGACCACCACTCTTGGATACTGCTCATGCTTTCCATCAGGCAGAGCCACATTGGCTGGCTCATGCATAAAAAATAATTATAATAAGTAAAATCCAATTATACATACATCGCGGAGCTTTTTTAACCGCACTAACGCCGGTGTCTTCTGCAGTCGGTAGAAATATCGAGAAAGCACTTTCAGTGACGCACATGATAAAAATAGTCCAAACCAATGTCCTGTATCGCCACATTATTTGAAGAACTACAAATAAATGTTGGTTTCCCTTTATATATTGACTGAACACTTACTACAAATGGAATTTTAAGTAATGGGTAGGTCAGTGCTACTAGATAAGTTAATTGGTTTCCTTGAAAAATTACTGCTGTGTAACAATAATATCTATATTTAACAGTTACTCGTTTAGTTACAGTTAATTAGATACAATTTAAGGTAGGTGAGCGTAGTTTGAGTGGTCTTGGCTAGAGGTCGAGGGTTTGATTTCCACCTTAGGCAAAAAAGTAGTTATGTGATGAAAACAATCAAATTGTTTAATGTTAGGGTTCGATGGATTTGAGAAATAAACCTTCTAACGTGTAAAAGAGACTTTATTAAAAACACTCTTAGAATACTGAATAACAATCCTTAACTATGTGGCTGTGGCACTGTGGCTCTCTGTGTAACTGAACTGAACCGTGGCCTGCGAGAGTTCGTATTTATATCCATTATTAATATTACTAGCGCTTTCGAGAAACATCTCGTACATACGAGGTCATTCACCGTACCAAGGACGCGCCCGCAATCGAAATTGGTGTAAGTAACCGCGTAACAATCAATCGATATTCGACACTTTGCATATCGATGTAAGGTTCATTATTCCGTGCCTCATGAGATCGACGAGAACTTTCTCGATCGTTGTTTGCGAATATTCTTTTTTCGTAACAATTTGTTCTTGTTCAGAACAAAAAAATCGACTTCAAGAAAAGGACCAAATTGAAATGGGAGCAAAGCACCAGCTTTTAAAATAAAAGAAGAATTAACATTCGGTTCACTTAATCGAAAGTTTGGCTAAGTCAAGTTATATCAAAGTTTATATTGTACAAAGAGTACAGAAAGCTAAGAAAAAACATGGTTCAATTTTGACCACTGGGCGACCACTAGTAATATTAAATACCTAAGACTGTTTAACAAATAATAGGTACTATTTGGCTAAGAATGATCTCGAACACTGAAAAGACTAGTGTTTCTGCATTCCCCTAAAAAGAGATTTAAGTCTAACAGTGGACTATGAAAATCTCATTTTTGAGGGGCAAGTTTCACGACAAAGGTAAAATAAAAATCGATTTATAACAAAAAGGTTTATTTTGCTTTACATAGAACAATGCAGTATACAATATAAATTTAGTAATAAATTACAAATGACTTTTGTCGAGTGTTCAAGGCATACACGTGGTGTGTTACCTAACAACAATAATTTAAATAAATAAAGTTCAAATCATATCACAGTTTTTAATATTTAACTTGAAACTTTATGCGATATGAGACGGTTCTTCTACACCGATCTGTTTCTGTTCAAGAAATATGGTTGTGCCCATATTTGATTCAAATATTTTCATGCAAAATATGGGAATATACTTAAAGGATCCTACACATTACAATACATTAACTTCGGGTAATTGAGCCGCAGGCCTGAAGCAAGTGTCGTCGGCCTGATTATGTTCGCGGCATATTCGCGTAACTAATATCCGTTGGCCCAGCGGATTAAATATAATTTTAATTGTTTTCTTTACTTAAGTGTTCTTAAAATTTCAATCCCAGTTCTACTTAATCCTGATTTTCAGGTATTAAAGTCAATCTGACTGCCCTGGTTCGATCAGAGGACTTTTTTGCTTTCCTTCAAAGTTCAAAAGTCAATACGAACCGTCTCACATCGCCTTCACTTAAAATTAAAAGAAGCGAGTAAATTTAATTATATCACAACATAAATGTGTGCTTATTCTTAGCACTAAGACTAGATACACATCACAGAGTGTTGGTACATACACTAAGAAGAAAATTTAACTTCAAATTTAAGAAATTATGAAACTTAACAATAAACCTGGTATTTAATCGTAGCACATTTTAAACGCAAACCGTGTAAAAAAGTTATCTTCAAATAATGTATTTGTCTTAAAAAAATAAATACTACAGGATATAGAGCGGTACTACCCCATTTTTCTTGTGATGTCGCAAGAGCCGACTAACGACTGTCGACTGCCTCGTTGGTCTAGTGGTTAGCGTAAGCGACTGCGGATCAAGAGGTCTCGGGTTCGAATTCCGGGTCGGACTGCTGTTGGGTTTTTCTTACAAGAAATTCGTAATAGCAGCCCGGGGTAAGGAAGATAGCGGTGTTTCCCGCCTGTGCCTCGGAGAGCACGTTAAGCCGTCGGTCCCGGTTGTCATGAACATCTATGGCAGTCGTTATTGGGAAGTCAGTGCCCTCAAATATACTGACAACTAATTCAACCTTCTAATTCAGTTCACCCTCAGGTCCGATGCCAGTCGTTCTGTGTAAAAACTGATATACAGGTAAAATCGGTTGAACTAGTGGCCGACCCCAAATCTTGGGAATGATAAAGGCTAGGACGAAGTAGCAAGAGCCGACTAAGGGACACAAACTACGTAGGACAACATCTATACAAAAAGAAGGAAAATTTGACACAAACCCTATACCAACCCATCTTATTTATTAGTCCCATTAGCCCAATTAGTCTAGTCAACAAGTTCCATACTTGTTGACTAGACTAAAAGATGCAGCAGCATCACTAGGCCGCCATGGTGTGGGTCGCCATGCTGCATTGTCTGCATTCGCAATGAGTATGGTGACCACCACTCTTGGATTCTGCTTATGTTTTCCATCAGGCAGAGTAGAGTCATTTTGGCGGGCCAAACATTAAAAAAAAACTGGCCAGTACTCCTGGTATAGCAAGCCAAAGGCTCCTAAGAATAGGCCTATGTCCGGCAGTGGACTACTAAAGGCTGTTTACGAGGAACCCAAAAATATTTGAATGTTTTTTCATTTGCTAGATGTCCTCTTAAACACATCACAGATTCTATCTATAGTAAGGTTATTATATTAGAATCGTATTGTGCTTTTCGATTGTGATAAAATAATTATTTTAGTTACATTTTTCAATGTATGTACCTACAGAGTCGCACACAAGTGTTAACAGCGATATTAAACACTTTCTTTATCATATTCTTTATTATATTTTAATAAAGTTTAAATTCTTACAAGCATTCTATAAAAAGTAAAAACCAGTTGCATTGCTACAAGAGAGAAATCTTATATTTTTAAAGACTTTTTAGAAATGAATTTGGGCCGTGTGGTGATCGATTAAGAATACGAAGTGTGTGTAGCCACCTCTATTTATTCCTTTGGTGTCGTAAAAGCCGATTAAGAGAGCTAACTACGCTTAACAAAGGTAGTAGAGCCACGCTGATTTCAGCACGGTAGGGCCGGCTCGACCGGGGCGGTACTACCCTCGCACAGAAGATCAGCGTAAAATGACAGCGATCGTGCTGTCGTGTTTCGTTGGTGAGTGCGAGACCGGAGGCCCAAATAGTCGTCCTAGTAGATGCAGAAGCATCACTAGGCCGCCATGGTGTTGGTCGCCATGCTGCATTGTGGCATTCGCAATGAATATGGTGACCACCACTCTTGGATTCTGCTTATGCTTTCCATCAGGTAGAGTCATTTTGTGGGCCATACATAAAAAAAAACAATAGCATTGCAAAGAGAGAGAAACAACACACAACTTCAGCCCTTCTGGCCAGCGTGGTAAAGTAAGGCAGAACCTCATTTCTATGAAGAGACCTTTTTTTGTGCAGAAATCCCCTCGGATACCACCGACTGGTGGTTATGTCGGACTCAAACCGACTAAAAACCGTACATCTTCTCGGGTACTAGAATCCGGGGAACCAGGTGCACCCTGGAAAGGAAATCCCTGGAACCCCGACGTACCTCGAGCCACCCACTATTTGTAGGTGGTCCCCTCTTGTGTAGGAGCCCTACACTTCTATTCAGAAGAGGGCGCGAGCACTTTATAGAGCTCGCGCCGCCGCCAGGCCTGCTTCTGCTAGGGTGACTGGTGACTATGGAAAAGCCTGTCCAGCAGTGGACTGTTAACTGCTGTTTAGAAAATTGCCTTTAATATACTTTTGTACACCATTCTCTTGAGAACCCTTTCTCACGGTATACATGCTGTTTCAATAAAGCTAAACACCAAGGTAAAGACACAAACAACGAAATATCGAACGTATTGAATACACTTTGACATCAAAAATTTACTTAGTCAATACTATCGGCTAATAGTCGAATAAAGGGCGTAGACTCGACTTACAGTAGTCGATTTCCATTTTGTGAATTATGTGTAATTTTTGAGTAATTAAGTGACTTATTTTAAAGCAGACTTTCTTATTGTTCGTTTGTGTGTGACTAGATTACATTTAAGACTTAAATAACAGCACATTTACATTGGTACATATATTCATTTTATTAATGTCCGTATTGCGGTGGCATCCCATGAAGGACAGCTACGGTAGCCATGTTGAAATAATAGTTCGAAATTTAAAAGATGTTATACGTTGGTGCTAATTCTGTTGTCACGTCACTAAACGGTTTGGTCTAAAAATCGTTTTATTAAAACGATTTTCAAAATGCTATTCTTGTACGTACCTACGTCTATTACGTCTATTTTTAGTGTGACATATCAAATTTTAGTAAATATTTAGCGTTTAGTCATACATATAACAGACGTCATTCGCCAGGAAAAAACGAATTTTTGGTGAGTTTTAGTTTACAGAGTTTCCGAACAACAGTATTAGAACCATTATAGACCAATGTAAATAGGAATTAAAATACCTACTTATCTAACTTATATTCTACTAAAATGTTGGCACAAACCACACAACACCCAATTAGTTCCACAACATATAAGGAAGATCTCCGACTCAAAAAAACATTAATACCTTTATTTTAAAGCACTCAAATCGTTACCGTATTTATTAAGCGTCAATGAGATCTGAATATAATCACAATCCAATTATATTTAAAGCTAGTTTCACCATTTCCTGATAAAGATTCAGATAGTTATCTGCCATAAATTTATGCATGTAACTGTCTGACATATATGTCAGATGTCTGTATTCAATACTAGTGAAACTGAAATCTGTAGTTATTTGACAGATAATGATAATTTCGGACATTCTCGGACACACCGCCATCTAGTCCCAAACTAAGCGGAGCTTATGTTATGGGTACTAGACAATTGATAAAAATACATGTATACTTTTTTTTGTAAACACATACATTTTATACATAAAAAACACCTAGACTCCGAAACAAATATTTACAGATCATACAAACATTTGAACCGATCCGGGAATCGAACCCGAGATCTCAAGAAAAGCAATCGCATATGCTACCACTGCACCACAGAGGCAGATAAGTTGACATTAGTCTATCAAAGACTTTATCAGCAATTAGTGAAACTGTCCCTAATTAATAAAATAAAACATCCAACGAAAACTCTCTGCCATAAAAACACTTAAAAGCGTAAAATTAACTGGTTCTTCATAAATTGCCTATACCTAATTCTTTATTCATTTAAATAGTAGTATTATAATGTGTGCTAGGTACCTACAATCTGTTTGAAGTCGGTGCCAGAGTTTTCGTTGGATGTTTTTTGGAAGTCGGTTTTTATTTTTCAGTTTTTAGTGCAAACAATCGTAGGTAAGTAGTAAGTTGAACTATTTCATCAAATTTCATCATTAAGAATACAAATTAAGGTCTATACGTACGTGTAATATTAAAATCATCCTCTAATCCCTAACTGTTGAAGAGTTTAACCTTCTATCATCAGCTCACCTAAATAACTTGAAAGTATACGACTGAAGGTCTTTAGATACGTATGAAATGGAAAGAATTATCCTCCAACTCCTAGCCGTTGAGGAGTTGTACCTTCCACCTTCCATCATCAGCTTACCTAAATAATTTGAAAGAATACGACTAAAGGTAACATATATACATAAGATATTTAAAGATTTATCCTCCAACTCCTAACCGTTAAGGAGTTGTACCTTACATCATAGCTCATCATCACAAAATGATGACTACCACACGCAAATACCGGTGTAACTTCAGAAAATATCAGAAAAACATAGTATGTGCCAATAAAAAATGAGGGTTTTCCTCGATTTCCCTGGGATCCCATCATCAGATCCTGATATGCTGGCAATGGGACCACCTCGGAAGCATACCCTTTCGAATACAAAAAAATATATTTAAAATCGGTCCACAACTGACGGAGTAATCGGTGAACATAGATAAAAAAAAAATACATACAGTGGAACATAGAACCTCCTCCTTTTTGGAAGTCGGTTAAAAATTAAGAACAGTTAATAAAAGTTTTGAAAAACGCACAAAGGATCTTACACCAAAAACACTAAGACAATATTAAAGATTTACCCTTGGATTCTACTCATGCTCTCCAACAAGCTAAGTAGAGTCATTTTGGCAGCTTATATTTAAAAAAAAAAAACAATTATATTAATAAACATTTTACATTTCAGCAGCTGGTACAGTCGGATCTCAATACAATGACTAGCTACTTTCTACTACTTGTAACATGCATTCGGTGTCAACTAATATAAATGTGTGTATAATATACTCCTACGATGTTGCTGTGTTTTATCTTTTAGAAGAAGTTTGGTGAGAATAAACGCCATCTTGAAAGGAAAAAGAACTCTAATTTTATTTTAGTTGTGAATTAAAGTAGTAATAATTCTAATACTGAATTTCGGAAGATTTTATAAATTAAATAATTCGTGTTTTAAATACATATTTGTCCACGACTGTACATGCTCATATCTTATTTTTCCTTCTAAGCTCATTTATATTCTCGCATGAATTAAGAGGCGTAAAACAATATTATTTTAAATATAAATTGAAAATATTTCAGCACATTTTTTTTTTTAATGTATGGCCCGCCAAAATGACTCTACTCTGCCTGATGGAAAGCATAAGCAGAATCCAAGAGTGGTGGTCACCATACTCACTGCGAATGCAGACAATGCAGTATGGCAACCCACACCATGGCGGCCTAGTGATGCTGCTGCATCTTTTAGTCTAGTCAACAAGTGGAACTTGTCGACTAGACTATTTGGGCCTCCGGTCTCGCACTCACCAACGAAACACGGCAGCATGAACGCTGACATTTTACGTTGATTTTCTGTGCGAGGGTAGTACCGCCCCGGTCGAGCCGGCCCATTCATGCTGAAATCAGCGTGGCTCTACTACCTATATACATTTTGATTTTGTATAATTGAGCAATATAAACATGAGCTGATGGATATTTTCAGAATTGTAAATAACAAATAAATCTTACTATCCTCATACACAAACATAAACATCTCTTTTGCTCTAGTGGTTAGTGACCTTGAGTCAAGGGTCAAAAGTTTTGTTATGAACACACAGAAGAAATAGTTCAGTGTCTCGGTGTAATTTATCTACAACTAGCGACCCGGATAACATTATGCATGTATTTCACATGTAAACCTTCCTCTTGCATCAATCTATCTAATGCTGAAATGCGTTGAATAGTTAAAAAGATCTAAGCTACCAGACAGCAGAAGCGACATCATTTTATACTGTTATCACACTTATCACTGTTGTAACCAGACTGATGGTTACAACAGTACAACTGAGTACAGGCACAGGCTCTGGATTGGCAACCGGTTGTGAAATATGAGAGGATATTATTATTATAAAAAACTTACAACAGCCATATTCAAAGATAAATTAACGTGTTCTCTTCTGTTGTTCAAACGGAAGCTCTTTCAATAAGTTCGGGCGCGAGTGACAGCGATGCGCGGGAGCGGAGGCGGTGTTGCCTAGTCGTGGGCAGTAGAGCCCCACCTTCACACTGCTTGTTACCCAAGCAGTTACAAGAACACACCTAGAAAGATCAAAATCTCTATTAATTTTAATATAGTTTTATTACTAAGATAATATTTTTACTACATATATGGATATATCAGGTACATATCCGTGTATGTCAAGTTTACATGTGTGTTATTTCTATATATTTTTAGTGTGAAATGTAAATAATTATTTCTTTTTAATTAATTGCATTTGTAAATTAATGTTGTTTTAACGTCATTCTACGTTATTATTTAGTTTCGATTTCTCTATTAATAGTTCAATAAAATATCAGGTGACTACTAAAAATTCACTATGATCGGGTACATGACTTAGGCGTGAATATCCTAGTGCTACTTACTGATGCCTGGTCATCATGAGATCGCTGTCTCCCAGCAAGAGGATGTTCATCTATTGGCAAAAGTATCCTGGAACCATCTTTGTCTTCGTCACGAGCATTTTCTTCCGCTTGCCTTTAAATTAAAAAAAAAACCTAAATCGTAATCATCATGCAAATACAAGAAATCAATTTCAGTGCCGTTTTTGATAACAAATGCCAGATTTCAGAGAATCACACTATTAATAGTTAGCTAAATGCTAACTATTAATAGTGTGTACATTGAATATTACTAAAACCTAAAGCCGAGTCACCACTGAACAAAAGTTGGCAGCTTTTGTGTTGTCAACACGTGTTGGTGACAAAAGTTGTTGTAATTTCCTCGTGTTGGCAACAAAATTTGTCAACAAATGTTGGTTTCTGTTTTTGGTGGTAAACATCAAAAGAATACGCTTGTTGCATATATTTATTGGCTCTGTGGAGACGCTTGGTTGGAATGTTTTTCAAATTGTTGGCGACTCGGTGTAGACACAACGGAAACAAAATATGACGACTTTTTTAAGAGTTGCCAACAGTTGGAAACACTGAAATTGCCAACAATTTCGGTGGGAACGCGCCTTAATGAAAGAAAAGTCAACAATAGTAAGTGTAATGACTACTTACATAGTCATGAACCGTAGTACGAGTAAATTAATACTAGCGGCCACAACGGCCAGCCCGAACAAGATGAACACAAGACTTAGCGCTACGTAGCCTGGCTTACTGGTTAAAGCTTGATCGTTCTGAAACAAACACAATAAAAGTTTCAAAAGTTTACTTCAACGACATCTACCGAAAACAAGACGAAATACATAGTAACTGATGACCCTGTATCTCGCATAATACTTCTTGGTTGGGGCGGAGGAGATTCAAATGGTATGATGCACTTTTAGCTGATTTGATATCAACCACGGCAGCTAGTCTCCGATGGAGACCAGCCAACTACACAGGAGTTTGTATGGGCCTGCCAAAATGACTCTACTCTGCCTGATGGAAAGCATGAGCAAAATCCAAGAGTGATGGTCACCATACTCATTGCGAATGCAGAAAATGCAACTATTGAGATTTTTCTGTATCATTAGGCCTCCGGTCTCGCACTCACCAACGAAACACAACAGCACGACAGCTATCATTTTAGGTTTTTCTTCTGTGAGAGAGTAGTACCGCCCCGGTCGAGCCGGTCAGTTCTGTTAAAATAGCGTGGCTAATTTAATTGGCGTAATTGTGGAGCGAATATACAAATATTCGCATAAATATTAGTGATTACCTAACTTGACTGAAGGATCCACCCGTTTGTAGTTGACTGTGCGTGACTGCTTTTGTGTACTTGCTGTTTAAATTGTACTATTTCTGATCTTTCGTAGCGCACAATATGTAAAAGGTCTAATACAGCATTTCTCTGCACTACGACTTCAAGTATTTTTAACAGAAACGATATTTATATGGTTCTATTTATTCAGACTCATGCAAGGTTCTGCCAAATCTAACAAATATTTTTTTATTAATATTTTAACTGTGTACATACTTGTAAAGCGACATAATCTCCAAAACCGATGGTAGTCAGTGTGACGAAACAGTAATAAAAACTATCAAAGTAACTCCAGCCCTCGTATCGAGAAAAAACTGCTGCACCTGAAATTAGTAATTACACACTTTGCAAAAAAAAAAACAAATAACATTACTGGAATAAGTTTAAGTCGTGTGGTGATGGCATTAAGAGAATGAAGTGTCACCACATCCCTTTTTTGTGCGGAAATCCCCCTGGATACCACCGACTGGTGGCAACTCGAACTGACTAAAATCGCAAGCCGTCTCGGGTACCAGGAGCCGAACAATCAGGTGCACCCGCGAAAATCCCCCAGGAAATCCCTGGAACCCCGACGTACCGCGGGCTATCTACGGTTTGTAGATGGCCCCCTCCTGTGCAGGAACCTCGATGTTCCTTTCCTTGTCAGAAAAAGCACTTGCGCCGCAACCCCGGCCTGCTTCTGCTGAGGTGACAGATGGCCTCACCTGACACCACCAGACATGCGCTCTTAAGGCGCGTCCCCACCGAAATTTGACAACACAAAAAAGGTTGACAACAAAAAAGTTGACAAATTTTGTTCTGTGGCGACTCGGCTTTATGGAGAACGAAGATCTTTCCGCGACCTACGGCGCTTAGTGTCACCACCCTTATTTATTCCATAGATGACGTAAGAGGCGACTTAGAGAGCAAAGCAGGACAACATCACTGCATAGAGAAGGAAAACTTGCAACAAATCCTGTACCAGTGCCAGCTTTAAAGTAGCCAAAACCTCCTTTCTAAGGAAAGGACTATATTCAGAAGTGGAATGTTAAAGGCTGTCCAACTTTTCTATTTTAAGCCTTATCTTATGTTTATTAAGATTTCAAGTTAGGTCATCAAATTTTTTTTGTCACATTTTCAACACGTTTCGAGTCCATCAAGGGGTATTTTAGCCGCAGGGTTAAAATTAAATGATCCGTTGAAAGAGTAGCCCTGTCTGTCAGACAACATTCGACCATAACTCATATCAATAGAATCTAATATTATGCTGAATTTACCTGTAGTTATAATAATAGATGACAGCATTCCAGTAGCAAACATAAGATTCATCTCCGTAGCCTCGGTAGTATTACACCGTAAGTAACACTTAGCCCTTCTGATTACAACTGAAGCGAACTTGTTCAAACGCTCGCCTATACTTTGGAACATAACCAGGCCAAGGGGAATACCCACCTAAAAATACAAGAGTTCTTATTGCTAACCCTGCTGCATGATTGACATTGGTGCTAATTCTGTTGTTCGAAAACTCTAAACTGAACTAAAAATCACTAAAAAGAATTCTATCAAATGTCTTGTCAAACGACGAAATTAAATAATTGACGCAAAATTAAAAAGTCGCACTAAAATTAGACTTCATCTGAATACATACAGTAAAAGAATAGCATTTTGGAAATGTCTTTAGTAAAATATGATAAATTTAATGAAATTTTAGCTTAGTGATGCAATGGTAGTAATTCTATTGTTGTCATCCCTAAACTAAAATTCACTAAAACTTGTTGTTGGATTATAAACTTTAATCTCATCTGCTTACAGTTCACTTTTGAATATCTCACATCTCAACTTTCACTATACCTATTTAGTTCAGTACCAACTAAAAGTTGATCAGAAGTACAGGGTTGTTTATTAGTAAAAAAAACTAAACTCTAAATGTAAAAATTATAGGAAATAATTATGTAAGTGATTAAGTCGGTATGCATTTCGACAACGACGAGTTTAGTGCGACATGTCAAGTTTTACGTCACACGTTACATGTTTTAAACGTTGAACACAAGGATAGCATAAGAAACTTTATATATAACTTGAATAATTTATCTAATTTTGGTTATGCCAAAGTAAATTTTACTGTTTCATGTAATAAACAAGCGTGTGTCTCTGATTAACGTTTATTTGGTACTGTACTAGACATAGTGACAGCTGAGATGTGAGACATCGAAAAATGGACTTTAAGTAGATAAGATTAAAGTATATAATTCAACAACAAATTTTTGTGAATTTTAGTTTAGTGATGACAACAACAGAATTACCACCAATAACAGAGTTAGCATCATTGTTTGACCATCTTGGTCTGATATGATACTGCTTTCCTATCTATTAGTATCAAAGTTTTCTAATGCATTACTAAATGACAAATTATTTGTGTCTATCAGATGCAATATAATCAGGGCCCGATTTTAAGAGATTTTGTTCTTACATAGTGTCATAATATAAACATATATACATATTTATAAATAAATAAAAAATTGTAGAGATTTAAAAAATGAAACTTACAATCCAAAACTACACCAACTTTGATGGAAATTCACTGGCATACACTTTTTATTAAGACTTCAATAAAATAATTTCACTTAAAATTTTTCACAACTGGCAAAGATATCTTATACTCAACCCTTTTATAGGGCCTAAATATAAAAATAAATACATCAAATAAATACCAAACCCCTTTCCATGGCTCTATGGGAAAGAACTCCTAGGACAGCACACACTTGTGACTCTTCAGTTGCAGGTGTCCATGAGCAGCGGTAGTTACAATCAGATCACCTGTCTATATCCCCTTTATGCCATAAAAAGAAAAAAAAGAACTGAACAAAAAACAAAATTAAATAATAAATAGACTAGCTGATTCATGCAACTTCATCTGTGTTTTTTTCAATCATGCTTGGCTTCTAATGGTCTAAGCATGATGTTAACTATCCTGTCCTAGACATGCGAGCCAAACACACATCCTACTAATATTATAAACCCGAAAGTTTGTAAGTCTGTTTGTTACAATTTTACGCAAAAACTACTAAATGGATTTGGATGAAACTTTAGTCATATAGCTTATACATTAGAATAACACATAGGCTACTATTTGCCGCGATTACCGACATACACGCGGGCAGAGCCGCGGACAACAACTAGTTAAAAATAAATGTAACAGAAATTATACAAATAAACAAAATTGAAGTGTGTGTTTGTGGTTTTAAATTAACTGCTTTTTATTAAATGCATTTTAAAGTATGTATATGTTTGCCTGTTTGTTACGGCTAATCTCTAGAACGGCTGGACTGATTTGACAAGATTTTAACTGGCAGATAGCTGATGATATAAGGAGTAACTAAATCTACTTTAAAAAAATACACTTGCTTCGCCCTGCAGCGTAACACGTGATTGTTGTTATACTGTGTTTAACACCACAAGGCTCAGATAGTTATATATATTAATCATATAAGAAATTTACCATAGCATATGCCATACAAAATGCTTTTCCTCCAACAGTCACAGGAGTTGAATGTCCATAACCGATCATAGCCAACACTACTGTTGCAAAATAGAATGCTCCTGCAAACTTCCACTGGGGACCAGCCTTGTGAGGTTTGTTTTCTATGATCACTATCTCTATCATAGTGTAGTCTTCTGGTGTTATATTATATTTACGAATCAAGCCATTCCTCATATCTGTACAAAAATAAGCCATTATAAATAAAGATGACCAATGGGTGTACTTTGTGTCCCTTTCATGTATGTTTGTAAAGTCCCCCGTGACACAGGATTTATTCCTGATGCGGAAGTTGTTTTTTCTTTTTTTTTAAAAGAAAAAAGAAGATGCGGAAGTTGTTTTTTCTTTTTTTTTAAAAGAAAAGAAATACAAACTACTACAATCACTGTAAAGAGAAAGAAAGCTGGGAACATACCCTTTCTATATCAACCAGCAGTGTTGCCAGATGAGGCTATTAAGCGCCAATGGCGCCCTTGCCGAGCGGCTATAATATTTTATGCGCTGGCTACACATAGCCGATAGGGCTTTCTTTTTTTCAGAAATATTTAATTATCAAACAAAAATTTTTATGCAGAAAAAATAACTTTTACAGCAACAATCAGTTTCAATAGTTTGTGTATATTAAGCATGAATTTTTAAACATTAACTGTCTCGCAATACATATAAAGGTACACAATTATAAGTCAAATCTTGAGTACTAGTGACGTCACTAGAGGGGGGCTATCTTTGGGCTACACGCGTGCTCCGGCAAGGCTATTTGAGAAAAAAATATACTGGTAGCACTGCCAACCAGTCTGGCCAGCCTGTTACAGTTCACCAAAACCTCCTTTTCCTATTAAAGATGATAAGTAAAATTTGTAAGCAAATTTAACCTGATAATCATTTCAAATAGTGGCTGGCTTTGGTATACATTCTTTCACAAGAGAATCAGATGGATTTGGGAAAGGAAACCCAATTAGTTTATATTTGCTAGGCAGTAGAGCCATGCTGATTTCAGCACGGACAGGCCAGCTCAATTGGGGCGGTACTACCCTTGCACAGAAGATCAACGTAAAATGACAGCTCTCGTGTTTCGTTGGTGAGTGCGAGACCGGAAGCCTAATGATGCAGAAGCATCACTAGGCCGCCATAGTGTGGGTCACCATGCTGCATTTTTGCATTGTCTGCACTCGCAATGAGTATGTTGACAACCACTCTTGGATTCTGCTTGTGCTTTCCATCAGGCAGAGTAGAGTAATTTTGGCAGAAAAAATATAATTACAACTTAAGTAAGGTCAATTCTTCCTAGAAATTATAAATAAGACTGTCTTCTTCTAGTATACATTCTTGAAATGTACAATATGTACATACCTGATAACACTTCCTGCCTCTTACTCTCTGTTTCAGATTCCAAAGCATCAAACACAGCTGCACCGATAAGCAAGTATGTAAACGTGCAGACAACCAAGGATAGTGTCCGGACATTCTGCCGCTTCATTTTCATCTCTACGGCCTTTTATATTTACGTAAAATAATAATTTGAGTAATCTTATTGCGTGACCTGTAGAAAAAAAAGGTTAAATCCCATTTCCAAATATAAAATTGGCAATTTTCAGCTACGTACAGTTTTTTTTATGCATAGAATTTTATTTTATTTATTTAATGTCCTTTAAAACGCCTACATTCAATTTATATTAATCTGTCTTTTGACTGTTTCGATTATAATGTGCATTTCAATAATTATGTACCTTTATTTTATATTTAATACTGTAAACAAATCGCATCACGAAAATCAATTTAAAAAAAATCTAAATACTCTAAATAATTCATTCAATCCGAGACAGCGTTCAATACTTCAATACATTTTACTATTTTTTACTACCTTAAAAACAACAATATTTTAAATTCTTATCTACAGGTTAACTTTAGCAGTTTATCTTGATAAAATTAACCAACGTACGTTCGGTTTTTCATAACGACCACTCTTGAAATTTTCATAAATACTTAATTTTTTAACGAAATAGCTTTTATATCGGTATTTAAAAATTCAACTATTTTACTATATTTAAAAATTTATTGAATGTATAATTTTTTTAATAAATTTTGTGTCATTGTTCAGAAGTACAAGAAAATTTAAAGTTTGTTTTATGACTCAACACCGCAAACCTAGTTTTAAAAAAATAGTCCTCATATCAATAAATAGAGTCCTTTACCATCATATAGTATAATGTTATTAGTTATTATTAGGCAAATTTCATTGAATAACACTTCACTTGCTTAAGAAACTTATTTATTTCTGTTCTACAAGTACATAACTTATTTAGGATTATTTATTACATATTAATCGCGAGTATGTACGCGCGTGAGCATCGTGCCTGAGGGGGGGGGGGGGATCACTGCCTACCGTCTCGCATAATGCATAGGTACACAGCGATTTCGTCCCCGTCGTGCACGTGTGTCACTACAGTCCCATCAAAATTGGTCCAGCCGTTCCAGATATACGCTTAGCTGAAACAAACACACAGAAAGACAGACAAAATTTAAAAAAAAGTTTTTTGATGTAAGTTCCTTCTATACTTTTAATTTAAATGCATTTATTGAAAACGTTTGTTTTAGATTATGAAAATCTGTATGAAACTATAACCCGACGCCGTCGCGTCGTAAAACTTTGAGGATCGAATGAGTTTTTAGATGATAGGATAAAACTACAGTGTTAATTATTTATTGTCCACTCAGTAAGGAATAGGAATGTATAAAGAAACGCGGTTGTACTGTGTACACTTGTTGAATTTCAAATTCACATAAACGCGGTTTGGAATTTTATGATTAATTCATAAACATTTTGTCTATAGAAACCTCTACTTTTAAATATTAATCTAATACCTTTAAACTTTTTTATAAAATTTATGTAATAAATATAAATTAATAATCTGTATCTCGGAAATGACTCCAACGATTTTCATGAAATTTTGTATGCAGGGGTTTTCGGGGGCGATAAATCGATCTAGCTAGGATTCATTTTTAGAAAATATCGTTTTATTCGTGTTTTTAACAATCAAACATATGAAATGAATGAACATCTAGCGCCATCCATCGCAACACGAGCGAACTACATTAAACTATACTGGAATAAGGTGATGAATAAACAGTATCAGAGCGTACCAATGAGTAAAGAAAATATAAGGAGATGCCCTATTCTACTATACGAACAATTCATTATACAAATATGTATAAAATCGACACATATATACAAAAAAGCATTTTGTCTCTTTTTAACTTATGTTTACCTTGGTGTGAAAAGAGAGATAAACATAGTTTAGTGAAGACTAATATTGGCAACACTTTTGAGTGACGTCATGCACTTGTCAATTCGTGCCCGGCGACGCCATTGTATGCACCAAGTTCTGAGGTAGATCTGCTGTCAAGCGGTTGTTGTTGGAAATTTTGTTTTTGTTTTCGTGCCAATTAGGGCTTTAAATTGGTTTTTATTGTATTTAAGGTTTTGCCCTAGACATGAAAATCATGCCTTCGTGCTCCATTAAACAATTTGGTGCAAGAAAAAACAAGAATCATTGTACATTGACTCTTTACAGGTTAGTACAAAAATGCATTGAAATTGTTCAATATTTTACGATTTTGTTTATCGTATTGTATTAAACATATTCTTTTTATAATTTCCGAAGACGTTTCTTAGTTTTTTGAGATTCTCAATGGTAATATTTGCTTTGTTTCACTTTGATTTGTTTACATACGATTAAGGATAGTGATGGTAGAGTTAAAGTGTCGATACTTATATTATTATAAAAAAAAAATGTTAACATGGTGTTTTCTTCATCAGATTTCCTGTAAATGGAATTTTAAGAAAGAAATGGATCGAAATCATTGGTTTGGAAACTATAAACCCTCAACATAAAATGTGGTATGTCTGCTCGATGCACTTCCATGAAACATCCTACAACAGAACTCTCGACGTGACGCGATTACGTGACTGCGCAGTGCCCTAACCTGAATGTGTGAATAAATGAATAAATATTACAACTATTTAAAACGTGTTTTATTTACACAATTTGTTATTTCGCTCAATGTCAACATAATATAAGTACTTTCTATGTTGATATCGGTATCCCAGAACCGTCAAAGCTACGAAAAAATAGGTAAACAACGATATACATTCTCGTTGGTTTGAATGCGGAGGTATTCTGTTCTTTCTTTAGTATTGTTTCTGATATAAGGGATAGGGCTGTTTTCATAGCCGATAACAAATGGTTTTAAAATAATAATTTGAGAAACCTCACCTACGATCATCTATTACCAGACTACAGAAAGACCAGGATTTTAGGGATTCCAAGAGGAATCCACGGCCTCATTTTGGGAGGAGGTGATGTACGCCTAAAAGGTGGGAAAAGGGAGAGGACTAGCACTCTCCTAACCCACAATGGAGTCACCAAACGCTGTAGCACTCCTAATGGCCTACGGTTTCTTGGGTAGAAGCCCAAGAATCATTTAAGTAATATTTCGATCATATCATATCTAGCCGGGTGTTCCGTGATGGCCAGCTTTCATTTTTGGATTTTAGTCTTAGGTCCATCATTCAAAATTTAATCCATCCATTATAAATAATAAAAAACAATCGGAATTAACTATAATTATTTAATGTTATCGTTATTTTGCAAGTTATGAAATATTTCAGTTAAATATCGATATCGACATTTCGAGTCACTCTACATAGGTACAACCCTAAATGCAGCCATTTTATGCGCCAACTTCTTGTGTAGGTAGGCACGATAATTTTGTAGGTATGCGTAGTCCATGTACTGTAGGTCGATGGAGCGTACCAAGATAGGGCGTCACTAAACTATTGGAAGAAAAATAACAAAAAGGTGGCGTTTGGATAGTCCCAATGTTGCCAAAAAACCTATTTATAAAAAAAAAACATCAAAATCAAAAGGTCATCCAGGTACTTTCAATTAATTTTAAACTTCATTTAAGTGTATATCATAAATGAAAATATTGATTTTTATTCTGAGAATCACTGGAGGAAATGAAATGTTAAAGTGTCAACAGATGTTTGTCAGATTTTGACGCTAATTTGACGTTTCCTTTCGTGTTTCCAATTCGGCAAGTGCATGGCTTTTGCCTAAAATTAAAATACGAGATATTAATAAAAGTCTCCGAAAAACTCTACAATGAAGATCGCTTGCAATAAAATTCATCCACCGCTAGGTCAGGACCATTGTGCCATACATATTTCATTAAATTGCGTCATTTTTTGTAGATTTTTTCAAATTGGAATATTTCTCTTGCACAGGTGGTTTGCTAGCCGCGGAACTTTACAAGTCCTCGGGCCAGAAGGTCAGCATCAGCTGGGGCAATGAATCGTCTATAACACTGCCGAACTCCAAGAAACCAGTGCCATATGTGACCAGCAATGACTTGATTAGAATTCTTGAAAATACTTTCAATAAATCTTTGGAACCACTTCAGAAAGTCACTATGAACCATTGGCTATCATTTAGCCTCACTTTGGAGGATGATATACCTAAATCAATCCAGTATTTAGACCAAACTTTAGGCCCAATCACTTATTTAGTTGGGGAAACTTTATCTGTGTCTGATTTGGCAGTTTTTAGTGTGTTGCATGGTAAGTGTTCTAATAAGAAAGAATAGAATACATATTTTTTTTCTACAAGTAAGGAAATTCTACTCATATTTCAGAAAAAATACAAGAAATAGTATTATTGACACATAACTTTTAGAAGTAAAGAAAGAATGAAAATGTAAATACTAGTTAATGATCAATATTGACTAAACCATAAAGAATAACACAATGAGTTGTTTATAAATATTTATGTAATTATAAATAAAGTCATTTGCTATTAATAACAAATTATGAAATAAATTATTATTAGTCTTTACAACTATCAATTGCAATATTTATTACTATATCTTCACCATATTTTCACACAATCCACACAGGATACATAAAGTAAATTTATGAATATATTTTGCAGTATCTGCTAAATTTAAAGATGTCTCAAAGAAAAATCCTGTCAAGAACATTCAGAGATGGATGAAGTTGATTGAGTCACAACCGTGTGTGGTTGCGGCATTAAAAGCATTGCCTGCAGAAGTGCTAGACACTTTAAATAAGTCCTCATTAAGGTTTGTTTTCATATTTCTTTTGGTTAGAAAGGAAAGTAAATTACTCAGGAGTTATGTTACTTCATGTAAATTTATTGTTAGTAATATGCACTGCATTATATTTTTAAATTGCAGTTAGTTTCAGTTACACATTATCTTTGTTATACAGCGGGACTTACATGCTATAGAATTACATAAATTTCTCGACATTTCGAACAGGTTATACAGCTTGTTCTCATAGGCAAACGGTGGTAAAAGTCTAAAAACAGTTATTTTTATTTACTTGAGCAAATAAGTTATTATTATATTACTTGATGACTAATTCTATTTTATATATTTATTTATATTAAATTAATATTATAAATTAATATTAATATTTATATTAAACAAATTCTAAGATGATATTACTTGATTTTTAATCTCAAATTTGTTGGTTCATTATTGTTTTAGGCATATTTTTGTAATGTCATTGCAGAAAATCACCATCTGGGACTGAAGCGGGATCAGGTCGGCTACAGGAGGGCAAATTTATTGATTTACCCCATGCCGAGATGGGCAAGGTTGTGGTGCGCTTCCCTCCTGAAGCTTCTGGGTATGTATATACATATATTTTTTAAACTTACATAATGTTTTTTAATATCTGTAACAATATTTAAAAACAATTATTTTTAAATATATATATTTTTATTTTTTGATGTCTCCTTTCTTTTTCCCTTTAGGTATATATTTTGTAATCTTACTTGTAAGGTAGGTAAAGAATAAGATACAGTTTTTTTTTTATGTATGGCCCGCCAAAATGACTAACTCTACCTGAACTAAACTACTCTGCCTGATGGAAAGCATAAGCAGAATCCAAGAGTGGTGGCCACCATACTCATTGCGAATGCAGACAATGCAGCATGGCGACCCGGACCATGGCGGCCTAGTGATGCTTCTGCATCTTTTAGTCTAGTCAACAATAAGTAATATTATGTTCCAAATTTAAACCAAACCTATAAAAATTACCCAAATGCTAATATGGTTATATCTTTATATTAGCTGATCTGATCTTCATCATGTGTGGCTAAGAAACATAGGTAGAAAATCTTCTTTTTTCAAATTCAAAAAATCCCATCCTTACCAGTCCATCTCCTTAGGCACTATGAGGTCACAGACAGACATGGCGGTTTAACTTTTAACACGCAAAAGGAGGTGTCCTATTGCAGGGTTAAATATTTTTAAAATAGACTTATACCAGAATAAATATTATAAATAAATTACTAATTTTCAGATACCTCCATATTGGGCATGCTAAAGCAGCACTCCTTAATCAGTATTATCAGGTAGCTTTCCAAGGGAAACTGGTGATGAGGTTTGATGACACCAACCCTGCCAAGGAGAATGCTGAATTCGAAAAGGTACTAAGTATTTTTAGTTTCTTTAGTGGACACCATTAGTTATGGTCAAGAAATAGCATTGGTAGTTTTGCAATATCCGTCTTTAATTCTAAGTATTAGAAAACTGTTTAGACATAGAAGATAGGAACTGTTGAAACATAGTTTTACATAATTATTTATTATACCTGCATCGTATTTCGTCAACATCTGTTGAATTGAGTTTTTTTTTCTACAAGAGTATTTTTTAATTATGTACTCATCTATCTCGGTTATCTTGTATTATATATGAAATATGTGATTTCTAGGTAATTTTGGAGGATGTGGCTATGTTGGAGATCAAACCAGACATGTTCACTCACACATCACAATACTTCGATCTCATGATGGACATGTGTGAAACGCTTATAAAGGAGGGCAAAGCATTTGTAGATGACACCCCTGCTGAGCAGATGAAGAACGAGAGAGAACAGAAGATCGACAGCAAGAATAGGAGCAACTGTAAGTAAACATATGTCTTTCTCAAACTCTTCATTAAGAAATATCTAATAGTAAGTAAGGTAGGTTTCTGAGTTGCTCAAATACTGCATATACTATTTACTGCGGTTGCACTCGTTTTGATATAAATTTAAAAAAACAAGTAGTGTCGTTTTTTTTAACCATGTTCAAAAAAGGGGAAGGTTCTCAATTCGACTGTATATTTTTTATGTTTGTTACCTCATAACTTTCGACTGGGTGAACCGATTTTGATGATTCTTTTTTTATTTGAAAGCTGGTGGTCCCATTTAAATTTGGTCCAGATTGAAGTCGGTTTTTTAAGTAAAATTTGTAATTATTAGAATACCCTGTCCGTTTCTGTACTTCTGATACAGCATACACATATTATTTACAAGATATTCAGACGCTTATTAGGTAAATATTAAAAATAAGTGTAACAAGTAAAGTAACTTTTAATAGCCGTAGAAAAGAACCTTAAACTGTGGGAGGAGATGAAGAAAGCTTCAGATGTTGGAGTGCAGTGCTGCGTGAGAGCCAAGATCGACATGCAGTCGGCCAACGGCTGCATGCGCGACCCCACCATCTACCGCTGCAAGCCCGAGACACATCCCCGGACTGGCACACAGTACAAGTATGTGGACACTTTTCTATGATGTTGTTGCAAAGATACATCATTGCAACAAGAACGGGTAACATCGCGAGGCGAAGTTAGACTAAATTTAAAGTAGCATAAGTTACTCCTAATATCTGGAACAAACACACAAACAAACATTTTCAAAATTGATTCACATTTTGACTGCCTCGTTGATCTCGCAGTTGGCGTGTGCGACTGCTGATCATGAGGTCTTGGGTTCGATTCCCGGGTCGGACCAAATGTTTGTATGATCTACAAATATTTGTTTCGGAGGTTGGGTGTTTTCTATGTATAATATGTATGTATTTACAAAAAAAAAGTATATATATACATATATACTTTTTTATTATACATATTACTTTTATATCAGTTGTCTAGTATCCATAACACAAGCTCTGCTTAGCTTGGGACTAGATGGCGTTGTGTGTTATTAGATGTCCGAAATATTTATTTAGTGCAAAGCTGTTAATTTGAAATTACAAAAAGACATAACATAAAAAAACATAAAAAAAAAAAAAACAAAAAAAAAAAAAAATGTGTGTCTTTGTTTTATGGAGCTGCTACTTATGACGTTGCTAAGTGAAGGACAAATGTAATGCACGTTACATTTGTATTTTCAAGTAATTTTTGTTTTTTCACCGTTTAAACCTTCTCTGGACTACGACAAACATTTCAAAACCAAAATCAGCTAAATCGGCCCAGCCGTTCTCGAGTTTTAGCGAGACAAACGAACAGCAATTGATTTTTATGTATAAGAAGATTTATCTTCTTTATATTCTTTGTCTAGAGTATATCCAACGTATGACTTCGCTTGCCCGATCGTGGACTCCATCGAAGGCGTGACTCACGTGCTCCGTACCATGGAGTACCACGACCGAGATCCGCAGTTCTACTGGTTCATAGAAGCGCTTGGCATCAGGAAACCTTACATCTGGGAGTACAGCCGGTGAGTATATAATACTAAGACATGTTTAATAATCACTTTTTTAGGGTTCCGTGCCAAAGGCAAAAAACGGAACCCTTATAGATTCGTCATGTCTGTCTGTCTGTCCGTCCGTATGTCACAGCCACTTTTTTCCGAAACTATAAGACCTATAATGTTGAAACTTGGTAAGAAGATGTATTCTGTGAACCGCATTAAGATTTTCACACAAAAATAGAAAAAAACAATAAATTTTAGGGGTCCCCATACTTAGAACTGAAACTTTAATTTTTTTTTTCATCAAATCCATACGTGTGGGGTATCTATGGATAGGTCTTCAAAAATGATATTGAGGTTTCTAATATCATTTTTTTCTAAACTGAAAAGTTTGCGCGAGAGACACTTCCAAAGTGATAAAATGTGTTCCTCCCCCCCTGTAACTTCTAAAATAAGAGCATGATAAATCTAAAAAAAATATATGATGTACATTACCATGCAAACTTCCAACGAAAATTGGTTTGAACGAAATCTAGTAAGTAGTTTTTTTTAATACGTCATAAATCGTAAACTGCAATTTACCTTTCACTCAATCAACACAAATATAAAAATAAAATAAAAATTATATTATGTTACTTGCTGCCGCGGAACCCTTCATGGGCGAGTCCGACTCGCACTTGGCCGCTTTTTTTAAATAGGTGTATTCTTCAATAAATTAATTCCATAAAACAATCCTACGTAATTTTTTTACTAAATAAAATAAATAAATTAATATTTTGGACATCTAACACACAACGCCATCTAGTCCCAAGCTAAGCAGAGCTTGTGTTATGGGTACTAGACAACTGATATAAATACTTAAATACTTTTTTTTTGTAAATACATACATATTATACATAGAAAACACCCAAACTCCGAAACAAATATTTGCAGATCATACAAACATTTGGTCCGACCCGGGAATCGAACCCGAGACCTCAAAGCACAACAGTCGCATACGCTACCACTGCGCCACAGAGGCAGTCAAAAAAACTTAACTTTTTTCTTGTTTATTTCATTACATTGGGTGAATTTAATAAATAAAAGATGATGCAGAGATGTCTCTAATGATTATTTATTTGGATTTGGAAATGATAACATAATAAAGGAACATAAAAATAGATTAATCATGTAAATATTGTTTTTTTTTTTACAGATTGAGCATGACAAACACGGTGCTGTCTAAGAGAAAACTTACGTGGTTCGTGGAACAAGGTCTCGTTGATGGATGGTAAAACTATATTTATATCGTTTTGTCTGCATATAGACCGTTTATATATATAGAAATAATTTACTTTAGGTATAAGTCTACCCTAGGGTAAGTTCAATCGGTACTCGTATGTTTGTGTACATATGTAAAGTTTAAGAAGCTACCTATCAGCTGTTACAATAAAGAAGGTGCATTTTTAACTACCAGTGAGAAAGCCATTATTCTACATACATGGATCAGCTTGAACAGAATGATACCACAGACTCACAGAAAACCTGTGTTAGCAATTCTTTATTATTACTGGAGATCCAACCTCTCCACTTTTTTGGGACACCTAAACTAAAAGCCTGTAATTTTTTTTTTCTTTTTAAAAAGACAACTTCCGCACTAGGAATAAATCCTGTGTCGCGGGGGACTTTACAAACATACATGAAACGGACACAAATAACACCCAGACTCAGATCAACAATTTGTGGATCACACAAAGTGTTGTCCTACGTGGGATTTGAACCCACGACACTTGGCGAAGTAGGAAACGGCGTGGTGACTTTTAAACCACTAGGCCAAACGTGCAGTCAATAATGTCAGTTGTAATGAACAACAAGAGTACAAGAGTCATACTTTACAGGTTTCACATACCATTAAGTCCCATCTAGATTTACCTTTAGACTTAAATAGAAAGGATGTTTTATTTAGAACTAGTTTTTGCTCGCGGCTCCGCCCGCGTGTATGTCGGTTATCGCGGTAAATAGTAGCGTGTAGTAGTAAATGTGTTATTCTGATGTAAAGATTATTTTATATTACTGTAAAGTTTCATCCAAATCCATTCAGTAGTTTTTGCGTGAAAGAGTAACAAACATCCATCCATCTATACTTACAAACTTTCGCGTTTATAATATTAGTAGGATAATAAATTAAAGTTGAAATTGCCATTTCTCAGGGATGACCCACGCATGCCGACGGTACGAGGTGTACTCCGACGTGGTATGACCGTGGAAGGCCTGCGACAGTTCATACAGGCGCAGGGCTCCAGCCGATCCGTCGTCTTCATGGAGTGGGACAAGATTTGGGCCATCAATAAGAAGGTAAGATGCTTGCATATTATATTTTTAAAGTGAAAACTACTTTAGGCGCGTTGAGCACTTTTTGGATGAACAAAAATCGTGGAACTCGCGTCTTCGTCACCGAACACTTTCCATGAGCTATATTTTTTACTTATTTTTAAAGATTCACTATTTTGTATTTTTTCAGGTCATCGATCCCATAGCGCCTCGGTACACAGCACTAGAGTCAAACCCAGTACCTGTCAATTTGAAGGGTGTCTCAGAGAGTACTTTAACCGTTGCACTGCACCCGAAAAATGCGGATGTAGGCAACAAGCAAGTGTGGGTCGCACCGAGACTGCTCATAGACCAGGTCGATGCCAAGACTTTGAAGGAAGGAGAAAATGCTACCTTCATCAATTATGGAAACATCCTGATTAACAAGATTCATAAGTGAGTGTCTTTTATATTTCCGCCGGCCTAGTGTGAGTTTATGTCACACTAGCTGACCCACGCAACGTCGTTTACGTCTCCTATTGCCCGTAGCGTAATAATTTCCCCCCGTTTTTGAAACATTTTTCATTGGTGCTCCGCTCCTATTGATCTTAGCGTGATGTTATATAGCCTTCCTCGATAAATGTACTATCCATCACTGAAAGATTTTTTCAAATTGGACCAGCGGTTCCTGAGATTAGCGCGTTCAAACAAACAAACTCTTCAGCTTTATAATATTAGTATAGATACTAGCCGACCCACGCAACCTCGTTTGCGTCTCCTATTGCCCGTAGCGTGATAATTTTCCCCCTTTTTTGAAACATTTTTTATTGGTGCTCCGCTCCTATTGGTCGTAGCGTGATGATATATAGCCTATAGCCTTCCTCAATAAATGTAATAATTTTTCAAATAGGTCCAACGGTTCCTGAGATTAGCGCGTTCAAACAAACAAACAAACAAACTCTTCAGCTTTATATAATAGTATAGATTAGTATAGATTAAATCGTTACGGTGACCGCAACATTGCAATTGGTGAAGTGTTGAGTGCAGGTCAATCTCAACGTCATAATAACTTATACTAAGCCCTCAGATATCAATACTATCGTGACAAAAGCACACAATGTATTTGTGTGAGTTATATTTGTAAAACTAATTGTAACATTATTTCTGAAATGTACTGGATATGAAGGATACACTGACATAATGCCAAACATGGACTTCTCATGCAAATGTGCCGCTTACTATGCAAAGTGATCTCCAATGCTTCCAATCGGAACCCGTACTTCCTGAGAGTAGTACTTATATTCAACCAAACATACAAATGCTTCAGCTTTATAATATTAGTGTTACGCCATAGAGAGATCAGTCTCGCGTGATCGAGAATATTCGAGAGCCGAGGACGGCGCCATCTAGTGTCGGCTAGAGCGCAACTGTGGAGATTATGACTGGTGGTTCCGATGTTCTCGACGCTAGATTACTTGTTCTGCGCGTTTCTATTTGTTCTAGAATGTTTTGTCGAATGCTCGGGATCTTTGTAGATGTTTCCATAGCCCTGTAAAAGCGGAGCGTGTTGGCCGTGAAGGCAGTATTGTTTCACGATACAGCGGATTAACATCGAAACGATCTTCTAGTGCGACTAACGAGTGATTTAGTAAATGATTGTTGTAAAGTGTCGTTAATAAATATTGTATTATTTTTTTTGGTAATCAACCGACTACTTTCATTTGTTTAATACCCAGCTCGTAATATTAGTATAGATGATGCTGTCTTCTAAAGTATACCTACTGTAAGGTGAAAAATATCACTAAAGGTAGCGCCAACCTGACCTTAATAACTATTTATGTGATCTAATTAAACATTTGTTGGTTTTAGAGCTGCAGATGGTTCTGTGACGAGCATCGACGCTACTCCGAACCTAGACAACAAGGACTACAAGAAGACGCTCAAACTAACCTGGTTGGCTGATACGGAGAAGTCACCTCAGGTCGAAGTCTACTGCGTATACTTTGATCACATCATATCGAAGGCTGTCCTAGGCAAAGACGAGGACTTCAAGCAGTACATTGGACACCAGACAAGGGTATGTGTTTGCTATTAGCAGATAGGTAGTATAAGTTGTAATTGCAAGCTCAACTATTCTTTTTTTTTTTTCTTTTTTTTTTTATGTATGGCTCGCCAAAATGTTGTTTACAGATCATATCGATTAATTACTTTCTGCTTCTCTTAAAAGTTATATTTCATCGATGCTCGAGTCCTATTGCAAAATTTAATAATATAATAAAGCCTCCCTCAAAAAATGGGCTATCAAACACTAAAATAATAGGGTATTTTATTGTATACGAAATATATTATTGAGATTCAACCGTGGGAGAGCCACGCTTCGACATGAATGGGCCGGCTCGACCGGAGTGATACCACGGCCTCACAGAAAACCGGTGTGAAACAGCGCTTGCGCTGTGTTTCACCGAGTGAGTGAGGATACCGGAGGCCCAACCCCCCCCCCCCTCCCCATGATGGCGCAGTTGAAAGACAGATTGATACCCCAGGAGGGTACCAACTGCGCTAGCGTTGGAGAATCCCTCTCTGGGCGTCCGCGCTCAGGACACAACGCGCCTGAACGTGGATGCCGAGGCTGCCCCTCGTATTCTGGGGAGGGCAAAATTGCGCTAGATCACGCTCGAGGTAAGAGCAGTAACATCACGGCACCCCCTACCACGCTGGTCGTGGACTTCTGCAACGTCAGGGGATTACATAGTAATCTTGATGCTGTCCATCACCACCTCGAGACAGCAAAGCCAGCATTGCTCTTTTTGACCGAGACGCAGATATCGTCTCCTGCGGACACATCCTACCTCAGCTACCCGAGGTACGGACTAGAACATTCCTTTATGTCTAAAGCCGGAGTGTGCGTGTACGTCAGAGACGATATTAGCTCTCGCCGCCTCAGCAACCTTGAAGGTAGGGACCTCTCCATCTTATGGCTCCGTGTAGACAGCGACGACCATCCCCGCGTCTATGCGTGCCTCTATAGGTCCCATAGCGGTGATGCCGAAACTGACCGACTCATTGAGCACATCCAGATGGCTACAGACCTTGTGCAGCAGCAGATCCCTTCCGCAGAGATCATCGTACTTGGCGATTTTAACGCTCACCACGCCGGCTGGCTCAGCTCCAGTAAAACGGATCATGCGGGGAGATCTGTTCACGACTTCGCCCTGGCTTATGGCCTGACACAATTGGTTACCACGCCCACGCGAGTCCCAGATGTGGAAGGTCAGAATTCCTCTTTGTTGGACCTTCTGCTGACTTCTCATCCGGACGGATACCACGTATCCGTAAACGCCCCACTTGGCTCCTCAGACCATTGCCTTGTCCGGAGTACAGTGACACTCACATGCTCACCGCGATCGCGAGTTGCACGCAGTCGCCGTGTGTGGCACTACAAGTCAGCAGATTGGGATGGGATGCGGTCCTTCTTTGCGTCCTACCCTTGGAGACAGTTGTGCTTCTCGCCGGATAATCCCAACACCGCTGCTGATTCTATTGCTGATGTTGTGCTACAGGGTATGGAGATTTTCATTCCATCCTCTGTGGTTCCCATTGGTGGCAAGTGTCGGCCCTGGTTTGGTTCATCTTCCAAAATAGCTTCTCGCAGGAAGCAGGAAGCTTACCAAGCCTGGGCTGACGCAGCGGCGGTACGGGATCAAAACACCAGCGCTCTAAAAAAGGAGTACAACTTTGCCTCCAGGTCCTTCAAAAGAGACATAGCTAGGGCGAAGTCGGCGCACATTGCTGGGATTGGCGAGAGGCTTGAGCGTCTTCCTTTGGGGACTCGAGCATTCTGGTCTCTTGCCAAGGCTATCGAGGGGAATTTCTGTAAGCCATCCCTTCCACCTTTGCACTTGGGAAATAATCCGTTGGCCTATGACGCAAAGGAGAAAGCCGATCTCCTGGCAAAACACTTTGCGTCCAACTCGACCTTGGATGACGGGGAACAGGAGCCGCCTACCATACCGCGGTGCGAGAGCCATATGCTGGATATCCAGTTTCACCAACGCTCAGTGCGTATAGCACTTTTATCCCTGGATATCCATAAGTCGAGTGGCCCGGATGGAATCCCCCCTATAGTGTTGAAGATGTGCGCTCCAGAGTTGGCACCGGTCTTAACGCGTCTTTTTCGGCTCTCCTACTCTTCTGGCGTAGTCCCGACAACATGGAAGGCAGCATTAGTCCACCCGATCCCAAAAAAAGGCGATCGCTCTAATCCGTCCAACTACAGGCCGATAGCCATTACTTCCCTCTTCTCGAAAATAATGGAGTCCATCATCAACTATCAACTCCTACGGTATCTAGAAGATCATCATCTGCTTAGCGACCAGCAGTACGGCTTCCGTAAGGGTCGATCGGCTGGTGATCTTCTGGTATACCTGACACATCGCTGGGCACAGGCGATTGAGACTAAGGGGGAAGCCTTGGCAGTTAGTTTGGACATCGCGAAGGCCTTCGATCGGGTCTGGCACAAAGCGCTTCTTTCGAAGCTCCCTTCCTATGGGCTTCCCGAGAAATTATGCGATTGGGTCACTAGCTTTCTAGCAGATAGAAGCATTAAGGTCGTAGTCGACGGTGAATGCTCTGATTCCATATCTGTGAATGCTGGTGTCCCGCAAGGCTGTGTGCTATCGCCTACTTTGTTCCTCCTCCATATCAATGACATGCTGCAAAATTGCGGCATTCATTGTTATGCGGATGACAGCACCGGCGATGCTTTTTACACCGGCCGCGCCAATATTTCTCGGGAAAACGTCATTGAGAGTCGAAACAAACTTGTGTCTGAAGTCGAGACTTCTTTGGAGAAGGTCTCAGATTGGGGTAGACTTAACTTAGTCCAATTTAACCCCACAAAGACACAAATTTGCGCGTTCACCACTAAAAAACTTCCGTGGGTCGTATGTCCTCGTTTCGAAGGCACTCCACTATCTGCCTCAGCCAAAATTGGAATTCTTGGTGTCGACATGTCGAGCGAAGTCCAGTTTCGTGGCCACCTGGAGGGTAAGGCCAAATTGGCCTCGAAAAAGCTTGGTGTGCTCAACAGATCGAGACAGTATTTCACTCCGGCCCACCGCCTTATACTTTATAAGGCCCAGGTTCGGCCTCACATGGAATACTGTCCCCATCTTTGGGCGGGGGCACCCCAATACCAGCTCCTCCCTTTGGACCGCATTCAACGGAGAGCGACCCGAGTCGTCGATTGCCAAGAACTTTTAATTCGGCTAGACTCTTTGGCGCTGCGTAGAGATGTAGCTTCGCTGTGCATCTTCTACCGCATTTATCATGGGGAGTGCTCCGAGGAATTGTTCGGACTGATTCCTGCCGCCTCTTTCCGCCATCGTCCTACGCGACAGAAGTTTCATCCCCATCATTTAGATGGTTGGCAGTCCTCAACTGTGCGCTTTTCCAGGAACTTTCTGCCTCGCACAACAAAACTGTGGAATGAACTGTCGCCTGCGGTATTCCCGGACCAATACGACCTTCAAACCTTCAAGAAAAGAGCGTACTCCTTCTTAAAAGGCCGGCAACGCACTTGTGATGCCTCTGGTGTTGCGGGTGTCCATGGGCGGCGGTAATCGCTTACCATCAGGCGATACGTCTGCTCGTTTGCCCCCTATATCATAAAAAAAAAAAGAAAAAAGAAAAAAGATACCTTAGGCAAAAAGCAGTGGGAAAATGTTAGTTTTAGTTCATAAAATAATAAAATATTTTTTATAATTTATTTCAAAGTTTTCAGTATTTTTTATCTGTTCTATAACACCATGAAATAGTAGCTGCCATGTTATTACGTTAAACTAACTAAAGTGTTAACTGTCAACTGATCAGCGTATGCTTTATATTGTCAGCATTTGTTCTTGTTTACAAAGCGAACTGACGTCAATACCACAGAGCAATATGGCGTCCACTGCGTCCAGCGTTTTTGACAAATTACGCGCGAAATTTGAAAATGTAAAATTTAAATGCATTTTAATGGCACTTATCGATTGAATAAAAATTTTGTGTTATTTTCAGTGGTTTAATAGCACTATAGAATCTAATTAAGACACTTTTCAAAAATGGGTGTAATACCCTATTCTCCAATTCGAATCATTAGTTCCTGAGATGAGCACCTTCAATCACACAAACACTTTTCTCTAGCTCTGTTATATTGGTATAGGTAGATAGTTAGACAGCTTTATGTCCTCTACGTAAACTATAACAATTCCAAATTCCATACTAATATTATAAATACGAAAGCTGTCTGTGACGCTTTTACGGCTAAACCGCTGAAGCGATTTGGATGAATTTCGATATAGAGATTTTACTTAGGAGAAGAACAGGCTAAAGCTAGTTAAAAAAATGCATGGAGTACCTCCGCGCGGAAGAAGCGAACCTTCGTAATGTGCAACGGTGCTTTCATATCCCGTCCATGGTAAACGTTTAACGCAACCTTGTTGAAAGTCGCATTAGAAGTTTCACTTCAATAAACATTTTTTTTTGTTTTTTTATGTATGGCCCGCCAAAATGACTCTACTCTGCCTGATGGAAAGCATAAGCAGAATCCAAGAGTATTGGTCGCCATACTCACTGCGAATGCAGACAATGCAGCATGGCGACCCACACCATGGCGGCCTAGTGATGCTGCTGCATCTTTTAGTCTAGTCAACAAGTATGGAACTTGTTGACTACACTATTTGGGCCTCCGGTCTCGCACTCACCAACGAAACACGACAGCACCAACGTGGTAATTTTACGTTGATTTTCTGTGCGAGGGTAGTACCGCCCCGGTCGAGGCGGCCCATTCGTGCTGAAATCAGCGTGGTTCTACTACCTCTAGAACATTACAATAAACATACTAATCTGAAATCGTATGAATTTTTAATCTCCTTAAATTTTTTAATATTTTGTCGGTTGACAGTGGGAAGTCCCGATGATCGGTGAACCGGAGCTGCTGAAGGTGAAAGTGGGCGACATCATCCAGCTGCAACGTCGCGGCTTCTTCCGCGCGGACGTGGCCCCCGCGCCCCCCTCCCCGCACACGTCCCGCGCCACCCCCCTCGTGCTGTTCCACGTGCCTGATGGACACACTAAAGAGATGCCGGGACAAGTAAGTCATTTTTATCTTTTACTAGCTGACCCGGCGAACCAGGTACCGCCATTTTTTTTTGTGAATATATTTCCAAAAAACTTGGTTTAATATTTATACTTATGTGCTTCAGCTTCTCACGGGTAGTGTACAGCCGCGGACTAAGATAATATAGCACTTACGGTTTTCTTTTAATTTTCTACTTTACAAACCTTGTCCTGACAATAATAAACACATAAAAATAATTTATACTCTCGATTGTATGCACTTGATGGAACTTGTTGCAATACATTTTAGAATGAAACTTACCTGTACTTATTCCACTATTTTAATTAAAGTTACACCTGACCGGTTTCGCCTTATGGCATCCTCAAAAGTTAATGGTTATATAAAAGGCAACCTCTCTTAAACTTCTACATACCGTATTTGAGTCTAAATGAGGATATCGGATCCTACCACGAATGCCAATATTATCGGACGTAGGCGTGCCCGGGTACGTACGTACGTACGTACCGGAGAGGTACGAGGTTCGATAAATGAAGCTGTTTGTCCTATTTTGACATTATTTAATACTATTTGTTGCCCGCGGCTTCGCCCGCGTTCGTGTCGGTTATCGTGGCAAATAGTAGCCTATGTGTGATATAAGTAAAATAAAACTTTACCAGTTCCTGATAAAGTTTTAGATAGTTATATGCCATATAAAAGTATTTAACAGATAAAAGTATATTTTCCTGACATATAATAGGTCTTTACCTATGAAATTGCCGTTTTGTATGCAATAAGTGAAAGTACTCATTTTTTCAAACTTTTTTATTTCTGTTATTCGAAGTAATCACCCATGCAATCGACGCATGAAGACTGTCTGTTGCGCAGTATGGGGTCGCGTGTTGTCGTGAAACAGCTGCAAGAGCTGGGGTTGGAAGCTCTCCCTCATCCGCCATACTCACCAGACCTTGCACCTACCGACTATTACTTTTTCCAAAATTTAAACAAATTTTTAGTGGGTAAAAAATTCAATTCCCGAGAGGCAGTACAAAATGCCTTTGAAGAGTTTGTTGCCTCCCGTCCAGCTGATTTTTACAAGAAGGGCCATCAATACACTGCCAATGCGTTGACAAAGATGCGTTGATTGTATGGGTGATTACTTCGAATAACAGAAAAGTTTGAAAAAATAAGTACTTTCACTTATTGCATACAAAACGGAAATTTCATAGGTAAAGACCTATTATAATGATAGGATATGTATCCAAGACTTGTGAAACTTGTGTAGTTATTTTACAAATAAGTTGACATTAATCTATCTGGGACTTAGTTTGCAAAAAATACTTCAATACCTACGTATTTAACAGACACTAAGAATATAAATGCTAGGCTTAGTATTATTAACTTCATAAAATGTTTCTAACCATAGTCATGGTTCGTTCGAAACCCGACCTTGATTATACTAGTCTGTATAAATAAATCGTCGGATACTGTCTTCGAAGCAGGGATTTTAAAAAAACACAATAAAGTAACAAAAAAATAATTGTTTAAACATAAACTTAAAAAAAAAAACAATTTTCTTTTAACTTAATTAACCTATTTATGAGACAATTAACAAATAAATCAACAGTTAACACCTTAAATTTTACATTAACGATGTCCTACTAACAAACATTAATTTATTGTTCCACAACTTATAGCCTTATCCATAAACGTTATATAACTTTATCTACGCCCATGCTATAAATCCTCTATAAAAATTTCTGAAACAGAACGAGTGTTATAATGTTGTACTAAATTTCATTATGGAACTCCTTTTTCAAAAAAAGAACATTGTCACGCATGCACATTTCACTACCACAGCGCATTTAAAAAAAAAGAACTAATTCGAATTCACGTCCGATCCCGCCATTGTTGTTCGCCACTTAGCTAGCTGTTTCAGAACGTTTATAGAGAATTTATATCATGGGTGTAGATAAAATATTGCATGCAACTGTACATAATTAGGTATTGAAACACTCATGTGATACTATTATCACACTCAGCTTCGCCTCGTGTGATAAACCCACATTCGTGTTTTAATACCCCTTATTATACAACAGTTGCATAAATAACTATTAGGCAACGGTTCTGTGTATTTTCAACTTTAAACCCACAGGCGTAAAGTTGAAAATAACACGGAAGCATTTACGAATGAGGCTGTTAAAAAAAAAAAAAAAAAGTAAGAAAAACTTAATTTTTATATAAAAAGAACTCCTTATATAAAACTTCAGTGATTTGTAGTCTGTATCTCGGATGAGTTATTAACATTTGTTTTAAAAGTTTGTGTAGCATCACATATTTATTCGGGGTCTCAGTAATAAGCCGCTGTGTTCTTGTGGGGTGGAAGCCCGTAGCATTACTAAAAGTACGGAGTTTATGACTTTTAACTGGAAACTCCGTAATACATACGTATTCCTGTAAATAAGTAACATTTGTAACGTAAGTTTTATCTTATGATGTAAACTAATACATCATCCATAAATAAATTATTTTATCATAACTGTTTTTGTCATTGCCGATTAAATTTGTGTAAAAGTTAATACAATAGTAGACGACGGGCCCATGTCGAAAATGGGGTATGTGAACCACCAGGAGACCTTTTTTAAAAGATACAGGGGCATAAAAAATAACATTCAGCGCTATGCTGTCACTTGTAAGCTGTCCAACTGAGTACTGGTGAAAGGGACGGGATAGCAACCCTCGATTTCTCTCCCAAATGACCAAATTGACCGAGCGAATCGCCGAGAAATCAAAAAAGAAATCAACTTTGTGGCGCACCATTTTGTACGACATCGGTTCCATACAATTTCAATACCTCTTTTAATACATTAGTACCTGGATGACCGTCGTTCGGTATTTTTTTTATAAATGGGTTTTTTGGCAACATTGGGACTATCCAAACGCCACCTTTTTGTTATTTTTCTTCCAATAAAAAAATAAGTTAAGTGGCGCCCTCTCTTGGTACGCCCTGATACTGTTTATTCTGCACCTTATTCCAGTATAGTTTAATGTAGTTCGCTCGAGTTGCGATAGATGGCGCTGGATGTACATTGATTTTATATATTTGATTGTTAAAAACACGAATAAAACAACATTTTCTAAAAATGAATCCTAGCTAGATCGATTTATCGCCCCCGAAACCCCCTGCATACAAAATATTGATCAAAATCGGAGCCGTTTCCGAGATTCAGATTATATAAATATATATATATATACAAGAATTGCTCATTTAAAGGTATATGATTAAAGTTATTAGATTCTGCAACTCCGTGCAAAAATCATGTGACAAGGGAATAAAATCGAGGGTTGTTACCACCTCCCCTTCACCTGTACTCAGTTGGACAGCTTACTAGTGAAGGCATAGTGCTGAATGTTATTGTTTAATGCCCCTATATCTTTCTAAAACGGTCTCCTAGTGGTTCAGATGACCCATCAATTTTCTACACGGGTCCATAGTCTATAGTATATATATTTAACAATACATATTACGCCTAAAGCTTCGACTTGTTTAACATTGTGCATTTTAAATGTAAAAAAAATATCTACTATTTTCTGAACCGATGTGTTAATCGATCAAAAGAAAAAGCAAATACTGAGAAAATAACAATTGATTTAAACAAATACCGAAAAGAAAGACAATTGGTAATTCATAAATTTGAATTGTTGTGTGGTTTATCTGGTTGCACCTAGATCAAAACGGTAGGGAGTAGCCATACGCAAGCGTTCCCCTTCCGTTTATGATACAGAATTAGTTAATGTGTATGAGAAATTTGTGAATGTGTTAATTGTCTTGTGTGACTTTGTAGTGACTGTTTTTAGGTACTACAAAAACAGGCACTGCAAACTCACAAGTAGGGAATGTGCATTTTTCTTTTTATTTCTTAATCTGATCATTTACGTCTCTATATAGAAAAATAAATAAGTAGGCTTGAAAATAGTCAAACTGATTTTCAAAGTGAAATTTAAAACACTAACTTAATTTGAGCTATTCAAACGCCGCCATTTTGCGCGCGCTTTTGGACACGGCCAATGACGTCATTGTCATTTCGTGTTTGTTTATTATTCAGTGTTTTAGTTACTTTATACTTATTCACAGTTTTAATTGCTATAAAAATCATGGCAGAAGTTATTTTTTCTCACAAATACTACTGACACAGTAGGAATTTCGACGAAGTGACCATCGACGTCACATCGTTTGAATTCCCCACTCTTAATTTTCACTTTTATTCAGTATTTTCTGGGTTTAAATAATCACTAAATAAAAAAATACCTTCTAAGTATATTGTAAAGACAATAAAGAATCTAGAAAAAAATATTTGGGGCAAATTAAATTTTTATGCATATTCCCTATTGTTTAGGTGATGGTTTTTGTATGCGACTCTAAAATGTGCATGAGTGAAGATTTCGACTGTTTTATATCGGGCAAAGACGCTATCAATCAATATATCATAAATTATTAAACTGTACATTTTACCTTTCGTCCGACTTGGTACATAAAGTCGGTATTTAAAAAGTGCTTATGCACATGAATGCCATTCTCCAGCATCTCTTTACTTATATGACCTAACGTGCATATTTGATGGTACAATATTTGATTGTTGAAACGTCCTGGGAATAGCGTGGTACCCGAGGCCATTTCGTACATAACTAAGGCGGTGGCCCATACGTCTATTTTGAAGTCGGTGTAAAAGCCCAGTATAATTTCAGGAGCGCGATAATTCGAAGTACCGCTACTTGGTGTTATATTTATATTGTAATCGTAACCAGCTCGATCAAAGCCACTCAATCTAAGTCTGTTGCCTTCACTGTTCAGAAGGATGTGACCTGGTTTTATATCTGAAATTCATCAACACACACCATTTATTGTATATACATTTATTTCATATCTTTACAGTACAACTCAAATCGGTTAGTAATTTAAATTTGCAATAAAAGCTATAAAAAGAATATGAATTGAATTTTTGATTGAATAACAAGTAAAATAATTAAAGCGTAAAAATATGAAAGTTCTAACTTTGAATTTGTTGGGCCTTTTATTGGCAGACGCTTGGAAAGTTATAAACACTTATGAATCACCAGTCATACAATTATATTTATTTATTTATACATCATGCACATTTGGTACATTTAATGCATAAGGCATTGTCTGCCAGTCAACCAATGGGTGATGCAGAGAAGGCAGGAGGTAGGTGCATTTTGGTTGTAATATGTGTTATATCGCTTATAAAGCGACTAAACCCAATATTGTATGTAGTGCAAGACATATTCTTAGTGCAGGAGATACCTTAAATTTTTTTTTACATTGAAACAAATAAAACATACCTGAATGTATGATATTGTTCCTCTTTAACGTTATAACAGCTGATACCAATTGTCGGGATAGATTCTGCACCATGTCAATATGCAAACATGTCTTATTGGTCAATTCTTCATTTAAATTTCTTGGATAGTATTCACTTAGCCAACACAATTCATAACCAATGTAAAAATGATCTATGATTTCAAGAATATAATACACATTTTTATTTTCGGCCTTCTGTAAACCACTGAATAGGTTCTTTTTGTACATACCGATACTTAGAAATCTTGTCCTGAAAAAAAATTGTGTTCAGCATTGGTTATTTATAACATTTTGAGGGGGTTTTTGTGTGAAAACATACACTAAGTACGGTTCAATGTTCATTAATGATTGATCCCATCCATGTCTGTCCATATCCAAGAATCATCCATGAATGTTTACACATGTTATATTTTTTTTTTTTTTTTTATGTATGGCTCGCCAAAATGACTCTACTCTGCCTGATGGAAAGCATTAGCAGAATCCAAGAGTGTCGGTCACCATACTCACTGCGAATGCAGACAATGCAGTATGGCGACCCACACCATGGCGGCCTAGTGATGCTTCTGCATCTTTTAGTCTAGTCAACAAGTATGGAACTTGTTGACTAGACTATTTGGGCCTCCGGTCTCGCACTCACCAACGAAACACGACAGCACGATCGCTGTCATTTTACGTTGATTTTCTGTGAGAGGGTAGTACCGCCCCGGTCGAGCCGGCCCATTCATGCTGAAATCAGCGTGGCTCTACTACCTATTTTGGGTCTTGTTAGAAAGTGTGTTGCATTTTCTAAGATATTTAAATTAGTTATACAGTAGGTTTATTGATTAATTTAGTGTATGCTTATCTGATTAATAATTATTGAAAAACCTCACTACATTCGCATTAACCTTACTACTTACGCCAAGATAGGTTAATAGTAGGTACCTTAGGGCTTTAAAAACTTGTATTAAAAACTTACTTTAAGGCTTTGACTGCGTAAAGCCTCCCATTAGAGTCTTGACATTTGTAAATATTTGAGAAATATCCGTCATGAATAAAATCTAAAACAGTGAACTTTTTATTTAGTTTTTTAAACATATGCTTCTCCATTGTATTTATGTATTTTTTATTTAGATTTCCACTTCTGTGTTCTGTATTCATCAAAGGTGCTTCATCAGATTCTACGATTTCTAAATTTGTCTTATAGGTCGCGGTTGAATTCTTAATATCAATGACTGCTTTCAATTCGCTTTCTTCAGGTATGGATTGATTTTTAATAGGGGAACCAATTAGAGTTTTGGGATTATCTGGCTGATTTTTCATTTTTGATGTTAAAGTCTCAGCCTGTTTTGTTCTATTTTTTGATAGTTCAGTATTTACTTTACATTTTGACTGGTTTACTGCTACTGCATCTTTTTTAGAATTACTATTATAATCACTAGAAGCACAGTTTGTGTTTTCAGGTTTAATTATTGTTGCGTTTCCTACAGTGAGATTATCACTAACAGGGATTACGTCATTGTCTTTCGAATTAATATTTATTTGTTCAGGAGTTATCGATACATTTTCAGACATGATTATTTTAGTGCTTCTTATAGACACATCGTGTGGTTCTTTCTTTACACATGTTGAGGGATGTATAGCCTCATTACGAGCTTCCTTTTTTATACTGTTTGAAGGAACAGTATTCTTGTCATATGTTTCTTTTTTTATATTTAACAAGGGATTTACACTAGCATCATGTGATCCCTTCTCTGTATTAGGATGATCTGCATCATTTGATATTAAATCCGAAGCAACAACATTTTCTAATGCTTCTTCACATTCATATTCCATATTTATTACTTCATTTTCTTTCTTCAGATTATTTGTTTCTTCTTCTTTGATTGACAGATTGTTTGAGGTTTCTTGACCAGCATTGTTATTGACTTTTGCATCCGAAAACTTAACATCTAGTTGTTCTGTTTTAATGTCTGCATCTGCAATATTTATCACAACTATCTCGTCCCTTGAGTTATTGTTGATATGAATGATAGGTTCTTCAGAATTAATATTGTTTGGTTCGTTTAAAAGTATATCTGATTTATTGCCATGTGTCGTATCATAACAATCATTGGTAGCACCCAATGATTGTTCAACATTTTCTTTTTGATCCTTAGATACTAAAACCGAATCATCATCAATCAAAATGATGTCGTTTTCGACATCATCTGTTATATCAATTACTTCATACACATCATCATTATGTTCCGTAAGTAAATTTGTTTCATTATTCGTTGTAGTTGCTTGAGGATTAGTTACCTGATGAATAAACCTGAAAATAGCGTTTATTAGTAGTTTTCAATAGATATATGTTTTGTCATGGCTAATGGTTAAGTTACTTTTCTTAAGAATTATATCTTACCCAATTTTTGATTGTTCGTTACGAATTTGTAAAACAGGATCATGTTTTTCTATTAAATAGCTGTCTTTTTTTGAACATTCTTCACTTGAGTTTGAACTGTTTTTACAAACAAGTTCATCATTTAAATCTATTTCGGTGCTAATATTATTTTCACGGATTGGACTTCTAATTTTTTGACCTGCATTTAAACTATCCACGATTCCATCAATATCGATGTCGTCTAGAAAACTTAAGTCTTGATGTGGCGATGTGTTTCCACTTCCGATTTCAGGTTCAATTTCATTTGCAACTTCATCGGAATCATCATTGGAGCTTGAACATTTAATATTTATTACGAGCTTTATTTTCTTGGATTTTTTAACTTTAGGCTTGCTTACAGCTTGTAAGCTATTAGATTTCTTAGCTTGAAGTTCTTGTTTCAGTGTCACAAGTAAATTTTCCCGTTTAGATGATGATTTTATTCGAGTAATATCTTTATCACAGTGGTTTATGATTCTCTTACGGGTTAGCTTTGATCTAAGATCGCCATTATCGGGATTAGAAAAGTCGATAGCGCTTGTTTCCTTAATTATTTCCACAGTTCTTGGGATCATATTTTTTATCTTCCTAGAGCTTGAATTCCTTTCAGTAGACGATTCACTTTTTCTATTTTTTTTCGTTTCTTCGTGTTCAAAGTCACTTTTCCTTTTCAGTCCCGACGTTTCACTTTGATTCGTTTTCTTATTTGTTTCTTTCTTCAACTTCATTTTTTCAGAAGGTTCTTTCTTTTGTAATTTCTGTTTAGAACTTACATCTTTTCTGTCTCTTGATTTTTCTGTTTTATTTAAAGAGGTAATTTTTTTATTTGTTTCAATTGTTTTAGCATGCTTAGCAGGTTTCTCTAATAGCTTTTCCTTTTTCTTTTTGCTAGCTAAACAGCTCATTAATTTAATTTTCATTTCGTCTTTTTTATTAAGCTTTTCTATACTTGTTATATCATTATAGGTTCCCTTACATTTTTTATGTTCATCAATTGTAGCTTCTTTATGACTTTTTTTTTTATCGCTGTGACTGTCTAGCTTTTCAGATTTTTGTTTCCTTTTCGCACGTTCAATAACTGATTTCAGTTTCAAGCTTTCCTTTTTTTCGTTTCTTTCCATAATTGGCTTCACATAACTTAATGCTTTTTTTTCTGTTATATCTTTCAAACATTTACTAGTTTTCTTTTCTCTTAATTTTGGTTCTCTTAAGCAAGATTTATTAAGGTGTTTCATATGACATTTCTCTAAAAAGCGTTGGTAGTCTAAATACCTCTTTAAAGCTCCTGAAGTTTTAACATTTATCTGCTCCCGTGATAATCTCTCAGATCTAAGCCCATCGTTGTTTGATTTTATATTTTCATATTCACGTTTTTGCTCTTTCAAAGTCTTTGCTAACTTACCCTTTGAACTTGGTTCGAAATGCTTTTTACCAAGTTCATCACGACTAGAGTTTAACTTGGTCTCCAAGATTTTTCGTTGTTTCGAACAGGTTTTACTTACGTTTTTACCATCACAATTTTCTTGCTCCGTAAATATTTCACTGCTAGAGTCGCAGAGGCTGTCCTTTGTTTTGGTTTCGTTTAGTGAATCGCTATGTTTCAATTGATTTTCAGCCCTGAATGATGTGATAGATCTCATGTAATTATTAGAAGATGTACTACAATCAATTTTATTCTGTAGTCGATGTGTCGAAACAGATTGCTCTATTTTAGCGGAGTTGTTGGAATCTTGCACATGTTTCTTATTTGCTTCAATATTAATGGGTTCCGAAACTTTGGTATCTATTTCGTGTTTTTGTAAGCTATCCACTGATTTTAAAGTGCTATCATTATTATTTGTATTTATTATTTCTATCAAGTTACTTTGGCAGGCATATTTTGACTTTGAACTTTGAATTTCATGTTTTGATCTATGTACTGCAGGAGGAACCGTTTGTACATTATGTAGCTGTAACAAATAATTTATTTGTGTAAATAAAATTAATTTTACTGCTCTAGTTACGTTGTGATATTTGTAAAAACCATTGAGACCATAAATTATGAAACACATATTAACACATCTTACAGCTTTAGTTATACTCTAAGGCTTTAGTTAAATCAAATTACATAAACTATTGTCTCAGTAGTCATAAGTAAAACAGTGAATTGTGTTTCTATTACTGATTGTCTACTGCTTAAATAAAACGCAAAACAGCGTTTCAACGAAGTTGATTAGGGATCCGCAGTAGGACTAAGATTCTTAAAAAAGCATCATGCCCGTCTATCCGTCTGCGTCATAGCTTAAGAATAATTTAGATTTTTTTTTATTGGCATTTAGATATACGAGTGGTCGCTTTCTGCACTATTCATTTCCATATAAAGATTAACTGTGCCAAGTTTCATACTCATCCATTCGCATAGTTTTTCTAAGGGTACAAAATTTTTGCTTCACGCATTAAAGTGCACATCCCAAAAGTGTTTTTTTTTTGTGGTGTTTATGGTATCCTCTGATACACATGAATCTACACTTCGAAACACTATATTTATTACTTTTATTAGTCATGTATGACGAAATGAATAGTCAAATGAAACAAAAAATACGATGCATTTATGTAAGCGGTGCAGTGTGCAAACCTGATCGTTTATGAGGTTATTTACTTCCATTGGTCACTAATTGTGGATAGTAAATACATTATATTCAGTAATAAATAACATAGCAACATTTTGAAAATAACTTGATATTCTTCGAGTCCTACATTGGTTATCTCATAAATGAAATTCGTCTTTATTGCTTTGATTTAAGTTTATAACTAGCTGACTCACGCAACCTCGTTTGCGTCTCCTATTGCCCGTAGCGTGATAATTTTTCCCCGTTTTTGAAACATTCTTCATTGGTGCTCCGCTCCTCGATAAATGGGCTATCTAACACTGAAAGAATTTTTCAAATTGGACCAGTAGTTCCTAGATTAGCGCGGTCAAACAAACAAACTCTTCAGCTTTACATATTAGTATAGATGTATTTATTATACTCTTCTAAGATCTAATACTCATAATCAACAACACATTTATTTGGAAAAAGATTAATATTAGGTACTAGCTGACCCGTGCAACGTCGTTTGCGTCTCCTATTGCCCGTAGCGTAATAATTTTCCCCCGTTTTTGAAACATTCTTTATTGGTGCTCCGCTCCTATTGGTCTTAGCGTGATGATACATAGCCTATAGCCTTCCTGGATAAATGGGCTATCTAACATGAAAGAATTTTTCAAATTGGACCAGGAGTTCCTGAGAGTTCAAACAAACAAAACAAACTCTTCAGCTTTATATATTAGCATAGATGTATTTATTATACTATTCTAAGATCTAATACTCATAATCAACAACACATTTATTTGGATAAAGATTAATATTAGGTATTATGTTGTTAAAAACTGTTTGGCAAATAACTCATTATTAGGTACCGACTCTTAGCGTCTTATACTCGTGATAACTTCTAAACGAAATGTCCGATTGGGATGAAACAAAAAGTATTTTACTTCTACATAAATACCCTTGTTATCATAATGCTTAATTTGGATTAGGATTAATAATAAATAATAATAAAAAGCGGTTATTGTGACTAAACCATGATAGATATATGCTCTCGCGGACTTTTTTGTAGATCTTAATGGGACCTACAAACCCGTAATACATTATTTTGATCTATTATCAATAGTTTTTGCAGCGCACGCAAAAATAGGTTTTCGATTTCACACCTTGGGTTACGAAATAGCAATTTTCTTACGGATCCCTAATTTTTTTGAAAATAAAATTAGCCTATTGATAAATGGACTATCCAACACTGAAAGAATTTTTCAAATCGGACCAGTAGTTCCTGAGATTAGCGCGTTCAAACAAACAAACAAACTCTGCAGCTTTATAATATTAGTATAAATTATGTTGATAAAAACTCTTTGACAAATAACTCATTATTAGGTACCAACTCTTAGCGTCTTATACTCGTGATAACTTCTAAACGAAATGTCCGATTGGGATGAAACAAAAAGTATTTTACTTCTACATAAATACTCTTGATAACATAATGCTTTGGATAAGGATTAATATTACGATACACATTTAACGTAGTTTCTTTCTTCAGACGATTTAATATTTTTTTAGAACACAAAAGCGGTTATTGTGACTAAACCATGATAGTTAGAAATATGCTCTCGCGGACTTTTTTGTAGATCTTAATGGGACCTACAAACCCGTAATACATTATTTTGTTCTATTGTCAATAGTTTTTGCCGCGCACGCAAAACGGATCCCTATTTTTTTTGAAAATAAAAATAGCCTATAGCCTTTCTCGATAAATTGACTATCCAAGACTGAAAGAATTTTTCAAATCGGACCAGTAGTTCCTGAGATGCGCGTTCAGACAAACAAACAAACAAACTCTGCAGCTTTATAATATTAGTATAGATGTACATGCACAATACAATAGAAGTTACTATACTCTTAGCTTACTATTGCTGTAGCGTGGTGCGTGGTGATTTAATTTACTACAGTTATTCATGATTTAATATATTGCGAATGTGGTACAGCTGAAATACTTAGTCATAATTTGAAATACGCGGCACGGCAACTTTCAAGAGTGAAACGAAATTTTACTGAAACTGTCACCCGCACCATGCTACAGCGCAAAGAGTATAAAATTATTAATTAGTGTCACTCGCACGAGTGCAACAACAACTGTGAGGAAAGCTGCCGCCGCGAAGCTAGTATAAAAAAAAAGTAGCCTTATATCATCAGCTATTTGCCAGTGAAAGTCCTGTCAAAATCGGTCCAGTCGTTCCAGAGATTATCCAGAACAGACAGTTTTTTAAATAAACTTTTTTATGTAAGTGTTAGTACCAAATATACTGTCATATGCATTTAGAGAAAAGCTGTAAATTTGAAATGGAAACAGATTTGATTTGAAAGAGGCACTTAAATTGTATTCATTTGTCTAGATGATTAATACATTTTCATTAAAAAAATAAAGATAATTAAAATAAAAATTAATGCTGAAATTTTTATTTATGATATAAAATGTTTTATATTACAATCACCATTTTGTGTCAGCTGCTTTCCAGTACTACCATAAAGGCTTTTCAATTTCAAAAATATATATTACAGTAAACAATTGTTTATGTGGGCTGCAGTTACATAGATAGTAAGTAAATCCTGTTCTTTTTAAATTTAGTGGAAGATATAAATAAAAATAAATATTTTGGACATCTAACACACAACACCCAATAATTTATGCTGAAATTGTAATTTATGATATAAAATCTTTTATACAATGACCATTTTGTGTGAGCTGCTTTCCAGTACTACCTTTTAGGCTTTTAAATTTCAAAAATATTACAATAAACAATTACAATTGTTAATGTGGGCTGTAGTTACATAGATAGTGAAGCCTGTTTTTTTGGTTATGTCAGTGAAAGACAGATAAATAAAAAAAGTATTTTGGACATCTAACACAACGCCATCTAGTCCCAAGCTTGTGTTATGGGTACTAGACAGCTGATATAAATACATATAATAGGTCTTTACCTATGAAATTGCCGTTATGTATGCAATAAGTGAAAGTACTTATTTTTTTAAACTTTTTCAGAGCTGGGGTTGGAAGCTCTCCCTCATCCGCCATACTCACCAGACCTTGCATCTACCGACTATTACTTTTTCCAAAATTTAGACAACTTTTTAGTGGGTAAAAAATTCAATTCCCGAGAGGCAGTACAAAATGCCTTTGAAGAGTTTGTTGCCTCCCGTCCAACTGATTTTTACAAGAAGGGCATCAATAAACTGCCAATGCGTTGGCAAAGATGCGTCGATTGCATGGGTGATTACTTCGAATAACAGAAATAAAAAAATTTTGAAAAAATAAGTACTTTCACTTATTGCATACAAAACGGCAATTTCATAGGTAAAGACCTATTATATATATATACTTTACGTATTATACATAGAAAACACCCAAACTCCGAAACAAATATTTGCATATATCATACAAACATTTGATCCAACCTGGAATCAAACCGGAGACCTCAAGCACAGCAGTCGCATATGCTACCACTGAGCCACTGAGGCAGTTAGTTGTTATTATTACAGATCATATTTACTTATGACTTTTAAAAATACAAGCTAGTTTAATTTCAAGATTGGACAAATTATATATTAGTAATATTAATGACAACTTATTTATTTAATTAATCAGCTTCTCACTGCACTTACAGTTTGCCCAACACATACAGCGAGTCGCCCAACAATTATGTCCTATTGCATCAATGACAGAAGTTCCAAATTATATATTTGCAACTATTATAACTTTTACTAGATACCCCTCAACCAATTAAAATGACAAGTAAAATTTTAACAAAATAAAAAACCGACTCCAAGAATGACCAAATCAATCGATTTCTCTTGCATGCCATTATCAGATCTTAGTGTCCTTATCATGGTACCACCTTTGGGATATCTCCTTTTCATTAAAAAAAATCATCAAAATCGGTTCATAAAAAATGAATCTATTCGCAAATACACATCAAAAAATATTTTTTTTTAATACATATGTTGGAATTGAGAACTTTCTCCTTTTTTGAAGTCGGTTAAAAAATTACAAAGTACTAGATAACATAACTATTTTCATCAACTATGTTTTTGATAATTATAATTGGATTCAGGGGGTACACCACGACATTTTTTTTGTGTAACTAAAATATTTTAATAAATATTATTTTTAGAATATTTCAGAGTAAATAGGTTTATGTAGACATATATTATCATCTCTGTCTATATCATAACTTTCATTGAATTTAATGAAATAGAGGATTCTATTACATACTTACTAAGTACTTATATATACTAGCTGTGCCCGCTACTTGGTACATGAGACATTTGAATTTTCAAGTTATTTTTAATTTTTCACCGTTTAAACCTTCCCTGGACTAAACAAACATTTAAAAACCAAAATCAGCTAAATCGCCCCAGCCGTTCTCGAGTTTTAGCGAGACAAACGAACAGCAATTGATTTTTATATATAAGAGATAAATTGGAAGGTAACTCTGTCTTTTATGCTTTCATGACTAAACAGCTGCACAGATTTAATTGAAATTTGGCATGAAGTTACATTGATTCTTGAGGAAGGACTGGTTACTTTTACCGCGAAAACCGACATACACTAGGCGGAGATGCGGGCAACAGCTAGCTAGCTATTTTTATTGATAGACAAATCAATCTAAACAAAACTCGTCATAATTAGGTATTCGTAAATCTGGTTGTTTATTTGATAATTACACAATATTTTTTATTTAAGAGTAATTTATTTCACATTTTACATTATATCAAAACAACTTTAATTAGAAATGCTTTAACCCCAGTAAAAACTCAGAAAACCACATTGCTTACAAGATCAAGACCATGTCGATATTTAGGATCAACAACGTGTAGCTTAAAAGTAGGTAAGTACTTAAATATTATTAAACTTCCTCTTTATAAATACTCACCTGTCTCAAAGCTTCTTCAACACTGTCGATATCGCGGCAATTTGTAGACATATTCAAGTTTAAAGACTTGTTAACCAAAGATTTATTAAAAGTTTTAGATAACACGTCCGAATACTTTGCGTTAAATCGTTTAATGGTTGTTGGACCACTATTTTCAGCGATATTACTTTTGCCGGGCAAGTTTTTATTATTCGTAGTTTCAGTCGGCACTATCACAATGTTGGGACTTGCATACCGCGCGAAATATTTTTCCGCCATGTTGCATTCAAATTGGTTTTCTTTTATTGTCACTTTGACAGTTTTTTTTTTCGTCAGGCGGTAATTTAACAAATAAAACGTTTTGAAATAGGAATAAGTTACAGCTGAATTTAAAGCTTACTTTTCGAATAAATACTATTTTTCTTTTCAAACTATATGATCTACGAGTATATCTAAAAGGTGCTGTTAACTTTTAATTGTGAAATTTGAGTAGCTACTGTCTGACGTCAAGGCGTCATTGAGACTAAACTAATTAACTAAACGAATAACTAAGAAATGAAGTAGGTACCAAAAGTACCTACTCAACGGAATGAAATACGAGCTTTGCGCGCATTCAAAGGAGTATATACTATATATTATACCTAAACAATTTCTTGATAATAGCTAATTATGTATCAATAAACACGTTGTCGAGATCCTAAAATACCGGGTTGACTACATTAGGTTTGTGGCAAACCTAAAATAGGGCGAACTGTTTGCCCAATATCACGTAACTGGGACTAAAATTAAAGTGGGTCCAGCCGTTCCAGAGATTAGCCGGAACAAACAGACAGACAAAAATTTTAAAAAATGTTATTTGGTATATTATGTACAGTGTACCTATACATACCTACACATATTGCATTTATTAAAATGCGGTTTTTTATATCAAATAAAATACAGACACTCCAATTTTATTTATTTATATAAACAAACCGTTTCTATGATTCTGGAGTCGTGTGGTAAAGCCTAGCTTCCGGAATAATATAAATTACTAGCTTATTGCCCTCGGCTCCACCCCCGTGTATATCGGATAGAGCGGTAAAAAATAGTGTATTCTTCTGATGTTATATTACTCAAAAGTTTCATATAAATCCGTTCAGGAGTTTTTGCGTGAAAGAGTAGGTATCACATAATATTCCATACTACCTCACAAAACTCGACATACATTAGAGAAAATTCATATAGCCTATGTCCCCGGGCCATTATTACGAATCTATTGACACCTCATTCATTAAAATCGTTTCAGTAGTTTAGACGCTACAGTGGAATATACCTACAAATAAACATACTCAGACTATTGCCCAAACTATGACCCTTCCTTTTGGTTTCGCCGTAGTCGAATCATTAAATGTTACACAAGTAAAATTTTAACAAAAACAAAAACCGACTTCAAGATTCGACTCGATTTCTCTTGGATGTCATCATCACATCTTAGTGTCCTTATCATGGTACCACCGTTGGGATATCTCCTTTCCATTAAAAAAAGAATATATCATAAACGACGAAGTTATAATATATATATATATATATATATATATATATATATATACGGTCGAATTGAGAACCTCCTCCTTTTTTGAAGTCGGTTAAAAAACTCAATTTTCAAGTACCCTTAAAATAAGCGATTATAAAAATTTACAAGTGCCGACTTGATATCATTCTTCTGAAGAAACTTTGCTGACCTGACCCAAAGAGTATGTAATAAAACTACGTACCTGACCCTTCAAGGAACCCATAATATCACAGTTACATATTGCTACAAACATTACAGAAAAATAATGTTTGTTTATTCCACAAAACGGGTTGCCCTTATTATTAAACGGTTTTATTTAGCTTGTCCTGGTTGTTTATTTGTTTGTTTGGGTTTTGACCCCAAACTGTCAACAGGACAGATTGATCTGAAATTTTGTACACACCTTTAGATCTGGTGACAATACAATTAAATAAATTATGTTTCATTGTAAATCCAAGATGGCCGCCGCTACAAAATGGCGGTTTACAAATTTTGACAGGACTACTGGGTATCAAATGAAAGAACTTAATTAGTAGAACATAGTTGACCATGAAAAAAAATATTAAACTCCAAGATGGCCACCGCTATAAGATGGTGGGTTATTACACATTTAGTCACGAATAACACTATATGGGTATCAAATGAAAGGGCAAAAACTACTGAACGGATTTGGATGAAACTTTACAGTAATATAGCTTATACATCAGAATAACACATAGGCTACTATTTGCCTCGATAACCGACATGGGCAACCACAAGTATACCATATACAAATAAATAAAATTGGAGTGTCTGTTTGTAATATTAAAATAACCGATTTTTACTAAATGCATATGTATGTATACAGTATACACGGTACGTACACCAAAATATTTTTTTTTGTCTGTCTGTCTGTTTGTTCCGGCTAATCTCTGGAACGGCTGGACCGATATTGACGGGACTTTCACTGACAGATAGCTGATGTACTAAGAAGTAACTTAGTCTTACTAGTTACTACTTTTTTTTAGACAAGCAAACCCCACGGTGTTCAATAACCGCGGGTAGCACCGCGGGACTTAGCTAGTTGAATATAAAATTAAAATTATGTAGTGCATTTTTTAAACTTGCAAACTAAACGCTTAACATTATTATTGCAAAATCATGTTTTAAAAATACGAACATGGACATTTTGTAAATCTATGTCTAATATGTCAACTTTATACCCAAACCTGCAGAACATGATATTTTCCTTTAAAGTATATAACGTGAAGCTATATTATTATCGTGAGTCAAATAATCTATACTTCTATACTATATATATATATATATTGAATCACATCACACTAATATATAAAGGCGAAAGTTTGTGTGTATGTTTGTTACTTCTTCAAGCAAAAACTACTGAACGGATTTGGATGAAACTTTACAGTGATATAGTTTATACATCAGAATAACACATAGGCTACTATTTGCTGCGATAACCGACATATACGCGGGCGGAGCCGCGGGCAATTTATTGTTGTATTGTAAAAGTATACTAGCTGACCCGTGCCCACTTCGTTGGGCGGTAAAAAAAATTTCTCCGACTTACTTTGCAAATCTGGCTACTACGAAAAAGTCTTTCCACTTTTCGGGTTATTATATATCCTATGTCACTCACAAATAACGTAGCCTTCTATTGGTAATAGAATTTTCAAAATCGGTTCAGTAGATCCAGAGATTATCCCCTAATACAACGTCACAAACTCACAAACGCACAAACTTTAAATAGTGTAGATTATAACTTCTAGTAGTAACTTAGTTCACTGATTAAAAAAAAAAAACCGACTTCCAAAAACATCCAACGAAAACTCTCTGTCAAAAAACACTTAAAAGCGTAAAATAAACTGGTCCTTCATAAATTGCCTATACCTAATTCTTTATTCATTTAAATAGTAGTATTATAATGGGTGCTAGGTACCTAAAATCTGTTTGAAGTCGGTGCCAAGTGACTATCGCTTAGACTTTTGTAATTGTTCGTTTGTATTCTTTTTGGCTTAGCACCGACTTCAAACAGATTTTACGTACCTAGCACCCATTATAATACTACTATTTAAATGAATAAAGAATTAGGTATAGGCAATTTATGAAGAACCAGTTTATTTTACGCTTTTAAGTGTTTTTTGACAGAGAGTTTTCGTTGGATGTTTTTGGAAGTCGGTTTTTTTTTTTTTATAAAAAGTTTTTATTTTACAGTTTTTAGTGCAAACAATCGTAGGTAAGTAGTAAGTTGAATTATTTCATCAAATTTCATCATCAAGAATACAAATTAAGGTACGTGTAATATTAAAATCATCCTCTAATCCCTAACTGTTGAAGAGTTTAATCTTCTATCATCAGCTCACCTAAATAGCTTGAAAGTATACGACTGAAGGTCTTTAGATACGTATGAAATTGAAAGAATTATTCTCGAACTCCTAACCGTTGAGGAGTTGTACCTTCCACCTTCCATCATCAGCTTACCTAAATAATTTGAAAGAATACGAGTAAAGGTAACACATATACATATGATATTTAAAGATTTATCCTCCAACTCCTAACCGTTAAGGAGTTGTACCTTACATCATCAGCTCATCATCATAAAATGATGACTACCAGACGCAAATACCGGTGTAACTTCAGAAAATATACGAAAAACATAGTATGTGCCTATAAAAAATGAGGGTTTCCCTCGATTTCCCTGGGATCCCATCATCAGATCCTGATATGCTGGCAATGGGACCACCACGGAAGCATACCCTGTCGAATACAAAAAAAAATTTCAAAATCGGTCTACAACTGACGGAGTAATCAGGTAACATACATAAAAAAAAAAAAAATACATACAGTGGAACATAGAACCTCCTCCTTTTTGGAAGTCGGTTAAAAAATAAGACATCTCTGTGGTTTGTTTCGACATTTCTTCCCAGAATGAGTCTTAGGAAATACTTGTAAAATATCTGTAAAAGATTTACTTACAAAAATAAATATCGTTTAGTCTTACGCTCATTTATAGGTATTACCTACGACCTCTGTCGTACGTAACAGTAAATAATAATAAATATTTCAGACATCTAACACAACGCCATCTAGTCCCAAGCTAAGCAGAGCTTGTGTTATGGGTACTAGACAACTGATATAAATACTTAAATACTTTTTTTTGTAACTTCATACATATTATTATACATAGAACACACCCAAACTCCGAAACAAATATTTGTAGATCATAGAAACATTTGGTCCGAGGTCTCCGACCCGGGAATCGAACCGAGACCTCAATTAGCATTATGAGCTTAATTAACAAAACTAGTGGTCGAAATTCAACCATAATTTAATTATTTTTTGTAGCTTTCTGCACTCTTCCATATAATCTTTAACTGTGCCTTTGCATAATTTTTGTTATTACATCATCAGCTCATCATCATAAAATGATGACTACCAGACGCAAACACCGGTGTAACTTCAGAAAATATACGAATAACATAGTATATGCCTATAAAAAATGAGAGTTCCTCTCGATTTATTTGGGATCCCATCATCAGATCCTGATATAGTGGCAATGGGACCACCTCGGGACCATACCCTTTCGAATTCCAAAAATAATTTTCAAAATCGGTCCACTATTGACGGAGTAATCGGTGAACATACATAAAAAAAGAAAAAAAATATATACATATAGTCTTCGATCAAATATATATATTTGATCGAAGCATATAGTGGAACATAGAACCTCCTCCTTTTTGGAAGTCGGTTAAAAAGAGGTAGGTAAACTCCATTTCACGAAAGAAGTCCCGCAGACGCAGCGCTGTATTCGCGCAACATAATGTTGCCAGGATTAAATATGGGGAAATCAGTGGAAATAATTTATCGTTCATTTACTTTCATTTTATTAACTACTACGACTCGAATATTTAGTTTTTTTTTAATGTAGTGCATCTATACTAATATTATAAAGCTGCAGAGTTTGTTTGTTTGTTTGTTTGCTTGTTTGTTTGTTTGTTTGTTTGAACGCGCTAATCTCAGGAACTACTGGTCCGATTTGAAAAATTCTTTCAGTGTTGGATAGTCCATTTATCGAGGAAGGCTATAGGCTATATTTTATTTTCAAAAAAATTAGGGATCCGTAAGAAAATTGCTATTTTCTAACCCAAGGTGTGAAATCGAAAACCTATTTTTGCGTGCGCTGCAAAGACTATTGACAATAGAACAAAATAATGTATTACGGGTTTGTAGGGCCCATTTAGATCTACAAAAAAGTCCGCGAGAGCATATATCTAACTATCATGGTTTAGACACAATAACCGCTTTTGTGTTCGAAAAAAATATTAAATCGTCTGAAGAAAGAAACTACGTTAAATGTGTATCGTAATATTAATCCTTATCCAAATTAAGTTTTATGTTATCAAGGGTATTTATGTAGAAGTAAAATACTTTTTGTTTCATCCCAATCCCACATTTCGTTTAGAAGTTATCACGAGTAAAAGACGCTAAGAGTTGGTACCTAATAATGAGTTATTTGCCAAAGAGTTTTTATCAACATAATACCTAATATTAATCTTTATCTAAATAATTGTGTTGTTTATTATAAGTATTAGATCTTAGAAGAGTATAATAAATACATCTATACTAATATATAAAGCTGAAGAGTTTGTTTATTTGTTTGGACGCGCTAATCTCAGGAACTACTGGTACAATTTGAAAACTTATTTCAGTGTTAGATAGCCCATTTATCGAGGAAGGCTATTCATACTTCCATACTTTATATTATAAATGCGAAAGTAACTCTGTCTGTCTTGCTTTCACGGCCAAACCGCTGCACCGATTACAATGAAATTTGGTACACAGGTAGTCTAGAGCCTGAGAAAGGACATAGGCTACTTTTTATTGCGAAAAAAAGGTAATAAGGGGTTGAAAGGGGGGATGAAAGATTGTATAGAAGAGTGGTGGTTTAATCGCCACACGCCTGCGCATTACCTTGGTGACACCGCCCGGTACACCGGACACTCTTGGCAACGAGGTAACAAGGATGTCAAATTCATTAAAAATATTTCTCCTTTTCAACGAAGACTTAAATTAATATGATAATAATAATATAATAAATAACATACATTCATAAATATGATTTGTATGTTCATTATATTAATAGAAATAAATAAGACAAATTACAAAACAGTGTATACAGTATCGTCATTTTAAGCTAAAATCTTAAACTTTATTTTTTAGGTTGATGATTACATTTAAATAAAAATGTCATTTAAATTTCGTAAAAATTTTAAGATCAAGGAGGTAAAATAGCAATAGGGGATGAAAGTTTGTATGGAAATATGCAAGGTTTGTGAAGGCAAGGCAAGGCCTATGTCCAGCAGTGGATTGCGATAGGCTGATGATGATGATGCAAGGTTTGCAAAAATGTTTCATGAGTTTGGGACAGGAGACAAAATATTAGAGCTATTCAGATGTAACATTTACTGAGTTATCACAATATGCCTAAGTGTGCTTACCCGAACGGGCAGACATGTGAGGGCAGACGACTGTGCCGCATGCGGATGTTGAATTTTGCTACTACAAATTCGTTATTATTCACTAGGATTCGATTTGTTTACATGATTTTTTGTTTATTCAAATAATTTTCTTCGTGAAAAAATCCGAAGGAAAAGTATCCGGCGGGATTTAAACACAAAAAAAGGCAAAAGGGGTACGCCGCAAGATGAAATAAATGCCTGTATGAAACATATGTATTATGGGTACATGTTAAAAAGTTTTGTCTTACTACAATTATGCGAGTACAACTTCACAATGATTTATGAGCAGTGTCAATATGCAAATGCTCTTCTAAAAATAGGAGATGATTGTATGCCAAATGACAGTAACGACATGATTACACTGAGACGTGAGTTCTGGTATATGATAGCACACATGATCTAAAAATAATATATATTCTGATCCGCCGACTAATGAGACAGTTATCAAATAAACGAACGGATCATGTCAGACGTGGAGGAAGATGTTAACGAATACCTCTCAGGAAACAATGCAAGGGAAACTGAACCAGTCATATCATAGCTTATGCTTAAAGTTTTTTAAATCTTTAGAATTATTAGAAAGTAAAGTAAAGTTATGCGGGTAGGTGTGCAATAAGTTTACTTGAAGCTCTTATTTGAAAAAGTAAATAAAACAGTAATACTTAAATATATTTAATTTTGTTAACCTAATAAGTGCTATATATACTGTGATAAAAGTGAGTTAGTGTTTGTGATACAATCAATGCATCCAGACACTCAATAATTGGATAGCCACCTGCCGGCTTGTCACAGAGTACCTACTGTAATATCTTGTTTTTATTACGAAACTTTTTTTTTGTTTTCTTGGCGCAAATACAACAACAACAATATGTCTCAACTTGCTAACATTGAAGCGGCACAGAGGAACCTTGAAGAGTGCTTTGCTAAGCGGATGGGTGAACTGGAAGCACAGATCCAAGGCGGTGTACCCAGCAAAGATACTGTTGCCAGAGTGGCCGAGGAGTTCCGCACGTTCAGGGAACTTATTTTCACAATGCTGGGGCTGCTGCGACAGCAAATGGCGGAGTGCTCATCTATGGTGGACAGCATCGAAACCAGACATCGTCGTAAGGCTTTAATAGTATCAGGAGTGCCTGAGACCGCCGGCGAGGACTGCACTAAGTTAGTTCTGGGAGTCATTAACAGCAAGCTGTCCATTGCAGACACGACAGCGCAATCTATTACAACCTGTCACAGATTAGGCAATCCCAGTAAGGAACATCATCGCCCCATTCTTGTGCGTTTCTCAACTGTGGCCACAAAAGCAGCCATATGGAAAGCAAAGACCAAACTGAAGGGCTCCTCCATCACAATCAGAGAGTTCCTAACCAAGGGGAGACAGGCAACCTTCGCTCAGGCGCGACTGCACTTCGGCATAAGATCGTGTTGGACGCAGGATGGAGTCATCTGTGTGTTGGCGCCGGATGGAACCAGACACAGGTTAACAACTATGGAACAGCTCAATGATATACTGAAGAAGTACCCCAAGAGCGTATCATTGGCCAAGTCTTCCAGCGCCGGGGCCAAGGCATCTTCGCGTCCAAAGTAACGTCTATCCTTGCCAACATATTCACATGTCACATTGGTATGCAATATTGTTAATCCCATGTTTTTACCCGACTACGGCAAAGCCAAAGGAGGGTTATGATTTTGTTGTATATGTAGTTACTACCTTCTTACTTACGCATAATCTGTTCTGTTATCATATGTCGCTTTGTTTATTTTGTACAACTCATTACACCTTCGTTCTGCACGGTTGGTCTAGTGGTTTAAGCGGTCGCCGCGCCGCTTTCCACAGCGTCAAGTGTTGTGGGTTCAAATCCTACGCGGGGCAATACTTTGTGTGAACCACGAATTGTTGTCCTGAGTCTGGATGTTCTCTGTGTTCGTTATATGTATTTTTGTAAAGTCCCCCGCGACACAGGATGTACAGTCTTAATTCGGGAGTTGTCTTTGAAAAAAGAAAAGGTTCTGTTTTGACGTAGCAGAAATTCATAGTACCCTCGAGTTTTCACAATAATAATTTGTTAATCCACTGATTACAGATTAACTCCTATTCTTATTATTTAGTTTTTTTTTCAGTCAGTTCTGCTATGTCAACATACACAACTTATCTCTGACGTCACTAATATAGTTGTGGCTTGGTTGTAGTAATGCCAGTAAGTGATGTTTTAGATTTTAGTTTCTCATTATGATTTTGTATCAATAAGCTTTTATTAACGTGTCAAGATTATTATTATTATTTTTTCTGTCTATTATTTACATGTCTCTGTTTTCATTGTGACGGCCGGCGGATGGTTTAGTAACGACCGGCTCGCTGTTTTCATTTGTAGTATATATATATATATTTTATAATATTATATTGATATTTATATTTGTAATTTATGTCTGACGACGATGTCTATCACTCAGCCAACGACGATGACGCTCTGTCCGGCGAAGGGAGTTTCTGTTCAGTTCCAGGTACACTAGGGGATTTTATTCATAATACCTTTAGCTTTCAATCGGACCAGCTGTTCAATGTATGCCACGTGAATGCACAAAGCGTACCATCTCACCACGGCGAACTTCTCGAAGCCTTTAACAAGGCTAATGTTCATGCCATCCTGATCTCTGAAACCTGGCTCAAACCTCAACTTCTATCTACCTCTTACTCTCTTCCTGGCTTCATCCTCGTCCGAAACGACCGGATTGGGCGCAGGGGTGGCGGTGTAGCTATTTACATACGCAGCGATTTTAGTTATAAAATTGTCACAACTTCTTCTTGCACCTCTGGCGTATCTGCCGAGTACCTCTTCCTTGAGGTTTATTTTAAGGGTGTGAAAGTCATCTTAGGAGTGATTTACTGTCCTCCTACAGTTGATTACTTCACTGATTTGGAATCGGTTTTTGAGTCTTTAGGGTCTGAATATGCGCATCACATAATCATGGGGGATCTCAATACTGACCTCCTTGACTCCCTTAATCCTCGAACCCGTAAGCTCTGTAACCTAATAGAGTCTACCAATCTTCATGTCTCCCCTCTCCAAGCTACACATCATAACAACTCTGGACATGATACTTGGTTAGACCTAATCCTTACCTCTTCTCCTTCTCTTTCGTCCTCTCATGGTCAATTTCCTGCCCCTGGACTTTCTCATCATGACCTCATTTTCCTGTCTTATATCCTGAAACCTCCCAAACCCAAGGCGAAAGTGCTGTTAACACGTTGCTTCGCTCGAATGAACGTCTCGGAGTTGCGCCAAGATGCCACCGCGATTGACTGGGAACCCCTGGAGCGAGCAGCTACCATCGATGGCAAGGTTCAGGTGTTTACTGACATTGTTCATAACCTATACGATCAGCACGCACCGGTGAGGAGGGTCAGGGTGAGGCACGCGCCAGCACCTTGGTTAACAGATGAGATTCGTTCGGCAATGTGTCACAGAGACCAGAACTATCGTAAATTTAGAAAGAATCGCTGTGAGAACAACTGGACCATTTACAAAACCGCAAGAAATAGATGCAACCAGATGATACGCAACGCTAAACGTCACCACATCCATCTAAACATTTCTCGTTCCACACCTGCCGGAGTCTGGAAGTTCCTGAGGACTTTGGGTGTGGGTAGAATTCAGAACCCGAGTACACCTCTGACTATTGACTTAGACGACATGAATCGTCATTTCGCCACATCTTCCTCAATATCGTCTGAGGCCAAGAGCCGAACTCTCGGTTATATTTCTGGGCTACCACGGCAGAGCATCGAAACCTTCTCATTTTCTCCAGTTGCCTCGAATGAGATCAAAATGACCATCCAAAAAATAACATCTAAGGCTGTGGGCTGCGACAATATAAGTCGCATTATGATAGTTACCATTTTAGACCAACTTCTTCCTGCAATCACCCACATCATTAACTTCTCCCTTTACTCTGGACTCTTCCCAACCACATGGGGCAAGGCATACGTCCAGCCCCTTCCAAAACTTCCTAATCCATCACTTCCGAGCCATTTCCGCCCCATATCAATCCTTCCTTTTCTATCCAAGGTGCTGGAGGCGTGTGTTAATAAACAAATCTCTAATTTTGTCTCCCAAAACAAGATCCTCAGCCCATTTCAGTCAGGATTCAGGCCTGGCCATAGCACAGCCACAGCCATGCTCAAAATGACCAGTGACATAAGAAATGGTGTGGAAGACGGAAACATTACTGTTCTGGTCCTGATTGACTTTTCCAACGCCTTCAGCACAGTTAATCATGACATCCTTTTATCTATCCTTACGCACTATATGGTCTCCTCTGAGGCACTGGAATGGTTCTCATCCTATCTTCGGGGGCGCCAGCAGTCGGTCCGTACTGATGGAGCGTCATCAAGTTGGTGTGACCTAGTTTCTGGCGTCCCGCAAGGTGGCATCTTATCTCCTCTCCTATTTTCGATGTTTATCAATCTCATTACTCTCGATCTTCAGTGTGCGTATCATTTGTATGCAGATGACCTTCAAATTTATTCACAAACCGGCCCCGATAATCTCGTGGAGGCAATCGATCGCATCAACAATGACTTGAGGGCAATCGGGGACTGGTCTGAGCGTTTTGGCGTTAGTGTCAATCCTTCCAAGTGCCAATCAATACTCGTAGGTGGTCCCAGAATGATAAGTAGAATAGACATGACAAAACTGCCGGCGATCATTTACAACGGATCCATTGTACCGTTTAGCTCAGCTGTTAAGGATCTTGGGTTATGGATTGATTCCAGCCTCACCTGGCAACCACACATTGCGAACGTAAGTCAGCGAGTCACTGGAGCCTTGCGGTCACTTTATCGACTAAAGAACTTTCTTCCACATACTACTAAGCTGATGCTTGTACAGACTTTGATTTTCCCAATGATTGATTATGGTGATGTGTGCTACTTCGACCTGAATGCAGATCTACTCAATAAACTTGACCGTCTTCTTAACAATTGCATTCGGTTCATCTTCAACCTCCGCAAGTACGACCATATTTCCACTTATCGAACCCAGCTGTCATGGTTACCCATACGTCAACGCCGTAGCTTGCGTGCGTTAACCACCCTTTATACTCTTCTTAACAACCCTACAGCTCCCACTTATCTCACTTCACAGCTTAAATCGCTAAGTTCCAACCATGACAGAGATCTTCGCTCCAATAATAATCTTTTACTCCTGTGTCCAAGACACACCTCTTCTCTTGTCCACTCTTCCTTTGCTGTACAATCTATTCTCCAATGGAATGCGCTTCCGGTTGAGATCAGGATGTCAACAAATCGCGACAAGTTCAAAGCCAAAGTTCGAGAATATTTCAAGAAACAACTAACAGGAATATCGTCATAACCTCGTCACCTCAGATATTATTGTATTTATTTTTATTATGTATAATATATTAACCACATAAATATGAATGTATGTCTATGTATTTTAAATAGCATTAGTATTATCTATAAGTTAGTGTATATTATCTTAAATGCCTATCATACATATGCACCTGCCTTGTCCTTACTGAACCAACTCAAGGTTGACTGGTAGAAAATGCCATGTGGCATTAAGTCCGCCTCGTGCAATTGTAATGCAGGAAGTATAAATAAATAAAAAATAAAATTATCAGGAGCGCCTTCCCATAAGTTAAAACTGAAAGTTAATGTTCCAGTCCTATTAATAAGAAATCTTGAGCGACAAAGATATGTAATGGTACACGGCTACAAAATACACATCTGGGGTACAACATTGTAAAAGAAAATTTTTCAATTCCCCGTATTCCAATAATTCAAACTTATTTGCAATTTCAATTTAAAAGAATGCAGTTTCCGCTGAAAACAACATTTGCACTACCAATTATCAAAGCCCAAAGACAAAGACAGTTAAAGTTGCAGTTCATTTAAAAAAAACATGTTTTTCAAATGGGCAGCACAATCGCGTGTATCAAATCAGCTAAATCACTATATTTTGACAAAGGATGGCAAATCAAAAACGTAGTATTTTAAAAATGTAAAAATTGAGAATTTGCTCAGACTGAGGGAAAACTCAAGCAGAATCCAACAGTGGAGGCAACCATACTCGCTGTGAAAGCAGACAATGCAGAACCAAACCGTTTGGTTATAGAGCGTATTTCTAAGACTGAGGCGGTGACTTTCAAGACCAACACGTGTTGTTCTGTAGAGGAAGGGAGAAGGTGGGATCAGTTGGAAGAACGCTTCAGAACACTCTCCATGGTAAAGCGGTAGAGGACTGCCATAGAGGCGATATCTCTCCGCAACTGCAGAGGCTCAAAGGAATCGGTAGTATTGGGACTGTTGATAATGCGGACTGATTGCCGCTGCAAAAAATCGAGAAAATTAATGCCTAGATCCATCACAAAGATGAGAACAGTACGGACGAGCGTATCTGGGTCTTATAAAGGAGTCACATTTGCTCGGGCGCGAAAAACCGCCTCACCCTGTTCAGGCTGCCTTAGTGGTGCCCTCGATGTACTCCCGTGGGTTGAGGTCTCGGCAAATATCCATGCCCAGGACACCGAGCTTATCCCGTAGTGGCAGTTGAGTGCTCTGAAAAGTGGGGAGGGGAAGAAACGGAGACTTTTTGGTAGAGAACGGGCACACCTGTGTTTTCTTAACGTTGAACTCGACCAGATTCTCATCACCACATTGTTAATTGCGGTTCAAAACCCGGTCAAGCTCAGCGACAATCTCCTATCCATTTTCCTCAACGTCTACTATCTTGGCTGCAGGGTATCCATAATATCGCCCATGCACTGTGCTATCGTCGGCATAGCAATGTATATTGCCAAGGGCTAATATGTCATTGACATGCAGAAGAAACATCTTGGGCGACAGGACCGAATTCTGAGGTACGCTAGCGTTTACCTCCAGAAAAACAGAGGCCGCGCCGTCCGTCGCAAAGAACCCGAATGCGAAGGCGCTGATGAAGAAAAGAGTAAATCTAGAGACGACTCTAAGAGGCAGACCGAATGCTTAGAGATCGGAGAGAAGCGAACGGTGCAAGAACAGGTTGAAAGCCTTGGCCATGTCGAATGTCGAAATAATTTCATACAAAATACTTTTTATTTTATGTACTTATATAAATACTTAAATATGTTTTTAACAGTGAAAAGTGTGTCTTATTTTTAAAATAATATTAGCCTTAATAATTAAAACTGCTACCCAAAGTCACTGTTCCACGCGGACGAAGTCGCGGGCGCAGCTAGTTTTTAATATGGGTACCTATTTAATGTCCATACTGCTAAGGTCACATTAGTGAAAAATAAATCTTCCTGTAATTTCTAAAATATGAAAAGGAGATGTTTGACCAACTTTAAATTAGAAAAATAAAATAACATTTAAAGGTTTTATTCAAAGTTTTATTGAATAATTATGATCGGTCATACTATGATCACTGTCAGAAGAGTGAATAGAAACAGAATCAGATTCTGTTTCACTATCACTAGCCGAGGATAAAATAAATCGATCCATTTCTTCATCCATAAATTTTTATTGATTTGTGCGCTATACGGTAAAAAAGTCAGTTTTACTGTGAATTTTTTGCCGTATAGCGCACAAATCAAATCCATTCAAGTCCAACTTTTTGGTATGCGGGCGACTCTTCCCTGGGGTGACGATAACTTTAGAAGGCTGTCATACCGGTACCGCATACCTACAGTGTGTGAAAAAATGAAAAACTGAGAAATATTTTGCATTAATTTACATTGATGTAGTCATTCATTCATTACACTCATCATTATCATTCACAACACTCGATAATCCACGGCTGAACATAGGTCTCTTCTTAGGAAGAAGGTTTAACCTCGCTAACTAGACAAGTTTGTTTCGAGGAATAAGACGTTTTCATAATACGTGATAATGATTATCAGCTAGTTTCATAAACGTTATTAATCTTTGAGCAACGGGTCTGTGTTATTTTTAACTTAAAAATTACAGACTGCAAGGCCGCAAAGTAAGAACACAAAACCGCTGAATAACGTTTATGAAAAAGGCTGAAATATTAAAAGTGAAATATAATACTCACGGCCTTGAACACGATAGCTCAGTTGGAAAAAGAAACATCGCTATAAAATTAAGTGACTTTAAAAAGTTAAGTTTATAATAAACTAGCTTTTACACGCGGCTTCGCTCACGCAGACTTTCATCCTGTGATTTACCTTAGGGGTGGAATTTCGGAAATTCCTTTCTTAGTGCTCACTAACGTTATATAAAGAACCTACATGTAATTTTTCAGGATTCTAGGTTCAGCGGTTTGGGCTGTGCGTTGATCTCATGGGTGTCTGTGGGTATGTCAGTCAGTCAGTCACCTTCCTCTTTTATATATATATAGATTAGATTATTCCCTCCGCGGGTCTGTACGGTTCACGTGTGACGTCGCGTTTTAATAATTTAAATATTGTTTTTGTGTATCCTTGCGACTGTTACCCGGTTTGTGGGCTGTATAAGGTTGTATATAGTGTTTTTGACAAATAATCTGTAAGTTTTACGCCTTATAAATACAAATATTGTGTTAGTTTCTTTTACTACGGCTATCGGTAAGTCAATTTATTTTATTCATAAAGGTAGGTAGGAGTAATATTTTGTTTGTATTAATTTTCTTTTCGTGTTTTTTGATTTTGAAGTTGTTTTTATTGATATTTCTTTTGTCTGGTGTGTCTTTGTTTGGCCATGTCGGTTGTTGGCGAGTTGCCGGATCCCGGTGGTACAAATGAATTTCGAACACCAACCGGAAATAAATTGTTTGGTAGAATGTCGCCATCAAATTTATCGTCAAATGAAAGTAGAACTGAACGAATTAGGGCTTCGGACTTGGGCGAGAGTGTTTCGTCTCTTAGTGGTCGTGATAACTGTGGGGAGTATGATTATTTTGAGTTGGTGTCTCAGGCAACCGAATATTTGGCAAAAATTAACGAATTGGTAAACGATCAGGGGTCGCGAATGAATGTGGGGAATAGGACCGCCATTATGGACGTAACCCAGCGGATTACCGGTATCGTCTCATTGTTGGCAATTAAATCTGCTAGCAATGAAACGAAATTAGCGAATCTCGAGCGCCGGGTGGGGGGTGTCGCCGTTCAACAGCCGGGCTTGACGTACGCGGACAAGCTTAGGCTTCGCTTACCACCTGGATCAGCCCCGTGTCCGGTGTCCGCTGAGGCGCGCGTATCTAGGCCGTGTGTTATTGCGTATCCTACTACGGAACGTTCAGCGGACTATGCAACTTCGTCAGCTACAAAAGAAGCTCTCATGAAGGCTATTAAACCTAGCGACGAAGGTTTTCAAATTGTAGGCGTCAAAAAAACCGCAAAGGCAGGCGTCGTGTTGCGGGTCGCAAATGAACGGCAGCTTAAAAAACTAGAAGCAGTAAACGCCATTAAATCTGTAGGCTTACGCTTAGAAAAGCCGAAAGGCCGAAGGCCCCGTATAATTGTAAAAGACGTGCCCGGTTCTATGGAGGATCGTACCTTCCTAACAGCTTTATATCGTCAGAATATCAAGGACGAATTAAAATTAAGCGAAAGCGATTTTTTAAAAACGACCAAAATTGTCAGGCATCGTAAACTGGAAAACGGACGTCAATGGATAGGCTTAGAATTAGAGACAGAGGTTAGGAAACACTTGGCTAGCACAAAAGATAAATTATATATAGACTGGGCCACATGTAGGTTTATAGACGACTTAGAAGTAGTTCGTTGCTTAAACTGTCAACAATTCGGTCATGTTCAAAAATTTTGCACTATTAAAACTCCTACGTGTGCTAATTGCGCGGCCAGCCACGATACAAGGGCTTGCCCGGATAAGGACACACCAGATTTTAAACCGAAATGCGCACAATGCAGCCGGTACAAAAAACCATGTGACCATCGATGTGGATCACAAGACTGCTCCACATATAAACTTAAATTAGAGCAGCTAATCCTAAATACTAATTACTGAATAGCTTATACAGTAGTAGCTGTAGTACCTTTTTAATAAAATGGATAATATCTCAATAGGCCAGTTAAATCTTCATAATGATAAAATAGCCACGTCAGAATTAGATCGCTTAGTTTTGGAACAAAAGTTAGACATTGTCCTTATACAAGAGCAATATCAAAGCGCTCAATTGCGGAATTATGTAGTACAACTAGATGGCCGGTCGCGGGCTGGGATATATGTTGCAAGTTCTAATTTTACGGTAACATCTTTGCGTAACCTTATGACGTCACACTGCGCCGTTGCTGAGATCTCATCCTCTACCTGTAGGGTTTACATAGTGAGCTGTTATTTTCAATTTTCACATCCTATTGATCCTCATCTACATCATTTACGTTTCGTTTTGCGGTCCCTCATAGGACACAAAATTATCATTGGCGCTGATGTCAATGCTTCTTCTACTTTATGGTATGGCAAATTGCGTGCAGCTGTCATGGCTCGTCGCTGTGCGGTTGAAGATTTTATTGCGGAAATGAATCTTACTATCCACAATACCCCTGATGCACCACCAACTTTTTGCAGCCCAATGGGTGAGTCTTCTATTGACGTGACGCTTACGCGCGGCGACGTCTCGATATCTGGATGGCGTGTCCTACCGGACGCATCCTGTAGTGATCACCGCTTAATCGTGTACGAATTCATACCAATGGTTGCACAATATCCACAAAGAACTCCTTACAATTTTAGGTATAAAACTAAAGGGGCAAATTGGGCTTTATTTGGTTCACTCTTTGCAGTACATGCCAAAGACTTCAGTCGCAGTGGTCTATCAGCTGAGGAAAGCGCAAACATATTATCAGATACTTTCACATATTGTGCTGATGTTTGTATCGGCCGTGGATCTATCACTAACACTCGTAGATGTGATTGGTGGAATTATAAATTAGTCGAATTACGTAGAATCTATCGAAAAGCTCGTAAAAAACTAAATGACATTAAAAAGCGTAACGTAACAGGAGATATTTACAATAATGCTCTTATTGCTCTTAGAGTTGCCAGGTCTCATTATAGAGCTGCTGTGGAGAAATCAAAGGGAAATTTAATACGTAAACTTGTTGATAAACTCGATAGAGAGGGTCCCTGGTCACCTTTGTATCATGAATTTAAAGCAAATAGATCAATCGACCTTGCATACGTACAGAACATCAAAATTAATAATAGTTATACTACAGGAGTAGAACAAACCACAGAATATCTTTTAGAATCACTTGTGCCTGACGATCGGCCGGAGGATGACACGGATTATCACCGACAAATTAGGCAGTGGGCTATTGAACCACCATTGTCTCCAATGTCTGACTTACCATCTTCAGACGAATTCCTCAGTATTGTTAGGTCATTGCCACTAAATAAGGCTTCGGGCGACGATAAAATATCAAACAAAATGATAAAAGAAGCTTGTAAACTTTCGGGTGATACGGTTTTAACAGTTTTTAAACGTTGCATTGCGGAAGGAGTATTTCCTAGTGTTTGGCGGTGCGGTAATATTCGAATAATACCAAAAAGCGGCGATAAGCCGCCGGACGATCCTAAATCCTATCGACCCATAACACTGTTACCATCGCTGGGAAAGCTTTTAGAGCGTCTTGTAGTACCACGACTTCTACCGGGTGGAGTTAAATTTCATGATAGACAATTCGGCTTTACGTTGGGAAAATCGACAACTGATGCGGTTATATCTGTAAGGAAAACTGTCACCGAGTCAAGTTTTCAATACGTTTTAGGCATCTTCTTAGATATATCTGGCGCCTTTGACAATGCGTGGTGGCCCATGCTATTGCTAAAATTAAAATTAAGAGGTTGCTTTAAAAATATTTATTCCCTTATCTCCTCGTACTTCTTACAAGGTACTACTAAATTGAGACTTGGGCATCATTCTGTGTCGAAGGCGCTTACGATGGGGTGTCCTCAAGGGTCAGTGCTAGGACCATACTTGTGGAACATAGGCTTCGACGATTTTCTGGCAATGCCTGTGCCGTCCGGATGTACCCTGAATGCGTACGCGGACGACGGTTTGTTATTGATAGAGTCGGATACTAGAACGGGGCTTGAGAGGCTGGCCAGTGAATGTTTGGACTTAATATCTCGGTGGGGTGGGCGTAATCGGTTGACGTTTGCACCAAACAAAACCTTCCAGCTACTTCTGAAAGGTAACCTCAAATCACCGCCTTGTATTAAATTTGAAAATATTACTATTAAAAATAAAACCTCGGTTTGTTATTTAGGATTGGTTTTAGAAAGAAATTTTTCATTTATTGAACATATTAGAACAGTTAATGAAAAGTCTAAAAAGAGTTTCTTTGCACTGACGAGGATATCAACTGCGACATGGGGTCTGTCATATAATACACTAAAGATCATATATGGAGCTACTTATTTGGGTTCTATTTGCTATGGTGCTCCTGTATGGGCAGATAGGGCGACTGTAGGTGCTGTCCGTCGCAAACTGTTACAAGGCCAACGACCTGCATTGATTTTCTTGTGCAAGGCATATAGGACGGTTAGCACTGAGGCTTTACCGGTGTTGGCAGGTGTTCTTCCGGTCGATCTCGAGGTGCAAAGACGTGCAGCCATGTACTATTCCACACTACAAAACATGGAATGCGATTTTTTGGGCATACGAGACCGCGGTAAAATCATAAGATTGTTTCAACAAAAAACCAATGTCTATAACGACCTCTTGGATGAATGGCAGAAACGATGGGACGAATCATCTAAGGGGCGCCACCTTTACCAGTTCTTTCCATCTGTTCGCGAAAGGTTGTCAAGGACATGGCTCGAGGTAGATCACTGTGTCGCTCAATTTCTTACAGGCCACGGTAACTTTAAGAGCAAACTATACTCATTTAAATTAGTCGATTCACCATTGTGTCAATGCTCAACACCTGATTCTAGCTGTGAACAGTCGGCTCATCATATCCTCTGGGAATGTAGTCTTTGGTACAATGAACGTAACATGATGCTAAATAGCTTACAAATGACGTCTGGGGTAGTATATTATGGGGATCTTGTGTCAACTGCGGTGAATTTCCGTGCGTTTAAGCGATTCTGCCATACATACTATAGAAATCAAATATAGCTCACTTAGGACCCATAATATTTTTATCCGTGGTGCTTCCCGGTTTGAAAAAGGCGTCTGCCTATTTTGACTCCATTTTGTCTCCCGCTTTGCTAAGGAGGGAAGTGGACTTATTATATTTCCAACTCCTCCAGTTTTCTTCTGATTAATTTCGTTGCGGGTTCCAAGACAGTTAAATTTTTCCTGGGACTTCCCGAGTGTCATAACTCGGTGTTTTCGTGGGTCACCGCTGTTGATCCTGGTGTACAGGAGTTACAGTGGTGGGCGTGTGGGCGGGATTAGTCCCATATATATAGATTAGGTAGGTATATTATTTACTAGCTGTCCCAACAGACTTCAAAAAGTTATTTTCCTGTCGCTGTCCAATTGTCCAATAGAAAAACATCCAACGAAAACTCTGTGCCAAAAAACACTTAAAAGCGTAAAATAAACTGGTTCTTCATAAATTGCCTATACCTAAATCTTTATTCATTTAAATAGTAGTATTATAATGTGTGCTATGTACCTAGAATCGGTTTGAAGTCGGTGCCAAGTGACTATCGCTTAGACTTTTGTAATTGTTCGTTTGTATTCTTTTTGGCTTAGCACCGACTTCAAACAGATTTTAGGTACCTAGCACACATTATAATACTACTATTTCAATGAATAAAGAATTAGGTATAGACAATTTATGAAGAACCAGTTTATTTTACGCTTTTAAGTGTTTTTTTGGCACAGAGTTTTCGTTGGATGTTTTTGGGAAGTCGGTTTTTTTTTTTATAAAAAGTTTTTATTTTTCAGTTTTTAGTGCAAACAATCGTAGGTAATTAGTATGTTGAACTATTTCATCAAATATCATCATCAAGAATACAAATTAAGGTCTATACGTACGTGTAATATTAAAATCATCCTCTAATCCCTAACTGTTGAAGAGTTTAACCTTCTATCATCAGCTCACCTAAATAACTTGAAAGTATACGACTGAAGGTCTTTAGATACGCATGAAATTGAAAGAATTATCCTCCAACTCCTAACCGTTGAGGAGTTGTACCTTCCACCTTCCATCATCAGCTTACCTAAATAATTTTAAAGAATACGACTAAAGGTACCATATATACATATGATATTTAAAGATTTATCCTCCAACTCCTAACCGTTAAGGAGTTGTGCCTTACATCATCAGCTCATCATCATAAAATGATGACTACCAGACGCAAATACCGGTGTAACTTCAGAAAATATACGAATAACATAGTATGTGCCTATAAAAATTGAGGGTTTCTCTCGATTTCCCTGGGATCCCATCATCAGATCCTGATATGCTGGCAATGGGACCACCACGGAAGCATACCCTGTCGAATACAAAAAAAAATTTCAAAATCGGTCTACAACTGACGGAGTAATCAGGTAACATACATAAAAAAAAAAAAAATACATACAGTGGAACATAGAACCTCCTCCTTTTAGGAAGTCGGTTAAAAAAGTAAATAAATAAAACGTATTCCAGACTGGTCACTTTTCTTTCAACTTTATTTTGGGCAGGCTTAGATTAATATTCATACAGCCAAATTGCATACAGCCTAATCAATTTGAAGACTAAAGATAATATCTTTATATATTACATTTATATTATATTACATATATTAATATGGTATATTATACCAAATATAATAATCCAAACGCGTCTTTGTTTTGTTTTCATTGACTGCAAATATTTAGCAGTTGACTGGTATTTTAATTTACTCTGTAGGCCTGTAGTACCTACTATTTTCCTCGTAACTTTTAAGTTTTTTCTTTACATAAATATCTTCCTTGTAACTTGTGTATTGGTTGAGCCGTTCATAAGTTTTGCGCTTAGCAATACATTTAGCGATCCATTTTTATATTACACATATAGATTAGAAGGAGATAAGATACAGAATAAAGACCCGGCAGACGTAAGTGAATTTATTTATAGATTTTATTTATCTAGTATGTACACTAACATTAATATTACAAGAACTAAGAACGTACGTATTGGTGTATTCAATGGACTTACTTCCTTTTCCTTTAATCAACTTAGTGCAAAAACTTAACACTGATGAGAAGAAATAAATAATACTCGTATTGTGTATTTTTTTTTAATGCTGAAACAAACTAACAACATAAGGAAATAATACAATTTTCACTCAAATTTTAAAGACCTCTAAAAGTCTTTTATTTAACAGGTTCAAAAGGCATGTAGTCGAATACATAATTTATTCGCTAAACGATTTATATAATGACAAGCACCCGTGTGACGTGCACGCTCAGGTCGCATGTGTAGGTAGGTATACAACTCTATCACATCGGAATAGATGCATTGCTTCTTTTAATTCAGTGTTTAAAAATCAACGGCTTGTAACCGCACAATGTATGAAGGTATACTCATTCAATAGCTGTAGTCACATTTTTAGAAAGTAATCTGTGGTACCTGACCACGTTTCGCGCCTAATCATCAGTATTGTGGTGTGCGTTTGTACATGTTGTACGTTTTTTTTGGTTTATGTAACTCGTTTTTACTATAGAATAACTAATTGTAAGTTATTTAATGTTTTTAAAACTCGTTTTAGTTAAGTTTTTAACAGTTTAAGTGAAGTGATGACAAAATGTTGTCATTGATAAAATGTGATTGTTTGTGACTGTGACGTTGCGTTGGCAAGTTGAATGACTTGTCTAGCGTTCAATCAGTACAGTACAATTTAAACTACTTTTAATATACCTATATAGAGTATAAGTAGATTGTATTTGCAACTGAAACTTAAACGTGTTTAAAGAGTTTTTTTTAAACTAGTGTGTTGGTTGGTTTCACTAACACTTAGTATCATTCAAAGCAAATCAAACTAATTACGAATCCTACAATTAAAAAACTTAATAAATTCTTATAAGTTATTAGAACTGTCGTTTAATAGAATACAATACATATGTTTTATTTTATTTAATTATTCCGTCAGCCCGTCATAATATTCTTCTCATAGAAATTTTTCGGGTCAGTTCAGTTAAAAATAGCAACAATAGACCCATGTGGTTCTCCATATGGAGAGAAACAATTGTTTTATTTTTAACTTACTGATCCAGCTGAAGGAGCAAATTACGATAAATAGTTTAATAGATTGAAATCGTTTCTAGCTATAGGTACCAGGAAGCGATGTAGGACCATATGAGGAAAACCTGATTGTTATTACCGTTTATTTCATCAGAAATATTACTTAATTTTTCTACAAAGGATGCAATTAGGTAAAGTAGATAGAGGATAGGTTTTATATTAGATTTTTTTTATTAATATTCCAATTGTCGACCTTAATGACAATAGCGAAGTTCGGCAGTTGTAAAGAACCAAATGCAATATATTATTCTATTCAGAAAACCTAGGCAGGCAAATTTTGAGGTTATGCATGAAATAGCAAGGTAATATTTGTCATACGGCATACCGAATAAAAAAGAGGATTAAATAAATAAATAAACATCGACTATCGACCCAGTGAGCAACTTTGTCTAAATTTAATTAGAACAGTCAAGGCTAGGTAGTTATTTGAGCGTCCACGTGTTATACTATACAGATTATGCTGCCACATGCGTCCGTAAACGTAAAATTATTATTATAGCACGATATGAGGCGCTCATAGCCCAGTTGCACTCGGTGGTTAGAAACAATCACCGAGGGTAAGCAACGACGGTGCGGTCTATACCTGGATGGGTGACCGCTGGTGGCATGATACTATGAGCGTCTCCGTGATTCGGAGGGCACGTTAAGCAGTCGGTCCCGGTTGTTATCATAGGATAACAGTCGTGAAGCTTAGTTGGGAGGCTTAGAGTATACAGCTTGCTTATGTATATTCTAAGGCTGGAGGCCTTTGGGCGGCTTAAAAACATCTAACGGCAAGATTACGTAGCCGTAGCTACAACGTTGTCTTGCCAGTCTCAAACCCGCACTCTGCCAGCGTGGGGGACGTATGGCCTTACCCTCTCCTGAGGGAAGACCCGAGGGCCGAGCACACAGTAGTGGGACATTATGGGTTGTTGATTGATTTGATTGAATCGTGTGGGAATCGAACCCAAAACATTCGGCGAGACAAGGCGAGGTGGCTACTTAAACCACGACGCGACGCCATGCGTGCGGTCAGTTTAAATTTATATACATGACTAGCTTTTACACGCGGCTTCGCTCACGCAGACTTTCATCGCCTGATTTACCCCCTTAGGGGTGGAATTTCAAAAATTCCTTTCTTAGTGCTCACTTACGTTATATAAAGAACCTAAATGCAAAATTTCAGGATTCTAGCTTCAGTGGTTTGGGCTGTGCGTTGATCTCTGGGTATGTCAGTCAATCAGTCAGTCACCTTACTCTTTTATATACATAATAATATACTAGCGACCCGCCCCGGCTTCGCACGGGTGGATTTCGGATGCCCCGCCGACGACACGATTCGTGCATTTTAAATCTGTAATATCTTCGAATATATTCATTTAAATTAGATACTGTAAAGGGCCATTTTGATCTATATTAAATGCACAATGTATTTAATTTACTTAATTGTTTAAGGATTCATTCTGTATTGCTTAAAATCACTTCGTAAATAAGCCATTATTTCTCGTAAAAAAAAGGAATAAAAAATGGTTGTTGTGGGTTTTCCCTAAGAGATAGACATATACCGTCGCGGACTTGTTTGTAGTACTTTTTAAGGTGTACAATACTGTAGTACATTATTTTGATCTATCTCGTAGGGTGCAACCAGCGTTTGCAATGTAAGCGCAAAAAAATGTGTTTATTTGCTACATCACATTAGAAACCTCGAAAATTAACAGTGTTTCCATACTATATTATGCATTTATTATACATAAAAACCTTCCTCTTGAATCACTCTGTCTATTAAAGAAACCCACATCAAAATCCGTTGCGTAGTTTTAAAGATTTAAGCAAACAAAGGGACATAGGGACAGAAAAAGCGACTTTGTTGTAGTGATAGATATTTTTAACCGACTTCCAAAAAGGAGGAGGTTCTATGTTCCACTGTATGTATATTTTTTTTTTTTTATGTATGTTACCTGATTACTCCGTCAGTTGTGGACCGATTTTGATTTTTTTTTTGTATTCGACAGGGTATGCTTCCGTGGTGGTCCCATTGCCAGCATATCAGGATCTGATGATGGGATCCCAGGGAAATCGAGGGAAACCCTCATTTTTTATAGGCACATACTATGTTTTTCGTATATTTTCTGAAGTTACACCGGTATTTGCGTCTGGTAGTCATCATTTTATGATGATGAGCTGATGATGTAAGGTACCACTCCTTAACGGTTAGGAGTTGGAGGATAAATCTTTAAATATCATATGTATATAAGTTACCTTTAGTCGTATTCTTACAAATTATTTAGGTAAGCTGATGATGGAAGGTGGAAGGTACAACTCCTCAACGGTTAGGAGTTGGAGAATAATTCTTTCAATTTCATACGTATCTAAAGACCTTCAGTCGTATACTTTCAAGCTATTTAGGTGAGCTGATGATAGAAGATTAAACTCTTCAAAAGTTAGGGATTAGAGGTTGATTTTAATATTACACGTACCTTAATTTGTATTCTTGATGATGAAATTTGATGAAATAATTCAACTTACTACTTACCTACGATTGTTTGCACTAAAAACTGTAAAATAAAAACTTTTTATAAAAAAAAAAAAAACGACTTCCAAAAACATCCAACGAAAACTCTCTGTCAAAAAACACTTAAAAGCGTAAAATAAACTGGTTCTTCATAAATTGCCCATACCTAATTCTTTATTCATTTAAATAGTAGTATTATAATGGGTGCTAGGTACCTAAAATCTGTTTGAAGTCGGTGCCAAGTGACTATCGCTTAGACTTTTGTAACCAAACACAAAACCTCTTTAACGTAAACACATAAAACTACGTGTGTTTAATTATATCCATAAGGACATCAAGAAGCCCAAATGTCATGAAGCTATATGGCGCAGCGCAGACGACAGACTATCCGTGACGCACCATTTAGTCTGTGATAATAGAACCTATGCAAATATATGCAGTAACGCACACGACGCGCAAAAAGTCCGGCGCTCAAAAAATCCAAGTAATTCGGGCAGACTGCACCGTGCCGCGCCGCGCCGCTCCGCACAAAATGTGTGCGCAAAAAATTGACCGTTTGCTTCAACGCGCGCTAACGCAGACGGCGCACATTTTAGTCTGCAATCTGCATTTATTAGGGGTAGACATAACGCACGCGATTTTTTACCATGGCGCCAGAGATCGATGTGACGATCTGATTTCAAGAAATACAAAACAGACCAGCAATTTATGATACTTCGAAGGCAGAATATTATGATAGACATTTAAAAAGAAAAATGTGGGAAGCAAGATGTGAGTCAAAGCAGGTCTTAAAATAAATAGCAACTCATTAAATGTAGTAACAGACATTTTATAAAATTTGAAAAATTTATTCGGATGTTGTTTCAGAGTTGAATGTTTAATATGAAACTGTCCGTTAGTAATCTTTCCGAAAGTATAGGATGTACCCAAAATTCTCAATTTCTTCTTCTTTTTCTGTACTTCAAGTACAAAATAATACTTCGCGATCTCTGCACGATTTCCATAGCGTCTACGTCCCTACAGTTCTGCCGACAGAATGATCGAAGATGTGCGTTGAGTCTGTGAAAAATCGGCGACCGACTTTTTGCGCGCTATGCAGACATTTTGTGAGCCGCAGACTCGATCACACAAAAAGTGTGCCGTCTGCGCTGCACCTATAGCTCAGACGGTTATAAAGATATGAAGGTCAAAAAGTCGTAAATTTTTGCACTGACTGACTGACATATAGTACCTAAATCTAACCTACTTCCAGATGACCTAGAAGGATTAAAATTGGAATCTAGCTCGGTAATTGTGCTAGGCCAAGTCAAATCTAACCTAATTTAAGATCTCACATTTTTAAATAACAGCAATTATTATAGGTATCCAATAAAGCAAAGAAATAGAGTTTAATACTTGTTCATAATGTTATTTTGCTATAACTACATATTTGGATTTTGCATAGAACTTGGCACTCATTTAGATCTCCATTCTTTTTGCGGTGAAGTCCACGGCCAAGCATAATTTTTGTATTGAACTTGGCTCTCCTTTTTACATTTATGTTTTTGGTGGGATCTATACCACTGTGCCTACCTGAATTGAAAACTATATAATAACTAGCGGACCCGACAGACGTTGTCCTGTCTACACGTCTTTAATTTGAAAATTTCAAAAATTAATTAAAAAAACATTGTCCAGCGGACAAAATTGTGAATCTAAACCATTCCCAGATCCCCTTGAACACACACAAAAAATTTCATCAAAATCGGTCCAGTCGTTTGAGAGAAGTTCAGTGCCATACACACTCACAGAAGAATTATATATATATAAAGATATATTAAAACATGTTACATATAAAAAAATCTAGATTAACTTAAATTAATTTGTAAATAATTTCTTATTAATCTTCTTATAAGTATTTATAACATTAAAATAAATAGTTTTAAATGGGTATTTCTTTATTTATTTAAAACGAGCTTAGCCACGCAGTGTTACATGTTGTACATTTACAGCAACAACCGTTGGTAACGCCGCGGGACTAAGCTAGTCTAAAAAAGTAGTCTAAGTTACTCTTTATTTCGCCTGCTATCTACCAGTCCCGACAAAATCGGTCTAACCGTTCCAGACATTAGTCTAGACAAAATAATGTTTTTTTTTAAGGAAGTACCGTATTAAATACTTTTATAATATAAGCATTAAGTGAAAATCTATTAATTTGAAATTACAAACATATAAGTACTTCAATTTTATTTATTTTTATAGATAAATAGTGTCGTCTCTCATGTGAAAACGGGAGTATTTCTGTCTTTGCATGAAAGGAAATATTGAGTCTGGCAACGTGTATGCATAATTTCATGAGAATCTGATGAATGGTACGATTAGCACATAAAATACACTCTTTTGCAAAAAAACGGGCACTTAAGCAAATAACTATTTTATAGTTACTATTAGTTTGTTTGACAATTTTAGGTATTGTTATCCTCAGAATTCTATAAATTAATTAGGAAGGAATAGTTTTCATCAGTTTTATCATAACATTTTGAATAAATTATTGAGAAATAATGTTTAAGCTCAAAACACTATTATTGTATCTGCTCGCTAAATAAAAATGAAACGCGTTAATTTCTTTGTTTTTCTTGAATACATTAAAAGCAGATAAAAGTTTAGTATTGAGTGTGACCCCCTCTTGCTGAAATCACGGCTTGCATTCGTCTGGGCATGCTAGCGAGTGTATCTTTTATGGTTTCTTGGGGAATACGTACCCACTCCGCGGTAATCACATTCTTTAGCTCTCTGATGGTCTGCGGAGCCGGCTGCACTGATCTCACTCGTCGCTTCAGAACGTCCCAGACATGCTCTATGGGATTGAGGTCCGGACTTCTAGCTGGCCAGTCCAAACGACGAATTCCGACTTCTAGCATATACGCTTCCACATCGCCAGACCGGTGGGCGCGAGCGTTGTCGTCCATAAAAATTGAGTTTTCGCCAAGAGCGGTTAAAGTAGGTTGTGCACAAGGAATTAGAACTTCCTTTATGTATCGGTGTCCAGTCAGTGTACCGTTTTCGATGAAGACTAACTCCGTACGATCCATAGAATTTATTCCTGCCCAAAACATAACAGAGCCCCCTCCATAAGGTGTGATTTCTTCAAAACATGCCTCTGCAAAGCGTTCTCCTCGTCTACGTAGCACTCGCCGACGTCGGTCTTCACCATGCAAAGATATCCTGGCTTCATCGGAGAACAATACCCTATCCCAGTCTTCATGAGTCCATGACACATCGAGCGAAGCTAAGCCTGGCAACTCGATGTCCACGGAGTAATTTAGGGCCGTGTGCCGGGCGATGACTGTGTATATTAGCAGCGAGAAGCCCCCTCCTGACCGTCCATAGACTAATTTGCACATTTCTTACTTCTTCGAGGCTGTTCTTGAGGTCCACATAAGAAGATTTGCGATTTCTCAACGCTTGACTAACTAGAAAACGATCACCCCGTGGTTCGGTACATGTCTTTCTGCCAGAACCAGACCTTCTCTTGACGGAACCGGTCTCTTGATAGCGCTGCCAGGTCCTTTGAACTGTCGACCGACTCACATTTAGCCTTTGGGCCACGAAGCATTGGCTGCAACCTTCTTCAAGCAGCGCAATAATTTTGCTCGCTTTTATCACTTCATCTACCATTTTCGAGATTGCTAAACACGAATAACAATACTTTTAAATGTCAAGGACATCAGATAATTTAATAAAAATTGACAAAAAGTTAATTAGAGTCGATATTAACTATAACCTCTGAGAGGGCGCGCCAAGAGGCCGTCGTAATTACCTGGGTGTCCAGTGGCTTTAAGTGCACTTCAGATGCACTTCCGGGTATCATTAAAATGCAGATTAGCAAAAAAATTTTTTTTTTTGGTATCATTAAAAGGGTTACTAAAAAGCCTATCAGATAATGTATAAGTGATTAGAATTGTACATATAATTAAATTAGTAAATCGATGATGAAAGTAGGAAAAGTGTATGTGTGTGTGTGGAATACGAAATCGGAACGCCAGTGACTGGCCGTGGACACCCAGGCCATTATTGAAATCGGCCACTAGGTGGCGTTGGACATCTTAGCGAATAGGGAATTCGCGCCACAAAACGAGGTTAAAAGTTGTTTTCTTTGAAAACCAGGCTCAGTCAAAAATTTGAATTTGGAATGTACTCTTATAAACATTATGGCACTTTCATAACTGGCCAGTAACATGTTCAAATGATTAAAACCTTTTTGGTATTTTATTTTTTTCAGCCAGGAAGAAAATCGAAACCACCCGCTTTTTTGCAAATGAGTGTATATGCATTGTATATACATAATAATACAAAAGTGTAGGATGAATTACGACACTTCAATAGCAAGACATTAGATACACGCAAACAGCAAATTAAATCAGTTGAAATAGATAAAATTAATAGGATAGGATAGCTTTTATAGAATAAGATTATTATTAGTTTTTACCCGACTACGGCAAAGCCAAAGGAGGATTATGATTTTTTACCCTACTACGACGAAGCCAAAGGAGGATTATGATTTTGACTGGCTATGTATGTATGTATGTTCATTTGTCTCCTCGTAGCTCCTTAACTACTTATTAGAACTGGACAAATGAGGTATCGTTTGAATCGTCTTGATCGTCCGCTGGTTATAGACTATATGACAGTCAGTGACACGTCATATAGTCTATAACCAGCCTCTATATCTATATATCTATAACCAACTATATCTAATGTGGTGCCCTCTAGCCGACATAAAGTAATGTCTTAAAAAAAAAATTAAGATAAATATGCCGTGTTTGGTATCATTCAAAAGGGCGTTACTTGTACATTTTAAATATATATATATATATTATTAGCATTTTCTCGTGACTTTGTCCGTATTTATTCGATAATTGTGATATTTCTATGGTATAGGCCGAACCAATCTTTATGACGTTTCTGAAGTCAGCTGCGCAAGCAGGTCGGCGCAGGTACAGTTAAGTCTAAAATAATTAGATGACTGGATATAATTATAATATAAAATTTAATAATACATGTACTTATTTTTTAGCATATTAATTTATAAAAACATAAGTAGGTTCCTACCGTTCTTATCCAACTATAAACCGAATAATTATTTCTGAGATGTTGTTCGAGGGAAATAAAGTATGATCTCTAAAATTAATCTAATCCTATTTAATTATACTAAAACTTTTCTAGCAAGTTGAAATATTTTGTGAAAACCTATTTACAGAAATAAATGACCTTGACTTAGAAGATTATACAGTCCGCGAGTCATTTTAATCGACACATCAAATATGTAACCATTGAAAAGTTAACGTATAATACACTAACCTACAACAGTCAGTAATAAATAAGTAACCAAAAAAAATACAAAACAAGTAGGTTACTAAACAATTCAAGACTATTAACAACTCGACTGTACGTAAACAAGATTATGAGTGCATGTGTAGTGTACGGACGTCGGACATAAGTCACACACACAAGGAACATGCGCCGTGTATTGGTCTACACCTGCACCCTTGTACGTTCCCTCTGTTACCTAAAATTGTATGCTGCGCATTGACACGGATGAAGTTCACAGACGTCATAAAGATTGGTTCGGGCTATACCTACACACATCAAAAGTGTCTAGGGATCAACATATGTGTCTAGGGATCAACATATATTTTTGCAATAACTTTTCTCCGGATTGATATTAATTAAAATTTTCTTTAAGGATTCATCAAATAAAGTGTTTTCGTTTGTCACAGTAACGATAAACCAAGTCACCTTTGCATTAATAAAGAAATTTGCGATTTTCCTAATAAAAGGATTTTTGACATTTGAACCACTAACATTAAAGTTCGAAAAAAAGACTGAAATAACAGTTTTCTTTAAAATTTTATTAGGTAACTTAAACAATTAATAATCCGTGTTTCTACCGCGAACACTAACACAAGAACATCGGTTTGGCATACTCAAAATGAGTTCATCCAAATCACGCTGTGGAATGGCCGCCCATGTTCGTTGCAACAACAAAAAAAGGTCTTCTTGCGACTGGATACCCTCCATATTCGGCAGAGCTCTTCTCTGTAGCATATCCCATGCATGCTCAATCGGGTTCAAGTCTGGCGACTGAGCAGGCCAGGGCCAAAGCCACATCTCAATCTCAAGAAATCCGCATAAAAATGCTTGATCCCTAGACACTTTTGATGTGTGTATTTGAAATATAGTTTGCAGAGAAATTAATTTTATAGAGGCACCAAATCATTTTAAATAAAAAAAAGTAAAAACTAAAACCCAACTACGACAAAAAACGACTCTGAAAAAGTATGAAACAAGGTTCAAAAGCCGTAGTCACGCGTTGTTAATGTTTTAGGCTTTTGAAACTTGTTTCATACTTTTTCAGCGTCGTTTTTTGTCGTAGTTGGGTTTTAGCTTTTACTTTTTTTTATGTATGGCCCTGCCAAAATGACTCGACTCTGCCTGATGGAAAGCAACGCAGAATCCAAGAGTCACTATGCTCATTGCGAATGCAGACAATGCAACAATGCAGCATAGTGATCCTCACTATGGCGGCCTAGTTATGCTTCTGCATCATTGGGCTTCGGGTCTCGCACGCACGAATGAAACATGACAGCACGTACGATCATATTCATTTTACGTTGATTTTCTGTGCGAGGTCGAACTGGCCCGTTCGTGCTGAAATCAGCGTGGATATTCATAGACATATGATTGTGTGCACGGTAATAAGGCCTACTTAATAAAAACTTTTTGAATAACTGTCCTTTTCTATTAAAAAAATTAAAATTAAAAAAATACAAAGTATTCTATCAATAATAGCAACTAAAAACCAGCAAGGTTTATACTTGGGCTATCTTTCTTGCATCTTAAGCAATAAAATAAATACTAACAAATAAAATAATACAAATTTAGGTAACAATAGTTATCAACCAAACTAAGTAAGTAATAAAGTTTCCCCAAACTAAAGTTTGAGAACCATTGATAGCGGTGATGACGTAGACTTGTGTTTCCCACGTGATCACTGGGTATTGGAATATTATACCCGAAGCAGACAGCCGCTGTGCCGGCAGTCGCAGCTCCGTCCTCAGGAGCGTCAGATCTCAACGAGCAAATCACCAAGCAAGGTGACTTGGTCAGACAACTGAAATCCGCCAAAGCTGAGAAGGCTAAGATCGACGAAGCTGTAAAGAGTTTATTGGAGCTAAAAGCTAAATATAAATCCGCTACTGGACAGGTTAGTTTAACTTTTTACCATTATCTGCATCATCATCTTAAGCGTAAGACGTCCACTGCTGGTCATAGGTTTCCCCAAGGTTCTTCACACCAAATTAAAAAAAAAACGTGTGGCACTCGGGGACTGCCGCGGTAAAGCTATTGCGTATTGAGCATTTTTATCAACTTATGCAATTATAATTATTTATTTATTTTTTATTTATGCAGTATTTTTTTATAAATATTGACATCAACTAAGTGAAAAAATCATAACATACAAATATATCACATGATTTCTCCAATATGTAAACTAATTACATTTTAATTAGAAAAAAACTTCTTTTTCGCTGACTACTACCAAAATATTTTGCGAATCGTCTCAAGGTCGACATTAGCGCGTTTCTCCGCAAAACACGTTAAGCGAACGCTCGGCCGAGCTACATGGTAGGGGGTGTTAGGTTTTATTTTCGTTACGGAATTTCTTGACTCGGTCTCCGCGCTCAAAGCCCTTGATAAAAGCTATGCAATAGCTTAAAAGTTGTTGAGTTTACGATGTTTTCATCATCGATTCTAGTATGTTTTGTCACTTGGGGTGGAGATCCCGTATGTCACCATATCCTCATTTGCACAGTCCATCTATCTTTTGGTTGTCAAAATTCTTATATTAGGTTTTCTTATATAATACTTCCAAATGTTTTCCTATTGATGTCTTAATTGTGTGTTGCAGGATTCAGATGTTTAACCGTTATAAATAACTTTTTCATCCCACCAGCTTGTAAAGAGTGTTTTTGTTCTTCGATATCTGAGTGCAAAAGCCGTTTTTATTAAAAAGAAGAGAAGAGAAGAGGATAAAGTAAATTTGAATTTAGAACATCATGTGCACTAAGCTTGTGAAGTCAAAACATCATTAAACCTATTTACTTCTACCTCCATGGTGTCGAATTTCCCATACAATTTTTTTTTTATTTGTATAAAACTCAGACTCGGAATCTTCTAGGTGTACTTTTTTTGTTTTGCTTTGCCAGCGCCATTTTCTTTTCACGTCACTTAGTCATTTCCTCGCTGAGGTGGAATGAAAAGTTACGTGTTGCACTCCAGTGCAATTTCTTTTTACCTAGTGCTCTTTTGATTCCCTCGCTAACGCTCAGGATTCTAATTTTTGAATCACTCGCCGCGTTCGTGATTCAATTTTAGAATCCTTCGCTTGCTCGGTCATCAAAATTGAGCACGCGGTTAAAAAGCAACTTTGCACTCTTGTATAACAAATAACTATTATAGATTCCAATATTTTAAATTCTTATTAATTTAAAGGTACAATTTACGGTTGTGCTAAATTTTATTTCGGGATGCTTGACTTACTTCGGGCCTGAAGGAAGTCCTTTATCAAGAAGGGAAGAGTATGCTGAAAAGTATGTTAGGAGACAGGCGTTAGGTCGGCATCTTTATCATCCAACTGCTTTGGTAGCGCAGCGGTAGCGTATTCGACTGCTGTGCTTGAGGTTTCGGGTTCGATTCCCGGGTTGGACCAAATGTTTTTATCATCTGCAAACATTTGTTCGGAGTTTGGGTGTTTTCTATAAATAATACGCATATAATAAAAAAAGTAGGTATATCTAATACCTTTAAACGAGCAATTCTTGTATATATATATATATATTTATATTTATAATCTGAATCTCGGAAACGGCTCTAACGATTTTCATGACATTTTGTATGCAGGGGTTTTCGGGGGCGATAAATCGATCTAGCTAGGATTCATTTTAGAAAATGTCGTTTTATTCGTGTTTTTAACAATCAAATATATAAAGTGAATGTACATCTAGCGCCATCTATCGCAACTCGAGCGAACTACATTAAACTATAATGGAATAAGGTGCAGAATAAACAGTATCAGGGCGCCACTAAAGGAAGAAAAATAACAAAAAGGTGGCGTTTGGATAGTCCCAATGTTGCCAAAAAACCCATTTATAAAAAATTAAAAAACCGAGCAACGCTCGGTCATCCAGGTACTGTGTATTTATATCAGATGTCTAGTACCCATAACACAAGCTCTACTTAGCTTGGGACTAGATGGCGTTGTGTGTTAGATGTCCGAAATATTAATTATATTATTTATTTTATTTCTTGTAGGATTGGAAGCCAGGTGCAGCCCCGGCTCCCGCAGCAGCATCAACTCCGTCAGGTGACGCGACCTTGGACCAAGACATTACCAAGCAGGGTGATTTAGTTCGCCAGTTGAAAGCGGCCAAGGCTGAGAAGTCGAAGATTGATGAGGCAGTTAAGGTTTTATTAGAACTGAAGGCCAAATATAAGACAGCAACAGGAAAGGTAAGTTATTATCACATTAATTGACTTCGACCCTTCGAGCTATACCTATAGCAATATGATCATAAAGACAGACCTGTAGCGAACTTTTTTTTTTACTAATTAAGTAATTAGCCTGCCAAATCCTGGTAATCCGCCCGATGGAAAGCATTAGCAGAATCCAAAAGTAGTGGTCACCATACTCATTGCGAATGCCGACAATGCAATATGCTGAATTGGTTTCCTAAATAGAACAAAAAGTTCCATATAAACAAAAAATGATATTAAGAAAACATACAATTATTCTATAATCCATAGTGAGATTGTCAATAATTACAAACGTACAAATCATCAACAGTTTCTAGTACACTGCTGAACATAAGTATCTCCTTAGATAGCGCCTCACATTGGCTATATTGGCTACAAGTTATAGTCTTGGATTCAATACACCAATGTGTAGATCGGACTTGGACGACCAATATCTGTCCGAGTCCGATCTACACATTGGTGTATTGGATCCAAGACTTCATCTAAATCCAAGTAGGTTATGGCCTACTATACCAGGCTGGGTCGGACGGGTTGGTATAGGGGTTGTCCCAAGTTTCCTTCTTTTCCAAGTTTGCTTTAGAGAGCAAACTAAAGAGGTTCACAGGTTACTTAGAAGTCGGTTCTTACGATACCTATGAATGAATGGGCAATACAAACACTCCTTATTCCTCATTTGACACGACGAAGATTAACTAGAAATATCCCATCTTCCCAGGACTGGAAACCCGGGTCATCTCCATTGGCATCTGCTCCTCCTGCATCCCAACCGTCTGCTGACGCGTCTGGCCTGAACCACGAAATCACGAAGCAAGGTGACCTCGTCCGCCAGCTGAAAACGTCGAAAGCTGAAAAGGCTAAAGTAGATGAAGCTGTGAAGACTTTGTTGGAACTCAAGGCTAAATACAAAGCGGCTACTGGGCAGGTTGGTGGTTTGTATTGGCAATGGGTATATGGTTTTCCTGTAAACTAAGAGTATACTAGACTAGATGAAATTATGACAGCAGACATAATTTCATGTCGGTTACTTCAAAAAAAAGAGGAGGTTCTCAATTCGACTGTTTTTTTTAATGTTAATTACCTCATAACTTTCGACTGGGTGAACCGATTTCAATGATTCTTTTTTTATTTGAAAGCTGGTGCTTCCAGAATGGTCCCATTTAAATTTGGTCCAGATTGAAGTCAGTTTTTTATGTTAAGATTTGTTATTATGTCTAATATACTCAATTCAATTGCCCTTATTCATAAACATTATTTGAGAGTTGTGTTATTTTCAACTTTAAATTGACAGCCTTAATGTTGAGAATAACAGAATCGTTGCTTAAAGTTATAACTTTTGTGAAATGACGACGACGTCTGCACGGTTGGCCTAGTGTTGGGTCCGGATGTGTTAATAATAGGTCTTTACCTATGAAATTGCCGTTTTGTATGTAATAAGTGAAAGTACTTATTTTTTTAAACTTTTTTATTTCTGTTATTCGAAGTAATCACCCATGCAATTGACGCATCTTTGCCAACGCATTGGCAGTTTATTGATGCCCTTCTTGTAAAAATCAGCTGGACGGGAGGCAACAAACTCTTCAAAGGCATTTTGTACTGCCTCTCGGGAATTGAATTTTTTACCCACTAAAAAGTTGTCTAAATTTTGGAAAAGTAATGGTCGGTAGGTGCAAGGTCTGGTGAGTATGGCGGATGAGGGAGAGCATCCAACCCCAGCTCTTGCAGCTTGGAGACTGTCTGTTGCGAACTGTACCAAATGATGTTGTCAGTTCAGACAGTCTCCAAGCTGCAAGAGCTGGGGTTGGAAGCTCTCCCTCATCCGCCGTACTTTCACTTATTGCATAGAAAACGGCAATTTCATAGGTAAAGACCTATTAACAGCAGTTACCGGATCCCACCTATCTCAGGCACAGCAATTTGAAAAAAGCGTCTCCACAGAGTCAATAAATATTTGCAACAAGCGTATTTTTTTGATGTTTACCGCCAAAAACACGGTTCCCAACATTTTGTTGACAACACAAGGAAATTACATAAACTTTTGTTTGGTGGAGACTCGGCTTTACGAAACCCATGGGATGAATAGGGGTGGTGACACTCCGTATTCTTAATCAATCACCAATGCGTGTTAATTTCTACATAACGTACAAATTATTGCAACAAATTAATCGTGGGAGAGCCACGCTTCGGCGTGAATTCGGCTTGACCGGAGTGATACCACGGCCTCACAGAAAACCGGTGTGAAATAGCGCTTGCGCTGTGTTTCACCGAGTGAGTGAGGATACCGGAGGCCCATACCCCAACCCCTCCCCCTCCCCCAAAGGCCGGCAACGCACTTGTGACGCCTCTGGTGTTGCGGGTGTTCATAGGCGGCGGTAATCACTTACCATCAGGTGATACGCCTGTTCGTTTACACCGACATCAGAAAAAAACAGTCAAGCAAATATTTCATAGCAGATCTAAGTGCAAATATCCTTGTTCTAATAATTAGAGTTTTATTATACTGAAATATTATCACGTTATCAATTACGTCAAGGTCGTATTGTAATATAGTGTAAAGTATAGGTATGTCAATGTTTTATTACAATTTTATACGGCAAAGCTGTTTCTCTCAGTATTACTGACGTTTATCGCTCTGTTCTTAGTTGCGTTATGTAATTATGTTACATAATCTATAATCTTTCGTAATGAATACCTTATCTAGTAAGAAAAAAAGCTTTCGAATATGACTGGTGGGAAATTAATTCAGAGAATAGCGAAATTGCTACAAAAAAACCTTTAGGTTTGTTCTATTATAGATAACTAGCTGTTACCCGCGGCTGCCGCCCGCGTGAATGTCGGTTATCGCGGCAAATAGTAGCCTATGTGTTATTCTGATGTATAAGCTATATTACTGTAAAGTTTCATCCAAATCCATTCAGAATTTTTTTCGTGAAGAAGTAACAAACATACACACAAACTTTCGCCTTATAAAGGCGTGTGATGTGATGTGATAGTAATAATAATAATGTTTTCGTGGGGCCAAAATAACTGACAGTTTGACTGTATCGATATATCATGTATGTCCAAAATACGTTTTTCATATTTTATACAGTACTAACTTTCTTCGATTTGAGTCTGGTTATCGCAACATATTATTTAACTAGGTTTTGCCAGCTGTTCCTCTCGCGTGTATGTCGGTTATCGAGGTATTTTCGTTCCTCAAGAATCACTGTATCATGCTTTTGATGCGATTTGCCGCCGTGATAGCTTAACAGGCAGACAGACAGAGTTACTAGTACTAATATTAGTATGGATTTTCTATAGGATTGGAAACCAGCTCCCACGCCAGCGAAGCAATCTTCTCCAGCACCGCAGAAGCAGACGAAGCAATCTTCACCGTCCCCACAGAAGCCGACGAAACAATCCGACGAGAGCCAGCTAGTCACACTTCTGAAGCAGATAGCGGTGCAAGGCGATAAAGTTAGACGAATCAAAGCGGAGAAGGCTGAGAAGTCCGTTGTTGATGTTGAGGTAAGTCCTTCATCTTGATTGTAATGTAAAGGCCTAGTGTGAGTTTACTTCACGTCAATTTCGAACTTCGAACGTTTTCAAAGTCGAGCGTGTTCGGGGTTGTGATTGGAGAACATTTCAGAGCGGGCCAATTGCGACACAGAATGCAGTCACGGTGATGTTCAAGCAGTTGTGAAATTAACTCACACTAGACCCTTTGTCTGAAAGGATGTTCTTACTTAAGATATCACTTTCTCACAAAGGTCAACGATATATATTTTGTAAAATACTATAAACTTTAAGTTTACCTTTGTGTTTTTTTATTTAGTATTATCTTTTAAAGAGACATTACATTTCTGCTCACACTCGTCTAAGACAAGAGAACTCTTTAGTTTGGATACATCAGCAAGTCCAGCTCATCTTGATTATCTATCTGAGATATTGTTGTACAAGACCAATTTACTATGGTTCTGTGCTAATAAGCGTAAATTTCGTTCTCATATAAGATGCCTCAAACTGAAATCTAAAATTAATTTAGAACTCTCTCTGTCTTGATTTTTTGCTGTAACATTTTCTCTGTTAAATAACAAATAAATAGCTATTATTATATACAAGATTTTGAAAAACACAAAAGATCATTTCGAAATAATATCCGTCTCTCAGAAGAATCAAACAATCCCTTAAGTTCATTAGCAGACATAAACTCAAACAATACCAAAGGGCTTATTTTCATTCCTTTTATAGGTAAAGAACCTTCTGAATCTGAAGGCACAGTATAAGGCAATTGCCGGCACAGATTGGACACCCAACGCTGTTCCTCCTAAAGTCCAGGACCCGGAGCCAGCCAGCATGAACGGAGACGGGGACAAGGGAGCTGCCCTCGGCGCTACCATCGCCAAGCAGGGCGACTTGGTTAGAGAGCTGAAGTCGAAAAAGGCAGATAAGGTAATTTTATTCTTACTAAAATCTAATAATATCAATTTTTTTTCGTGTTATCCTTGATCTATCATCATTAATAGTCCACTGTTAGACACCTTAGTCACGAAATTGGAAACTTTTTATCATTTGTCAAAACGATCACTTAATATGAAAAATGTATTAAATACAAACTTGTAACGTCACTGTTTTAGACTAGTCAATAGGGAATATGCATAAAATTTTTATTTGTCTCAAACATTTTTTTCTAGATTCTTTATTGTCTTTACAATATATAAATGGGATTTTTTTTATTTAGTGAAAACCCAGAAAATATTAAATAAAAAATGAAAATTAAGGGAGGGAAATTCAAACCTGCAAAACGCGTCCTATGGTCGAAACGAAATGTGACGTCGATTGTTACATTATCGAAATTATCGGCGTCGAAATTCCTACTGTGTTAGTAGTGTTTGTGAGAAAAAATAAATTCTTCCATGATTTTTATAGCAATCAAAACTGTAAATAGGTATAAAATAACTGAAACACTCAATAGTAAACAAACATGAAATGACAATGACGTCATATGTTATGTCAATAGCGCGCGAAAAATGGCGGCGTTTGAATAGCTCAAATTTAGTCGGTGTTTTAAATTTCACTTTGAAAATTAGTTTGACTATTTTGAAACCTATTTATATTTTTTTCTATGTAATGGAGACTTATATGATCAGATTAAGAAATAAAAAAATGACATTCATATTCCCTATTGAGCAGTATATTTCAATGTTTATTGGGTTATAATTTGTGATAGAAATGCAAAGCTGTAATAATTATATTTTCCGAGATTTTTTGTAATATTCGTTGTAATGGATTAGACATCGGTATTTATTTGCGATGCAGCCATCTACCCTATTAGAAAGTAGGTTTTAGCTTATTTAAACCACGATGGCCTGTCGGGTATAGGATTATTATCAAGTTTTCCTTAGTGCTGCCGTCCGGCTCCCTTAGTCGACTCTTACGACATTATCGAAATCCATCAATACTCGGGCAGTCGTTATTCAATTCACATTAAAAAATACTATAATTAAAAAAATCATTTGCATACACTTGCTTATAATAAAATGTTTGAAATAAGAATAATAACGTACATCAAATACAACTCACATGTCTTAACTTATATTTTGTCTCCAGGCAACAATAGACGCAGAAGTAAAGAAGCTTCTAGAATTGAAAGCGCAATACCGTACCGAAACTGGTAGTGATTTTGCGCCGCCTGTCCAACCGCGGAACCCCAAGGACAAAGAGAAGAAAGACAAGCCAAAAGAAGCCAAGAAAGAAGTGAAGAAGGAGAAGAAGGAACCTGTAAGTTCTAGAGATTCGAGAACTTTTCTGGAGTTTACTTTCGAAACGATTTTGATATTTAGCCCGCGGTTTAAAAGATTATGAATAATAAAATAGAGCGTTAACTAAAGGGCATTACGCTGCAGCGTTTTGTCACTAGTTATGTCGTGTAACAAACTATCTAAACAAACAGCGCTAGTAGTCTAGTCAACAAGTTCCATACTTGTTGACTAGACTAAAAGGTGCAGCAGCATCACTAGGCCGCCGTGGTGTGGGTCGCCATACTGCATTGTCTGCATTCGCAGTGAGTATGGTGACCGCCACTCTTGGATTCTGCTTGTGCTTTCCATCAGGCAGAGTAGAATCATTTTGGCGGGCATACATAAAAATATATATATATATACGTACAAAAACGTCTGTATGATTTGATGTTTTCTTTGTAAGAATGTATGTATTTAGGAAAAAAGTGTATACATAAGTGGTCTGCTTAGTTTGAAGCCAGATGGCGTGTGTGTCAGATGTCCAGCATATTTATTTATTACTTATTCTGCTTAATCATAAACTAGGTACACTTTTAGTAATGAACAACGTTGTTCTGTATACAGACTCCGAAACCAGCTAAAGAAGAATCTTCGTCAGGTGTGAAGAAGGTGACCCGGCTAGGGCTTGAGGCAAGCAAGGAGGTCGATCTGCCGGAGTGGTACACGCAAGTCATTACTAAATGTAAGTATCATAGTAGGGTAGATGACACCTTAGTCAAATTAGTTACTTTTATCATCTCTCAAAACGATAACTTTGTATGAAAAACGTACTAAATTTCAATTTTTGTTACAGCTGAAATGATAGACTACTACGACATATCGGGATGCTACATCCTCCGTCCGTGGTCTTACAGCATTTGGGATAGGATACGTAATTTCCTAACTCCTGAGTTCCGGAAGTTGGGCGTCAAAGATGGATACTTCCCTATCTTCGTATCCAAGGTACTAATTATTTCTAGATATGTAACGTTAATTTTGATTATCACACCTACATCCCTTTGGAAGACATACATTCTGTAAGCTTCACTCTTAGTGAACAAAGGGCCACATGCGCGACATAGGTTAAATACATATAAGACATACTAAATGCTTTTAAAAAGGTTGAACACTATTAGCATCTTCCACAACATAATTTTTTCGCTAAAGAAGTTTAAGAAACTGCCGAAGTTAAACATCGAAACTCAACTATTTAGCGGCACTAAACGTGTTTAACTATAACAGTGCCGTCTCGCCCACACTCGCAGGGCTTGACCCCTTATCATATTTAACCAAAAAAACACTAAGCGGTCATGAGGACTGCCGTCAGAAGTGAAAACTCAAAACTATAAACAAACAGTTGTTTAAGCTCATCTTTCTCGCTCGGGTACACTCAGCGATCCCGAGTTCACCCGAGTGGTCCTGAGTTCATCCAATCGAGCCTTTCACCTCAGAGCGTGACGGATCAGCCTAACTTACTACCTACGAAAAAATGTGCATTCGGTGCGCCAAAATAAGTTTTCACTTCAAATACTTCAATAAACCTGCTGTCATCATTGTGCAAGAGGGCGCTAAATTAGTTTAAGCTGAACATGTTTATGTGGTTATATGCATTTAACCAATTTTGTTTAGTAGCTACTTAACTCGAACGTTGTGCAAGTCGCAAGTAGCAGAAAACACCATGGCAAAGAGAAGGAATGCTTGAAACAAACCGTATACCAATCTGTCTGGCCAATACCTCCTTTCTATGTAGAAGTCTATGTTATAATGTCATTATGATGTCATTTGATTTTTCTATCTCTATTGCTCCACCTGCGTCTTAACGCGCTAATGCGTCACGTATATGTGGCCAACGTTTTAACGCGCAAAATTCTAATGGCATTATTAACGGCGTTAAACGTCATGCGATAACTCGAGTGTCGGTTTGTTGGACACATCAAAGAGTTTTAGCGCGTAGTTTAGCGCGCTAATTGATGTTGGCTAAAGTTAAAATGAGAATGTGTGTGTCTGTTTAGGCGGCGTTAGAGCGAGAGAAGTCTCACATCGCGGATTTCGCGCCGGAAGTGGCGTGGGTGACGCGGTCGGGCAACAACGACCTGGCCGAGCACATCGCGGTGCGGCCCACGTCCGAGACCGGCATGTACCCCGCCTACGCGCGCTGGGTGCAGAGCCACCGCGACCTGCCCATCAAGCTCAACCAGTGGAACAACGTCGTCGTACGTATCTATATATATATCTCTCTTCCTTGTCAGCATCTTTCTAGCCTTTATTATATATATGTCACCGTAAGATTGTAAGTAAACACCGTTACATTAAAATCTACCTAGGGAGATTGTAAACTTTCGATAGATTGTCAACTGTGATATGCTGCTTACACGCATCAAATTGTCAACTGTCCCTGATTGGTTGGTTTTACAGTAGGCAGTTCAATGGCCATAGAGTTAGGTTAGAACTTCTTTGATTAATCACAAATTCATTTCATATAACTAACAACAATTTTATATAACTAATTCTAAAGCTATGAGGTATTTTCAACATGAAATCAATTTAAAATCACAAAAATACTTTACATTAGACAACAAACAAATATGGCGGCGCGGAACATATGTCGTGAAACCGATCAGCGCGACTTGCGATATGTTTGCATACCATTCCACAATCTTTCGACTGTTTGCAATCTTGCGAGATAGATTACAATCTTACGGTGACAAATATATTATTTGCTGACCCGCGCAACTTCATCTTGGGTCTCTCCAAAAGTTTTTTTTTTCCCATTTCCCCAACATTTTCGTTGCATAAAGAACCGTTTGTATTTTCAACATAGCGCCTGTTGCGTATCTATTGGATACTTACTCAATCCAGTCAACAAATAACCTTATACCGTCATCGGTTGGAATCGTATGGAACTATCAGGTAATAGGGTATTTTACTGTATACGAGAAAAAATCTAAAAATATATTATTGAGATACCTTAGGTAAAAACCAGTCGGAAAATGTTTTAGTTCATTGTGTAGGAACGGGTGTCATGTCCCTCCAACACAAAGGGAGGATCCTCCGACCAGGCGAGGTGATCAGGCCTGGTGCACCACTGCCCAACGGTTGATGTTGGGATGCTGTATATATGAATCGGCGCTAGAACTTCCATTGCGCGATGCAGGATTGGTAGCCTCTTCGCATTGTATGTTACTCCGTAGTTCAGTGTATCTTCGGTAGATGGCGCTGTCTTATGTTTTCTTGATGCGCTGCATGTGGAAGTCGCCACATTCATCAAATACTAAAATATTTTTTATAATTTATTTCAAAGATTTAAGTTTTTTTAATCTGTTCTATAACACCATGAAATAGTAGCCGCCATGTTATTACGCCACACCGCATTGTAAGTACACTAAAATGTCAAGTGATCACCGTATGCTTTAAATTGTTTGTTGAAATTATATTCATGTCAATTACATGTTACAAAGCGAACTGACGTCATTACCACAGAGCAATATGGCGTCCATTGCGTCCAGCGTTTTTAAAGAATTAAGCGCGAAATTTGAAAATGTAAAATTGAAATTCATTCTTAAAGCACTTATTAATCGATTGAATCAAAAATTTGTGTTTTTTCCTGTACTTTAATAGCATTATAGAATCTAATTAAGACATTTTTCAAAAATGGGTGTAATACCCTATTGTGACTGTCAGATTATAAACGATAATTTGCAATAAAATAATATTGCGAATATAAATTGCGATATAAACTATCCTATCTTTCAAGTTGTATCAAACTGCACATGGTGTGCAAATTTTTATTAAAATCGGTTCAGTAGTTCAGAAGTCCATAGCGGTCAAATAATATGACACGTAATTTATATATTAAGATTATTGACTGCCTCGGTGGCGCAGTGGTAGCCTATGCGATTGCTGTGCTTTAAAAAAAAAATATTTCATCATAATTAGAAATTAAGTTAACGATGTTATATTTTTATTAACAGAGATGGGAGTTCAAACAACCGCAACCATTTTTACGTACCCGAGAGTTCCTGTGGCAGGAGGGACACACCGCGTTTAGAGTGAAAGAGGAAGCTGATGAAGAAGTCCTGTTAACTTTGGGTAACATATTTTTATTAAAATACAACAGGACATTTGACATTCAGTAATGCAGCAAATAGGGAATATGCATGTCTTTTTTTTATTTTTTAATCTGATCATATAAGTCTCCATAACATAGAAAAATAAATAAATAGAAATAGGTTTCAAAATAGTCAAACTAATTTTCAAAGTGAAATTTAAAACACCGACTAAATTTGAGCTATTCAAACGCCGCCATTTTTCGCGCGCTATTGACATAACATATGACGTCATTGTCATTTCATGTTTGTTTACTATTGAGTGTTTCAGTTTTTTTATACCTATTTACAGTTTTGATTGCTATAAAAATCATAGAAGAAGTTATTTTTTCTCACAAACACTACTAACACAGTTGGAATTTCGACGCCGATAATTTCGATAATGTAATCGACGTCACATTTCGTTTCGACCAATAGGACGCGTTTTGCAGGTTTGAATTTCCCTCCCTTAATTTTCACTTTTTATTTAATATTTTCTGGGTTTAAATAATCACTAAATAAAAAAAATACCATTTATGTATATTGTAAAGACAATAAAGAATCTAGAAAAAAATGTTTGAGACAAATAAAATTTTTATGCATATTCCCTATTCTCAATAGACCGCCATAGTGTGGGTTATCATGTTGCATTGTCTGCATTCGCAATGAATATGGAGACTAACGTGGACTCACGCTGGCATGCATGGGCCGGCTCGACCGGAGTGATACCACGGCCTCACAGAAAACCGGTGTGAAATAGTGCTTGCGTTGTGTTTCACCAAGAGAGTGAGGATACCGGAGGCCCATACCCCATACCCCCCCCCCCCTCTCCCCCTATGGCCCAAAGGCCGGCAACGCATTTGTGACGCCTCTGGTGTTGCAGGTGTCCATGGGCGGCGGTAATCGCTTACCATCAGGCGATACGTCTGCTCGTTTGCCACGTTTACTTTACAGAGACGAGTCAATTAATTAAATTACGAACGGTGACGGATTAAGTATAAGGAGTGTCACCACCCCTAGGCATTCACGGATCCTAAAAGCCGTCCAAGGAAGCATACTTCATAGGACAACAACGCTGCAAAGAGATGGGAAACTTGACACAAACCCTATACTAATCCGTCTGACCAGCTTGGTATGGACAAATAGCTCCTTTTTAAGGAAAGCCCTATGTCCAACAGTGCAGACTTTAATTGGACATTCTTTGACAAACAGTTGGACATTCTTTGACAGACAGTTGGACATTCTTTGACAGACAGTTGGACATTCTTTGACCCACGTATTACACAGTAATTGGACATTATAAAACAGACTTTAATTGGACATTCTTTGACAGACATTAATAGGGTAGTTGACTGTATCGTAAATAAATACATAACTTACTTTGACTGCCTCGTTGGTCTAGCGGTTGACGTGTGCGACTGCTGATCATGAGGTCTTGGGTTCGATTCCTGGGTCGGAACTAATGTTTGTATGATCTACAAATATTTGTTTCGGAGTTTGGGTGTTTTCTATGTATAATATGTATGTATTTACAAAAAAAAAAAAGTATATATGTATTTGTATCAGTTGTCTAGTACCCATAACACAAGCTCTGCTTAGCATGGGACTAGATGGCGATGTGTGTTAGATGTCCGAAATATTTATTTATTTATTTATTTATTTATACCTAGGTCTCCTTTCTTAAAACGAATATTACACTACATCTCGGAAAATATAATTATTACAGCTTTTCATTTCTATTACAAATTTTAATCAAATAAACATTGAAATATATTGCTCAATTGAGTAGTCTAAAACAGTGACGTCACAAGTTGGTATTTAGTACATTTTTCATACAAAGTTATCGTTTTGGCAGATGATAAAAAGTAACTAATTTGACTAAGGTGTCAACTACCCTATTGGACATTCTTTGACTGCCTCGGTCTCGGGTCGGACCAAATGTTTATATGATCTGCAAATATTTGTTTCGGAGTTTGGGTGTTTTCTATGTATAACATGTATGTATTTACAAAAACAGTATAATATGTATTCGTATCAGTTGTCTAGTACCCATAATAAGCTCTGCTTAACTTGGGACTAGATGGCATTGTGTGTTAGATGTCCGAAATATTATATTAATAAAATATATTACAGACTTGTACGCGCGAGTATACCAAGAGTTGATGGCTGTGCCAGTAATGAAAGGTCGTAAGACTGAGAAGGAGAAATTCGCGGGCAGCGACTATACCTGCACTGTCGAGGGTTATATTCCAGCCAGCGGTAAGGGAATACAGGTCAGTCACTTTAATTTAGTAATATAGTGATGTCTCTGAAGTTATTGCCGGATATCCGGATAAATGTAATTACAAATCAAGTTAATTACCAAAATAATTTGTTTATTTATTATTTCTAAAATATTTTGCGAAAACTTTAGTAATAGTAATGATCTATACTGTTCAATCCATTTGCCAATGCAGCGTTCACCTTGGGAAATTTGCAATGTCTATAGGCCCATGAGGTAGGCATTCAATCGCTTTGCTAGTTCACTAACTTCATTCTAAGCTAATGTAATATCAAGCACTTACTGGAGATGCGTGAATTCCTTGATATCGGCGCTCCAAGGGCCCTTGGTATTCTCTCTGCGTCGTCACACATTCATAAACTCCTCAGTTGCTGTACAGGCTCTTACGTATTATTATTATAACACACCTGTTTTAACTGTCGCGGATCGCGCCTATTCAAACTCAAACTCAACTCAAACTCAAACTCAAAAATATTTTATTCATATAGGCACTTATTTTACAGGCACTTATGAATAGTCAATATTTAATATTAAAAAAATCGAGTGATTCTAGTCGCCAGTTCCAAGTGCAGCCTACCCTTCATGGAGAAGAATCTGGCAAGAAACTCCATTGTTGCTCCTTTTAAAAAATAATAATACGGTTTACAATATTTTTTTCACTAAGAGACTTGAATGAGAACGAAGTCGACCAAAGAAAACAATATAAAAGGTTTGGAGTCATTGCTGCACAGCCATGAGCTAACCAATCATGCGCCGTTCTTACTGATAGCTGCAAGATTTTTACATTGTTATATTGTGACATTGTATTGTTATATTGTGAGGTCCACTTATGGAAAATAAAATCCAAATAGCACTTTCACTCACAGTCAAATTTAAAAAGATGTAATATGTCCAAATATAAAATAATCAATAAATGTCACAAATGTAAAATAGAGTAAGACGCATAGAACAGCCATCGACCTATTCAACCATAGTTGAGCTGCGTACTCAGGCCGCACGGCAAATCATCAGGTCAATATCAAAGAAATTAATAATTAATAATAATCATAGTCGACAAGGTGCTCATACAATAACAAGTGCGTATTTAATAAATTGGGAAACATTGTTAGATAAGTACCAAAGTACCATCATGTATACATTTACATTATACAAGTATGTGTGTATGTTTTCATTTATAAGTTGCAACTAAAACAATCAACAATTTGTATTTAAGAAAAAAAAATAAAGATGAAAATTAAGTAGAATTGATACAAGAAAGAGATAAAATAAAGGAAAATTTAAACAAGAACAAACTAATTAAGAGAAAAAGGAAATTATTAAAGAAAATTATACAGAAAATAGTTACAAACAAATCTTAACTTAATTAAATGTCGGAATTAGATGTCGTTAGGTTAAAGTATACAAACAATTCATACCGGAACACCAACATGTCAAAATTTATACATTATTCAAAAAAAAAAAAAAAATTATCTCAATTTCAAGACGAAGTTAGTGTGTATATAATAACATTAATAACACCTTAAACCCATGACTCTTTGTCGTTCAGATAATCGCCAATCGTATAGTAGGCTTTCCTAATAAGGTGATTTTTTACAGTACGCTTGAATTTATCTATAGGAAGGTCAATTACATATGTAGGAATTTTATTATAAAGACGTATACCAAGACCTTCGAACGAGTTGTGTACCTTATGTAAACGATGATAGGTACCAACGAGTTTAGACTTATTTCTTGTATTAATATTGTGTACATCACTGTTTTTCTTATAGTCATTAATGTTTTGCCTAACAAACATAACATTTGCAAATATGTACTGTGATGCAACAGTTAAAATACCTATATCTTTAAACAACTCTCGAAGAGAGACTCTAGCACCTAAATTGTATATTGAGCGGATGGCTCGTTTTTGTAGAATAAAAATCGTTTCAATATCAGCCGCCTTGCCCCAGAGCAGTATACCATAGGACATGACGCTGTGAAAGTAGCTAAAATAAACTAGCCTAGCTGTGTCCGTATCAGTGAGCTGACGTATCTTCCATACTGCATAAGCTGCCGAACTAAGTCTACCTGCAAGGCTATCTATCTGGGCTCCCCACTGTAGTTTGCTGTCTAATGTAATTCCCAAGAATACTGTTGAGTCTACAATACTTATGATTTCACTATTTAGAGTTAGATTAGTGCCTAGCTGTTTTACATTTGGCATAGTAAATCTCACACACTTTGTTTTATTTGAGTTAAGTAGGAGATTATTTGTTGTAAACCAAATCAATACATCATTTAGTGCCCTATTCACATCGTCAAAAACTGTTTGCTTACGATCGACTTTAAAAAGAAGTGACGTATCATCAGCAAATAGAACTATATCACAGATATGTTTTAAATAATATGGTAAATCATTTATATATATGAGAAAAAGTAGAGGACCCAGTATAGAGCCCTGCGGAACGCCCATATACGCCCAACATAGTCATGTTCAAGTTATTTCTAATATTTTTTTCCTGTTGAGACAACCCTTTGCTAATTGGCAGTGTAAATAGTACTATTTTATTTGCATTGAGTTCCGATAATTGTTCAAAGTATTTTATGAATGTTTTTTTATTTACACTACCCCTATTCCCACTAAAAATTATGAGGCTAGTATTTGTATCAAAAGTTGCACTAATAGCCTTTTCTAGAATCATATTATATGCTAGGTTTGGCATACAAAAGTTACTAAATGAATATTCCTTAATTGAGTTTGTCATTAAATTACCTAAACCTTTACCAATTTCATCGCTGAACATTATTATATTACTATTGATACAGTTCATTTGATGGTGAAGATTTCTATTGTTATTCTGTATACTAATCACATTATTGTTATTTGTTGTCAGTATCCTAGGATCACATGATACAGGCAAACTGTCCAAAGAACTAGTGGTTTCATTGTGGCTATCAGAATACAACAATGAATCATTCCTACAATTGCATGAATTAACTAATTTACCTATTGCCATAACTTGTTCCCTACTTTGTTTTTGAGAAATCTCATATTTACTACTGATAGTTCTCAGTTGCTCTTCAAGTTTCTTTATTTCTGTTTGAAGAGCTCGTGTGTCATCAAAATATTGTGAAGACATGTTATCTACCTCTATGGAGTACATATTAACCTGGTCAATTAATTGCATCCTCTGCTTATTTAATGCTACACTATCTATGAAGAACTTATGTTTATAAATAAGCTTTTTTGTTTTTGTAATAAATTTTTTAACTCGAATGTACTTTTTCAATTTGTTCTTACTGCATTTGATGACTTTATGAGATTTATTAACTCTGAAGGAGTCATTTGTAAGATCTATAATGAGATCTGAATTAGGTTTGTTAACTACCAACGGTGAATTGGGAGCGACCAGCTCCTCGTACAGACTCTGATTAGATGAAGCTACTATCCTGTCCTTGAAGTCTTCAAATGATGTTATGGTGCTGTGTGCTTCATGTAGCTGGCGTTCTAAACCCCTGATGCGTTTCAGAGCTTGCTCATACTCATCTCTGCATGTGTCGAATGAGTCAACGAGGAGCTGTAGTCTGTCCCGAGCATTGGTAACCTCAACAATTTGTGAATGCAATGATGACAGTTTAATTCTAAGATTATCATTATCACTTAAAGTATCCAAGAGAGTTTGTTCACTGTCATTCCTCTCTTTCATCAGCTGATCACACGATATCTGTGATCAGCTGATCACAAATATTTGACGGGACTACTAAATCTCGCGAGTCCAAACCAGACCAATCATAACGGTAACCAACGAAACACCGAATTGGATGGACAAACAGCTAAATGTTCATTAAACGGCACTTTGCAACCACCCTGGCTGACCGTCGTTACAAAGCTTCTCGTAAATTCTATCTTGTCACTTCAAAACGTCAAACAAGAAAAATGACAATCAAAAATGTTGCCATTATAATGACGTTCAATTTCTAACATATACAAATAAATTAAATTGAAGTGTCTGTTTGTAATTTCAAATTAACAGATTTTCACTATGTGCATATAAAAGTACATATATACGCCATTTAATAAATAAAACAATTTTTAATTTTTTTGTCTGTGTTTCTTCTGGCTAATCTCTGGTACGGCTGGACCGATTTTGACAGTACTTTCACTGGCAGATAGTTGATGTCTTAAGGAGTAACTGAGTGACTAGACTAGACGGTTGTTGTTGTATAGGTACAATAACAACCGTTGGTAACACCGTATACCGTCACTCACATTTTTTTTATTTCCAAAACAAAATAACCAAATCTCAAGAAAATTAATTACAATTACAACTCATTATGTACTTCAGACAAATAACTAAAATCGTTTCTTCAGGGAGCGACAAGTCACCATCTTGGACAAATCTTCTCAAAAATCTTCGAGATTGCTTACGACGACCCCGAAACACACGAAAGGAATTATGTGTATCAGAACTCGTGGGGTATTACCACTAGAACTATTGGTATGTATTACATTATTAAAAAAAAAACTAAAACTTCCTTCAGTCAGTTAGAAAGCTATACGACTCCTGTGCTGTCTCGGGTTCGATTGCCGGATCGGATCAAATGTTTGTATAATCTGCAAATATTTGTTTCGGAGTTTGAGTGTTTTCAGTATTTAATACAGAGCATATATACTAGAGATGCCACGAATATTCGGCAACTATTCGGTATTCGGCTATTCGGCCACTTTTTTTCGCTATTCGGTATTCGGCCGAATATAGTAAACTATTCGGCCGAATACCGAATAACAAATCATGGAAAAAATACTCAAAATATTACTCACAAAGATGTTAATTTAACAGACAAATTAACATATTAATATTTCAAATCTACGAGTGGTAAGTTATGATGAATAAAAACGATTTTTTCAGCATTTGTAGATAGCAGACGATTGCGTTTTTCCTCATAAATTATTCCTGCTTCTGAAAACAGTCGCTCACTATATAGGAACACTGCTACCAGGAGATGATAAATAAATCTAAGCCAATTTTGGATATTGCTTTGCGTTTGCTGACAACCACTTGTAAGTGTCCGCTATACGATCTAAGCGAACAGATGCCATATAAAAATCAAGTTCATTTGCAACCGATTGTGATTTTTTATTAAATGGCATTAGTTTGCTTTTGTCAAACAAATGGTGAAATTTCTCAATCACTTTAAAAGTAATATTTAGTACACAGTACGTGCACTATGATGCACCAACATAAACAAATAAAGCGTGTTGTGACACGACCGCGACCTAATCACCAATGAAACAAAACTGCACGCGCCTACGTACTACTTCAGTGATGCAAGTTTAAACTTGTAATTAACGAGTCGTGACTAGTTGTGACTTGTAACCCACGGAAAGTACTAAGTGTTGCCGAATATTCGGCGCTTCGTCCAAGCGCCTCGCCGAATATTCGGTATTCGGCCAAATAACTATTCGTGGCATCTCTAATATATACATAGAGGTGCAGCTGAACGAGCGGAAAGCGTGATCGGAGTAGAGAGAGAGAGAGAGAGACTGAGTTTAGTTAGAGTCTGTCTCTCTCACGCAAGCTTATTACACACATTATTATTCATTTTTATTAAATACAAAATTCAAATACAAATAACAATACAATTATCAAAACAAATAACAATAAAAATTACAAAACAAATACAAATTACAATAAAAATTAGAAATAAAAATAAAAATCTAACATCGCGGCGCTCCGCCGCTACGCGGCCACGCCAAGATCACATCACATAATGACTATATTTTTTGCAGGTGTAATGGTGTTAATCCACGGAGACGATAAGGGTCTAGTACTACCTCCCCGAATCGCCGAAATACAAGCGATAGTGGTCCCTTGCGGAATTACCGCATCAAGCTCGGCAGAAGAACGTAAGAGTCTCATAGAGTCGTGCAAGGCTCTCGTCACTGACCTGACAGATGCTGGCATCAGATCAGAAGGAGATTACAGAGATAACTACTCGCCTGGTTGGAAGTTTAACCATTGGGAGTTAAAGGTGAGAAACTTTATGTTAACAGCCTTAAAAAACAATAGGGTAGATGATAGTATCGTAAAAAAATACCGATGTCTCTTTCATTAAAACAAATATTACAAAACATCTCGGTAAATATAATAGAATAGAATAGAATAGAATAGAATAATTTATTTGCCATTAAATGTTGTACATAAGTTGTTATAGAAAATTTACATTTAGTTCTAACATTTAGTCATGCTGACATGCAAAAGTTTGTGATTGTTATTTTAATTTAAACTTTTTTATAAAAAAAGTCAAATCAATAAAGTCACTAATCTAATAACAAATCTATCCATAAATTAAAATTGCAAGTTAATAGTCAATAAATTAGAATAAATTAAACATGTCAATAATAAAAGTTACATAAAAATCATTATCAATTAGCTTCTATTGAATAATTCATTCACCGAATAAAAACACATTTTTATGAGCCACGATTTCAACTGCCTTTTGAATTTATATAAAGGTAGGACAGCAATATCTTCTGGTAACACGTTAAATACTTTGACACACATGGAATAACAGTTTTTTTGGAACAAAGCTGTTTTTGGTTGGTAATTTAAAACCAGTCTATCTCTGTTTCTTGTGTTCCGTGGAAATATGTCCCTGGCTTTGTTAAATATTTGTGGGTGAGTTCTCACAAATACTGCAATCTCGTAAATATAGATACAAGACAGGGTCAAAACCCCCAGGTTTTTAAAATGTGGACGACATGACTCATAGGGTGGGATGCCTACCATCGCCCTCACACACTTCTTTTGTGCCAAGAAGGCTCTGTTTATATCTGTGGAGTTGCCCCATATTAAAATCCCATACCGCAACACAGACCCTATGTACCCATGGTATGCCATTAATACTGTTTGCAGTGCTGCAGTCCTACGGAGTCTAGATAAAACATATACGAATCTGTTTACTTTGTTGCAGACTTCATTCACATGTGACTTCCAATTGCAAAATCTATCTACAGTTATACCCAAGAACTTTACATTATCAGCCTCTTGTAACCTGTGATCATTGTAGACAATATTAAGTGTATGTTCTTGACTTCTTGCATTTGAAAACTCTATGTAGTGGGTTTTACTTAAATTTATAGTTAATTTATTTCTATCAAGCCAATTGACTACATTCTTAATAGTGTTATTAATTTCTATGTCTAAGGTTGTCAATTTATTAGATGTCAAAACTACCGCTATATCATCTGCAAATAGGGTGCATTTGTGATTCGTAATGTCAGGCATATCATTTATGTATAATAAAAACAGAAGGGGCCCAATTACGCTCCCCTGAGGGACTCCGCACTCGTTTATTAAGTAACGAGATTTATAAGTGTCAATGGTATGATTTTCATTTAAGTTACAAATTTCTACACACTGCTGACGACCTGTTAAGTAGTTTTTTAACCAGCTGTAAGCTAATCCTCTTATTCCATAATTTTCAATTTTTTCCAGCAATAGTCTGTGTGAAACAAAGTCGAATGCCTTTGACATATCAAAAAACACCGCCACCGTATGTTTTTTATTGTCTAAACTTCTTATAATATTTTGAGTTAGATCATATGCAGCCAAAGTAGTGGATTTTCCTTTCTGGAAACCATTTTGTTCGGGTTTTATTATATGATGTTTGTTAATAAATGATGTAATTCTTTTATGCATAGCTTTCTCAAATATCTTTGATATCACTGGTATCAGTGTTATCGGTCTATAATTATTCAGATCTTGTTTATTGCCTTTTTTATATACCGGTTTTACTATAGACTTTTTCAAAGATTCCGGAAACACTCCTTGAGAAAAAGAGAGGTTAATTAAATGTGTTAACAAAGGGGTTAAAATCATTGCACAGTGTTTCAACACCCTTGTTGCTATTTCATCATATCCCACTGAATTAGAATTATTAAGAGACAGTATAATATTGTAAATTTCTATCAGCGTCACTGGTTCCAAAAAAATTGTGTCATTTATGCTAATTTTATTTGTATTTATATATTGTTTGTTCATTTTATTGGTCATTTCTATCCAAGAGGTGTTGAATTCATTTGCTATGTCCACCGGGTTTGTAATAACTTCGTCGTTTGTGTTTAATATTTCTATAAAGTCTTTGCTCAGGTAATCGTCCACGTCCTCATTTATAACTTTCCACGCAGCTCTACAACTATTTTTTGCATTGCTTAGGTACTTGTGATTATATATTTTCTTAGACCTCTCTATACAGGAGCTTAATAGCTTTGAGTACTTTCTAAATTTAAGTTTAGTTTCAGGAGTTCGGTTCTTATAATAACTTAATCTAAGTGACCTTTTATGTTTACAACTACACCTAATACCCTTTGTTACCCATCTCAAACCTTGATTTTTAGTCGAAATTCTCTTTTTTATTTTAGGAAAGCAGAGCTTGTAGAATAAGCAGAACTCTTCATTATTATATTATTATTATTACAGCTTTTCATTTGTATTACAAGTTTTCATTTCTATTACAAATTATAACCCAATAAACATTGAAATATATTGCTCAATTGAGTGACGTCACAAGTTTGTATTTAGTACATTTTTAATACAAAATTATCGTTTTGACAGATGATAAAAAGTAACTAATTTGACTAAGGTGTCATACCCTATGGTCAAAACAGTAGCGTAGGGGTAGCGTATGCGGCTGCTAAGGCTTCAGATTCGATTCCCGGGTCGATTTGTTCCAACCAAATGTTTCTATGATTGCAAATATTTGTTAAGTTTGTCTGTCTGTCGCACACATACTTCATGCAAATTGAAGACCTACATGGTTTTCAATGTATAATAAGTAAGTATTTACGAAAAAAACATAGTTTTTTTAGATAATTATTGGGGTCGGCTACCAGTTCAACCGGTTTTACCTGAATATAAGTTTTTCCACGGAGCGACTGGCATGGAGGGTGAACTGAATTCATAGGTTGAACTAGTTGTCAGTATATTTAAGGGCACTGACTTCCCAATAACGATGGTCATAGGTGTTCTCTCCGAGGCACAGGAAGCTCATTGTTATTTGGAAGATATTTTTTATGTGAATAACATTATTATTTTATTACCAGGGAGTGCCGATCCGTGTTGAACTGGGCCCTAAAGATATTGCTAAAGGCCAGGTCGTGGCTGTTCGCCGTCTGACTGGCGAAAAGTTGACTTTGAAGCGAGCTGATGTTGCCAAACAACTGGTCGATCTACTGGAGAAGACCCATGACGAAATGTTCGCTAAGTATGTATATCTATTTGTTGCCTATTATACGGCTATCTTCTAACAGCCCTTTTAAATAATCTATCACCAGTTGTAACTAGAAATAGGTTATTGAAAAATTGAAAGGTCTGAATTTTTTTGACAACTAACACTTGTGAAAGAAAAAAAAAAGATCCCGCATATCTATGACAGTATTGAATCAATCGTATTGTAAAATATATTTAGACACACATGGAGTATTTAAATTCTCATAGTAATAGTTATTTTTTTTATACAGAGCTTTGAAAGAGCGGAACGAAAGGACGTCACTAGTAGACAAATGGGAGGACTTTACGAGCGCCCTGGATCGCAAACACATACTCTTGGTGCCCTTCTGTGGAGAAATACCCTGCGAAGAAAAAATCAAAACTGATAGCGCTGTGTAAGTAGTACTAACTTTTGCCCGCGGCTTCGCACGGGTATTTTTTTTATTGAATAGGGAGCAAACACGTATCACCTGATGGTAAGCGGTTACCGCCGCCCATGGACACCCGCAACACCAGAGGCGTCACTAGTGCGTTGCCGGCCTTTTAAGAAGGAGTACGCTCTTTTTTTGAAGGTTTGAAGGTCGTATTGGTCCGGGAATACCGCACCCGACATATTAGTATGGATAAGAGGTTTTGAACTTGGGAATAAATGGCGGTAGGTGACATATATTTTTCACTTGGAAAAAGTGGTTTCAAGCGAAGTTAGTTTTAAGAGAGCAAAGCCATAAAAAGTTGTTAATCCCATTAGTTCCATGTAATAATTAACACTAGTCATAGTCCCCTGGGACAAGTGACAACAGTATTTTGGTCCCAGAAGTTCGGTAGCCAAACGGTGATCCTGTTTTATAGTTGTTTCAAGATTATATATTTTACATAGAAGAATTCACCTAAAATTTCTTATAATAACGAAAAGGACATTTAATTGTAATACTGTTATTAATTTTATGACCTTGATTAATTTACTTACATTTGTGTACAACAGAGCGGAAGACAACCCTGAGGGCAAAGCTCCAGCGATGGGAGCCAAGTCTCTCTGCATACCCTTCGAGCAGCCCCGACAGATCACTCCCGAAGACAAGTGCATTCACCCCGCTTGCTCCAACAAGCCTAAGTACATCACCTTGTTCGGCCGAAGTTATTAATATGTTCAACTTTATGCAATAAGCAAGAGATTGATTTTTACATCAATAAATAAATTATTTAATGTTGTCGTGATTTATTTTGTTATCATCATCAACAACTCATAACGTCCCACTGCTGGGCTCGGGTCTCCTCTCAGGAGAGGGCACCCGAACCCAGCAGTGACAGGCAAGACAACGTTGTGGCTACGTAATCTTACCGTTAGATGTTTTTAAGCCACCCAAAGGCCTCCAACTTAGCTTCACGACTGTTATCCTACGATAACAACCGGGACCGACTGCTTACCGTGACTTCCAAATTACGGAGACGCTCATGGCATCGTGCCATTAACGATCACCCATCCAGGTACTGACCGCGCTGTCGTTGCTTACCCTCGGTGATTGTTACTAATCACCGAGTGCAATATGCGCGCCTCATTTATCTTGTACTTTTTGGGTATCCAATGGAAGTTGCGCCATTTTCGTACTGGTAGACTGATTGATAGTCCGTGTGGTAACGGATTAAAAATTCCGAGTGTCACCACCCTTATCCATCATTCGACTACGGGAACAAACTACTCACTGGCTGAAACCTAAGGAGAGGCCTATGTCCAGAAGTGAACTGCTAAAGGCATAATATGGCAAATAGTAGCCTATATGTTATTCTGATTTATAAGCTATATTACTGTAAGGTTTCATCCAAATCCGTTCAGTAGTCCATCCATCGATCCTTACAAATTTTCGCGTTTATAATATTAGTAGGATTGAAACTAGTAAGTAACTTTTGGCGCGGAGATCACGGCAATCAATGTATAAGTGTTTAAAGAAAATTGAAAAAACACGTGTTCACATTGATATACAAAAATCCCGTGTTCATAAAAAAACCCGGGACTTTTGTATTTTAAGATCAAACCATAGACACTATTTTATGAAAGATCTTATTTAATGAGAAATTTTAAGCAATCAATTTTGATTTTTGATTTGATTTTTTTTTTTATTTTGATTTGACAACAGCAAAAGAGCAAAAAAATTGAGCACTTGTACCAAAATCGGGCAGGCAATCAACGGACGATGAATCATCTGCTGAGTCTGGAAATGAAATGCAGGACTTTCCATTTTTACGTAGGGTAGACGATGATTCGTACCTGCGCCCACATTACCATCATCATTGGAAAACCTGAATTTACTCTCTGGTGAAGAAATAATTCCTGTTCAAGAAGCCGTCAGTGCATCTCCGTTGACACCATGTCAACAAAATCAATAAGCATAAGAGCCAAGCTGAAAAAATACTATGTACAGACAGGAACCTGAAGAAGAAACCAGGAGGGTACAGGTGGTATACAATAAGAACAAAGTGTGTGTCACTAAGCGGTAGGTATGACAATAAATGCGTAACTACTGCAAGCAGTTATGTCGATGCACATCCTGTATCAACAATCCTGTGATATAATAAGGAAAAAAAGAAGAGATCCGCAGTTCCTTGTCCTGAAATAATAATATTTTTGTTTTTACAAGGAATAATTCACTATTTTATGCATTTTCAAATTTCAATAATAAATAAAAACGGAAAACTGAATTTTTAGATGCATTTTATTTATTTTGGCAATGTATCTTATAAGATACATTTCCCCATGACAATAATTTGTTACATACTAGGCAATGTATCTCACGGGATACATTGAGTATCATCATACTGAAAAGCATAGGATTTTTTTCTCAATTTTTCCAAGCATTCTGATGTATACCTACTTAAAGCGAAATTTCATAACACAAACACCCAAACTCCGAAACAAATATTTGTAGATCATACAAACATTTGGTCCGACCCGGGAATCGAACCCAAGACCTCATGATCAGCAGTCGCACACGCCAACCGCGAGACCAACAAGGCAGGCAAATAAATAGATGTTAATGCTTATCTTATACAAAATGTATATAAAATTCTCGTGTCACAACGTTAGTTACCATAGTCCTCTGAAACGGCTGGACCGATTTTTATGAAATTTGGTGTGCATATCCGGTAGGTCTGAGAATCGACCAACATCTATTTTTTATACCCCAATTTTTTTTATGGCAGAACAACGTTTGCCGGATCAGCTAGTAAAATATATATTTTGTTGTTCTTGACTAATATTTTGGTTTCATGTAGTTCTTAACCAGTGCAAGTGGCATGTTTTAAGATTCAGTGCCCCATGCCAAGCAATACATTTAATGTAACAGTGCAGTACAGACTACATTTAGTATGTAAAATTAGTTTGCTGCAGGTTTACCTGTTTTAAGTTTGACTATAAACAAAAAATTATACCCTTTTTCTTCTTATATAAGGGATGAAATTAGAAAAATGCCGAAACATGTGTGTAATAATTTTTATTTAAGGATATTCCTATAGTGTGCGCGGAAGCGCTAGTCACCGCCTGAGGTATGTGGTATGTGAGACGAGGGAGAGCGCGATTGACAAGACGCACACGATATATGTAAGTGCAGATAAATCTCAGAATAAAATGTTAGAATTAATGTAATGGGTACATAATTGTAATATTGTATTTTTCTATTTCCTGGCTAAACAAAAAAATGCATATTATTCAAAAGGGTTTATTATATTTTATTACATATTTACGATACAAAACAATTTTATAAGTAAATTAACATTTCTCAATAAGTAATTTAAAAAAATCACCGGTATAATACATTATAAAAAAATATTCGCGGAGAAGTAAATTTTGGTTTTTCCGATTCGAATTTCCTTCAGCTACAATTCTCATTACGCTGTGAGCTGACACTCCTGTAGCCTCTGCTACTAATTTATTTATGTTCATGTCATATTTGTGTTCAATACTTTCCTTGTCACCCTTTCGTCTGAGAAAAAAACTATGCACATTGTAAATTACATTTTTCATTGGTCGTGTAATTGGCGGACCCATCTCAGGATATTTTATCTCCTTTGGAACAAACTGGCGAGAAAAACTGAATCGTGTAACCGTCGCGGTGTTCGACGGCAATTTTTTCGGCAAAACGGTCAGTTGCAAAATTTACCCCTGTAAAGGTGAAATTAACAAAAAGAAATTGCTATCCAAATTTATAATATTAGATGTCAGATAGGTATATGGAATGGAAATGCTTCACTCAAATCCTTTTTAACCGACTTCAAAAAAAGGAGGAGGTTCTCAATGTGACTGTATTTTTTTTAATGTTTTATTACCTAATAACTTTCGACTGGGTCAATCGATTTTGATGATTCTTTTTTTATTTGAAAGCTGGTGCTTCCTGTGTAGTCCCATTTAAATTTGGTCCAGATTGAAGTCGTTTTTTTTGTTATGCTTCATAAATAAGCTAAGTTGTCTTCAACTCATTTTTAACAGACTTCAAAAAGGGAGGAAGTTATCAATTCAGTTGTATTTTTTTTATATGTTTGTTACCTCATAACTTCCGACTGGGTGAACTGATTTTGATGATTCTTTTTTATTTGAAAGTTAGTGCTTCCCATTTCAATTTGGTCTAGTTCTTGAAGTCAGTTTTTTTGTTAAAATTTGTGATTATATTTTCATGATTTCATTTTATTTTTTTATATTCATCTTGTATTTCATCTACCAGTTCAATTGGGTACACTTTATAGTTTAATAGAATTCACTTCAACTTGTGCTTCAGAAATTGTATACCACATCATATATCTAGTAAGTTCAAATCTATCAAACTTATAACCAAATGACTTGTGTTAACAAGCTTTTTATTAACTTGCAATGTATGATTTATGTTCGGGTGGAATCTTGCACCTCAATTTTGAAGCAGATATCTCCAACCGATTTTGCTGAAATTTTGCAATCATATGTATACAGCGTGACAATACAATATTATAATGACATGAAGCTGATCTGATGCTGCACTTGGAAGGTGGCCATATGAACTCTGTAAAGAAATTTCACAACATCATCGAGTTTGGACTTGTTTGCTTCGTCTCGAGGCATTCCAGTATAATCTTGTTTTTAAAAAGGTTTTTAATTTAATTTATTGATTATTTAGTAGTTTTGTTTAGTTACTTAAACTCCAATGTCTCATTATGTATTTTTAATTTGATTTTGAAAATTTTGATATATTATCTTCTAATAGTTTTATTCTTCTCTTTTTAGCATTTAAAACTTTTACAAATTTACCATAAAGTACTTCTTCCGAAGCCTCTTTTATTTCTGTGGCTTTTTCTAAACTATTTACACATTTATTTATGTCTTGGCTAAGTTCTTTATTCTTTAAATTTACTGAGTTCAGTTTATTTTTAAGTTCAAGATTTCCAAGTATTAAGGTATCGAGTAAGCTGTCTTTGGATTCTGTCACTTGATCCTGATGTACAACCACAGATCCGTGAACTAGAAATCCAGACTTTAATTTCTTCTTCCAACTGAAAGTCGCGCTATTTTCATCATCAGAATGTACGGTGAAACCAAAACTATAATCAACATGTTTCGAAAGACCGTTCATCATATTTTCCTTATATTCTTCTTCACTCTCAACAACACGGTCACTGTTGTTTTTTGCCAGTTCATGCGAAAATTCTCCTGACCAACTGTTATTTTCTTCATATAAAGTAATCGCAAATAAGTTTTCTGTATTGGGATTGTAAACTATTTTCACATACACCGGTTTATTATCTATTTCGTATTTATTAATTGATGGTGTTACTTCCATGTTTTGATTTAAGGAAGATCTTCTTCAGAGAATTAGTATTTCGTGTTCTGTACCTAGATGTGTAAGTTTAATCTAAATAAACTTTAAATTCAACGTTTTGTTCAAACCACAACGCAAACTTTAATGTGTTGTGTAATGTGTATCACTTGTGTACTTGTTGTATTGTGTACACAGAACCACAGAACTTTCTGTATTAACAACACAGAGTACAATGAATATATTATAGAATTAACAATGTACTCTGTGCACAGAACACAGAACACATTTACTCAAATTCAAGATTGTGTCAAGAGCATGGTGGTTTATCTTGTATGGAATTACATTTTTTTATGAATAACGCACTCTATCCACTAGTCCCCGTACTATTTTAGTATTAAAATGCGTTCACGTAATAATAAAGAAATATTAAAATAGTTAAATTTGAAGATATAAACAACATAAAAAAATATTATTTAATAAATGATAATAATGTAAAAATTATAACTCTAAATAATGAAAGTTATTATAACACTTGAAATAATTTTAAACGAACGCACTCAGTGTAAAAGTCTTTCAGTGTTGCATAATGCTTAAAAAGTTTCGTGTTTCGTGCAAAATTGCACAAAATTACGAAACGCATAACTCACATAAACTTGGTGATAAATAATATAGAAAATATATTTTTTATATTATCTATTTATTATACATAATATTCATTTCATATTTTTGGGAAACAAAGTTCGACATCATATACTGATAAGTTATGTTGATATGAACAATGGCGAAATCCCAAAAAAACAAAATTTTGTTGAAGTATTTTTTTAGCGTCTAGCAATGAAAAAAATACAGAAATATGCAGATGAAATCCCTGAACAATTTCGTCTTAGACAGTATTAGTCTTAGAAGTCTCTAATTAAAGATATTTCAATTTAAAGTAAGGTTAAACCTTAGAGCATACAATATATGGAGGGAGCGTTGAGAGTCTATCTCTCACACAGTCTCCTTGATTGGTTGGTGTGATTTGATGGGAAATACACCAACCAATCAGATGCTTGCGTGAGAGAGATAGACTCTACCTAAACTCAGTCTCTCTCTCTCTTCTCCGATCACGCTTTTCGCTTGTTCAGAGCTCCCTGTATTTATTATATGCTCTAAGGTGTAAACGCATTCTCGTAGTAAAATAAAGTGAAAGTTAAGTAGCTGCACCCAGTTATAAGAAGCAGATTGGTAATTTATTCCACAAACTTCTGTTAATATTTGCACGGTATATTTATGTAGTGCGCTGATCCTATTGTAGGCATTAAAGCTGCTGATTTCAGCATGAATAGCCCAGTTCGACCGGGGAAGTAAAATATTCATTTATTTATTAACAAAAAGTATACTAAGATACGCTACTAATACTAATTAATTTATTATATATAGTACTACTCTCCTACACCATAGTAAAGTAAAAGGATTACTGTGCAGTATGGCAACATCACGAAATAGTGACCGTCTGTTCGTCTAAAAGGGCTAGAACCCAGAGCCGTAAAACCTAGTAGAAAAAAATGACAATGTCGTGTCGTCAGCATGTCAGTCAACAACAACTGTTTTTCGATGTTCGAATGTTACTTTGTGCACGATCATTTAATTTGCATTTTTGCTTTTTATCCACCTTCTTATATGTGCATTTATTTTCGTGGGATATTCCGCTAAGTATGTCGAGTTGAGTGTATCTACTTCTCCGCCTTCGCGACGCAATGTTCACGAAATACTGCCTGACTGTGATAAAAAGTGTTGAGATAGGACTTCCTGTGATCTAGTTTTAGTGGATTTATAATAATACCTATGAGAAAATAGACTCTTTATCATGCCTCAAAAAATCTGTTGTATTGTGCAACGTTAATTTTGTTGTGTGGCAAAAGTAGTTATTATCGACAACAGTGATTGTATATAGAAATTAGCCAGTGAATATAATTTCAAAAATAAAAAGAATAAGTAAATTTATTTGTTTAATTTTTCTTCTCACATATCGATTATTAGCATTTTATTTTTGTTTTTGATCTTAAAAACAAAAATGTCAAGTAAAGTTAATACAATAAATCCGTTAAGTTGCAGGAACGTATTTTAAAGTAATTAAGTCAATGTTTTTTATCAATAGTGAAAACATTAGACATCTTTACTTAAAAATGCGTTTCTGCACCTTAGCGGGTTTTCAAAGTATATAGGGCGTATATATATATACGTACCTTGGTATACGTATACAAATGTATATGTGCCTAGGTATAGATATTTATATGTACCTAGGTATACATATATATATGTACCTACGTATACGTATATATACCAGTGACACTACGTTTTAGTTCGGGTACTGGAAACTAGATGGCGTATTGATGCAAAACGAAGAGTTGGCTATCTATACGTAAGTACATATTCTTATCTATGGTCAAGAGTGTCAACTGTCAAGGAGTGTCTTTGGAAAGCATTTCCCTGAAAAATGGAAGGAAAAAAAAAAAAACATGAAGCATGGACCGGTATGCTTTTTAGCGACACTTTTCTATCCTAGAGATTGTACTCCTTACTCTATACTCCATGATTCATATCACACTCTCTTCTCACTCTAAGGCCTAGGGATGTCGGAAATGTAAAAAAGTATCGATATATATCGTATCGATATTTTTAGAAAATATCAATATTGATATTTTTATAAAAAAATATCGATATATTGGTATGATTTGACCGAGAATTGCCAACTTACAAACCAAATTAAAAAGCAGCAAATCGAGTCAACCAAAAACAAAAAATACTTTTTAACCCCCGACGCAAAAAGAGGGGTATTATAAGTTTGACGTGTCTGTCTGTCTGTCAGTCTGTCTGTGACTCCGTAGCTCGCGAACTGATGAAGCGATTTCAATTTAGTTTATTTTGTATAAAAGGTGAGTTACGGGCGAGTGTTTTTAGAAATGTTTGTTGAAAATCAAAGTTGTGGGGGGTGAAAGTGGGGAAGAATAACCGAATGTCTGAATTCGATCATATTCACTTGATTATATTTGAATGTCTTCAAATGTAATCGAGTGGGGTCTCAAATGAATGCGCATCACGTGCACATTACAAAATAATATGTTCAATGAAAATTGGTTGAGCCCTAAAAAACTCTGGGGGTAAAAGTGGGGTAAATACCCAATATCTGCAAAAATATATGTGGTGGGGAGTGGGAAAATGAGGATGGAAATCCGAACGTCAGCATTAGCGACCCAAGCAGGGTTGCAAAATAAATAGCATCACACGCACTTTACAAAATTAATAATAAAAAAAATGAAAAATATTTAAAAAATCGGTTGAGCCGTTTGAAGTTAATAGGGCTAAAAGTGGGGATGGAAAACAGAATGGCTGTGAATGTATCCTAATATTGTATCAAATGAAAGAGCACTAAAAGAGAATATGAATAAATAAATAAATATTTCGGACATCTAACACACAATGCCATCTAGTCCCAAGCTAAGCAGAGCTTGTGTTATGGGTACTAGACGACTGATACAAATACATATATATACTTTTTTTTTTCGTAAATACATACATATTATACATAGAAAACACCCAAACTCCGAAACAAATATTTGTAGATCATACAAACATTTGGTCCGACCTGGGAATCGAATGACTTAATCGAGCTTAGCTTCGGTGTGTATCTATTCGTGACGAGCAGATTTCCCTAGTGGCCGTTTGCGGAACTAACGTAAGACAGATACTTCTACCTGACAGTTTAATGCCGCGTTTACATGCGTGGCACGCCTCGACAACCCTCCACATACACACGCGTGTAAACGGGCTGTTTGGCTTGGGTTGCGTGAACTTGCGTGAGGTTGTGATAGCTTGTTGCTGACCCGAGTCGGTGTCGGTTTTTGAACACAGATCAAAGGAAGCGTGCGCTCACCGCTTGCGACGCGTTTACACGTTGGCGCGAGGTTGGTGCCGCTCAGTGCAGTGTTTCCGGGTCTTGTCAGAAGTTACCTGAATTATTTAAATTTATTATTAAAAGAAGTAAATATAACTAGATATTTATAAAATTTAACTTATTGTTATTAACGGGTAGCATGTGTAAAGATTTGATAAATAAGACATTCGATAATAATCTTATTGTAATGTAACTTGACAGAAATGAAATTACTGTATGCCCACTGGGCGGGACATGCTGATCGCAATGTATACGATACATCTCGATACATCTTTAATATATAAGTACCTACCTATGATCCACAACAAAGATATATTCAATTGAATTGAATGTAAGATACTTAGTGGCTGAGTTATCGCAGTTATAGTAATTAAAATTATTTTTTTAAAAACCGCTAGACAAATCCACCAGCTACAAAAAACAATATTTCGCCACTAAATGAAGGATTCAAACCACCAGTTTTAGTGGAAAATCCACTAAGTTGGCAGCACTGCCAAAGTGTGTGAGTGCATGCGAGCGCTTGTAGTTTGTGAGCGACTGCCAAGTCCTCGCACGCGTGTAAAAGTAACACGAGCGTTTGTGAAGGATTGTAGTTTGTGAGCGACTGCCAAGTCCTCGCACGCATGTAAACGTAGCTTATTATACAGAGCGAGTGCATTGTTATTTTAAATTCTTTCTACAATGATTTCATTGATAGACGTCTACGGAGTAGTAAAAAATACTTTAAGACCACTTCGTGAGGGTGATCAGTATTATAAAAGTGGAATGTTAACGTGTCTACGTATTTTTATCTGTCATACGTTAGTTCTGCGACTTGCCGCTAGGGAATCTGCTCGTCACCAATAAAAATATAAAATTAAAATTAAATTAAAGAAACTCAATCTTAAAGTACATAAGTATGTACGAGTATTAATAATTCCAAAAAAAAAAAATTACATCGCGTAGAGGACCACTCCAAACCTAACAATTCAATTACAAATATTAAAGTATATATAACGCGATGTTGGTCCCCCAACGCGATGTATTTTTTGTAGAATTAACAATACTCGTACATAGTACTATAAGATTGATTTTCTTTCATATTTTTTTACTTTTTAGGAAATTCGGGTTATTGTGTCGCGGGTCTTTTTAAGTTTTTAATTATTTTCTTTAAGTTGTTAATATCATAAAGAAGTTGATCTAGAAAAATATCGATTTTTATACCTTTTCGATACTTGGAATTTTATATCGATACATCGATATATCGAAATATTAAATATCGCTCAAAAATATCGATACATTGTAATAATAATATAGATGTATCGTTTTTTTTTCAACAAGCCTACTAAGGCCACTGTGATCGGTTCTCGAATTATTATTTAATTATGTTTGTCGAACACTTTTCACTTATCGCCCCACAAAAGATGGTACTCCTTACCTCTACCTTCCACATTATTGTCTAAAAAATTGGTCTAGTAGGAAGGAATAGTTCGATTGTTAGTTCGATTGATAGAATTATTTTAACTCCTCAGTTGCGGTAGTTCCGTTGTTCAAAAACACCTATTTACTATTGCTTGCTAATACCTAAGTATAACAGAGCGGTAAAAAAAAACTTATCAATTCTAAAAATAGTTCGTTTTTAATCCGATGACATGTTTGCTGTTTAATAATCGTGCTATCACTAAAAACAAGCAGACAAATAAATACTCGTAAGTAGTGAAAGAAATTTTATTGTTTCTGATCTCTAAAAATAACGTTTGATACACAATTGAGAGGATACACATATAACTAGACTATGAACATCAGTTCATTTCAATCACAGAAAAAATATAATATACATATACAGGGTTACAGGTTAAGTCGACCTATTCCCGTTAAGGGCGTTTAGTTGACATCGTTTCTGACTGATTTCACGAAAAATACCCTATCCTAAATCTAACCGTTTTTGAGATATTTGAATTTAATTGTTTTTACAAAAAATGCCCGATTTTCAACTGTCAGCTTAGATATTTTGAAATGTGTAGGTGTTATTATAACTATTATTTGATTTTTACATGTAAAATAAGATGCTTTATGACATTAATAACCAATATTATACATAATGTTAACAAATAAGTTGTTGTAGACGATTTAATCTAACAAATAAAAATAAAAATTTAGAAAGTTTATTTTTCTTCAATTGATATCAAAAAAAAATATTATGGCCCCTATTCTGCAGATGTGCTTAAAAATATCTATGTTTCATCAGCTATCCAACGAGGTATAACAATCTAGGGTTTCATAAAAAAACTAAAAAAAAAACTTCGTCGTAAAAAAAAAAACGTCGCAATTCTAAAAGTCCCAGCCAATTAGGTTAGGTTAGTTTAGACGGATCCATGGAGACGGTGGCGGGGACCAGCTTCATGAGGAGTACCGCGAGGCGCGGAGGACTCTGAAGCAGGCCATTTGCCGCGCCAAGGAGGAGAAGAGAAAGGAGATGCTGGAGGGTCACGACCGTGACCCCTGGGGTCGCCCATACCGTGCGGTGCGTCAGAAGCTCCGCACGTCGGGCCCCCCCCTTACCGAGACTCTCCAGCCCAGCTTCCTGCAGGAAGTGGTCGAGGGCCTTTTCCCTGTGCGGGCGGAGCACACACCCCCGTCAATGGCCTATGCGGTCATGGACGACGGGGGTAGAGAGGACGATGTGCCGCCCGTTAGGGAATCGGAGGTTGGGGCGGCTATTCTTCGGATCCGTTCCAAGAACACCGCCCCCGGGCCGGACGAGGTTCCAGCCCGAGTGATGGCCCGAGCCCTCGACCATATGTCGGACCGCCTCAGGGAGGTGTTGGACGCTAGCCTGGCGTCCGGACGCTTCCCTGAGTGCTGGAAATGCGGGAAGCTGGTCCTGTTGAGAAAGCCGGGACGGCCTGCAGATTCGGTCGCGGCCTATAGGCCCATCGTGTTGCTGGACGAGGCGGGTAAACTTTTTGAGAGGATACTCTCTGCCCGCATCGTCCGAAACCTCAGCGAGGTGGGCCCCGACCTGTCGGACGCCCAATTCGGGTTCCGAGAGGGGCGTTCGACGGTCGATGCCGTGATGCGCCTTAGGGCCGTGACCGAAGAGGCGGTAAGCTGTGGCGGCGTGGTGTTGGCGGTGTCCCTGGACATCGCCAAATAGGCCCTAGGGTTAATCACCCTCTGCTGGGTAGGTATGTGGTGACATAGTTCTGATATAATTGTTACGTCGCTATTTTGTTTTTTTTTTAATTTAATTTAAATTTTGTTTTTAATTTTATAATTTCTTTTGTTTATAAATTACTTTTTGTTTTTATCTTAATTCAACTTATGTATTATAACTTGTATAAATTATTCTGTACGCGTCAAATTCTACTATTGCATATTTTGGTATTTTGTGGCAGCCCAAGATACAAGCGTAGCTTAGTTTGGGTGCCATTAGCAACTACTGCAACTTTTTGTACAAGTGTTTAAATAAAATTTGATTTGATTTAATTAAAGCTGAATAAATTGATCGGTCAGGAATCGGGATCGATTGATGATTTCTTGCTTTGTTGTCGATCTAATATCGTATCGTTGACAAAAGGAGATTATGTACCTACCTGTCTGCATAATTAGAATAGTTGCCTATTCTTTACATGCAAATGAATGCTCAATCCTTAGAACTACACAAATTAGGTATAAGCCGCAAGTTTAATTTAGCATTAACTTAGCTTGCATGAACTGATGAACTATTCAAAGTATTGTGTTCAAGACTTTCTAAGCTCAATAAAAGTTGAATTGTTTGAATGGAAACACATGATATACTAAGCTAGGTTACTTGCACGTCGTTGAACTCAAACATCGCAGTTGGTATTAGGTATAAATTTAGATGACATTTTCCTCAAAGTTGTTCACATTCGTGGTGGCATCATGTGGACTGCTTTCTAACAACTGCATTCTTTTCTTCTTTGCATTCAAAAGTTGCTCAAATTTATCGTAAAAGCTGAATTCTAAAGAGGTTTTAATTGCTACAAATCTATCCAAGTCTTTTTTGCACTTCTCTAAATTCGCTGTTAGTTCCGCGTTCCTCATGTTGACGATCTCTACAGTTCTTCTGAGATCTTGATTTTCTGCTAGTAAAAAATCCAGTATGTAAAATGCTCTGGTTTCTTTAGTGTCTTCACGATGAACAGGGACACAGCCGTGAACCACAGTATCCATTCCTTTAATTTTTTTCTTCCAGGAAAATGTTGCAGAAATATTGTAGTCTGGTATTAAAGTGAAGCTGTAAATAAATTTTGTATCTTTGCGTAAGGCTTCTTTAACATTAGCACGATATTGTTCTTCGGTTTCGTTCATGGTTTCTTGGTACTTTCTTGCAAATTCATAAGAAAACCTGCCTGACCAAGCTTTTTTACCATCATAAATTTTTATGTTGAATAAGTCATTTTCATTTGGTTGCCAGAATACTTTAACGTATAGAAATTTTTCGTTAATATTAAATCTCATCATTGAAGGCGTTTTTTCCATTTTATTTTATTAATAACCTGTATTACTTCACTTGTGGATTTTACTGTTTCGAAAAGATCGTGAAGATTTATGACTGACAGCCATGTAGTCATAAACTAAAATAGATATGGATGAAATGACATTAAAAGCAATAGTTTATATTGAATAGACTTACTTTTATGCGATAAAATACTATTAAAACCCGATTCCTCCCAACGAGGGATGCCTGCTCAATCCAATAAAATTATGTTTTAAAATTTGATTCCTTAAACGCGAAGCAACCTCATCAACTTAAGTCCATTTCTTAAATTTATTCAGGGTCAGCAAAAAAATAATTATTCCTATATTCCTTTATTTTCCCGCCCAATCTTCTTTTACGCAGTCCATCCGGCTTTCTTTTGGTCGTCTTCAGCCGTCTTCTACTTTAATGTCCAGCAACTTTCATACAAAATATGAATACCTAGCAATTTTGTCGCTGTAAACCTTTTTGCAATGTACTTACATATATTTTTGTGCATTTTTCATATTAAGTCCTAGGAGTCCATGATTGGTGGTAGCAATGACTTACTAACAGCGCTTCGTTTATTTATCCTATAATTAAAAAAGTATTCCTTTTGGACTTTGGAATTTAAGGCTTAGAACACACTTGTATTTAACCGCTTTACGGTGTGGCGTTGAGAATCAGCGCACGTAGCCTTGATGTCCACACACTGACGAGCAACTGACCGTCTATCGCTGCGCTTTAGCTGCGGTGCGATCATTCAAACGCACCCGATATGGGTTCTGCTTCTCGTCCACGTTCGTGACTTGATGATGTAACTTGATGTAAGTACCTATGGGTCTTATTGTATATGTCTGTCTGACAGACTGTCGCATGTGTGTATTTAAGACAAATATGCGACGAACAGGTTGCATGTTTGTGCGACTGATTGTAGGTCCTGTATACTTTGCGGGATGCCGTAATAGCAAGCCACATTCCGGCTTAGAACACATATACCTAGAAGGGCAGCCGAACGGGCGGAAAACGTGATCGGAGTAGAGAGAGAAAGAGACTGAGTTTGGGTAGTGTCTGTCTCTCTCACGCAAGCTTCAGAAGCTTACAAGAAGAAGAAATACATTTCCCGCCAAATCAGTCAAGCAAATTGGTATGTGCGTCCACTAATCAGAAGCTTGCGTGAGAGAGACGGACACTACCCAAACTCAGTATCTCTCTCTCTACTTCGATCACGCTTTCCGTCCGTTCGGTTGCCCCTCCAGATATATATGCTCTAAGCATTCCGGTTAGTGCGCCACCGGCACCGCTCGTGCGTGCGTTCTTACCCTTATAGATAACCTGATTATATCATAAATATCCGATATTTTGATATTTATTATAAATGTCGGATATTTTCGAACCCTGTACCTCGGACAGACTCTGCAGTTAAGTAGAAACTACTTCGAGGACGAGGAGCACAGGAGAATTCAGCCGGGTTGGGCAGCGTTTGGGAAACTTCGTCGGGTCTTTTCATCATCAATCCCACAGTGCCTAAATACGAAAGTCTTCAATCAGTACGTTCTACCTGTCATGACATACGGTGCCGAAACGTGGACACGGCTGGTTCATAAGTTTAAAGTCGCTCAGCGTGCTATGGAGAGTGCTATGCTCAACGTTTCTCTATCTAAGGGATTGCATCAGGAATGACGTGATCCGGCAGAGAACCAAGGTCATTGACATAGCCCACAGGATAAACCAGCTGAAGTGGCAGTGGGCTGGCCATATTAGCCGTAGAACTGATAACCGTTGGGGTAAACGGGTTCTTGAGTGGAGACCGCGTCTCGGCAAACGTAGTGTAGAACGTCCACAGGCCAGGTGGAATAATGATCTGCCCAAGACGGCTGGCAGGAGCTGGATGAGAGAAGCTGAGGATCGAACCAAGTGCACAGTGGCGTTCGAGATGCCTATGTCCAGCAGCGGACTGCGATGATGATGATGAGATACGTATTTAAGCGTTTCGGGATATTCTATCCCTAGGTTAGACTGGAAGTCCGTCATTTTTTAATTTGGTAGCCTGAAACTTTGTCTTCAGGCTTTTGATTACAAATAAATGAATACATATATCAGCACATATGGGAATTCTATTCCTAAAGGGGTTAAAAGAGGGGCGAAAGTGTGTATGAAAGTCGACTTTAATGGACTATTGATTATAAATAAATAAATACGTTTAAAAGCATGAATAAATTATTCATAGATACTTAAACAGTTTTAATGAAATACATATAATCAACTTCTACGTGAGCAAAGACGCGGGCTACAGCTATACTAATATATAAAGGCGAAAGTTTGTGTGTATGTTTGTTACTTCTTCACGCAAAAACTACTGAACGGATTTGGATGAAACTTTATAGTAATATAGCTTATACATCAAAATAACACAGGCTACTATTTGCCGCGATAACCGACATACACGCGGGCGAAGCTGCGGGCAACAGCTAGTATCTCTATATTTTCCAAATATAATACGATACCCGCCGATATGCTTATATCTAATATATCTAGACCAAATTTAGATCGAATTAAGATATTAAACAAACGACATAGAAACAATACGTAACAACAATAATATCCGGTTTTACGCCGATAATACTTTTAGAACTCCTCTCTCTCTAGGAAAGTTTAGAAGACACAATTACACATTTCATACTTAGTTTCATACACGGCCGTCTGATCACAAACTAGGCAAAACCATGGTATAACAATATGATTAGCCAGGCATTCCGACACACTGTTACGAGACATAGAAACCGACATGACGTCATCATCGCTATCGCCGGATCTGGTTGGTTCATTTCATGTTGTTGCTATAAAGTGGTAACTGGATAGTAACGTCACATTGTGTCGCTCTAGGAATGCGAGACCTTGTTTTCTTAGACCATGGGCAAAACCAGTGCTATAGTAACCAGACTGCTGATAAAATACATATTATAGTGAAATTACACCCAGACACAGAACGAACGATCGTGTTCATCACACAAAGATTTGTCCTCGATGGGAATCGAACACACTATCACTCGCTTAGCAGTCAGGATCACTAACCGTTTAGGCGTTTACTAGTCAGATCGCTAGACTAACAACTACTAAATAATCTTTACAATTAATGTATTCTATGTTTGACCAATCTATTAATATTATTTATCCTATCTATAAAGGTATAGGCCACTGACGAAATATATTGGTATAGGCTTAAAAAAATACCTAATTAAAAAAGTAAAACACTGATAGCTGAAATGATGTATTTTACAAGCTTTTTATTAACTTGCAATGTATGTAATATGTATGCTTGTATGTTCGGGTGGAATCTTGCAACTCAATTTTGAAGCAGATATCTTCAACCGATTTTGCTGAAATTTTGCAAGCATATGTATACAATGCGTGACAATACAATATTATAATGACATGGAGCTGATCTGATGCTGGAGCTGGAAAGTGGCCATAGGAACTCTGTAAAGAAACGTCGCAACATCATCGAGTCTGGATTCGTTTGATTCGTCTCGAGGCATTCCAGTAAAAGCTTGTTTTTAAAAAGCTTTTTAATTTAATTTAATCTATGTTTATAACTTTTTGCAACCACAAGTGGCTATGGCCAAGTAGCACAGTGAAGCGTGGCAGGGTACAACAGATAGTCAAATATAATTTACCTATTTTTCAAATTGAGAATGGTTTTCCGAACATTTCCCCACATTCACTGCAGTCGTCCTGGTATTTTCCCTTCATAAATACACAAACAGCTACTTACTGAAATAAAGCAATTAATTAATAATTATATCTGAATTGATAAGATAAGAAGATAGTAGGTATTATTATTAGTACTTAGATACCTACTACCTACTAAATCTGTTCAATTAATTGAAATTAAAATCTTATCACGTCGTCGTAGCAATGATTTATTAATTTTTATCTTGCTTAAGTAACTATGTATATTCAAGCATTATACAAAAAATACATAGTAATTTTGTCATTCGCTTTTCCTTTTAGTTTACTCAGATAAACTATTTTTAAAATAAAGTAGTTTAGTTTTGTTGTTTTACTTAATTTACTTAGACACTTTTTAACCGACTTAAAAAAAATACCGATGAAATTGAGAACCTCCTCCTTTTGGAAGTCGGTTAAAAAAGGAGAAGGTTCTCAATCCGACTGTTTTTTTTGTTTGTTACCTCATAACTTTCGACTAGGTGAACCGATTTTGATGATTCTTTTTTGCTTCGCATCCCGTGTGGTCGGTTTTTTTGTTAAAATGTGTGATTATTTGTTATCATTAATTTAATGATTTGAACTTGATTTAAAAACAATATCATACTAATACATTTAAAAAAAATTGTAAGGATGTCTGTTTGTTACTGTTTCACGCAAAAAATACTGAACGGATTTGGATGAAACTTTACACTAATATAACTTATACCTACATCAGAATAACACATATTTATTACTACGCTACTATTTACCGTGATCATCGACATACACGCGGGCAACAGCTAGTAATATAATAAAATAAGATAATTTAAATCTAATAAGGTAGTAGAGCCATACACCATATATGTCGCCTTCGCCTCGACCGGGACGGTACTACCCTCGCACAGAAAATCAACGTAAAATGACAGCGTTCGTGCTGTCTTGTTTCGTTGGTGAGTGCGAGACTGGAGGCCCAATGATGCAGAAGCATCCATGGTGTGGGTCACCATGCTGCATTCGCAGTGAGTATGGTGACCACTTCTCTTGGATTCTGCTTATGTTTTCCATCAGACAGAGTTGAGTCATTTTGGCAGGGTCATACCTACATAAAAAAAAAACGTATTGTATGTAAATATTTACATTGGTTATTTTCCTGTATTTAAATTTCATTTTAAATTAGGTAACTCAGGTTTCTTATGTAGGCATATTGTTAGCAATAATTAAATCAAGTAAATTGAATAATATCCTTCTAATCATGAAATCAGTGACACTTGTAATGACCTTGTCACGGGATGTCTCGCCACAACGGAAGCAGTAAAAGGGAGCAAAAGCCATTAGCGGCCTAGTGAGTTGCTTTTAAACACTCCGTTTAAAGGACCCGGGACCGAGATCATAGTGGGAGCGAAACACGTGCGCTGATCAGCTCTGGTATGGTAGTGAGTTTCAGGTTTTAACCGTTCGACACAGGAAGGAACAATCGAAACGTCGAGTTCGAGAGCGAATGTCTACCACTCTGAAAAGGGGGTCAGTTGGAAGAGCTCTTCAGAACACTCTGCATGATAGAGGCGATAGAGGACTGTCATAGAGGCGATATCTCTTCGCAACTGCAATGGCTCAAGGAAGGAACTCGGTTGCTTCATGACTGTCGATAATGCAGACTGCTTGCCGTTGCAACCGACCGATAGCTCCACAGCCCTCACTTATTAACAAAAATTAGAATGTCACACTAAAAATAGATGTTTTCTAAATACATATATAAATAGCATTACAATACAATTCATTGGCTTAATTACAACAAAAGAATAAATGAAGTTTTGCGATTGATAAAGAATTCAGTGCGGACAAATCGCAATAAGATTTACCGTAGAAGTGTCATTAGATTTGGTATTAGTCGTCAGATATTAGTATATTTACATCATATTATGTCGCAGCGTTGTCTCTATCTTATCTTAAAAGCCTCATACGTACGTTTAATTAAACTAAATCTAAATCGTTCGATAACTATCGAACTAAAGGCAAAGGTAGCAAAATCTGATTTTGATTATCTTTGGTATATAAAAAGGTATAGTTGGGGTATCTTTCGCAGTCCGTTATCAATCATGATTCGAGGTTTGGCTTTATTGTGCCTCTTTGTGGCACCTGCCTTCTCCGGTAAGTCAAACACATTAGTAGTCCCTCTCTTTTCTCCCATAGAGTAAAATTGAATTGCCAGCCTATAAAAGTCCACTACTTTACAAAGGCATCTCTTTAGAAAGGAGGTTTTAGCTTATCATACCGCACTGGCTGGATGAATTTGTTACAAGTTTTCCTTCTCTTGCCAGTGCTGTTATATTGCAGAGGTTGTTCCTTTAGATGGCTCTTATGATACGCAAAGGAGGCATTGGGGTGGTGACGCACCGTATTCTGATTCTATCATCTCATGGACTATTGATAACTTTAAAACACTTTATCAGCCGCTAATACCAACTCCTTGATACGTTTTTGTTGAAAGGTCTAATACAACCCGGCTCAAACAGTAATATTACGATCTAATAAAAAGCTTGGTAGGTACTAAGCCATGCTTTCTTTGCCTTTTACCGAGTGAAAAAGAGTGCCATGGGACCAATCAATATCTGGTGGCTAATTAAGAATACAAAGTGTCACTACACCTATTAATGGGTATCACACTCACGGGTAAGAGCCGACTAAGGCCCACCGCAAACCAGCGGAAGCGCGGCGAAGCTACTGAGAATAAATCAATTTAAAATAAATCTTAACTACTACATCGAGATATAATGTATAGAGAAGACGCCACTTATAAGTGCGGTGTTCCATGCAATTGCGGCGCTTGCGCCGCACTTCCTTCAGTCGCTTGCTAGCTACACTCTGCTGAAGAGGTGGCTTAAGCGTGTAAATTGTTTAAATTTAAAAACGTTCTAAAACTCGTGAAATATGCCATTTTGTGTCTTGAGATATTGCACTAATAATACAAGGAATACGGAGAAAAACAAAGGAATAACTTTTCACCAGTAATTAACTAGATATAATTGTTTTAAAATTAAATACGAACAAAATATTTTAAGACGCCATTGTTGCCTCACTCGACATAGAGTAGTTACAGTAAAACATACAGAAGTGACATTTAGGTAGAATTAACTGACGTTAAATGCACAACATATTTAACGTATTTAATTGGATAAGTAAAAATAAAATGTTGTTAAAAATAGCTTCGTTAATAACCCATAACATTTTTTTTGTAGTAATTATACTCAAAATTATACTTAAAATATATAAAAAAATTGAATATTCGGCTTTTATACTTTATACCTCGATGCATTCTACAAAAAAACTGAAACTGGCAAAGCTATTGACACAGAATATTTACTCAGTGTGAATTTCCTAATAAAGCTTCGTAGGTATAAAGCTATTTATCCGTTCTGCTTTGTTGCTTGGCGCTTACTCTATGAAAGCGAATCTTTGCAACAGTTCGTTGCCCAAAACGCGTAACCGCCATGAAAATCACGGCGCTTATGACATTTCGCTCGCGAGGAAACTACAGCTCAAATGCGATAGAGCGCTGCTTGTTAAAACTGTTGGATTAGACTACTAATTATTGTTTGGCTGCGCTGCAGCGCTTTTTAGTTATAATTCAAATATAAACGGAACTTAAAATTGGTTTTGAGTGGCTCCTCTAGTACGTAGTACGTAATATCTCGATGAACTACTATGACATGCAGTTGAAAACGATGCCAAAGCTCGATTATAGCGAGAAGTGCGCGGCGCGTCGTCAAGCTGCCGTTTTCAATTGCATGTCATAGTAAGTAGTCAAAATTTATTTTAAATTGATTTAATCTTAGTAGCTTCGCCGCGCTTCCGCTGGTGTGTGCTGGGCCTAAGAGAACAAACTACGCAGACAACATCACTGCAAAAAGAAAGCTAACTAGAAACTAATCCTATATCAAACCCGCATTGCCAGCGAGAAATAGTAGGTCAAAATCTTATTTCGGAGAAGAAGCTATCGTCCATTAGCGGATAATTAAAAGTTGTTGATGATGATGAGCCCAATAGTTCTAATGTCCTTGGGTAGCGGTTGTCATTAATCGTCATGTGATCTCTCCGCTCTTTTTTCCCTTATCTTATAAAAAATATGAGGAAGTAAAATAAAAAAGCTTTTGTTGTTCAAATAAGTCGTCGCTTCGTCGTTAATTATCCTTTGAACGCTACAATTACCAATTATATTTTAATTTGTTATTTTTTTTGCAGCATACTCACCTGGCTTAAAAGGTAAATGAACATACTATTTATTGACTACGAATAAATAGGTAATCATGGACGGGAGTTTAGGCACTATTACATAATCGACACACACACATCGCTACTTATTTAATTTCCATCTTATCACAAACCAAACACTATAATTAATCTATCTGTTATTGTAATTTGATTTTTCTACAAGAAATTAAGAAAGTTAAAATTTATTATTAGTTCATTTTATTAATTAAATAAGCATTCACTCTATCGCATTTCTGAGTACCTACTGATAAAATAAATCTATATACATTATATAAAAGAGTAACGTGACTGACTTACTGACTGACATACCCGGGGATCAACGCATAGCCCAAACCGCTGAACCTAGAATCCTGATGCATGCAGAGCCGTCTCAAGCTCAGCTGGGGCCCCTGGGCACACAAAAATTTGGGGCCCTTTTGGAAAGTAAAGAAAGCGAATTACACTAACATTCTACTATGATCATTTATGAGTAATCTATATATATATAAAAGAGTAAGGTGACTGACTGACTGACTGTCAGACTGACTGACTGACATACCCAGTATCAACGCACAGCCCAAACCGCTGAAGCTAGAATCCTGAAATTTTGCATGTAGGTTTTTTATATAACGTAAGTGAGCACTAAGAAAGGAATTTTTGAAATTCCACCCCTAAGGGGGTTAAATAGGTGTTGAAAGTTTGTATGGAAGTCCTTCATTTTTTAAGTTAGAAACATAAAACTTTACTTTTGAGCTACTGATTAAAAATGAGTAAACACGTATTTAAGCGTTTCTTAATATTCTACCCCTAAGGGGTGAAATAGGGTTTGTGATTTTGTACATAGGTTAGTCTGGAAGTCCGACATTTTTGAAGTTAGAAACATGAAACTTTATTTTTAGGCTACTGATTAAAAAGGAATAGATACGTATTTAAGCGTTTCTGAATATTATACCCCTAAGGGGGTGAAATAGGGGTTGAAAGTTTGTATTAAAGTTCGTCATTTTTTAAGTTAGAAACATGAAACTTTATTTTTAGGCTACTGATTAAAAAGGAATAGATACATATTTAATTGTTTCTGAATATAACAACCCTACGGGGGTGATATAGGGGTTGAAAGTTTGTAAGGAAGTGCGTCATTTTTAAGTGAGAAACATGAAAATTTAGTTTTGGGCTACTGATTAAAAATGAGTAGATACGTATTTAAGCGTTTCTGGATATTCTACCTCTGAGGGGGTGAAATAGGGGTTGAAATTTCGTATATAGGTTAGTCTGGAAGTCCGTCATTCTTAAAGTTAGAAACATGCAACTTAATTTTTAGGCTACTGAATAAAAATGAGTAGATACATATGTACGAACATGTTCTTCCGAAACCGGTTGTGGTACACGGTGTCGTTCTCGAAGTTGTTTAAAAAATATATGTGGTACCTCGGACAGACTTTTCAGTTAAGTAGAAACTACTTCGAGGACGAGGTGAACATGAGAATTCAGCCGGGTTGGGCAGCGTTTGGAAACTTCATCGTGTCTTTTCATCATCAATCCCACAGTGCCTAAATACGAAAGTCTTCAATCAGTACGTCCTACTTGTCATGACATACGGTGCCAAAACGTGGACACTTACGACACGGCTGGTTCACAAGTTTAAAGTCGCTCAGCGTGCTATGGAGAGTGCTATGCTCAACGTTTCTCTATCTAAGGGATCGCATCAGGAATGAGGTGATCCTTCAGAGAACCAAGGTCATTGACATAGACCACAGGATAAGCAAGCTGAAGTGACATTGGGCTGGCCTAATTACCCGTAGAACTGATAACCGTTGGGGTAAACGGGTTCTTGAGTGGAGACCGCGTCTCGGCAAACGTAGTGTAGAACGTCCACAGGCCAGGTGCCTCGACCGATCGAGATGCCTATGTCCAGCAGTGGACTGCGATGATGATGATGAGAAACGTATTTAAGCGTTTCTGGATATTCTATCCATTGGTTAGACTGCAAGTCCGTCATTTTTTAATTTAGTAGCCTGAAACTTTGTCTTCAGGCTTTTGATTACAAATAAATGAATACTTATATTAGCACATATGGTAATTCTATTCCTAAAGGGGTTAAAAGAGGGGCGAAAGTGAGTATGAAAGTCGACTTTAATGGACTATTGATTATAAATAAATAAATACGTTTAAAAACATGAATAAATTATTCATACATACTTACACAGTTTTAATTAAATACATATAATAAACTTCTACGCGAGCAATGCCGCGGGCTACAGCTAGTCAAGTATATAATTTATTAAGTCATGAATGATATTAATATGTAGCTAGTTTTTTGGTTACAATAACGATAATGTTTTTTTTTTCAGGTTTTCTGCTAAACAAAATCCTCTATTATACATTACGTGTTAGGGTTCAACGAATATCAGAAATAAGCCTTCTGCCCTGTAAAAGAGACTTTATTATAAACACTCTTAAACACAGAATAATTTAGAACAATAGTCCTTAATATTCGCCGAGCTCGTTGTGTTAATCACTTATATCACTTAGATATTAACCTACTGCCCAAACTGAACTGCACTGCGGTCCGCGATACGCCTTTCTATAATATATGCCGCTATAGATCATTTGAGAAAATTCAACGGCCTCTCGAAGGGACTGCCAATCTCGCGACGATCCCTCTATACCTATTCGATTCTATTTACCTACATTTACGTTATGTTCATTGTTTTGTGCCTCAAGAAACCGACTAGAACTTTCAAGGCTAAACCGATTCACGATTCTTTTTGTGGAATGTTCTTTTTTCGTAACACTTACTCCTTCTTAGAGATGCTCGTCCCGAGAACCGCTATGGCTGCCACAATATTTAGCCAGGCGGTCTAATGCACTACTTTAAACCCCTCTTGGTAGTCGCCGACCTTGTATGAACCCTCCCGCTTGGACTGTAGTTTAAGGGATTTCCCTTTCCCACGGGTTGGGTTAAGGAGCCAAACCAGTGCACCTTCATCAAAATCGTTTGAGCGCTGGTCGTCTCGGGTTTTCTTGTTATCGCTCGCGACGTCAACCGTGATTTGTTTCCACGATGCGCTGACGTTTTACAGTTGCTGGTTTCCTTGACTTCGCATCTGTGGACCTTTTGCGACAGTACAATTTACTGCACCAATCTGGTACATCTTGCCAAGAATGAAGCCAGTAGAATGTCTCACGTACTGTTAACAGTGTCTTCTTGACACTAGAATGGCCTCCTGAATCGTGAACTTCACGGATTTGCAGGTAGAACTCTCTCCCGTTGATCTTCTTCCATCTCCGGTAAAGGATCCCGTTTTGTAGAAACAAGCTATCCCATTGTGTCCAATAAGCTTTAATAGTACTGATTGCAGACGATATATGACTCCGAGCAGGTTAAGCTTATCACATAGAAAGCACAAAGTTATCCTTGTGATAAGTTGCATAAGGTCAACATCATACCCCTGTGCTATCTTCATTGTTTCATCTTCACGGGACCCTTGAAGACGAAACCCCAAACGAGTTCACCAAGGTCCCAAAAGGAGTAACGTATTGATGAGCTTTACCGTCAAGCCAATTGATTTCGAGTTTGGACTTGGAGTACACTTTCTCTACGAGACATAGACATTGTATGATGACGTCACCTTTCATTTTGCTGTCATGTTTTCCCAGATCGCTGCCTTGGAACGTGCGTTTTGGATCATCAAATTTCTTTTCGCAATGTTTTCCAGGTAGTCTTATATCGTCTTCATCTGCAAAATCCTTAACCAGCAACTTAACTGCAGAAGACCGGCCGAAAGGTACGCTTTTTCTGTACGAGGTTCTCAATTTGCAATGCCCATTGCTGTAGGCCTTCTCCCAGACCTTAAACTCTATCGCGTAGTCGGGCGCGGAAAACGTGTTCCAAATGGCGATCCCCGTATCTCGACTCGAGCGCTTCTGACAAATATTTATACTCGCTGCCTGCTGCTATTTCCATGCTATCTGCTTCTGACTGCTTCCTGGAACCTTTACCAGGTAGTCAGGCCACCTTGTGGGGGGCCTAAAAACGTTGCTATTATCTGTACGCGTTCGTCTCGTAAAAAATTAGTAGCCCCATCGATCATCGTTTCTGCAAGAAATGTGCCTCACCCTCTAGTTAACACTTAAGTTTAGTTATTTTCTTAAACGATTTATATTAAAGGAAACAGCAGCTTGACTTTGGAATCAAAGTTTTTATTATAAATGATCGCCAGATGATGTACTTAGTATATTAAGTATGATACCTTCTAAATAAGCGCCTTGTGATAACATTACCGATGGAGAATCTATACTAATATTATAAACGCGAAAGTTTGTAAGTATGGATGGATGTTTGTTACTCTTTCACGCAAAAAGTACTGAACGGATTTGGATGAAACTTTACAGTAATATAGCTTATACATCAGAATAACACATAGGCTACTATTTTTTTTTTTTTTTTTTTTTATATGTATGGCCCGCCATAATGACTCTACTCTGCCTGATGGAAAGCATAAGCAGAATCCAAGAGTGGTGGTCACCATACTCACTGCGAATGCAGACAATGCAGTATGGCGACCCACACTATGGCGGCCTAGTGATGCTTCTGCATCTTTTAGTCTAGTCAACAAGTATGGAACTTGTTGACTTGACTATTTGGGCCTCCGGTCTCGCACTCACCAACGAAACACGACAGCACGATCGCTGTCATTTTACGTTGATTTGCCGCGATAACTGAAAAATGCGCGGGCGGAACCGCGGGCAACAACTAGTAATTGTATATACATCAAGCACATAATGTCAACATTGAATATTTAACGATTTAAAGATTTTTCTCCTACTATAATTCAGCAAATACAAAGGCAGAGAAAATGTTTAATTTAGGATTTAACGATCGTAAAGGTGAAAGAGACCCAACTTATTACGTTTTCATTTTTCAACCGTAAAAAATATATGAACTGAAAGCTTAGTAATTATTTCGAATAATACATACTGAACTGTTTTTTTGTAAAAAAAAATGTAATGTGCGAGAGAAATTGACGGTTCCTCGGGGCCCCCCTGAGGGTGGAGGCCCTGGGCACTGGCCCCGTGTGCCCTTATGGTAAAGACGGCACTGGATGCATGTAGGTTCTTTACATAACGTAAGAGAAAGGAATTTTTGAAATTCCACCCCTTAGGGGGTAAATCAGGGGATGAAAGTCTGCGTGAGCGAAGCCGCGTGTTAAAGCTAGTAATACATATTCAGTTCCGAAAACACTATTTGCGATTGAACATAGCGAATAGGTAGGTAATTTGAAAGTATGAAACATCAATTTCGAAGAAAATTGTAGTGAATTAGGCACAGTAAAGTACCTAAGTACGTCTTTGTTATGAAACATTTAAATATGGGTTATATGGGTGCTTTTTGTAGTGCAATATTTTCTACATATAAATAAATCTATAGGTACTAATATTATAAACGCGAAAGTTTGTAAGTATGGATGGATGGATGGATGGATGTTTGTTTGTTACTCTTTCACGCAAAAACTACAGAACGGACTTGGATTAAACTTTACAGTACTTTAGCGAGACAACGAACAGTACGTGGGCGGAGCCTTGGGCAACAACTAGTCTTCTTATATTTAAAAATCAATTGCTGTTAGTTGTCTCGCTAAAACTCGAGAACGGCTGGGCCGATTTAGCTGATTTTGGTATATGTATATGTCGGTTATCGCGGCAAATAGTAGCATATGTGTTATTCTGATGTATAAGCTATATTACTGTAAAGTTTAATCCAAATCCGTTCAGTAGTTTTTGCGTGAAAGAGTAACAAACATCCATCCATCCATCCATACTTACAAACTTTAATATCCGACGCGATAACCGACGTTATCGCGGCAAATAGTAGCCTATGTGTTATTCTGATTTATAAGCTATATTACTGAAAAAATTTCATCCAAACCCGTTCAGTAGTTTTTGCGTGAAAGAGTAACAAACATCCATCCATCTATACTTACAAACTTTCGCGTTTATAATATTAGTACTAGAATAAGATTACCTGTATCGTATTTTGCAGCTAGTATGATATTTTTATGATAAAACAACTAAGTAGTTCGTATACACGTACAAACTTTGCTGATGTGATTTAATGTAAAAATTGTGCGTTATTGATAGGCAGTTGGATACCTTTTATTGAAGTGAAAACTTCTTTAGCATCGTTGAGCACTTCTTAGTAGGAGAAAATCTTATGAGCTTGCGTCACCGACATGCTGGTGGCGTCACGAAACTTCTTTGGTCGCGTTGAGCACTTTTTGGTAGGGGAAAATCTTATGGGTTCGCGTCACCGACATGCTTGATGTTCATATTTTTTATTTAAACATTATGAAATTTCTAATTTTACAAATAATATTCTAAGTTATAAGTTTTCACTTCTATCGGCAATTTTTTTTTAAAGTCTACTCCCGCTTTAGGGAAATAAATCCTGTGTCGTTGGGGACTTTACAAACATACCTACATGAAACGGACACAAACAATGCCCAGACTCAGAACAACAATTTGTGGATCACACAAAGTGTTGTCCCATGTGGGATTTGAACCCACATCACTTGGTGCAGTAGAAAGTGGCGTGGCGACCGCTTAAACCAGTAGGCCAACCGTGTAGTCAAAAACCTAACATTGCTGAACCGAGCTTGTAGTCATTATCGCACTAAATGTTTTAATAGATTTTTGCCCCATGAGTATTGTGCTTTTCGACTAACTTAGGCCACTTTAAGTTAAGAAAAAGTATGGTTACACGATAGTAACATTAAAATTAGATTGCCGCGCAACTAGTAGATTATGATATCTACTCTTATAGCATGTAGAAAAAATGCTGTACAAAATAATCATGCAAAAGTTGCTGAGGAACTTACAAAAAGAAGTTTATCAAAGTTTATTTATCTATCTATGATCTACATGGTACCTCGTTGTAGTAAGATCACGCTATTACTGTGTGGGTATGTTTGTGTCAGACTTCTTTAAATCACACTGCGAAATTGGAATTTTCCAGCTAGGTTTGACATTTGGGGATTTGGGAGCACTTCGTTTATGGATCTTCCCCGAAATACCAACAGAGCAATCCAGCAACGTTATGTCAAAGTAGTGCGTCCTACAAGCCCACCAGGACTCGAAAGCTTAGAACTGTGGTGCCCTCGTACAGATTTTGCTGTCTGCGTTCTACTCGACGATACTAATTACATCGCTGGAATCCAAATTGCTGTAAGTATTTGTCTATTTCGAAGTCTTTAGTTTAACAGAAGGTCAATCTTGTAATAAGAATTTGTTATAAATACAGTTCTGAGTAACTGTCAAATCAAACTGTCTCGTAATCAAGGAAATTCTTGCTCGTAATCATAAAATTATATTAAAAATCCCACGTTGACTATGATATCGTATTGTGACCGAAAGTTCAATCATTAAGTGAGTTTTAGTACTTATTACTTTACTACGAAAATATCTTTTGCAATTTTTGTGAGATCGAGAGTAGACTAATTTTTATTACGAAAATGGATCCTGTGATACATTGAACTATGAAGTGCTAGTTAATTCGCATTATCAGAGTATTGAAAAAGCAACTGATTTAAGATACTATTTCTACTAAACCCCATTGCCAAATACCTAAGTCCATTTTACATCGATACCTTATTTTATTAATCAAATATTGTGTTCATTCTGAATTCTTATTGACAGCTGGACGAGGAGAACTATTCCAATGCCTACCATGACTGGCAGAGCCAGGGCTTTACATATTGGTCTGTTGTGGAGAACGGAGTGTCCAAGAATTTCTGGACTGCTCAACAGTACTACATTTCTGCCAGTACGTAGGATATATATATTTTTAGATTTGTTAATTAATTTTAATAATCTTATTGCAATCTTCACATTTTTCTAGGTACCCTGGCAACACCCGCAGCGACGCGTATAGCCAATCGCAAAGATGACACTATCCTTCAGGATGGTAACATTTGGCTGACCGGGTTTGGCGGCAAACTTTATAACGTTTCTACCACCGTCAAAGATTTCATCGACGTCGAATACACTACACAGGCTTGTGTAGTATGGATGGGTGAGTTGATTTGCCTAATAAGTGAATTTAAAACAAAAGATGCGGATCTGAAGGACATTTCATTGGTCCACGCTGAACTTCTCTCGAATTACGTGAACGCACTCGCCGTCGAGAGCGACTTGAATATAAACTCACACTGGACACTGCAGTGGAAGTTGTCACCTACAATGTTTGTTTGCATATAACGCAATTGTATACCCATAATCTTTTCTTGTTTCCAGGTGAACATTACTATTATAATATGAGCAAAACTACATCCTGCGGAGAAAAAAGTATTTTCCCTTGGTTCCCTCTCGTCCATTCGAATCAACTTATTGGAGTAGGATTTATGATGGTTGGGAAAATCAACGTACCCAGTGGCAAAACCAATTGGTTTGAAAACCCACCCAGGGCAGCTATACAGTTTATTGTACCTAGTGCTCCTCAGTGCCTGTACGATTTTGCGGATTCACACGGTGTTGTCACCATGCACACTTACTTCATCAGCAATCCATTTATACTCCTTTGTATCAACTCTTAAGAGATCTTAAAATAGTTGTGCATCCATTATTTATTACATGATTATTATATTACATTTTTTTTATTTTTCCTAATTAATTTAATCTGCTTCTTATTATTTTACATCATCTCGTTGGTCTAGCGGTTAGCGTATTAGTAGGTATTCAGCGTAAGCCGGACTATTTATATGCATGCTATATATTGCATGTTGCACGCCCGGCTTGCTCCGATAGCAAGCCGTCTGTCCCGGTTGTCTGGAACATCTATGGCAATCGTTATTGGGAAGTTAGAGCCCTCAAATATACTGACAACTAGTTCAACCGTCGAATTAATTTGCCCTCAGGGTTGCGGAAGTTCTGGCTCCGTGGAAAACTGATATTCATCAGGTATATAAAGTCTTGAGAGTTGTAATCAAAAGGCTAGGAAGATGATTATTTTACATCATCGTACTTTGTTGGTATAAAATTGTGATTAAAAAATGGTTGTCTGTAAAGTTGGTTTACGGACACTGACCTCCGTAATATACTTGTACTAATAGAGGTCAGTGGTTTACGGACGATAGTTTAACGTGACAACGCTGCAATGTCATAACAAAACATTGATGAAATGATGAGAGATAGATGCGGCGATTACGCACATTGTCCCGTTACGTCGTTGCATGAGAGATAGATCTCTCATCATTTCATCAACGTTTTGTTATGACGTTGTTACGTTAAACTATCGTCCGTAAACCGACTTTACAGACAACCAACTTTTTTATTTTTTGAGTTTGTTCCGTCTATCTCTGAAACTGCTGGACCGATTTTGACGGGAATTTCATTGGCAGAAAGCTGATGATGGCATAAGAAGTAACTTAGAATTTTAGACTAGCGTTGCCCTGCGATTTTTTCGAGCTAAAGGTACAATAACAATGATTACCTACATGTCTTGTGTACTAGCTGTAGCTGTACTAGTATGTATACAATATACATATAGGTACCTTAATATTGTTACGAGCTGGGTATTAAATAAATAAAAGTGAGTCGGTTGATTAGCAAAAAGTAACACAATATTTATCAACAACACTTTTTGTCGCACTAGAAGATCGCTTCTATTAAAATCAGCTGTATCGTGAACAATCCTGCCCGTACGGCTAACACGCTCCGCTTATATAGGCCTCTGAAATATCTGGAATGATCTATAATATTCTATCGACGTTTCTTGACTAAATAGAAACCTCTAGACTCTAGAACAAGTAATAGACTGCCTGTGTTGCGCAGGCCCGCATATGCGACTGCTGTGCTTGAGGTCTCGTGTTCGATTCCCGGGTCGCACCAAATGTTTGAATGATCTGCAAATATTTGTTTCGGAGTTTGGGTGTTTTCTATGATGATATGTATGGATGTATTTACAAAAAAAAACCTATACACATATGTATTTATATCAGTTGTCTAGTACCCATAACACAAGTTCTGCTTAGACGACATTGACGACGCGCCCAGGCGCGGGCAGGGCAGCATATCTCGAGCGCGGCGACGGAGGAGCAGATCTGCCTCTTCGAGCAGATTTTACCGCGCCTCCGCGCCTGACGGCTTTGTACGCGGCCCGCACCAAACTAAAGGTTACTCTCCATTTGGTCGTCGTGCTATTAGTTACGTTACAATGGGCAATACTGAACTCATTCAAACGCTGCAATTGTTTTAGCAATATGGTTTTTGTATAAGCAAATAAGTAGACCTAATATAAGTTATTGGATACATCCCTTTTAGGGTTCCGTGCCAAAGGCAAAAAACGGAACCCTTATAGATTCGTCATGTCTGTCTGTCCGTCCGTCTGTCTGTCCGTCCGTATGTCACAGCCACTTTATTCCGAAACTATAAGAACTATACTGTTGAAACTTGGTAAGTAGATGTATTCTGTGAACCGCATTAAGATTTTCACACAAAAATAGAAAAAAAAACAATACATTTTGGGGGTCCCCATACATAGAACTAAAACTCAATTTTTTTTTTTTATTAAACCCCTACTTGTCTATGGATAGGTCTTCAAAAATGATATTGAGGTTTTTAATATCATTTTTTTCTAAACTAAATAGTTTGCGCAAGAGACACTTCCAAAGTGGTAAAATGTGTGTCCCCCCCTCTGTAACTTCTAAAATAAGAGAATGATAAAACTAAAAAAAATATATGATGTAGGTACATTACCATGTAATCTTCCACCGAAAATTGGTTTGAACGAAATCTAGTAAGTAGTTTTTTTTTAATACGTCATAAATCGTAAACTGCAATATACATTTCATTCTATCAACACAATATAAAAATATAAATTATATTATGTTACTTACTGCTGCGGAACCCTTCATGGGCGAGTCCGACTCGCACCTGGGCGCTTTTTTACGAAATAGATCGAGAAATGGTTCATTTGTACTGAATTACAAGGACATAAGAAAACAATGTACAAGTGTACAAGTCCTTAATGCACGAAAACAGGCGCGATACTGCGGAGCGCAGTGTGTTTCCTGCAGCGGTCCGCCCGTGCCTCCGCGCCTGGCGGCAGAATCTACTAGCGGGAATGCTTCCGCGCCATGGCGCGTTTTCGGTGTTGGACCTGGCGTGTTTTCTATACTAATCGATGTACTTGCATACAATATTAAAATCTGCCACTCCGCGCCAGGCGACGGAGCGCGTAGCAGTGTGTGAATCGCCGTAGCTTGGGATGGCCGTAGCCGTAGATGGCGTTGTGTGTTAGATGTCCGAAATATTTATTTTATTTATTATTGAAGTAATCTGGCATTGAAAATCGAAGTTATTAATCATAACCTTCACAGTCATGCGCTGACTGTCACTAGATGGCGCTGTCCTATATTCTTTCGAACCATCCAGACCTTTCGAGACCTATTTGCATTATGGCGTAACAATATTTACAGTTGGCTCTATTAAACCATCACGCTAACATGTCGAGGACTTAGGTCGAGGAAGAGTTATATGAACTTACTACCCTATCCAAACCTGCCTAAAGAGGGTTTCACTAAAAAAAACAACTTTTGGTTATAAATAGTGTTTATTTCATGTAGCTCCTGTTGGTGCCTTATATGAACGTTTCTTGATTTTCTGTTGTCTTCGTTTGAGATGACGCTGGATTCTTCCAGCGCCTTCCTTCTTCAACTCCTCGTATTGTTTGACGAGTGCCTCTACGCGCATTTCAGCTGTAAAAATTGTTTTGGTACAATGTAATGGATGCTTTATAGATTTTTAATAGTGTGATGAGAATGTAAGGAGAGGAGATCTGGCATGAATGATCTCCGTTCTAACTGAACCTAACTCAAATAATTCAATAACTGTTGATGGTATCAGTGATATAAACTATAATTTATTTGAAATGTGTGAATAAAATAATCTAACTTCTTTAAATCCGTGCTTATATTATAAATTCGAAAGTAATTCTGTCTATCTGTTCTGTTTATAGATCGGAGTAGGTAGATTGATTTGGCATCAATAAGCTGGCACGTATATAATAGGTCTTTACCTATGAAATTGCCGTTTTGTATGCAATAACTTAAAGTACTTATTTTTTGAAACTTTTTTATTTCTGTTATTCGAAGTAATCACCCATGCAATCGACGCATCTTTGCCAACGCATTGGCAGTTTATCGATGCCCTTCTTGTAAAAATCAGCTAGACGGGAGGCAACAAACTCTTCAAAGGCATTTTGTACTGCCTCTCGGGAATTGAATTTTTTACCCACTAAAAAGTTGTCTAAATTTTGGAAAAAGTGATAGTCGGTAGGTGCAAGGTCTGGTGAGTATGGCGGATGAGGGAGAGCTTCCAACCCCAGCTCTTGCAGTTTGGAGACTGTTTGTTGAGCAGTATGGGGTCGCGCGTTGTCGTGAAGGAGCAGTGGGGACGACCGATTGACCAAAGCCGGTTGCAGATGTGCAAGCTTCTCCATCATTCTCTCCAGTTCTTCACAGTACACATCTGCATTAATGCTCATGCCGTTTTGTAAAAAGCTGTGGTGAATCACACCCGCACTAGACCACCAAACAGTGACCATCACCTTTTAGGGGTCATTTTTGGTTTAGGGCATGGCTTTGGTGCTGAACCAGGGTCTAACCAACTCGCTGAGCGCTTTCGATTGTCGAACAGAATCCATTTTTCGTCGCACGTAACAATTCGTTTCAAAATTCCTTCATTTCTTTGCCTGTTGAGTAGCGCAAGGCAGGTCTCGACGCGTACGATTTCATAGGTAAAGACCTAATATTAATATGGATATGCCCCCGGGATTTTGAAATTATTAAGATTTTTTACGAATTTCAAATGTTGAAATGTGTAGGATGAAGAATATATCAATATGAATAAGAAATATTTAACCCTTTTGCTGTCTTTTTAATAGTATATAGGTGATCGGCCTTCTACTGTAAAAAAACTATGGCATGTTATCTATGCCACTTGAGTAAAAATGTAGAAAACGTAAAGTGGACCTTTTTGAAGTAACTTTTTTAAGTCGCGAATCTCACATTAATCAATATAATTGGTAGTAGACTTTTATATAAGTAAGCTATAGATTGTTTTTAAATCGCAACAAACTTAATTAAATAAAAAGGAGTATTACATTATTATATCAAGGCTGAACCAGTCGAAAAGTGGATATCAGGTTCCCAAACTATTTACGATAATTCTAGTGGTACAATATACTGTACAAGGTGTGAAAGCCACGTGAAAACTATAAACAAAGGCAACATCAAAAGACACATTGAAGGCGCAGTACATAAGAAACGTTTAAAATGCCGTAAGAAGAATTTAATTTAATTAAGTTTAAAAAGGCTTATCCATGTTATGATTTCTATGACTATTCATGGTGCAAGTACGTAAAAGCAATCTACCTACTCCGATCCTTGGTTATGTTTGTGTTGTATGGGAGGCCCATACCCCAAACCATTCCCCTCCTCCCATCCCCCAAAGGCCGGCAACGCACTTGTGACGCCTCTCTTCTGGTGTTGCAGGTTTCCATTGGCGGCGGTAATCGCTTACCATCAGGCGAATCTGCTCTTTTGCCCGTCAATTTCATATTCACGGCTAAACTACTGCACCGATATCAATGAAATTTGGTACGGATATACTTTGATTCTTGAGGAAGAACAGGCTATTCTTTACCACGATAACCGACATATAGGCGGGCGGGGCAGCGGAAAAAAGCTAGTTTTCATATAAGGCTCAATTTCAGGAACATAATCTACTATCGAATTTTTAAAGGGATCTGGTGGTGCCTTTTATTGATACTTAATGTTAAAATTGTCAGAACACAGAAATACTTACAACTATTTTTAAAGTGTGGTTGTCTTCCTTCTTTGAACTCTTCTTCAATCATTTCTCGTTTCTTCTCCATCTTCTCCTTTTCAAGTTTACTCTGTTTGGTTGATTTGTGTTGGTCATTTAACCTTTGAAGTAACCTTCGAAGCTTTATTTGTCGGTCAGGGTCCGTCGTCTCCTTCAATTCAGCCCGTATAGCTTTGATTTCTTTCATGTGGAAGTCGGAAAGAAAATTGTAGTTTTCCGAGAATTCTTTTTTGTCAAAGTTACCACACAGTGGATCAAACCTGAAATGACATAAAAATAGCTTTGGGTGACTCAGCGTTCATTTTAAACTTTAAACATGAATATCTCGGCAACCAGCGGGGTTAGTGGAAGTAGCTGTTCGGAAGGTCATTAGTGCGGATTTTTTAGTCGCGATGTCACAGTGTCTGGCGCGCACCGCGCTTACGCTGTGGAGCCATATTTTTGCAAGGAGTTTTCGTTGAGTGAAGCACAACGCAAGTTTTGTAATCACTTTCAAATCCGCCGTTTAAATAATTCGTTAATTGGCCCTCGAAATAGACCTGTGCGATCGATTGAAACATCAACCGCGTCGCCGCTGCATTCGCGACGATCAGTTAGAAAACACGCTGCCTCTTTGAAACTTCATCGTTCAAGTATTCAACGAATTTTGGTCTTAGACTTAAAATTAGAAACACACAAAATCCAAATAGTTCAAAAATCTAACCAGAAGACTGTACAACAAGCGAAAAATTTGCTGTCAGAAGATGTTAGAGATTTTTTCAGAGGCAAATAGGATCGACAATTTGTATTTTAGCGAAGAGTCACATTTTCATCTCGAAGGATACGTCAATCGTCAAAATTATCGTTACTGGTTATCCAGTAATCCAAAAAAAAAACATCAGAAAGCATTACAGTCCCAAAATTACTGTGTGGTGCGCAATATTATCGGAAAAAATCATCGGGCCATTTTGCTTCGAGAACGACCTAGGTGCAGCGGTTACAGTGACTAGCGAACGGTATAACGACAAAATTAATAATTTTTTGTACCGCAACTAAACGACGAGGATGTTGACGACTCAGTTGTATGGTTTCAGCAAGATGGGGCCACAGCCATTTTCCTTTTTTATGTATGGCCCTGCCAAAATGACTCTACTCTGCCTGATGGAAAGCAAAAGCAGAATCCAAGAGTGGTGGTCACCATACTCATTGCAAATGCAGACAATGCAGCATGGTGACCCACACCATGGCGGCCTTGTGATGCTTCTGCATCGTTGGGCCTCCGGTCTCGCACTCAATAACGAAACACCACAGCACGAACGCTGTCATTTTACTGAGCGAGGGTAGTACTGCCTGGGTCGAGCCGGCCCATTCGTGCTGAAATCAGCGTGGCTAAACTGCTTTTAGTATGAAGGGGCAATAAATTGATGTGGCTAGGATTCATTTGTTGAAAATATACCAAAAAAAAGAGCAAAGCTCGATCATCCAGATACTTGCTACTTGGTAGATATTATTGAGCTGTCAATTGATTCGTAATAATGGCTTGGGTGATATAGGCTTTATAAATTTTATCAAATGTTCATGTAGAACGTGTGATAAATAAATATTTTTCGATATCTAACCCACAAGCTAAACAGAGCTTGTATTATGGGTACTAGACAACTGATATAAACACATACATATTTTTTTTTTGTAAACACATAAACATAGAAAACACCCAACTCTGAAAGAAATATTTGCAGATCTTACAAACATTTGATCTAAACTGGGAATCAAACCCAAGACCTCAAGCAAAGCAGTCGCCTACGCTACCACCGCACCTAGGCAGTTGAGGTTATATTTTTTTAAACTTTTATTGAGGTTGCATATAATGTTAACAATGTGCGACCTCCTTTTATCAAATGAAGAAGAAATATTTAAAAGTCAGTTTTTGATTATGACTGTTCTGTGTCATGGATATTATATAAAAGGAACTAAACTTTGTAAATTTAATATGTGTTGTGAATTCAGTGAATAATAAATAATAATAATAATAAATATCCGGACATCTAACACACAAAGCCATCCAGTCCCAAGCTAAGCAGAGCTTGTGTTATGGGTACTAGACAACTGATATAAATTCATACATAGACACTTTTTTTTTTGTAAATACAGACATATTACACATAGAAAACACCCAAACTCTAAGACAAATATTTGCAGATCATACAAACATTTGGTCCGACCCGAGAATCGAACCTGAGACCTCAAGCACAGCAGTCGCAGACGCTACCACAGGCAGTCCAAAGAATAGAATAATATTGTATAGTCTAAACTTTTGATGATCTTTATTAAATCTCTGTCTATGTCAAGGTAATCTACAGTCTTTCAAGTTTATTTGAAAATCAACCCCGCGCACTCTGAAATGATTGAAGGTTTACCTGTAAATAAATATTTCGGACATTTTAACACACAACGCCATATAGTCCCAAGCTAAGCAGAGCTTGTGTTATGGGTACTAGGCAACTGATACAAATACATATTTACTTTTTTTCATATTATACATAGAAAACACCCAAACTCCGAAACAAATATTTGTAGGTCATACAAACATTTGGTCCGACCCAGGAATCGAACCCGAGACCTCATGATCAGCAGTCGTACACGCCAACCGCGAGACCAACGAGGCAGTTACAAATAGCCTTCAATAACTTTATCTATATAGTTTATTCATATGTGACTCAATTGCCTTACATCGACAGACTTTAGTAGTCAACCACTGAACATTCATCATCCACTCGCAGTCCACTGCTGGACATAGGCCCCTCCATTGCACGCCACTTGGTTTAATCCTCGACTTGAACGACTTTCCTTAAGAAAAAAGATTTTGGCCTACATACTACAGTTAAATATTCATAATAATGTTATGAATTCACAAGTGAAATGTGTAAAAAATATGATCTAAATTCTTTAAATCCTAAATGGATTTAAAGAATTTAGATCATTTTTTTAAAATCATTTATTATAAATTCAGAACAACTCCTCTGTCTGTTACGTTTTCACGTTTTAAACGCTGCACCAATTTCAATCTAATTTGGCATGGAGATAGTTTGATTTTTGAGGAAGGATATAGGCTACTGTCTAACTAACAGTATTTTACTGTTTTAAGTAGAGACCAGATTATTTGCATTTACATATTTAAGTTATCCTCAGCGGTAATAGCATATTTTACCTAAGATCTGGTTATGATTCATATTTTCAGTACATTTTCAATTTCTTTCCGAGTGCAGTACACTTACCCTACATTCCGAAATGCTATAAAAGTGATTCCAGAATCCGACCAACTTTAATAGTCACAAAATATAAGCGTTATTGAGTAATAATTGTGACTAGTCAGATTCACATCGCATTTCGGTCAGTACCTGTGCATGTCTTTTGTTTCGAAGAAATAATCAAAGACACAATCTTACCGCTGAATATTTGGAATAATACTTGATTGTTTACGTTTAAACAATATTAAACAATTTTAATGTCATGTACTTAATGTTACTGTACCTATAATCGCCTATCAAAGGATAATTTAGTAAAAATTTAAAACTAGAATTTGCCACTTAGCTTTGTATATTTTTCCAATTTTTGTACATATTTCAAGCATTTTCCATGCATATAACAAGCTTTTTATGTTGCATTTAGGTGTTTGGTTATAACCAACATACATGCGGGCGGAGTCATGAGCAAAAGCTAAAATATTATAAAATCAATCAACAGCCTTTAATTAACCAGTTTTCTTACTCTTAGCAGTGATGTTATCTTGCGCAATTTGCTCCCTTATTTGCCTCTCACGACACCCGCAGGATGAATAGGGGTGGTGGCACTCTGTATTCTAATCTTACACTACACATAATATACATGCAAAAATATTATTCAATACAACAATGTTTACCTTGGATCTCGTACTTCCTTTTTCTTAGCAACAGGAACACTTTGAAGCACACGTACAGGCTTTTTAGAACTCATCTCTCTTGGTCTATTTTTATTTTCTCTTTTAAAAACTTTCGGGACATTGTCTTTGGGTTTCTCAGTCTTGCCAAACAGAGCTTCCTTGTAAACTTTAGCTCCAATTCTTTCCTTTAACTTTTGAAGTTCTTCAAACGACAATGTTGATAATTGAGACCTAATTGCAGTCTGAAAGTGTAATAAGGCCACATTATGTTAAAAATTATAAAGTTTTTATTGAAAATATAAGATGTGTTGGTTAGAAAACCATGCTCAGTAAATGGTTGTATTTATAATAACATTAGGAGTACTTACTCTATCTTCTTCATCTTGTTCATCGACGTTTGAATTATTTTCACTTTCATCACTACTATTCATTATGAAATAAGTAATTCTCCGACTATTTACTTCACCAAAATAAATAGCTTATGCGACGTACGTACTCGGTGCTTTTTATTTTTATGACAATTGACACATCATGGCCAGTGCTGCCAGCTTTTTTTCTCGAATAGCTCAATAGCCTTGCCGGGGTACGCGCGTAGCCCCGAGATAGCCCCCCATCTAGTGACGTCACTAATACTCAAGATTTGACTTATACTTGTGTACCTTTATATGTATTGCGAGACAGTTAACGTTTTAAATTAATGCTTAATATACACATAAAATATTGAAACTAATTGTTGCTGTAAAAGTTCTTTTTTCTGCATAAAAATATTTGTTTGATAATTAAATATTTCTGAAAAAAAGTTAGCCCCATCGTAGATATAGATAGGCTAAGTGTAGCCAGCGCTTACAATATTATAGCCGCTCGGCAAGGGAGATAGCCCCATCGGCGCTTATAAGCCCCATTTGGCAACCCTGATCATGGCATGGATTTGCCATACTTCGAAATTCCTCCAAAACAAAATCAAAAAAATTGCTAGGGCTATTTTTAGTTTACTTATTTCATAATGAATAGTAGTGATGAAAATGAAAGTAATTCAAACGTCGATGAACAAGATGAAGAAGATAGAGTAAGTACTCCTAATGTTTTTATAAATACAACCATTTACTGAGCATGGTTTTCTAACCAACACATCTTATATTTTCAATAAAAACTTTATAATTTCTAACATATATCTAAGCCATAGTTTACTGACAGTTACTGTCAAAGAATAGTGTAAATACAGGATTAAGCTAAAATTGTAGGGATCGTTTTTTGTTTTTTCGGAATATGGTTCCCATTTCTTGTCATCCACATTTTTTTATATTTCTTATCAATAATTTCATTACGCCTCGTCTTCTTCTTTAATAACTATTAGTACTTGACATTGGCAGAAATAGCTGAATAGCTGGTTGCCATTTCATCAAAAGAAGAAGAAGAATATTGTAGGTAGAGTGTGATAGTGTTTAGTGGCATAGTTTTTTCCCCTCACAAATTTCAAAATACTCAAATACTTAAAATAAATAGGTCCTTTGTTTGTGATTAGTACTAGCTTATAGTTGTTTTTCTATGTATAAGACTACCTACACATTGTTATTAAGGGCGCTAGCCGCTAGCCCACGGCGAATTTTTGCAGCGATGCAGTCGCGAGGCTGTCGCGCGTTTGCATCAGTAGAGCCGCAATGCGGTCGCAAGCTGTGTGCCCTCGGCCACATAACCACGATTCAGTCGCGATGCTGTCGCGCTGCAAACGCGATTCAGTAACCCACAGTGCCACCCTCCCTCCATTCTTCCCCCGATGTCGTCAGACACTCGCGCTTTGCATCGATATAGTCGCGATGCTGTAGCGCGTTAGTAGCGCGTTGCAAACGCGATTAAAGCGCGTTAGTAGCGACGCTGTCGCGCGTTTACGAAACGTGCGACAGCATCGCTGCAAAAAGCCGCCGTGGTCGAGCGCCCTAACGGGTAACGAGAAATTCCTGTGGATATATCATTCTTTTTCGCCAGGCCAGTAAATAATTATGATTGGCTAAATAGGTTTATGTTAGGGTTTATACCTACTTGTAAAACCCCTAAAGTAGCATCTCACTTATTTACCCTCCAAATTTTGGGGGTAAACCCCTAATTTGGGAATTGTGTGAAGTGTGTTATACAAAGTGTGTTATATTTGGGAGAGCCACGCTTCGGCATGAATGGGCCGGCTCGAACGGAGTGATACAACGGCCTCACAGGAAAAAGCGCTTACGCTGTGTTTCACCGAGTGAGTGAGGATACCGGAGGCCCATCCCCCAATCCCACCTATGATGGCGCAGTTGAAACAGATGTTACCCCAGGAAGGTACCAACTGCGCTTGCGTTGGAGAATCCCTCTCTGCACGTCCACACTCAGAACACAACGCGCCTGAGCGTGGACGCCCAGGCTGCCCCTCGTATTCTGGGGGGGGGGGGGGGGGCAAAACTACGCTTAATCATGCTCGGGATAAGAGCAGTAAAACCATGGCACCCCCTACCACGCTGGTCGTGGACTTTTGCAATATCAGGGGTTTACACAGCAACCTTAACGCTGTCCATCACCACCTCGAGACAGCAAAGCAAGCCTTGCTCTTCTTGACCGAGACGCAGATAGCGTCTCCACCGGACACTTCCTACCTAACTTACCCTGGGTACGGACTTGAACACTTCTTCATCTCTATGGCCGGAGTGTGCGTGTACGTCAGAGACGATGTCAGCTCTCGTCGCCTCAGCAACCTTGAAGGTAGGGACCTCTCCATCTTATGGCTCCGTGTAGACAGCGATGACCATCCCCGCGTCTATGCGTCTATACCGATTCATTGAGCACATCCGACTGGCTCAGTTCCAGTAAAACGGATCATGCGGGGAGATCTGTTCACTACTTCGCCCTGGCATATGGCCTGACACAACTGGTTGCTACGCCCACGCGAGTCCCAGATGTGGAGGACCAAAATCCTTCACTGTTGGACCTTCTGCTGACTTCTCATCCGGATGGTTACCGCGTATCCGTTAACGCCCCACTTGGCTCCTCAGACCATTGCCTTGTCCGGATTAAAGTGCCTATCACACCCTCGCCGCGATCACGAGTCGCACGCGGCCGTCGTGTGTGGCACTGCAATTCAGCAGACTTTGCGTCCTACCCTTGGAGACAGTTGTGCTTCTCGCCGGATAATCCCAACGCCGCTGCTGATTTTGTTGCTGATATTGTGCTACAGGGTATGGAGCTCTTCATCCCATCCACTGTGGTCCCCATTGGTGGCAAGTGTCGGCCCTGGTTGGCTCCATCTTCCAGAAAAGCTTCTCGCTTAAAGCAGGAAGCTTACCAAGCCTGGGCTGACGCGGTGGCGCTACGGGATCAAAATACCAGCGCTCTGAAAAAGGAGTACAACTTTACCTCCAGGTCCCTCAAAAGAGACATTGCAAGGGCGAAGTCGGAGCACATCGCTAGAATTGGCGAGAGGCTTGAGCGTCTTCCTTCGGGAACTCGGGCATTCTGGTCTCTTGCCAAGGCTATCGAAGGCAACTTTTGTAAGCCATCCTTTCCACCTCTGCACATAGGAAATAATCCGTTGACCTATGACGCAAAGGAGAAAGCCGATCTTCTGGCAAAACACTTTGCGTCCAACTCGACCTTGGATGACGGGGAACAAGAGCCGCCTACCATACCGCGGTGCGAGAGCTGTATGCTGGAAATCCAGTTCCACCAACGCTCAGTGCGCTAAGCACTTTTATCCCTTGATATCCATAAGTCGAGTGGCCCGGATGGAATCCCTCCTATTGTGTTGAAGATTTGCGCTCCAGAGTTGGCACCGGTCTTAACGCGTCTTTTCCGGCTCTCCTACTCTTCTGGCGTAGTCCCGAAATCATGGAAGGCAGCATTGGTCCACCCGATCCCTAAAAAGGCGACCGCTCAAATCCATCTAACTACAGGCCGATAGCCATAACTTCCCTCTTCTCGAAAATAATGGAGTCCATCACCAATCATCAACTCCTGCGGTACCTAGAGGATCATCATCTGCTTAGCGACCAGCAATACGGTTTCCGTAAGGGTTGATCAGCTGGTGATCTTCTGGCGTACCTGACACATCGCTGGGCACAGGCGATTGAGACTAAGCCTTGGCAGTTAGTTTGGACATTGCGAAGGCCTTCGATCGGGTCTGGCACAAAGCGCTTCTTTCGAAGCTTCCTTCCTATGGGCTTCCCGAGAAACTATGCGAATGGGTCACCAGCTTTTTAGCAGGTAGAAGCATAAAGGTCGTAGTCGACGGTGAATGCTCTGACTCTATACCTGTGAATGCTGGTGTCCCGCAAGGCTGTGTGCTATCGCCTACTCTGTTCCTCCTACATATCAATGATATGCTGCAAACTAGCGGCATTCATTGCTATGCGAATGACAGTACAGGCGATGCTCTCTACACCGGCCGCGCTAACATTTCTCGGGAAAACGTCATTGAGAGTCGAAACAAACTTGTGCCCCAAATTGAGACCTCTTTAGAAAAAGTCTCAGATTGGGGTAGACTCAATTTAGTCCACTTTAACCCCACAAAGACACAAACTTCACCGCAAAAAAACTGCCGTGGGTCGTATGCCCTCGGTTCGAAGACACTCCCCTATCTGCCTCAGCCAACATTGGATTACTTGGTGTCGAGATATCGAGCGAAGTCCAGTTCCGTGGCCATTTGGAGGATAAGGCCAAATTGGCCTCGAAGAAGCTTGGCGTGCTCAACAGATCGAGACAGTATTTCACTCCGGCCTACCGCTTTCTGCTTTATAAGGCGTAGGTTCGGCCACATATGGAATACTGTCCTCATCTTTGGGCGGGGGCACCCCAGTACCAGCTCCTCCTTCTGGACCGCATTCAACGAAGAGCGACTCGAATCGTCGACTGCCGGGAATCTTCAATTCGGCTGGACTCTTTGGCGCTGCGTAGAGATGTAGCTTCGCTTTGCATCTTCTACCGCATTTACTATGGGGAGTGCTCCGAGAAATTGTTCGGGCTGATTCCTGCCGCCTCTTTTCGCCATCGTCCTACGCGACAGCAATTTCATCCCCATCACTTAGATGGCTGGCAGTCCACAACTGTGCGGTTCTCTAGGAACTTTCTGCCTCGCACAACAAAACTGTGGAATGAACTGTCGCCTGCGATATTCCCGGACCAAATACGACCTTCAAACCTTCAAGAAAAGAGCGTACTCCTTCTTAAAAGGCCGACGACGCACTTGTGACGCCTCTGGTGTTGCAGGTGTCCATGGGCGGCGGTAATCACATACCATCAGGTGATACGTCTGCTCGTTTGCCCCTTATTAAATAATAAATAAAAAAAGTGTGAATTCTACAAACTTTTGACATTTACCATTAATACGTTAACAATAAATGTATACCTTCGCATTTAATATTTACGACCATAGCCGATTGTCTATAGTCATATATGAAGATTCTAAAGACAACTACAACTGTAGTACTTTATTACTTTCACTTACCAGATTTGCATCTATAATCTTTCACAATCATTCATCCTCTGCCAGCCATTTTCTTCAGGGCGTTCGTCGGTCTTATTGCACCATTGTACCGCAACAATGATAAAAAACCTTCTCTGGAATGCTCTTCCCGAGCAAATCAGCATGGCACTGTGGAGGACAGGGTGTGATGTCACTCCAACACAAAGGGAGGATCCTCCGACCAGGCGAGGTGATCATGCCTGGCGGGCCAACTGCCCAACGGTTGATGTTGGGATGTTGTATGTATCTTAGTTGGCGCGCGAACTTTCACTGCGCGATTCAGGATTGGTAGTTTCTTAGTTTCCTTCGTTACTCCGTAGTAGTTCAGTGTAACTTCGGTAGATGGCGCTGTAGTATATTTCTGTTGCGCTGTATGTGGAAGTCGCCACAGTACCAAGTCGTAATTCGTCCAGGATCAAATTTCGAGCTGTCCTTGCCCAAAATACATCAGATTCTTCACAAGTTTCTTCTGATTTTCTACCTACTCAAAATTAGTAGACTGGTAGAGAATACCCTTGGAATAAGCCTGCCATTGTACATTTTGTGCATAAAGTTAAATAAATAAAAATAAATAATAACATTGCTGTAGGTACTTATAACTACTGTAATACTGTGTCCGCCTGTAGTTTACAGCATAAAAATTGAATAATAAAATAGAAGAGCTATTATGATAAAAAAAAACCGACTTCCAAAAAACATCCAACGAAAACTCTCTGCCAAAAAAAAAAAAAAAAATTGCCTATACCTAATTCTTTATTCATTTAAATAGTAGTATTATAATGTGTGCTAGGTACCTAGAATCTGTTTGAAGTTGGTGCCAAGCGACTATCGCTTAGACTTTTGTAATTGTTCGTTTGTATTCTTTTTGGCTTAGCACCGACTTCAAACAGATTTTAGGTACCTAGCACACATTATAATACTACTATTTAAATGAATAAAGAATTAGGTATAGGCAATTTATGAGGAACCAGTTTATTTTACGCTTTTAAGTATTTTTTTGGCAGAGAGTTTTCGTTGAATGTTTTTTGGAAGTCGGCTTTTTTTTTTATAAAAAGTTTTTATTTTTCAGTTTTTAGTGCAAACAATCGTAGGTAAGTAGTAAGTTGAACTATTTCATCAAATTTCATCATCAAGAATACAAATGAAGGTCTAAACGTATGTGTAATATTGAAATCATCCTCTAATTCCTAACTGTTGAAGAGTTTAACCTTCTATCATCAGTTCACCTAAATAACTTGAAAGTATACGACTGAAGGTCTTTAGATACGTATGAAATTGAAAGAATTATCCTCCAACTGCTAACCGTTGAGGAGTTGTACCTTCCACCTTTCATCATCAGCTTACCTAAATAATTTGAAAGAATACGACTAAAGGTAACATATATACATCTGATATTTAAAGATTTATCCTCCAACTCCTAACCGTTAAGGAGTTGTACCTTACATCATCAGCTCATCATCATAAAATGATGACTACCAGACGCAAATACGGATGTAACTTCAGAAAATATACGAAAAACCTAGTATGTGCCTATAAAAAATGAGAGTTTCCCTCGATTTCCCTGGGATCCCATTATCAGATCCTGATATGCTGGCAATGGGACCACCTCGGAAGCATACCCTTTCGAATACAAAAAATGTTTTTTAAATCGGTCCACAACTGACGGAGTAATCGGGTAACATAAAAAAAAAAAAAAAAAAAAACATACAGTGGAACATACAACCTCCTCCTTTTTGGAAGTCGGTTAAAAACATGGAGTGGGCTGGTCTGGGTACACAAGATTCACAAGAACAATGACAGTGATTCAGTGTGAGTTATTTCGTCAGTGACTGGAATAAACTTTACTGAACACCAGTTAAAATACACACATCAAAAGTGTCTAGGGATCAACATATGTGTCTAGGGATCAACATATATTTTTGCAATAACTTTTCTCCTGATTGATATTAATTAAAATTTTCTTTAAGGATTCATCAAATAAAGTGTTTTCGTTTGTCACAGTAACGATAAACCAAGTCACCTTTGCATTAATAAAGAAATTTGCCATTTTCCTAATAAAAGGATTTTTGACATTTGAACCACTAACATTAAAGTTCGAAAAAAAGACTGAAATAACAGTTTTCTTTAAAATTTTATTAGGTAACTTAAACAATTAATAATCCGTGTTTCTACCGCGAACACTAACACAAGAACATCGGTTTGGCATACTCAAAATGAGTTCATCCAAATCACGCTGTGGAATGGCCGCCCATGTTCGTTGCAACAACAAAAAAAGGTCTTCTTGAGACTGGATACCCTCCATATTCGGCAGAGCTCTTCTCTGTAGCATATCCCATGCATGCTCAATCGGGTTCAAGTCTGGCGACTGAGCAGGCCAGGGCCAAAGCCACATCTCAATCTCAAGAAATCCGCATAAAAATGCTTGATCCCTAGACACTTTTGATGTGTGTAGTTCACATATCGCACATACATAAAATATGTACATAACAGCAGCCTATTTGCTTACTATATAGTCCGGTCAAATTAGACCGAAAAAAAGGGGTGAGGTTACAGAAATTCCCACTTGGCTGAAAATTGGTAGGATTGTTCAATACTCTATTTTAAATGAAATGTGAAAAGTCGTCATCGATCGTGCAAACAAATTTACTCGGGGTCAATGTCGCAAAAACGGGTTATTTGCGATTTTCAGCAAAACGGCAAGTTTTATCATAAAACTAGCGGACCCACGCCACCTCGTTTGCGTCTCCTATTACCCGTAGCGTAAAAACTTTACCCCGTTTTTGTAACATTCTTCATTATTATTATTATTATTAGTGGACCCACGCAACCTCGTTTGCGTCTCCTTTTGCCCGTAGCGTGATAATTTTCCCCCGTTTTAGAAACATTTTTCATTGGTGCTTCGGTCCTATTGGTCGTAGCGTGATGATATGCCTATAGCCTTCCTCGATAAAAGTACTATCCAACACTGAAATAAATTTTCAAATCGGACCAGTAGTTCCTGAGATTAGCGCGTTCAAACAAACAAACAAAATATTAGTATGGATTAGCCCAGACAAAAATTGTAGATCAGTTAATCCCTCCCCCCATGTCCCCCCTCATCCCCCAAAGGCCGGCAACACACTTGTGACGCATCTGGTGTTGCGGGTGTCCATGGCCGGCGGTAATCGCTTACCATCAGGCGATACGTCTGCTCGTTTGCCCCCTATTCCCAAAGAAAATAATTGGTTGACTAAAAAATGCCTGGCCAAACTTTTTTAAAATTTATTTATACTTTCTGCATTACAATTGCACGAGGCGGACTTAATGCCACATAGCATTATCTACCAGTCAACCTTGAGTTGGTTCAATAAGGGGCAACGCAGGTGCATAATGTATGATAGGAAAAAGAGAGAAGAGAAACCCGTCTTTGTTACCTATGACCCTGAGTAAATTTTTTTGCACGGGCCGGATCGATGACGACTTTTCAAATTTCATTGATAATAGTGTAATGAATAATCCTACCAATTTTCAGCCAAGTGGGAATGAGAAGCCGAGGATCGAACCAAGTGGCGCGCAATTGGAGAGGCCTATGTCCAGCATCCAGCAGTGGACTGCGATAGGCTGATGATGGGAATTTTTGTAACCTTGGATGTCTAAATTGACCGGACTGAGAGTGGAGATCTGTGGAGATGACTTGAATTTTCATTCACTCTCAATTTGGACCATCATCAGAACCATGGACAAAACCATAGTCTCTAGGAAGAGACCTAGCAAGATTTCGATGAGAACAATATTTTATTTTTCTTCTTTTACTGACTAGCGTTTAGGCTTTCCGGATGACGGAGAAATGAAAAAAAATAATTAAATATTGTTTAATGTCAAATTACGTTTTAATAAGTAAATATAAATACATCTCTTGTTGGAATTATAAATTAACCATTAAATATCTTGTACACCTCGTCGGTAATTTTGTTCATATATTTGTATCCATTCAGGATGATTCGGTCTAGGGGCGGTGCTGGCTGAATAGAGTCGCCGGTTCTGGAATTTTCAGTATTAAGTAATATTTAAAATAAGAACATCTTGAACTTTAATATAAGCTGGAATAAAAACAAACATTTTTCATTATTACGTATAATTTAAAAAAGTTAGTTGGCTAATGTTAATAGAGAAAGGAGATTCAACAGAAAGAACAAAATTTTGCTCCCAAATAGGCAGATCGAGAAAGTCAAGGATAGCATATTGGTAATTAAAATAAAAACTATATATTCCGTCTTTATAAGATACGACTGATGATACAACAATGAAGTTTCAATTGCGAAAAGGAAAAACATGTAGGGAGCAAACGGATCGCTTGATGGTAAGCGATTACCGCTGTCCATGGACACCCGCAACACCAGAGGCGTCATAAGTACGTTCCCGGCTTTTTAAAAAGGAGGACGCTCTTTTCTGGAACGTTTGAAGGTCGTACAGGTACGGGATACAGTTTTTTTTTGTGCCGAGGTACAGTTTTGTTGTGCGAGGCACATGGTCGATGAAGCTGGAAAGTTCTCGAATGCCGTTCAAAACGATAGATGACCTTGTGGAGATTCTTTTTTACGATTCCTATTAATAGATCTTGGTATTTTTAAAATGATTGTATGTATAAACTTACATGCACTTAATGTTCCAAGGATCGTTCGTGAAGTAGATGTGCATAGACAATACACCGTACTTCTCGGCCCAGTCTGTCAAGCACGACGGTGCAAAAGGAATGGTGACCTGGAATTTGCCACTTTTATTTCATGGTGTTTCGTTCTGCTGAAAACGAGTCCGTATCTTAAAGTAGGTTATAGGAGACAGCTACGCACTGTTAATTACGGATGCATGGTCTGGAAATGCATTGTAGCTTGAGCTAATTACTTTTGAGTATAACTTTGTCACCCTTTAATTAAAGAGACTCGTGACTACCACACCGAGTAGCCTAAAACATTACCAAGTTAAGTCTTGCTACATTCAATGGTATAGTAGTAGACTCTAAAGCCGACTCCGACTTTGTTTGGACAAGCGTAAAAACTTAGGAAAAAGTTTTGAAATTTCAGACCAACAACCATTTTGTCTCAGTCCGTTTTCTTTTGTCACATTTAGAAGTAGACTTTTTCACATTCAGAAGCTGATGTAAATGCTATACATAGTTAAGTATTGTAAAGACATGATAGGTACCTGTACACCTTGTTTAGGAGAAGGTATTGTTTCAAACCAATCTCTGTGCTTCTGTCGTGGGAGCTTGCCAATCACCTGGAATCCTGTACCGACGAGGTCTCCTTGCGTGGTGAGCGCAAACCACGGCAGCAGATCTTCACACTTCAGATTCCGAGTCATGTTGTAGTAGTAGTGAATACCTAGAACACAAAACGTAACCAGAATTTAGCCATATTTTTTATGGCATATAAGGCAAAAGAGCAAAATCAAATGTATTTTTATGGATAGCGGCAATAATGATTCTACTCTGCCTAAAGGAAAGCATGACCAGAATCCAAGACACTTGGATAATGCAACATGGTGACTCACACAATGGCGGCCTAGTGAAATGGCTTTTTACGGCCCGTTTGAAGGACACAGGATTATAGTGGGCTAGTATTTTTTGAGCAGATAAATCACCTGATGTGACATAACAACCCTCGGACGGTTTTACCCATATCTGTTGAGTTGATCAAGAAATATGGATGCGATCCCGCCCTTTGCGCTTCTAGTTTTCAAAAGAGAGGGGGAGGTATTAGCCCTCCGGTAGTTAGTGAAAGACAATGAAATATCTAATTACAACCAATTTATCAGTCGTCACCGGTTTAATGGAGAGCTATTCTTCAGTAAGTGTATTATTACGTAGTAAACCATCAATTAGTATGTGGAAGTAATTTATTTTGGGAATCGTCTTTTCGAAACCGGATTGAAAATGTTATTACTTGGAGAGAAATCTTAAGTCAATCAGAAAAAAGTCAGAAGACATCAAGAAATTCTTACCCATATTAGGTACACAATTCTGCTTTTTGAACGCAGTGCTGTTCAACTCCGCTTCTGTGCTCGGAATTCTCATCAGTCTACCATCAAGGTCTGACACCCAGACCCCGCCATCTTGCAACGTAGCACCGTTCTCTACCTGGGGTCCAGCACCTGCCTTTAGGGATTCTAAGGAAAATACATAGCCTATTTAAACATATTTATAATGTTCTAGTCTATAATATGGTCTTTTTGGCTACAGGAGACGAAGATTTTTGCAAGTATTTTACTTCTAAACTCAGTTCGAAGTCGTGGTTCGGTTCTCAATCAGGTAAATTATTGAGTAATGAACACAGGTACTTGATCTACGTCTGGGTGTAATTTACCTACTTAAATTTCTTTAAAAAAAGTATATTTGTTAGCAGTCTGTGCGTGTAGTGATGGATTATGAACATGGAGTGTTACCAACACTATTTATCTTCATCCCCTATATTAATTCGAGAGTTAAGAGTTTCGTTAAGAATCGAATAAAGGAACAAACAACTTAAGACTGCAAAAAGAAGGAAAACTTGATACCAACCCGACTGGCCAGGATGGCATAGTAGCCAGATGCGTTAATAGCAACGGGTCCCGTCGCCTTGCCGAAAACTTCGGCGGAGTGACGGTCCTTGAGGGTTTCCACACGTAAAAAATAAAAAGGGTGGCATTGTAGCATAAAACCTACTTTCTAAGGAGAGTCCTTTGTCCAGCAGTGGACTGTTAGAGGCTGTTGATATAATTGATGTGATCAGGATTTGCCTAGTTTGGGATCAGACTACTGTATGTGAGAGTTGTTTTTATTATTATTACTTATTCTGAAGACTTCTTCTATTAACTCTATTTTTATTGTTAAATATTTAATGTTTACAATACAGGTTAATTTTTGGTAGGTTTAATGCACAAGTACTGGATTATAGTGCACGCATAAATAATTTAATATGGCTCAGACGGCTTATCTCGCCCGCGGTCATAAACTTGATCTTGGTGTGTGGTCGTGCACTAATGAGTTATTGTAGTCCATTAAATTAATTGTGTTTTGCACTGACACGTTTATTTGATCCACTTCTATACTTATAATAAAAAGGTAACAGGTCCAATTCTGTACATTAAAGATATTTTGAATTTTTTTTGGAGGGCTCACTTTAATCGATACTGAAGCCAAAACTGTAATTTTTGCAATTTTTGTCTGTCTGTATCTTTGCCACGCATCACGCCGAAACTACTGAATGGATTCAAATGAAACTTGGCATGATTTGAGTTCATACTACGAGGTAGGACATAGGATACTTTCTATCCCGAAATTCAGCACGGTTTCCTGGAGAGAGGGGATGAAAGTCAAAATATGTACTTAGTTGTAACTATGTTTTATTGAATTATCAATAAAACATAGTTCGATTTCATTCATTCTTTGTTTACTAGAAAGCAAGTACTTTAAATATTGTTCCGTGATCTATTTATTTGCTTATTATACGACTTTAGTGTGTATTTATCGGTTAGTTCTATAAAATCCAAATAGATGGCGGTTGGGCATCTAAGTTGCACAGATATCCGGTAGGTGGCGCCGTATTTCTATTTCTAGATTATCCGGTAGATGGCGCCGTATATCTATTTCTAGAATTCTCAGAAATGTAGAAAATATTTACAATAAAAATGTGGCGGCACGAAGTTCGGCGGGTCAGATAGTAATTGAATAAAATTGTAAAACCTCTTCAAAGTTTCCTCCTACATCTGTATTTGCGAAAGTAAAAAGAAATGTACCTATCTGCAAAATTTTCAAAACACACATTTCAGACACCAAGAACCTAGTCTAGTTCAGAAGCTGTATTATTTGATTAAAATAACTGGACATATCTCAGATATGACTTGAACTTTTAACCGTTGGAGAGCCACGCCTTGGCATGCATGGGCCGGCTCGACCGGAGTAATACCACGGCCTGACAGAAAACGTTATTGTGAAGTCAGTGCCCTCGAATATACTGACAAATAAATCAACTTTCAATACCAGGTTCAATACCAGTCGCTCCGTGGAAAAACTGGTATTTGGATAAAACCGATTGAAATCCACTCCAAATAATATTGAAAATAATAAATGCTAGGAAGATAAAGTATGATTTTTTTGATGTTATGACCTCACCTTCTGAAACGAAGTACAGTGTGGCAGTCCAGTACTCCCGAGGTGGTTCTCCAATGCTAGCAGGCGCTTGCCACTTCACAAATTTCTTTTCTGGCTTTATTGGTGGGGAGTCGAACTCGTCTACTGGAATCTTAAATAAAGAAAAACATACGATTTAGAAATTATGCACATTCGTCTTAATTCTTACCAAAATGATAAGTACCTACGTGATAGATTTGCATAAAGATATAAAAAACAAAAAAACAGAAAAGAAAATTTCATGCAACCGTTCCATAACAAGATATCATGCTTATTTTATTCCTAGATTTTCATTTCATAATTCACTTTTATAAAGTTTCACCAACAATGCCCATAAGTCATGATTACGAGTATAATAAACCAAACGGAAAGTACTTATAGGTACCTAGCGAATAAGAATATCAGTAAATAATTATCATCGTCATCATTATCATCAATAGCCTTATCAGCTAACATAATTAATTCCCATAAACATAATTTAACAATCGGATTACAAAAAAAGCCAGATGGACTGTAAAGAACACGACAATGAATCTAACGAAGTAAATATGAATTAGAAAGCAAATACAATCTCTGAGATTTAACATATCATGCAATTGTTCAAAAGTTACTAAAAAGTTTTTTTATATCGATTTATAAATTCTAAGTACATTCTAAAATAACAAAATAAATGTCATTGAGATCCTCGTCGTCTTTTTTTAAGTCAATTGAAAATACACGTAGGTAACGAAAGTTCAAAATAAATAACAAAAAATGTTTAAGAAATGAGGAAAATTTCAAAAACGTTTTTATAACGTTTACGTTATCAAATAATCATAGCATTGTTTTTATTGTATTCAAGTTTGATTGCCCCTATGATTGATTTGTAAATCACTTACAAACATTATGTGTAATTCGTCACGCTACCAGATTTTACATCCTACATTTTTGAATTAAAATCACTTGTACTTATTCCACTATTTTATTTTTGTTTAAACCTGATGATTAAAGCATCATCAAAGGTTACTGATTATACAAAATAAAAAGTAGTACAAGTGATTTTAATTCAAAAATGTATTATAACAAGTTCCATCAAGTGCCGACAATCGAGAGTATAAATTACCAGATTTTAACTTATAATCTAGCCTAGACTGAAGTTAGATTTATGGCGAGAAGACTAGACCACAGAATACATTAATTTAAAGAACGTTATATTAGTTATCGCAGTACTCCTTCCTAAGTAAGAATCAAAGTACATACCTATTTCCATGCCAAAATTTTATTGAAGTCGTTGCAGCGATTGCAGCCATGAAAGCGTAACAGACCGACTGACAGACAGAGTTATTTTAGAATTGATATTAAAAGTATGGATAGAATAGTGTGGCTAAAAATATTGACACTATTTAAAAATACAAATTGGAATCTGTCATTGTGTTTTCTAATTTTCGAGCCAATCGGTGGTATTTTTTTTTAAATGAGAACCAATTTGCTGTGACAGGATTACACAAAATAGGTATGGAACCAAATGCAATATTTGGAATTCGCTACATCTTGATAATAGTCGAATGTTTTGTGTATTGGTATCTTGAGCGAAGTTGTTTAACATCAAGTGGCCAATCATTTTCTCCTTTCACATCCTATCAAGAATAAAATGGCAGTGTCCCTCCGCGTTTACAATGTGCATTACAATAACATTGAGCGTGGGTCGAGACCGCTCGCGATTGATCTTGTTCATTCAAATAAATTAGATAATCACCGCAAATGTCCATACGGCGAGTTTGAGGTCCGCAATATTTCGAAAATTTTATATATTTCTTTTGTAAGTTTCTAGAAGCCTGTTGATTATATGATTATCTTTTCGAATTTTGAATTAGACATGATCGAAGTTTGTAATGTTGTCTTCTGATTAAAGACTAGCTTTTGACTAGCTTTTCGGGTTAATATATAGCCTATGATAATCACAAATTGTGGCTTTCTGCTGGTAAAAAAAAATAAAAAATCTCAAAGTCTCTTCTAACTCCTTTGAGTGGGATAGCAATAAGTAGCTTTAATAGCTTACTTACGCTAGTGCAAATCAGTGTTAAGTTTAAGAGGGTGTGGACTACTTCCACATACACCGCAACGGAGGTATAGTACAGCGCCATCTATCACAGTTACACTGATCTACGGAGTAACGTACAATACGAAGAAACTACCAATCCTGAATCGCGCAATAGAACGTCTCGCGCCAATTAACATATATACAACATCCCAACATCAACCGTTGGGCAGTGGCCCGCCAGGCATGATCACCTCGACTGGTCGGAGGATCTACCTTTGTGTTGAAGGGACATGACACTCGTTCCCCCACAAGGACATTTTCAGCTGCTGTACATAGCGACTGACATAAAACTCTCGACTCTATTTTCCTCTTTAGAAGTTATTTCCAAAATATTTTTAACAGTAGATTGTGCAACTGAATGTAAGTAGATGTGCACCATGAATGATTTCTATGTTTAATGGGCTCAAACCTTCAACGGTATCACTGAGTGTTTTTTTTTATTGGTACGTTAGATTGTAAAACATTTTGATAAAATGAAATTCAGGTGGCAACAGCTTGCATACTGTTTACCTTTCATGTAATACTAACACTATTGTACCTACCTGAATATATGACTTTCAAAAAGAGTGGCCATGAATTTATTTGCCATTCTTCTCATGAGGCTCTATGCATTTTGGAAACTGGAAGTTATGGATCGACATAGCCAGGCAGTAGATTTTGGTGTTTTCACCTAATTTACCGTGACAATCCAGCACATGCTGTGGCGTCTGTTTGTGTAGATCTATGATTTCTAACTGTAGCTTCAATTTAACTTTCATAAATGTCACTTAGGCCCGTATTTTAAAAGGCGTTTCAAGTATCCATTGATCTCTGATCAGCTGAAGCTAGTTTCAAGTTCAAATCAAATCTCAAACGTCGCTCTTATTATAGAATGCGTTTTAAGTTGAAACTAGTCTCAGTAACCAATCTCAACTCAACAGTCTGTTCTCAATTCTTTCGTAAATAAAGTAAGGTAAAGTAAATTTGTCGTTGTTATTTAAAAACATCATAAAATACGTTCATTTCTGCGAAAATGCCTTAGTTAATTACCACTTGAGAGTAGATTGAGCTTGTCTCAGGTGAACAGACATCACATCTGACGAAATCTATTCCTGAGAGAAGATTTTGACATTAACATCGTTCTAAATAAGCTATAATATCTTAATTGAATAAATGAATTTGAATCACTGTTAGGTATATATCTAGCCACTGCGAAAGCTTGTATTAGATTAACTAATTAACATGTTTCGTGATTTGTTATTAATAATTTGTTAATATGGAATAAGAAAAATTATAATAAATATTTCTCTTTAAAATAATGTTGATTCCAATTAACCTCATGAATACATCTAAGCAGTTTTCATCGTGGTTTAGTTGTTCGATTCAAACAATTGGTTTCAGAAAACTACTCACCCGAGATCTCGAAAATACCGAGATCTCGCAAGATTTTAGTTCTTAATTCCTTGAGATCTCGAATTACCGACCGATATGGGAATTTTCGAATATTTTTTTAATAAATACCTAATCAAAATATTATCGTCATTAAATACTCATTTAAAAAAAAACAAATAAGTTGTTCAGTTCCATAACCAAATAATTTCTTCTATTTTCAAAATTACTTACTCCCTAAAAAATATATTTTCTAAGTTAAATTTCCTTTTTTCTATCTAAGCTCTTCTAATAAACTTACAGCAATCATGAGGCCTGCTACGAATCCAGCTGTATCATATAATGGACACACTCCTCGTCCAGGAGGGCAGTACATTCTGAGCTCTGGTAAAGGTCCCGGCGGCCGTTCCATTCGTTGCCATCCTTCAGTCTCCACTTCGCTGATAGTGCGAGGGATTGAAAAGAAGTATTCTATATCAGCTAGGGCGTCCGACCATCCGAACTTTACTGAAATGTTTAGCAGAAAGGCAAATTTAGTTTTTTGATAGTAAACTTGAGGAATTTAGATCATAGAGGTTGATAGGACGGTGATCTGTAGGCTCTGAGTCTGTAGCCTACTGATTGATATCATAGTAATTTAAATAAAGTAAAAGCACTTTCGTTTGTTTAAAGATAGGGTTTTAGTCCACAACCATCATTACAATTTTAAATTAAAAAACAAACTTTTAACGTACCTCTGAGACCATCATACTGAATACCTGAAATCAAAAATGGAAATAAGTATAGCATAAAATATGTATATACGATACTAAACTTCTACTAACCTAAAAGTTTTTATCATTGAATCGACTTTAGTATTAATTTTATCAGTTAGGAATTGCGAAACATAGAATGACTCGGGAGAATTAAATTTAAAAGCATTATATCGTATGGAATTATTTTACCTGTAGTCAGTCAGTCAGTCAGGAAGTCAGAATTTATGTATCTGTATGCCTGTATACCATATGTATGTATTCATAACAACTAACGGAAGGATTCGAAAAAGTTGTACACGTCGTGTATGATCAAATCTTACCAGGTAATTAAAAATGGAAATGGCGGAATTTAAGCACCAAAGTTGGGAACAGTAAAGTTTATAAACAAAAACAGTAAAATCAGGTATTTCTCTTGTATATAATCGACCTTATAAACCGTTGTCTCTTATCCTAGAACTTCTGTAATACGAAAACTGCCCAAGAAAAACCACAATGGGAAATAAACATGTAGGTACGATTCGAGCAAAAGTCAGCTGTGAAAAAATGTGACGAAATCTTGCCTAATATTACTGAAGTAGGCTGGAAAAATGTGATTTTAAATAAGGATTTCATTTTATATTAAACTAGCTGACCCGGCGAACTTCGTACCGCCATATTTACACATCTGTCTCAGCTTCCCACAGGCAGTGTACAGTCGCGGATAAAAAAAACACTTGTCCCGTTGTCTTTTAATTTTTTTGTTCTAGCAAAAAAGGAATGAATGAAATCGGACTATGTGTTATTGGATTACAACCAAGTACATATCTTGACTTTCATCCCCTCTCTCCAGGAAACGGTGCTGAATTTCGGGATAAAAAGTATCCTATGTCCTACCTCGTAGTATGAACTCAAATCATGCCAAGTTTCATTTGAATCCATTCAGTAGTTTCGGCGTGATGCGCGGCCAAGATACAGACAGACAGACAGACAGACAGACGGACAGACAGACAGACAGAGAAAAATGAAAAAAATTACAGTTTTGGGTTCAGTATCGATTATAGAGAGCCCTCCAAAAAAAATTTTCTAAATATCTTTAATGTACAGAATTGGACCTGTTACATTTTTATTATAAGTACTAGCTGTTGCCCGCGGCTCCGCCCGCGTGAATGTCGATTTTCGCGGCAAATAGTAACCTGTATAAGCTATATTACTGTAAAGTTTCATCCAAATCCGTTTAGAAGTTTTAGCGTGAAAGAGTAACAAACACACACACTCACACACATTTTGTGTTTTGTTTCTGGTAAATTATCATAACTATTAAGTTATATGTTTGTTTATATTAAAAATTATAACTCCTAATTCAAGTATTTTAAACTTAAAATTGATCTTTTACATTTTTATTATACGATAAAAAAGTAATTATATAACGTACCTATTGTAAAGTATCTTTTAGAAACTGTTTAAGAACTACCAGATGTGGATGTTGTGTTAGTTACATTGAGATGATAATTTTAGGAACTGGTCACACACACTTTTTTGGAAATATAAATACAATGTAGATTATTTATATATTATTTATTAACTTTATGCACTAAGAATGTACATCGGCGGACTTAATGCCCAGAGCATTCTCTTCCAGTCGACCTTCGGGTGGTGGAGAAATCTTATAAGGCAGGTGTGTGAAATCTTATATACATAAGAAGTCCGTTCAAATTTACAATAATCACATCATATTCAACGTTATACATACAAACATACATATATAAGTAGATATACATATACAGATTACGTATACATAAATACAACATTTATACACTAAATAATGGAAAAAAAAACTTCGTTTAAAAAAACCGACTTAAAAACTAAAAAGTATCAAATAACTTGTATATGCTACCTATTCATAGGTTTGAAGTCGGTGCCAAGCCAAATGTAATAGTAGGTACCACACTCGCTATATTTCGAGACGAACGTCAACGACGTCACCGACGCTTCGGTTGTTTTGTTCTACGCGAAGAGCAGCTATCCCGCTCAAGGTCACGCCATATCAGGAGATATGGTGGTCATGGGACCACATGAGGAGCATACCCTTTCGAATACAAAAATAAATATATTATATAATATAATATATAATAAATAAATTTCGAGCGGGAGCGCATTCCAGAGCATTACTGCTCGAACAAAGAAGGAACAGTTCACGAAGTCGGAGTAATGAGACGGACATGAGAGAAGCAGATTATTAACTGAGCTAGGATTTCTATCGTGATTAGAGCACAGGTATCGGAAATACGGAGCAAGGTAGGTAGGTAAGGATGGCGAGTTGAGAAATGAAAATAGGAAGGTAAGTGCTCAATGATTGCACTGTAGGCGAATAGGTAACCATTTTAACTGGGAACGCAAAGCAGACACATGGTCATACTTTCGAATATTGAAAATAAATCGAATGCAGTTATTAAGAAGACGGTCAAGCTTGTTAAGGAGGTCTGCATTCAGGTCGAAGTAACACACATCACCATAGTACATTCAGTGTTCCGCAAACTTTTTGGGTTCAAGGTACATCTAGGAAGATTAAAAATTTTGGAGGTACACCATAATTAGGGTTCCGTGCCAAAGGCAAAAAACGGAACCCTTATAGATTCGTCATGTCTGTCTGTCTGTCTGTCTGTCCGTCCGTATGTCACAGCCACTTTTTTCCGATACTATAAGACCTATAATGTTGAAACTTGGTAAGTAGATGTATTCTGTGAACCGCATTAAGATTTTCACAGAAAAATAAGAAAAAACAATAAATTTTGGGGGTCCCCATACATAGAACTGAAACTCAAAAATTTTTTTCATCAAACCCATGCGTGTGGGGTATCTATGGATAGGTCTTCAGAAATGATATTGAGGTTTCTAAAATAATTTTTTTTCAAACTGAATAGATTGCGCGAGAGACACTTCCAAAGTAGTAAAATGTGTCCCCCCCCCCCCCTGTAACTTCTACAATAAGAGCATGATAAATCTAAAAAAAATATATGATATACATTACCATGCAAACTTCCACCGAAAATTGGTTTGAACGAAATCTAGTAAGTACTTTTTTTTTAATACGTCATAAATCGTAAACTGAAATTTACCTTTCATTCAATCAACACAAATATAAAATATATATATATATGTTACTTGCTGCTGCGGAACCCTTCATGGGCGAGTCCGACTTGCACTTGGCCGCTTTTTAAAAAATATTTTTAAGTAATAAAAAACAATGTTTCTTATTAGTCACAAAACTATATTTTTATTTTACACTTTAATTGAGCATAGGCGGTCTCATCTCTCGTCGATCGTCTTGAGGCGTTCCCTTTTTTGTTTTTTACTGTGGTAAGAGTTAAAAATCATAATCCACATAACTTTAAAATTTTCTTATCTAGTTTTATGGTTAGGCAGATTTAGACAAAATAAAAAGATCTCAGAAATTACAGAATAAAAATAAAAAGTCCTCAGAAATCAGAACAGACTTGTCTATAAGTAAATTCTGAAAGCTGCAGCACTTTGAATAGGAAGGGAAGAATAGAAATAGGGCGAAAATTTTCAGGAAAGGAAGAATAAGAATAGGGCGAAAATGTTCAGGAAGGAAAGAATAGAAATAAAGCGAAAATATTCAGGAAAGGGTAGAATAGAATTAGGGCGAAAATGTTCAGGAAGCGAATAATAGGAATACGGTGAAAATGTTCAGGAAGAGAAGAATAGAAATGGGGCGAAAATAATTAGGAAGGGTAGAATAAAAATAAACTTCGTACCGCCATATTTACATATCTGTCTCAGCTGGTCTCAGCTTCCTACAGGCAGTGTACAGTCGCGGACAAAGAAAAAGACTTTTCCCGTTATTAAAAAAAAAATTAAATTAAAAAAAAATAAAAAATAATCTATGTCCTACCTCGTAGTATGAACTCAAATCGTGCCAAGTTTCATTTTAATCCATTCAGTAGTTTCAGCGTGATGCGCGGCCAAGATACAGACAGACGTCGCGGACAAAAAAAAAAGACTTTGCCCGCTATCTTTTAATTTTTCTTATACACAAACCTTGTCCTAACAATAAGGTCCTACACATAAAAAAAGAATCATTTAATTTGGTGCAGCCGATCGGAAGTTATGCGCGTACATACATTTCGGCGATACATTTTTATATAAATAGATATGTTAATACTGAATTTTAAAAATATTATCTAATATCTTTACCATTTTTATTTGCATTCTAAACAGTGACAACCTTAGATTATTAATAGTGACAACTAACAAAATATGTCAATACAATGACAATTTCTGAATGAACCAACAATAACAACCATCAAAATAATAATATTAAAATACGCGATAATAATATATAAATAATATGTGGTGTCTATTTAAAACCCTTAATTTCATTCGTGTAATAATATATGATGCCTATTTAAAACCCTTAATTTAATAAGTGCTTCAATTTGACAGTCAAAAGTTTGACAGGAAAGTTGGTAGAACAGTTTTTAAGGGCAAAAGGAAATTGTTGTTTTTATTATCTTCCCCGCAATTTTTCCATATTTTCTCACCGTTTAAACCCTCCCTGAACCACGGCAAACATTTCAAAACCTAAATCAGCTAAATCGGCCTGGCGGTTCTCGAGTTTTAGCGAGACAAACGAACAGCAATTCATTTTTAGGGTTCCGTGCGAAAGGCAAAAAACGGAACCCTTATAGATTCGTCATGTCTGTCTGTCTGTCCGTCCGTATGTCACAGCCACTTTTTTCCGAAACTATAAAACCTATAATGTTGAAACTTGGTAAGTAGATGTATTCTGTGAACCGCATTAAGATTTTCACACAAAAATAGAAAAAAACAATAAATTATGGGGGTCCCCATACTTAGAACTGAAACTCAAAAATATTTTTTTCATCAAACCCATACGTGTGGGTGTGGGTAGGTCTTCGAAAATGATATTGAGGTTTCTAACATCATACTTTTCTAAACTGATTAGTTTGCGCGAGAGACACTTCCAAAGTGGTAAAATGTGCGCCCCCCCCCCCTGTAACTTCTAAAATAAGAGAATGATAAATCTAAAAAAAATATATGATGTACATTACCATGCAAACTTCCAACGAAAATTGGTTTGAACGAAATCTAGTAATTAGTTTTTTTTAATACGTCATAAATCGTAAACTGCAATTTACCTTTCATTCAATCAACACAAATATAAAAATATAATAAAAATTGTATTATGCTACTTGCTGCTGCGGAACCCTTCATGGGACAGTCCGACTCGCACTTGGCCGCTTTTTATAGGATATAAGAGAAGAAGAAGATATACAAATTGTTTTGTCAACTTTGCAAGTTTTTTCTAGTAATCTATTACTGTAAAACCAGCAAATTAAATACAGTCTACTGAAAAGTAGTCTTCCTTCATACATTTGGACCTTGCTCCTTTACAATGACCATTTAACGTTATTATGGTATTTTAGTTTTTGGTTCAGAATCGATTAGAGCGTCCTCCCAAAAAAAATCTAAATTTCTCTAATGTACCGAATTAATGTTTTTTTTATTATACCTACTTTAAAAAATAATCATATATAGATTACTCGTATATAGGATAGGTACATCCTACTGTGAAGTTAGTGTTACTTAATTCCATAGATGTCGCTGTTAAGTTTAGAAACTATTTTCAAAATTCATTGCTTCAGTAACGATTAGAGAGCCCTCCCGATAAAACACCTAAATTTCTGTAATGTACAGAATTGATCTGTTACATCACATTTTTATTATACGTTCAAAAGAAAATCATATTACGTACCTATTGTAAAGTTAGTTACTTGATTCCAAGAGATGTCGCTGTTTTAAGCAAAGAAACCGACAAACTCAACGTCTACAGATTTATTATACGTGATATATGTATAAATAGATCACGGAACAATATTTAAAGTACTTGCTATCTAGCAAAAAAAGAATGAATGAAATCACGTGTTATTGAATTACAACCAAGTACATATTTTGACTTTCATCCCTTCTCTCCAGGAAACCGTGCTGAATTTATGGATAGAGAGATTTCGATTAATCAAATACTTAATGCTACACCGAATTATACGTAATACGTTTTACGATTATTCCACGATATATTAATCAAAGTGTTATTAATTACGCATGGCTGGCAACAGATGTCACTACATGTCGTTTTACGTAATGATAAATTCTTTATAATTTTTTTTCCAATAGATAGAGAGATTGTGATAAATTAAATACTTTATGCTACAATCTTCAGAGTATCTCCTTTCTAACAAAGAAAGAATTATTGCAATCGGACTACTCGTTAATGAATTACAATTAATTACACATTTTGACTTTCATCTCCCCTCCCAAGGAAACCGTCCGGAATTTCGGAATAAAAAGTATCCTATGTCCTACCTCGGAGTATGAACTCAAATCATGCCAAGTTTCATTTGAATCCATTCAGTAGTTTCGGCGTGATGCGCGGCCAAGATACAGACAGACAGACAGACAGACAGACAGACAGACAGACAAAAATGAAAAAAAAAATAGTTTTCGTTTCAGTATCGATAACAGAGTGCCCTCCAAAAAAATTTTCAAAATATCTTCAATGTACAGAATTTGACCTGTTACATTTTTATTATAAGTATAGATAGATGAAATATCTATTTGGATTATATCAGGTGGAGACATTAAACCGTAAAGCCGGGTCTCCACCGAAGAAAAGTTGGCAATTTTTGTGTTGTCAAGACGTGCTGGTGACAAAAGTTTCTGTAAAACCGAGTCTCTACCGAACAAAAATTGTCAATTTTTGTGTTGACAACCTTTTTTTGTATTGTAAAATTTCGGTGGAGACGCGCCTTATGGCACTTATGTAGTCTCATTATCCATGTGGCTCAAGTTGCTCTTGGGTTCATTTTGTCAGGTGTGTATCGTCTTACTGTCTCTGATTGATAGCTCAATTGATTTATTATTAAGCGATAAATAAACTGCTTTTAAATTTATTTAATCGATATATTTTATTACGTACATAAAGTCACCCCTATTTTCTAGATTGGTAGACAGAGACAATTGATCTCCAATTTATACACTCCTGACACACCTCTTTTGCTTCGTCCACTTTCATCAATGCTGCATGTATGCTCGTTTGTTCCTGTTGATTTCCAAATGACTCTTTTTTCAGAACCTCACCAATTTCGCCAGTAAATGTTCGCCGTGGACAACTCTTCCTACACTTCCACACATATTCCTCTCTATAAATTCCCATATTTTACTATCCTAATTTTATATTTTATTTCGAAAAATCAGTATTGCAACGAGTTCGATCAGAATAAAAGACATGCAATGTAGTAACGCATGTTCGAAAAAGGATCGGTATTATAACTATCTTTTATAATGTACTTAGTTGAAATAAATATAACTTAATTAAAACTTTCTTTGAGTAAATTTGTTCGATCTCATAAATGTGTATCTTGAATTTTATAAATCTCCTTTTTTAGAAGTCGCTTAAAAGAGTAAATAAATATTCCTTACCCGTTACTAGTGAAGTGACGGTTAATAAAATTATAGTTTTCTCCATTTTGTAACTTTAAAAAACTTTTATAAACGAATGTTCGTAATTCGTCTGTGCGTGGACGAGTTTGCATTGAAACTAATGTACCATGGCTTCAATAGGATGTGTTATAAGAGATTAGGAACGCACAAAAATTTAAACAGAATGTTAACTTAGTTTGTGTTATGAAATTATTCAAATACACTCATTCCCGTTATAAAAAACCCAATTGCCGCTGACCGTGTATACATTTTTATTTATTTATTTTTCTAAAAACTTCATTCGGAATATAGTCTGTGTCTCGGAGGAATTAACAGTTATAAATGAAACGACAATAAGGAACACCCAGACGTAGAACAACAACTTGTGGAATATATAAAATATCGTCCCAAGTGGGGTTCGAATTCGAATCCATACCATTCAGTAAGTAGTAGAAAGTGTCGAGGCGATCGCTCAATTAAACCAAACCGTAGTCCACGTTATGTGCAGTTATTTCCAAGTAAACTTACTTACATAAAATCTAAATAAGTAATTAGAGACAAAATAAAATACAGACACGACAAAAGAGGTCGTGCTCATTATACAGTATTTTTCCTGTATGGGAATCGAACTCTGGCTTAGTAGTCAGGATTTCTACCTTCTATACCAACAGTCCTGTCAAATTATTTAGTAAAATCATGTCAGTCAAGATATAACATACATTTTTACTAGTCGGATTTTACAGTTAGAAAGTGCTGTCATATCCTAAGACTCACTCTGGGAAAAAACTCTGTTTTTTTTTATCTGTGACTTTTTTAAAGTCGGTAAATAATGTAAAATAAAACTGTATACTTCATAACGAACCAATACTTCATATCTAGATTCTTACTTCTCTAAAGCTGTAATGGGTGTTATTATGCTAATATTCACTTCTTTTGTATTTTCATAAATTACATCTCTAAAATAATATTCAAAAATTCATTTTTGTTTTTTAATGTTAAGACTAAAGCCATAAGCGGACTAGTTAAATCATTCAGTCAGTCAGAGATGTCGTGGTTTGATGTCAGATAACTGAATAAAGTCAGGTATTTTAACAAAAGAGTGTTGATAAATGAAACATAAATTCAGGTAGTTGACCTTCTGTTGAAATTTTTGTATTGTAACCGTTTGATTGTCTCGACATCCGGCGCAGTAAGTACCACTACATATGTATACACGGTACAAACAAGTGGAGTCACCAAGAATAATACACAAGGTAAAGCATGAGAGATTTTTTTATGAATTAAACTTTTTTTGTAAATATGGTAAAGGTAAACGAAAACATGACCGGCATGGTTAAAAATAAAAACCTGTGGTTGATATTGAGAAGTTGTTTCAATGCTAATAATCGTGAGAACTTTCGTATCGCGATACAGTATTGGCTGTTACTCCATAGTTTGGTGTATCTTCGTTAGATGGCGCTGTACAATGTTTTTTTTACTGTACATATGGAGAATCGCCGCACCCCTAACAATGTAAATACATAATTGAACAGACCGTTTGTGAGAAGTGCTAATTCACACAAACCAGAAGATAGAAACCTTTTTTATGGTGTTCTCATACAACTTATGCTTAGTTTTTTTTAGAAACTGAGATAATTAAAAAGATGACAAAGTCACACCATGCCACAAAGCCAAAACAAAAGTTGAAGTTGACAGTAACCAATTCATAATAAAAAATCAGTACAAACAATAAACCGAAACATGCTCAAAATGCCCTAAAATATCATAAATAATAGGATTATATTATGGATTTAGATGAAGCCATCACGGTAACAAAATTAGACGTTCAGTTCGAAGGCGAAGGTTGTTACTTGCTAATCGGTTGGCAAGGCGATTCGTTTGAATTGTACCTTTTCAATAAGGATAAACTTTGGAAGGGTCGATTTTCGCCCAACAGATTAGCAGGATTCAGTAGAAACTTACAGTTGTCTGAAAGCAAATATTATGAGTTAGTAAAAACGTGTCTATCTCAAGCCTGTCAAGACTACTGTTATGAATTAAAGAGCGGATTCTTCTACTGGAAACGAAGACTCAAAGATTCGTTCGTCATGGAAGGATTTCTACCCATGGAATTAGTGGAACAGCCGAAGAAATCACAACCTAATCTAACTGAAGTTTTAGTTGCCTTGAACACCCATTTGAAAGGTAAAGTAAATAGTTTAAAATATAAATTTGAAACTATTAAATCGGATTACCAGAAGTGTCTCAAAGATACTGAAGAATTTCTACATCTTAAAATTGACATGGAGAAGGCGCTTTGTGATAAATTTGTGAGTTTACTTAATATGAAGAAAACGTCTGTCAATGCTTTAGAACTTAATCAGCCGTTGCTAGCAGACAAAGAAGAAGAATTGGAGCAGAAGGCAGCACTTCAGCAGTAGTAGACATTAACGCCATGTGTGTAGGACGTGAATAGCCGTTGTAACAATCTTCACCATCTTTTACAATTTCTATAATAAATGCCACCATACCATACACTTGTTGTTTCTTTATTACTAGGGGCAAATTAATAGAATATTAACTTAGAAACTTGATATCATGTATATAAAGAAATATACTATATCAAGTGAAATATCAACATAAGTACATTTAGTAAAAATGTTTTGTGCTTGAGAACAAAAGTTTATCTCGGATCAACAGAGGAAGCTATTACAAATACGACTATTAGGTACAACAAGATGCAGCATTCTAATTTACAATAATGCCGTTCTTGTCTTTAGCACATAATATTATCTCTCCACGCCTTCATACTGTGTCCATCTAATTGATAAGTTGTATAGCAGAAAACACACACGGTAGACATGGTTTGGAGAAAACCCTGTAAAAAAAATATCCAGAATTCAAATTTTTACATTCCTATATATAATCATGGATTATAATCATACATAAGGCGGCAGTTTAGTTGCTAAAGGACGGAATTAATAGCAATATTTGTTGCTTCTAATTCTGTTCTGAGGCTGTAATACTAGAAATGCGAAACTGCGGGGAAAGAAACTGGTTCAATATGAAATAAACCAATATTGTGTCAAATTAATTCACTTTTTAAAAACACGAAACTTTGTTTACCACAGCTAAAGTAGACAGCGGGAAAACGAAGACGAGTAAAAGATGGAAAGCTACAGTTGCTAGTTATGCACTCCTGCTACTCAGGAGTCAGTAACGTATTGCCAACGTTTGAGGAATTTGAATCTAGAAAGTTCTGTGACAATGAATTTGACGCCATGAATTTATAATAAGATAAATATTATATAGTTTAATGTATGAATATATGTATGTTTAAAATCATGTTTAAAACATTCATATTTTTCTCCATTCGACAGAAAGTACACTTACAGGAAACAAAAGGCTCGTTTAAGAGTTTATGACGACTCTATTTAAAACAACAAGGCTGTCCATACTAACAATTTTAAATTGGAAACTAACTCTGTCTATCCATGTGTGTCTGTCTGTTTTACGGCCAAACCACTGTATCAATTTCATTAAAATTTTAACATTTAGTTACTTTTTTTTTATAGGGGGCAAATGAGCAGACTTATCGCCTGATGTTAAGCGATTACCGCCGCCCATAGACACCCGCAACACCAGAGGCGGCACAAGGGCGTTGCCGGCCTTTGAGTCCTTATGATTCTTTATCGTGATATCCGACATACCTACACACGGGAACAGCCGTGGACAAAAGCTAGAAATAGATATACTAGATGTCAATCGTTATGGTTTTATTTATGTGTAACATTTGTCTTCTTCTTGCCCTGCAATTCGTTGCAGTAATTTTGTGAGATGGGACGTACCTAAATGTGTAACATTAGGTCAGGGAAACGCACACCAATTGATTTGACAAATTGATTTGTACTACTCGTATAGTTGGCCAACGATCAAGGTGAGATGACATTTCACACACATCTTACGCGAAAACTATAGAGCTTGCTTTTATTGTTCTGTTTTTCTTGCATTCTCCCAAAATCTCTTGGCCAGAGCCTAGAGCGTTCGATTTCGATAAGTAGACTTGTCGAAATCAAATTTTATTTTTGTAAAGAGAAACGTTTGGTTGCATCATGGAACTAGGTTTTTACCAGACTGAAGCGAGTTCCGCCATCTTTTTATAGACTCTGTTATGTGAAGTATTTCAAAAGAAGAATCAGGCCTTGTTCCATTCTCGAGCCGAGCCTGATATCTTCTACTGCAGAGTAGTCTCTAATCTTCTGTAAAGTATCAGATTACTCGTTCCGGTTAGAACTTCTGAGAGTCAACAAAGGGTTTTTATGTTGTATCCTTATGCAAGTGTCCTTTTTAGCCGTTTATGCTTAAGACTCTAGATGTTTCTAACGGAACTTTGAGCCGGATTATGACTAGTGATCTGACAGACACTAGGCAAGACGTTTCCTTTTGGCCTTTCGCGTTTTCTATTTATTTATGAAAGGTAGGTACGCTTACAGATCAATGTCAGTACATGTTAAACGTTAGAAGACAGGAACATATACCTAAGCCTAGACAGTGATCCAAATTCAGTATATACAACATGAGTAAAGGCAAAATACAAACATTTCATACGCCTAATCTACAATCAAATTATTGTTTAATGAAGAACGAGTCACTCCAGTGAAGGCTAAACACCATCTGGTAGCAGTATTGAAAAGAATATCAACTATGTTTGAAGTGCATAAAATATAAAGTAGTAAATATTGACCACATTATTATTTAAATTTAAAACTTTCATCTGTGTCATATGAAATATGATTATGATATTTTATTTTAAGGAAACGTTGCATAATATTTGTACCTGCTTTAGGAATAATTTGAAATTTCGAGAAGCCAGAACATGTGAGTAAATATACTTTAGTATATAAGGCCATGGTGTAGATATGCCTTCGATTGTAGTATCTTCATCTCGGCCGCGGTCATGATCCGCATACTGGCGATACTTTGGCTAACAACCGCGCCAGCACTGGGTATTTCTATTTTTTGTTATTACGTTATACTAGTGGTTGCACGCGGCTCCGCCCGCATATATGTCGGTTATCGCGGCAAATAGTAGTAAAAAAAAATATTGTTTTTGCGTGAAAGAGTAACAAACATCCATCCATCCATCCATCCATCTATACTTACAAACTTTCGCGTTTATAATATTAGTATATATGAACACTGGCTTTTTCTTTTTGTAAAATATTTATATATCTAAGCGAAAATCCTAGTCTGAAAAGTATCATGTTTTTACTTGTGTTTTATTCGTTTTTTTTTGAGACGCCGTATATTATCACGATCAGAATTTACAAAGATTTTTCCGTAAGGCACGTGCATTGAAAATTAGCCATTCTTTATCGTAGATGTAAAATATGTGAATTGCATTATTAGCGAGCCAAGTACACTAAACATCCTTTAATCGAAATGTTGGATATATTACATATATATTATTTTGTTCTGTTTTCAGGACTCTGGGAAAAAGGGTTAAAAGGTAAGAAATAATATTTTTACTTTTTTTATGGAATAGACGGCAAACGAGCAGACGTATCGCCTGATGGTAAGCGATTACCGCCGCCCATGGACACGCGCAACACCAGAGGTGTCACAAATGCGTTGCCAGCCATTGGGGGATGGGGAGGGGGATGGTGGGAGGGGTTGGAGTAAAAGCCTCCGGTATCCTCACTCACTTCGTGAAACACAGCGCAAGCGCTGTTTCACACCGGTTTTCTGTGAGGCCGTGGTATCACTCCGGTCGAGCCGGCCCATTCATGCCAAAGCGTGGCTCTCCCACGGTACTTACTTGTTTCTGGCCAATTCGACCTAAAACATTACACTTTCGCGACATTCCATGCGATAACTCAAATAAGTTTATAGGAACTAATGCTATCATCGATGCCAGCGAACTAATGCCAGCGAATCTGTATAGTCTGGGATCCCCGATTTTTTTTTACAAGTTATTACTATCAAGCTAATTTTTCGTGAGTGGCTTCATTTGATGAGGGGCCCACCTTTCACCTTACAAAAAATTTCGATTGTGGTAGCTAACAGGGGTAGCAGGTACAAAAAAATGTTGAGCGTAGGACCGGGATAACGTACTACGCAATTTGTAGGACAATGTAGCTGTAAGTAGCGGCAATAAGTGAGTGGGCAGACGCTTAACAGTAAGTGTAATACCAACATTATGTCAATGTTGCAGTAAGGTTCGGTATAGATCCTAACGATGCTGAATCGTTCTTGCCGTTACCGGAGACAGCTCCAGTAGCTAAAATTGCTGGATGGAAGAATGTCACTGGACTTGCTCTCCCTGAGGGGTATGAGAAACTGTTTTTAATGTGTCCTGAAAACGATTACACTCTCTGCATGTTTTATGATGACACAGGATACGTCGCTGGATATCAAATAAGCGTAAGTGCTTTTTAGCTATAACAAAGTTTGCTGATTAAATTTGGACCTAAAGCTTAACGTTTGAATTAGATAGACTAATAACTAATAAAATACGTGAATGAACTAAAATTTAAACCTGGACAAAACTATTACCTATCGTAGAATGGCTCTCATATTTCAGAGCCACTTTAAAGTAACTTGACGCACTCCACTGTTTTTATTTTATGATTAAGATAGTGAAAAGTTATTTTTTGGTTTTGGTAATTATTGTTTCAATCCCAAAATAATAATAATAATAATAAAAAATAATTTACAGTTTGATCCGGCAAGATTTACTAATGCGATTTATAACTGGACAGTAAGTGGTTATAGAACTTGGACAGCGGTTGAAAATGGAGTATCTATCGAGTTCTACTCCATCACTCAGTACTTCATGAGTCCTGGTATGTGTTTGTAAGAATTTCACAACAACTAATTGCTTTTATCATCACCTTAATTATTGAAAGCATTGAGATTTGAAAGTCTATTACTGAAGATACGATATGGATATCTCTGATGAGGATCATTCACTTCCTTTTGTGAGTAGCTTACAGCTAATGTTGTAATTATACGAAATGCCTTTGGAACTATTCAAATATAATTCGCAGTGTAATAGGTAGACAAAAGTAAATAGCTAAAACTACATAAAAAAAATGATTTGTCCAAGGCGGTCATCATGACTGGCTCAGACGAAATAGAATTCAATATATTTCAAATAAATAAATACATATAGGATTACTAGTAGGTATTCATAGCAATTTTGAACAAAGTAAGTCTTTCTACAGACTTTAATATAGCCCTAGTATTCGGGGCTATGGAGGCAGTCGCTTCAGGTTAAAAATCGAAGTTCAGCATCATAGAAGACTTAAACCGATCCTAGCCTTGTTACGGAAAAAGGCTTTGAAAATAGATAGACATTATATTAAAATCTTCTAATTCTACAACAGAGTTCCTGAAAACGCCTGCAGAAACTCGCATTGCCAATCGAAATAAGAACACCATAATTCAGGACAATACTCTTTATGTAACCGGGTTCAAGGTAAGCTTTACCCTGTTCCCACTTCTATCGATAAGATCAAATCTGATGGCATTTACACTCCACAAGGCTGCATGGCAGGAATGGGTAAGTACCATAGTACCAATAGTACCTTACATACTTGACTGAATTAGTTTTTAAACTTTTAAAGTAGTTAAAAACAGAGATCGTTAGGTGTTTTTTTTTTATTTTTTATTTTTTTTTCACTAGCTGTTGCCCGCGGCTCCACCCGCGAGTATATCGGTTATCGCGGCAAAGAGTAGCCTATGTGTTATTCTGATGTATAAGCTATATTAATGTATAGTTTCATCCAAATCCACTCAGTAGTTTTTGCGTGAAGAAGTAACAAACATACACACAAACTTTCGCTTTATATATTAGTGTGATTAACTTTCGAATGAAAACCGAACCTGTTTCCCCGAAGGGATAGGTAGTCTCTGTAGGTTTTGTGTAGGTACATTTAGTGATATTAGTATTTTTTTGCTTTATGCTCTTTTTAAACTATTACAAATTCTAAATACCACGATGTACCTTACATCAAAGATATCTACATCCAAAAAGGATACTTTCCAAGAGAAAACAAAACTTTTGGCACTAGGTAAAGGTAATGTACCCACCAGGAACTCTACATATGAGAATAAATTTGTTTGTTTAGGAAATCACTTCTATTACAACATGACAACGACTTTGCCCTGCGGAGAAGATACCGTTTTCACATGGTTTGTCTTAGAATATAATGACTTACTGACTGCCATGGGGTTCCTGATCCCTGGGAAATACAGTATTACAGAAGGCCACACAAACTATTTCGAACTACCCACCAGACCCTTTATCGAGGTAAGTGATTCCAGACAAACAGACCTAAATTTCTGATTGGATTAGTGGTGACCTTAGTCATTAGATCAAAAGCAGCAAAATAACTCTTTAACACCGATTTACTGGAAGGTATCTGGTATGGCTTTGGTTAAGTCGGCTCATATGTGCCGAAATATATCTCACGAATTTGTAAAAGTGTATAGAGTTAGGGTCTGCCTCGTTGGTCTAGTGGTTAGCGTAAGCGACTGCAGATCAAGAGGTCTCGGGTTCGATGCCCAGGTCGGATTGCTGTTGGCTTTTTCTTACAAGAAATTCTTAATAGCAGCCCGGAGTATGGAAGATGGCGGTGTTTCCCGCCCGTGCCTCGGAGAGCACGTTAAGCCGTCGGTCCCGGTTGTCATGAACATCTATGGCAATCGTTATTGGGAAGTCAGTGCCCTCAAATATACTCACAACTAGTTCAACCTTCGAATTCAGTTCACCCTCAGGGTTGCGGAGGTCCGGTGCTAGTCGCACCGTGTAAAAACAGGCTAAATCCAAAATCAAAGCAATTTGTTACTAATGTCATGCGATAGTTAAGTATACGAAGGGTTTCTATCCCTATTCATCTCGTAGGTGTCATAAGAGCCAACTAAGGGAGCAAACTACACAATGATAACATTACTGCAAAGAGAAGGAATACGTGAAATAAATGCTATACTGACCCGTCCTGCCAGTGTAGAATAGCAGGCCAGAATCTCCTTTCTAACAAATGGCCTATGTCCATGGTGGTGATTACTAATGCCAAATACTTACGATTCCACAGATGAACGCTCCTAGAGCACCAGAGTGCATATATAGATATCCTGAAGAGCATGGTATGATCACAATGCATCTGTACTTTATCAAAGAGCCATATGAAATGACCTGCGAAGATTAGTATGAAGAAGAGAATGAAAATTAAAGAAGTAAATAAATTATTTCATTGTATCTTGTTTTAATTAGTGAATTAAACTTATTTGATATTAAATAAAGGGTTTTATTTATAAATAAACTGATGACCGGGGCTCCACCCGTTTGTACGTCAGTAATCGCAGTAAAAGTAGCCCTAGGTTACTTGCTGATAATGTACATTGATTTCCACTGGTGTAAAAGTTTTATTTTATTGGTTAATTGGTTTGAGCGGGAAAGCGCAAGCATTTATTATATTGGTTAGGTATCATTACTTGAATTTCTACCGACCGATTAATTAAAAGATGCGGTAGACAGGAACCACTGAAGATAGATCATGCGCTCCAAATGGCTTCTTGGTGACGATTCACAGATACATATCTCGGACCAATCAGAGAGAGACAGTCATTTAATGAATAGGTCTATTCTAAGTTCAATGCGAGTTTCGTTTAAAAAATTTGATTAAATTTAAGCCCTTTCATTTGATACCCATATTGGGTGGGTTGTTCAGAAATATGTACGCCGCCATTTTGTTACGGCGGCCATTCTGGATTCATAATAATACCCATTATATTAGGTCTTTACCTATGAACTTGCCGTTTTGTATGCAATAAGTGAAAGTACTTATTTTTTCAAACTTTTTTATTTCTGTTATTCGAAGTAATCACCAATGCAATCGACGCATCTTCGCCAACGCATTGGCAGTTTATTGATGCCCTTCTTGTAAAAATCAGCTGGACGGGAGGCAACAAACTCTTCAAAGGCATTTTGTACTGCCTCTCGGGAATTGAATTTTTTACCCTCTAAAAAGTTGTCTAAATTTTGGAAAAAGTAATAGTCGGTAGGTGCAAGGTCTGGTGAGTATGGCGGATGAGGGAGAGCTTCCAACCCCAGCTCTTGCAGCTTGGAGACTGTCTGTTGCGCAGTATGGGGCGCGCGTTGTCGTGAAGCAGCTGCAGTTAAGTTTGAAAGCTGAAGTTTGAAAAAATAAGTACTTTCACTTATTGCATACAAAACGGCAATTTCATGGGTAAAGACCTATTATATAATTGCATTGTCATCGAAACTTAAGGTATATTTCGAATTAAGTAATATTATACTGATTAAAGACAGTTAATTTAAGTAATATCTCCAAGGATTTCAGTGTGGCCGGGACGGTGTGTGCAAACCGAATCATATCTACATACATGATGTTCCACACTGTTTCTAAGATAGGAGGGATTCGGGAACAACATTTATTAAGACGTCCGAGGCGTCCCTTCGAGGCATATTATCCTATTTGTCAACAGTCATTTCGGACGTCTGAGCATCTAATATTCACGAACTCTGCTCCATCGCACTATTAAAAGTATTCTCTGATTAGTTTACAAATGTACCTACCGTGTCAAACATGAAAGAGGAAAAACACCAATGTTTTCGTAATTTATTGTATTCACATGGGACGCTCTTACTAGAATGGGTAGGTAACTGTTTTGTAACACGTTCTTAGAAGGATTAATCTGTCTTCTCCTGGTTTTTGAAGTCTTTGAAAAATAGATATCACATTCTTTTAGTTGATGGTACGAAATAAAATTTACCGAATGAAATAGATCCATTAGTAGAAAAATAGCTTAAAAATATAAACTAAGAAAAAAAAACTAATAATTTATTTTATTTTGCCCGGAGAAAAGTACGATTTTTTTATCCGTGAGTCACGTGATCATGCAAACAACAATCAGAAAATGTGGTTTAATAATGAAGTTAAACCTACGTCCGTCCTACGTAGACATAAGACGTATATTACGTAGAAACCTCGCAGGACTAGTTTGCGTCGTTAGACTTCTTCTAGATGTTTGGGCGAAAAATTAACCTTTTTAATTTGAAATCATTATAGTGGAGTTAAACACTTTAGGGGCACATTGTGTGAATATAAAATTAATGTTACCAGTGGTCTTAATAAAGTTAGTATTATATTGGCAATCCCCCGCTCTACGAAATATGAGCGTTATTTGTTGGGAGTTTTAACAGGCCTTTCATGATTCGTTGAACGATTGTCCTCCATAAGCGCAGGCCTGGGTGTGACAGGTGAGGCCATCTGACACTCAAACTGCCCTAGTAGAATAAGGTCGTCGGTGGGGGGTAACCCAAGGGATTTTCACACGAAAAAAGTGTGCATGTAACCTAAGTGGTGCACTTAAACAAACATGAAATAAAATCGGCCAAGTGCGAGTCGGACTCTCGCAGGAATGATTCCGTACCAATATCTATACATTTCAAGCATCTACCTGTTGTCGTTATCAATATCGAGCAAAAACGAGCAAAAAATCACGTTTGATCTTGATTTTTTGCTGGCTTAAATTTTTAATTTCGTTCTGTTTTTTAGTATTTGTTGTTATAGCGGCAACAGAAATACATCATCTCTGAAATTTTCAACTGTCTAACTACCACGGCTCATGAGATACAGCCTAGTGACAGACATACCGACAGACAGACAGACGGACAGCGAAGTCTTAGTAATAGGGTCCTTTTTTACCCTTTGGCCTTGAGTTTCTTTGCCAGTATTTTTCTCATAAGGCTCTACGCTTTTTGGAAACTGGAAGTTATGGACCGACACAGGCAGGCAGTTAAGTAGATTTGGTGTTTCACCTAATTTACCTTGACAATACAGCACATGCTGTGGCGTCTCTTTGTATCGGTCTATGATTTTTCTGCTTTCTTTCTTTCCTGACCTGATATTTCTTTTAGTCAATTGGGTCACACTACTACATTAAGTATGCAATTAACTGTATATTTATTTATTTAACAAAACACAATATGTATTAGTTATTATTAATAACGATATATGATATATATTATTTACCGATTAAATTTTTCGACTTATCTACCTTTACACCAAACACTACCTTACACTTTTTCTTACTCATGTTTTCTCTCCATCCAATGGTTATCTGTAAGAGATTGTTTCTGGGCGATAAGGCCGCCAATAGTACTTTTCTAGTGTTAAGTTAACCTTGTAATGAATCTGGGGTACAATAAATTATTATTTTTAACTGTAGCTTCAATTTAACGTTCATAAATGTCACTTAGTGTCTCAAATAAATTAATGATTTTGAATTTGAATTCGGTACGGAAACCTTAAAAGCCGCTTCGTGCTTGATAATCAGTAAAATATATGTACATTATTTTTAATTCTGAGGCTGGAGATAATAAGACTTAGCTGAGTATACCTGAGAACCTTGCAAGTTGTATTTTCATCAAAACAGCACATTGTTATTTGTAGCTACATACAAAATATGACACATACCTAAGTACACAATATTTTAATTCAAATAGCAGCTTGTAAACAGACAAACCATCATATATATGCACGTAGCCGTAGATAGGTACGTTTGTTCCAGTACGCAAGTCCACGAACACGCACGGATGCACACGCAATAGGTAATTTATGCAGGTCCTTGTATAATTTGGTTATGGTAACCAAATAAATATCAGCCTCAGAGGGCAGACCTTGTTTATTTTGGCTAAGTGAATTAAAAACTAGTTAACGCCAGTTATTAATGTGTAAAAGTAAAATTTTAGCAGTTTAAATTAACATAAAATTGATAAACATGATTTAATAATAAGAAAGCAGAATAAATTCAATGTTATTGTCTCTTAAATACTTTTCTTCTCGATGGCGTTAAGGATTCACAATGATGTAAAAATAAATTCTAAAAAAACACCCCTTATTTTGACACAGAAGCTAATAGTAATTGATTTACATGTAATTTTGGAAAAGCACAAACGGGCCAGCTCGTCTGCGGCGGTACTATTTTCCTAGCGAAGACCAATCTAAAATGACAGCATTCGTACCGTCATGTTTCGTTGGTGAGTTCGAGACCAAAGACAAAATCATCTCATCAAGAAGCATCTTATTAGGCCACCATAGTGTGGGTCACCATGCTGCATTGTTGCATTGCCTGCATTCGCTTTGACTATAGTGACTACTACTCTTGAATTCTGGTTATGCTTTCTATCAGGCAGAGTAGAGCCACTTTGGGAGGCTCGTATGTTTAAAAATAAAAAAGCGGCCAAGTGCGAGTCGGACTTGCCCATGAAGGGTTCCGTAGCAGCAAGTAACATTATATAAAAGTTCTTGTAGTTCCTTGTAACTTTGATCGATATTTTTCGGTTTAGGATTTATGACGTATTAAAAAAAAACTACTTACTAGATTTCGTTCAAACCAATTTTTGTTGGAAGTTTGCATAGTAATGTACATCATATATATTTTTTAGATTTAGCATTCTCTTATTTCAGAAGTTACAGGGGGGACACACACATTTTACCACTTTGGAAGTGTCTCTCGCGCAAACTATTCAGTTTCGAAAAAAATGATATGAGAAACCTCAATATAATTTTTGAAGAGCTATACATAGATACCCCACAGGTATGGGTTTGATGAAAAAAATTTTTTAGAGTTTCAGTTCTAGTTATGGGGACCCATTTTTGTGTGAAAATCTTAATGCGGTTCACAGAATACATCTACTTACCAAGTTTCAACATTATAAGTCTTATAGTTTCGGAAAAAAGTGGCTGTGACATACGGACGGACAGACAGACGGACAGACAAACAGACATGACGAATCTATAAGGGTTCCGTTTTTTGCCTTTGGCACGGAACCCTAAAAATGGTAAGAATAATGCTGAAAGTTTGGATGCTTATCAATGTCCTATGGACACAAAGTGCAGCCCTTTAAAGTATCTCACTTAGAAATAAATAACAGCGTAATAAAAAGTAAGCGAATTGATAGCTGCCGAAGAATATTAAGCTGCGGATCTAATTGCTATACCTAATTATTACAATAGATACAAATTTCATCGTTTATGACGACAAACTGACGCATTTTACTTTCATTGAAGGTACTTTACGTAACTGTTGTACCGTAAATGTTGCAAGAATGCCGGTACCATGAGTCAATATATTTATGCAATATTATTTACGTACTAAAACTCTTTGACCGTGTCATGTATGCTGGATAATAAAACAACACATTTCAACTTCTAAGTCCTTGTAATAAGATCGAAACTATAGTGAGTAATAGATTTTGGACGTAAGAAACTGTAACAATACTATTATTTCGCCGTTGGGTTTACATCCGGCATTTGCTTTTGGGAATTACCTATGAACCGTACAGGCCTTACGAAATTGATTATTGGTATGGCAATTGTTTTTTATTCATTGTCCTGCCTGTCATAATGTTTGACCAACATCTAGAGAAATATTTTTGTTAGGTATTAATTTATTGAATTCAATAATCTAAGCATAAAAAAGCCCCGACATAATAACCTGAGTTCCCTTTAAAAAGTTAATAACTTTTAAACGACTCAACCGATTTTCATGAAACATGTCTAAGAACACTCGCACATAACTCACCTTTCATACAAAAAAAAAACTAAATTGAAATCGCTTCATCTGTTCGCGAGCTACGGTGCCACAGACAGACAGTCAGACAGACAGACAGACACCCCTCTTTTTGCATCGGGGGTTAAAAAGGGCTTCAGGTGTATTTATGTTTATAAGCATGGAAAAACTTTTACAATAAATGTTTGGAAAGCTGAAAGTTGAATTGGAGATTTTCTGGACATCATTTAGCCTCACATTGCTCTTAATTTTCTTATAGGAGCGTGTTGTACCTGGTGTGATACATTTTTGTACACTAATAACTAGAAAAAGTTTAAATAACTAAAACCTTCGTCGTAGTCAAAAAGGGTAAGGTTGATCATTAACTGATGAAGATTGACAGAATTTCTTTGGGTAACAACGCATAGGGACCTATATGATACTACCAGGGGAATACCCTGTACCTATGGATAGTGATAGTAATAGGAATAGGCGAGTAAAGGAGGATATAATTTTTGAATTGATGGAAAATCTATTAAAATTTATGCAGAAATAAATAAATATCGAAATCATATGGCTCTGTCTGCACGTGGTCTGCAGTCTACAACGAATTCCAAAGGTAGGCAAGTGAAATTCTGTTATTTTTAATATAGTTTCTTACTTAGGAAAAAATATTTGTAACTTGAAGGTTACGAGGCGGATCCGAACACGTTGTCACGCAACATTTCAGTTGAATCACTCGTCAGGTGGAAATGCCCGCCATTCATAGCCCATTTAGTACAAGGTCTTCTTAAAGGCGAAGTGACTTGGTTTACAATCTATTGTGTTTACACGAATAAGGCTAAACACTACATAATATCACAAAATTAAATCTGAAAGTGATGTTATTTTAATTTTTTTTAGAATTTTGAACCATAATCTATTAGAAAGTACTAGTAGTCTCACAGTAGTGGTCTCACAGCCGTATTCGACTACAGCGACTGCTTCGTGACTCTAGTGAAATTTAGGAGCTATTATAAAGGCCTTTAACCAACTTCAAAAAAGGAGGACGTTCTCAATTCGATTGTATTTTTTGTGATTTTTCTACTATAATTCCAAACCGACAGATATTTTGCTGAAACTTTTAATTTTCGGCACATTTAAGTTATTTTCTAACAAATGAGGTACAGATGGTCCAACATCCCCTAATTCTAGTGTTGGTTTATTTAGTGAGATTTTAGATAAAAAATAATAATATATATACGGTCGAATTGAGAAACCTCCTCCTTTTTTTGAAAGTTAATAAAATACGTTGAATTTTTCTAGTTCTACAACACATCAGCAACGTTGGTTAGTGCAGTGGAAAAATCAGTAACAATTGTATATAAACTTAACATTGATATAGTTTACATTACATGAACAACTTAAGTATGCCGATGTTGTCTACTTATTTAACAATGTAACAATAATTCGAATATGTCTTTGTAACTTTGATTATTATTTTTGTTCTGAAATAAGGACAAATTCTTTGTAATTATCATTTGAAGGCTGTAATTATTTGATGCTAATACTCTACACAAGGGCAAATTATAAGTTATTTATGTAAACATGAGTTCAGTTGTACAAATTGACGTAAGATTTGCTAAGTTAGTAAGGTCAAGAAGGGGTACTATACTAATGTAATTTTGGTTAAATATACATTCTGTATAGAAATTGAATGCTTATTAGAGTTGCTGAAAGGAGTATCCATAGAACAGAGGATTATTTCTGAGTTCTGTAAGTATTACTTTAGCATTATGTTAAAGTTTTTTCATTCAGTTACTAGTAATTTAATACATATATATACAATAATACATAAAAATAGTGCAAGGTTTTTTATAATTTGTTTTTATAGATTTTCTCGTTTGTGGAATAAATAATTCGTCAAATTCGTCATTGTATTCATCATCCGAGAAAATATCAATGGAAAATCTAGTAAGAATTGTCCCACTTGATATTAATTGAATGTATGATCTCATACAAACATAATTTTTTAAATTATCCAAAATTAGTCTCCATTTTCACTTCCAACTACGTAAAAGTTCTCGATTCAAGAAATAATAACTAGAAGTGTATGGTATAAATAGGTGAGAGGGGTTTTGAAATTACCTAAACTCTCTCAATAGCCGTCGGGGGCTGAGACAGAAAGGGGTGGACGAGAAACGTGACCTGCCACAAGGCTTGAAATGTTAGGGTTTTCGAAAATGTTCAAAGTTCGATAAATTTGCTCCTAAGCTTACCTACTCCATACCAAGCTGAACTATCATTACGATGAAAAAAGTTGTGATAGTAGATATACTATTATTTATTATGGTTTTAGTTTTGCTTGGTAATGTTATTGTTTTCGTACATAGTATGAAGCGAAAGATATTTGAGATTTCTAAACACCCCGAGTTTTTCGTATTGTTAAAATTTTTAGCTCCTTTTCTGCAATGTGATTGTCAAGTCAATATTGCTTTTTCCTAACGTGTAGGTTAACCAGACATTAGATAAATTGAAATTCTTCCTAGTAACACTACAAAATTTTATTTATTTGTAAATTATTTACTGTTGTCTTTTGTTACATAACAATTAGTACCTACAGTATAATTGCTACTTTATAGTTGATCCAATTACTTTTTTCTGACATACAGCCATTTACGTTTTAATCACATATTAAGTACCTATTTAATTTCAAATGGAATAGGAACTCAAGTTTAAAGCTTCTGCCAACCCTAATTTTAAGCTTTTCTAAGCTCATGGCGATCAGTAGCTGTATGTATAACACACGTTATCTGTTTTACGCTGTTTAAATATTAAATGTGTTCGCCTCGAGTTTACTGCTCCACTGTAAAACATTACCGATAAAAGTGCCACTTAATGAGGTTTATTGGTGTTGGTATAATATTAAACCCTGAGCTATGCTATAATTGGACATCTATAGTATGTATTTTTCTTCTTTTCTCTATTGCCGTTCTTATTTTAGTATACAAAGCATGCCCATCTCACATTTAAGCGTTATTCCTTCATTTTCGTCATCAATGGAGTGGCCTAATTGTCTTGTAGTTAGTGATATGGATGTACGAGTAAAATGTAGGTATATGTCAAAAAAAATTGGTATTCAGTTATATATTTTCATCAGTTTATCAGCAATTTGGTATGAAAGGATAATTAACCGACTTCCAAAAGGAGGAGGTTCTCAATTTCATCGTTTTTTTATTTGTTTTTTTTTTAATGTATGTACACGGATTACTCCGTCAATTTGTTGACCGATTTTGAAAATTATTTTTGTATTCGAAAGGGTATGCTCCCCATGTGGTCCCATAGGCACCATATCAGGATCTGATGATGGGATCCTAAGGAAATCGAAGGAAACCCTCAAATTTACGTAAGCGCCTGCAATGAAGTTAGAGCAATTGTCTGTATGCCTTCTTATTCTGTAGACATCATTTAATTTCTTAATATATAAAACGGGTCTTAACGAGTAAACTTGTCAGTTTACCTCAAATCACTTGAATTATATTAACCTATAGAAGATTCCATTTGAGATTTTATTACAAACAATTACCTGAAGTCCTTTCGATTCTATTAGTACCTTTAGTTACCTTTAGTCGTATTCTTTCAAGTTATTTAGGTGAAATGATGATGAGAGACTTGAGAAAGACTAAAAAGCGAAAAAAAAAAATCTTCGTTTAAAAAAACCGACTTCAAAAACTAAAAAGTATCAAATAATTTAATTTGTATGTGCTACCCCGGTTTGAAGTCGGTGCCAAGCCAAAAATGTAATAGTAGGTACCGCACTCGCCGCGCGTGACCTTGAGCATCCCGCTCAAGGTCACGCGCGGCGAGTGCGGAGCGGAGAGCGAGCTGCTCTTCGCGTCGAACAAAACAACCGAAGCGTCGGTGACGTCGTTGACGTTCGTCTCGATATATTTATTTATTTTATTTATTTATTTATTCAGAAACGAGTTATTATTATTACTGATTATTTAGCGAGTGTGGTAAATACTATTACATTTGGCTTGGCACTGACTTCAAACTTATGAATAGGTAGCACATACAAATTAAGTTATTTGATACTTTTTAGTTTTTGAAGTCGTTTTTTTAAACGAAGTTTTTTTTTATGTTAAATTGCTCCATAAAGGGGCATTCCCATTTCATAATCTTATGGGTCCTTGGTTATGTCGAAACCGTGTTATAAACTTTATATAACGAAGAAGTTTTAGTCTTCAGCTAATTCATTTGAAAAGCGATAGTGGTCTACTCTCCATCACGTACTTGACACCTCGCGAGGGGTCAGTCCTTGCACCATTATTGATTAAATGCCAACACTGATTCTGAATATTCTAGATTTAAAAGAGTAAACTTGTATGTATTTATACTACGTTTCATTTTGAAGTTAATCCACAGAACTTCCAAAGGCATTTTTGATTTTCAAAAATGCCTCTTGAGTTATATCTGTCCAGGGCGGCATAGTCCCTTACCGTCTGTCTGCTCGTTTGCTCTTCTAAATATTAAAATATAAAAATTCACCTGACTTATAGTATGAATGACAATTTTTTGTCATGATTAAACTGACATCAGTCATTAGATTCTTAGGTACTTGATTTTGAATATAAATAAATGACAGCGTTCGTGCTGTCGTGTTTCGTTAGTGAGTGCAAGACCGGAGGCCCAATGATGCGAAGCATCACTAGCCCGCCATGGTGTGGGTCACCATGTTGCATTGTCTGCATTCGCAGTGAGTATGGTGACCACAACTCTTGGATATTGCTTATGCTTTCTATCAGGCAGAGTAGAGTCATTTTCGCAGGGTCAAACATAAGAAAAACTATTTTTTTCAAATGTATCTTTAAGGACATATAGTGACAATAGGAGTACATAAACTCATTTATCTCATCCTGTTATCGGTAACAAGATAAGTATCACTAGCTGAAGTTCAAAATCTTATTCATCCCAACTCTGTTACCCTTTCTCGGACGGACTTCGAAGGCAAATTGAATTTGTTTACAGAACTACAATTTCATTCCGTAATTCTGTCCAAAAGTAGCAACGTCATCTTGTGAATAAATTTATTTATTTTGAACCTGAGTGATGCTTTTGTACGTAAACGGCTAAACTAATTTTGACTAATGATATAATTATTACGCCATTTTATTCGATTTGCAACAAGATTATTGCTGCATGGGCATTAGGCATATAAAATTATTTGAAATCTAAATGCCAGATTATTGATGTCCAACTGTGGTTTTGTTGTTAACAGAACAGTCAGATGGAAGTTTTTTCATCTGGACCTACAAAAGTGTGAATGAAGTCGTCTACCTTAACGGGAATCGTCAGATTCGGAAAACACGTCCTAAGCTCTCCTACAACTACACATACAATTCTCGTGAACTTCATTGTGCCGCTCGTGATCATCATCTTCCTAGCCCTTATTAATCCAAAGATTAATTGGGGTCGGCTACTAGCTACTAGTTTAATCAGTTTTTCCATGGAACGACTGACATCGGACTTCTGAAACTCTGAGAATTTCTTGTTAAAAAAACCCAACAACATTTTTGGGCCCGACCTGAGGATCGAATTCAAGGCCTTTTAATTGGCAGTCGCATACGTTAACCGTTAGACCAACGAGGTAGTCGATTGTACTTCTTGTGACTGTGTATTTAAAACCACATACGGGTTCGCAAGTCACGTACGGCACATGAATGTCAACGGCTTTGTTGCAAAGTAACAGAGTATCGCCACTGACAAATACATCTGGGAGGACGTCATAATCATCGTGTTGTTCTGAACAAATTTGTTATCATATACCTATGTAGTAATAGCTTTCGGAGATACCAATTGACAAAACTATTCGGAAAACCCCAGGCAATGGCGTACGCAGACACTCTGTCCGGCAGCCTTAACCCACATACCTGACTCGATACGGAATAAGTAATGGCTTTGTTTTGGATACAATGTGACTATATTTTGTGACATAATAACGTTTACTTTGGACAGTTAGACTGATATTTTAAATGTTAGGTATAATAGGTAGGTCAGGAACAGGAACGGGATCGGGAGAGGCCCGATCCTGAGCGTAGGCGACGTCGCCGGCGATGCCAGCCGCCAACAGGACCGCGAGCTGCCAGAGAGTGGGGACCTCTGGTAGCTGATTAATTGATGCGGTCAGTGATAGGGGGGTGGCCTGGTCGCAAAACTGCGGGCAGTCCGCAACGTATAACGGTTGGACCGACAGACCCTAGATAGAGTCCCTATAGACGCGGCGTCGTTCCTGGTATAACATGATCCGGGTTCTTCTCAGAGCAGGGCGCCTGAGACCGGCCATCGGGGTGGTTTTCATTTCATCATCAGTCTTTAACAATAGTCCACTGCTGGTTTTAGCTCTCTCTTTAAAAAAGAGGTTTTGACATAATATTGGGCGTTGGGCAGATGTATTGGTTTAGGGATTGTATCAAGGTTTTCTTTTCTATGCTGTACTGTTGTCCCGCGTAGTTTGCTTAATCTTAGTCAGCTCTTACGACACCAGTGGGCTGGTGATTCTCCGTATTCTTTATCTGTCACCTCACGGATTTTAGGAAGGTAGGTCAGGGTACAAGATGAATATTCTAATAGCATTTGTTTGCAATTTCAGCCGCGATAATGGTCGGTGATTTGGGCCTAAGAATTTAGGCCTAGTAAGATTTAGGTTTTTATTTCAACTATTAATAATAACAATAGTATGACGTATCTAACATTTGGCCGTGTTAAGAATAGACAACATACTGTTATTCTAGGAACTCTTTAGTGTTGGTTATTGGTTACCATGACAATGTTTTAAATTAAGATGATTCTGACCACAAAACAAGGTCTCACATTCCGAGAGCGACACAGTGTGACGTCACTATCCAGTTACCACTTTATAGCAATATAACAAAAAATGAACCAACCAGAACCAGCGATAGCGGTGATGGTGTAAGCAAGTGTAACCCACGTCATCACTTTGTCTCGGAATGCTATACCTGGCGAAGTATATTGTTATACCATGATTCTGACAATATTTTTCTATCAATTATAAGCTAAAATAAATTAGCAATTGGATAAATCTGTATGTTTCACTATACGCTCTACTTAAGTTACATTTACTTTATTAGGCCGTCTGTACCGGACTGGGCAGAAAAACATACTTATATATTTCTAAATAAATACATGTATGTAAATGACACAAAGAGACATATCAAATAATCGTGATTGTCATGTTACACTGTGATGTAGTTGTCTTAGGATGAATAAACGGTCATTTTTAATTAACTATAAAAAAAGGAGAAGTGGCAGGCCCATTAAAGTCGCTAATAATTATATCCCTACATGTACAAGACTTATTATAACAGCAATCACTACTCTGAGGCAATAAAGGGAAACTATTTCTTCAAACATAGGGTTATTACAACATCAACGGAACCTCATTTCCTCTTTCTACTTTATTGTTGTAGATTACGTACGGTACTCAGCGGATTGGTTAGAAAATCTACAATTACGAAACCTGTTTTAGCAATCATTGAGAGCTATTTCTTCAGGAAAACTTTAAACATGACGACGAATTTTATTTTTAAATATCAGCTGAACATTCTGAACAATACAGGGTGAAGAGAAGCATTCATTTTCCCTAAGTATGTAAGAAGCATACAATGACTAGATATTATTTTTTCAGAATATTAGCATAGGAGTTATATAGCGGTTATTAAAATAATCTTACTTTAATATTGCAAGGCATACTTCCACAGATCGTACTTATTTTATGCTTTTGGAAGAAATTATGCTGGGTCAGGGTTTTTTACGGGTCACCATTTTGCATAATTTCGTTAATTCTGTAATAAACTCTGTAACTTATGTTGTGATTATTGCGTGCTTCGGAGTTAGCACGCTGTCGGATGGCCGAGTGTTGTGATTGCTTTTATTTAATTATATTATTTAAGTATTGTTACTGTTCACCGTTAAAATATTCAAGGATAATAACCAGATTTAATTATTTACTGTAATAATACCATCAGAATAAAAAAATATTTAATGTAGTTATAATTCTAGTTTTCTACTCGGCCACACTGAAAGGACGCTGCTAGTTAGCTCGCCCGCCATTTTTTGCTGCTGTCTGTTATGAAGCGAGAGAAGTATTTGGTATTTGATTTTATATCAGTTCTAAGAATATAATCATTACTAAGGAAAGGTGCTGTTTTATTATACTTAAAACCAGCATTTTATGAGGCTGCAGTATCATTTGGGTCAAACCGGCTCATACTTTTGTACCATTGTCAAGGACCTTGAAAACCTCCTTTCTAAGCAGAGGCCTATGTCCAGCAGTGGACTATTGAAAGCTGTTGAAAATGATGATGGTCAAGGACACGTACAACATAAAGGTATCCAGTAGTAGGAGAGCCACGCTCATTTCAGCACGAACGGGCCGGCTCGACCGGGGCGGTAAACCGTGTTTCGTTGCTGAGTGCGAGACCGAAGGCCCAATAATGCATAAGCATCTCAATAGGCCGCCATATTGTGGGTCACCATGCTGTATTGTTGCATTGTCTGCATTCGCAATGAGTATGGTGACCACTACGCTTTGATTCTGATGATACTTTCCATCAGATCAAATTAGCTCTGTCTACCTGTCTGTCGCGTTTTCATGCCAGAACTACTGAACCGATTTATATGAAATTCTGTACACGGAAAGTCAAAAGCCTGAGAAAGGACATAGGCTACTGCTTTTTAATGTATGGGTCGTAAGGGGTTGAAAGGGGGGATGAAGCGTTGTATAAATGTTACCCAAAGTCATTATTCCACGCGGACGAAATCACGGTCACAGCTAGTATATATACAAGCAATGGCTCTTCTAGGGTCCTCTTTTTATGGTAATTTATCCACAAATATAGAATAGCATCGAGTACCCGTGGTAGTTTCGTGTAGCAATCGATTACCCTGGAAGACAGGAGATTGATGAAGGACCAACCTAATCGTGTACCGTCGTCCGAGAGCTGTCCGCGATAGATCAATGTCGGTGTCGTTTTATCATTTCTTAGTGTTTATATTTTACTTTTATTACATGTAAACCATGTCGTAGACACAAATCGTTTTATAGAAAATCTATAAATGCTGTTTTAGTGTGTAATAGGAAAATAAAAAAAAAGGAAAACTTTAAAGAAACCTAATTATACCAACTAGTCTGTCCAGAGTGCTGCAGTAGGACAAAACCTACTTCTAAAAGCTGGTGATGATTATGACGATGATTTGTAAATCTATATCTATACTAATAATTGGTGACGAGCAGATTCCCTAGCGGCAAGTCGCAGAACTAACGTATGACAGATAAAAATACGTATACACGTTAACATTCCACTTATAAAATACTGATCCCCCTCACGAAGTGGTCTTATAGTATTTTTGACTACTCCGTAGACATCTATCAATGAAATCATTGTAGAAAGAATTTAAAATAACAATGCACTCGCTCTGTATATTAAACTGTCAGGTAGAAGTATCTGTCTTACGTTAGTTCCGCTAACGGCCACTAGGGAAATCTGCTCGTCACCAATTTCCACTTTAAAAATACTGATCACCCTCACGAAGTGGTCTTAAAGTATTTTTTACTACTCCGTAGACGTCTATCAATGAAATCATTGTAGAAAGAATTTAAAATAACAATGCACTCGCTCTGTATATTAAACTGTCAGGTAGAAGTATCTGTCTTAGGTTAGTTCCGCAAACGGCCACTAGGGAAATCTGCTCGTCACCAATAGGTCTTTACCTATGAAATTGCCGTTTTGTATGCAATAAGTGAAAGTAGTTATTTTTTAAACTTTTTTATTTCTGTTATTCGAAGTAATCACCCATGCAATCGACGCATCTTTGTCAACGCATTGGCAGTTTATTGATGCCCTTCTTGTAAAAATCAGCTGGACGGGAGGCAACAAACTCAACAGACACTGTCTGGACAGTTGTCTGGACTGACAACATCAGATGATGTTGTCAGTCCAGACAGTCTCCAAGCTGCAAGAGCTGGGGTTGGAAGCTCTCCCTCATCCGCCATACTCACCAGACCTTGCACCTACCGACTATTACTTTTTCCAAAATTTAGACAACTTTTTAGTGGGTAAAAATTTCAATTCCCGAGAGGCAGTACAAAATCCCTTTAAAGAGTTTGTTGCCTCCCGTCCAGCTGATTTTTACAAGAAGGGCATCAATAAACTGCCAATGCGTTGGCAAAGATGCGTCGATTGCATGGGTGATTACTTCGAATAACAGAAATAAAAAAGTTTGAAAAAATAAGTTCTTTTACTTATTGCAAACAAAACGGCAATTTCATAGGTAAAGACCTATTATTATAAACGCGAAAGTTTGTAAGTATGGGTGGATGGATGGATGTTTGTTACTCTTTCACGCAAAAACTTCTGAACGGATTTCGATGAAACTTTACAGTAATATAGCTTATACATCAGAATAACACAAAGGCTACTATTTACCGCGATAACCGACATAAACGCGGGCGGAGCCGCGGGCAACCACTAGTGTGACTATAATTTTAAACCATTTTATAAATTCGTATATGCAAACAAAAAGTTCAACTACTTAATTATAGTTAATTTAAATAGAAATGGTAATAATGTTTTGGTAACAATTAAAGACATTTAAAAACAAAGTGTCTTAAACTGCAAAAAAAACAAAGTGTCTTTCAATAAAAATAATTTGATTTTTTTTATTTACAACATATCTACGCAATTATCTACGTCTACCATCACGTATAATATAATGCTAATAAAATAACCTAATCTTTTTTCTAAGTAATAAGAAAGTAATTGACAGGGTATTGAAAATAATATACAAATTTTAACAAAAAAAACCGACTTAAATGGGACCACACGGGAAGCACCAGCTTTCAAACAAAGAATCATCAAAATCGGTTCACCCAGTCGAAAGTTATGACTGTTAAGAGGTAATAAACACAAAAAATAAATTAAAAAATACAATCGAATTGAGAACCTCCTTTATTTTTTTGAAGTCGGTTAATAATTATTATTTTAATAATTATTTTCAGTAGTCTGTCAATTACCCACATATTATTTTCAGTAGTAGTGTCAATTTATGTTGACTCATTAAGATTATCAACAGCCTTTATAGTCCACTGCTGGACATAGGCCTCTCCTTTGCAAGGAGTTTTGGCAGCTATACCAGAAGGATGTTTTTTTTTTATTGCGCCGATTGGAGACCTTCCCGAGGACCCGCAACACCAGAGACGTCACAAGTGCGTTGCCGACCATTGGGGGTTGGGGAAAGGGATGTCGGGAGGGGTTGGGGTATGGGCCTCCGGTATTCTCACTCACTCAGTGAAACACAGCGCAAGCGCTATTTCACACGGGTTTTCTGTGAGGCCGTGGTATCACTCCGGTCGAGCCGGCCCATTCATGTCGAAGCGCGATATTTTACCCTTAGTCGGCTTTTACGACACTCACAGGATGAATAAACAATAACGTAGGTGGTAACACTCCGGCTAAGGTGACAGTAGCAATAAATAGATACTTTCGAAGTCTAAAAAAGCCCACATGAAACAGCTGCAAGGTGCGTTTTGTTTTGCACGTCTCGTCTGAACTATAACCATTGTTATGGCTCGGTTTTTACTGTGGTCGGTCTCACGCGTGCACAGTTCGCGTTTGACTCGATCTGGGTTGGTACAAAGTGTGAGATTGAGCGATTGATAATGGTCGATAAATTTGAAAGCAGAGGTAAACCCTCTTCTTTCTAATACTGATCATGCTTCGCTACTCTCAAGTACGCTTGAGTAGATAATATCACTCACACGGTGATAGATTTGCTTAACGTCGGTGTTTTAAGCTTCGGCCAAACCTAAGCGACCAAAGCGACTGCGACGCGGGAGCGTCCGCCGCGCGGCGGACGCTGCCTATACTTTCTTATGGCACCGTGCACACCTACCTACGCGACCACAAAGCGGTATGGCAGCGTCCGCAAAGCGGGACGCAGTCGGACGCACGCGTCTAGTGGTCAGACGTGTGTACGCAGGAAAGTTACCGGATCGGATAAAGATCGGTCCGGAATTTCAAATGGATGGTAAGTAAATAATAGTTATTTAAGTGACTGTTGCATAATAAAAGGCAATTAAAACATGAGTGATGATGAAAATACACGATACATATTATATGTATAAAGACGCGCAGCTTTAGTGACTGTTCACTAGCAAATGAAGTTCGCGGTTCGCGTCGCAGTCGCGCAGGTGTGCACGATAAGTTTCGCGTTGTAGACGCTCCCGCTTCGTGTCCCGCGTCCCCCGTCACTGACGCTTACGTTTGAACGAAGCTTTAAACTGCTGTTGTATCAGTCCGGTTTTACGAGACATACAATATACCTTCGCTCTTCCACGGATATGAAATTTTAATAGTTTAAATAATGAGATTGTACTTCGCAAAATTTGAATGTACTCATTAAATGGTTTTAGACATTGATTGCAGATTTTATGTCCATATATCCTTTCAAATTAATTGGTCAAGATTTCAGATAATTTTAACCGTAGTCTACTATGGTCTGGAGATATATTCTGAGTTTGAGCTACTCTAATTCTAATCTACAAATATAGTTACATCCTACGAATCTTTATTGCAACTTTTAATGTGAAATACGTAATATAAGTAAAATTTTGGACCCTTTTAATTTTTAAACAATAATAAGGGTGGTAACACTCCGTATAAGATGACAGTAGCAATAAATAAATACTTTCGAAGTCTATAAAAAGCCTACATGAAACAGCTACAAGTTGCGTTTTGTACGTCTCGTCTGAACTATAATCATTGTTATGGCTCGGTTTTTATTGTGGTCGGTCTCACGCGTGCACAGTTCGCGTTTGACTCGTCTATTAACATCGTTCTAGGATGTTAAGTGATTAAAAAGTAGATCGGAAATTAGTTGTTCTACTATATATTAAAATTTAAAAATAAGAATTTAAACGCTTCATCTCATGACTGTGGCCACATTCGACACTGACCTCGTTTTACAGCGGTGACCGGACACAACAAAACAAAAATTCACGACCGGATTTATACATTCCCCTCGAGCACTGCGACCTCTTGGTTTTCACTCATAAACATTGTCATTTACACTTAATAACAGCTGTAATACTTTTACATTCTAAAGGAAGCAAATAAAGTAGGCATTGACATTTGTAATGTAGACTTGTCTTCGACCTTTTGGCTATAAACTTAAAGATTATTCTTTAAGTAGCAATTTCTTTTTCCTATCAACTTTTTAATAATATATATCTCGCACTACCTTATATTTTCCACGTCTGTGAAACATAAACACAACATAGACTTCCTTCTTATTGGATTCGCCGTAGTTGGGTTTTAAAAATAATTAATATGTAGTTTAAAAACAGCCATCATATTTTACTATTCTTTTTTTTTAATATTCCGGACATCTAACACACAACGCCATCTAGCCCCAAGCTAAGCAGAGCTTGTGTTATGGGAACGAGACAACTAATATAAATACTTATATACTTTTTATACTTTTTTTTTGTTAATACATATGTACATATTATATATGAAAAACACCCAAACTCCGAAACAAATATTTGTAGATCAATGCTTGTAACATTTGGTCCGACCCAGGAATCGAACCCGAGACCTCATGATCAGCAGTCACAGACGCCAACGGCGAGACCAATAAGGCAGTCAAAGGTAAAATTTTGCCACGAAATACAACATACTTCAAAGATTGTTTTCATCTATTTTTGTACACAATAATTGTATAGGCATATTGATGCTACAGCAAGGTAACTACAGCTAGCTTTTCATAAAGGCTTCACTAGCCAAATCCAAGAAGGTTGTAATAATCGATACTTAATTAGAACGACAAAGATTAATGATCGTTCACTAAATTAGCAAAAGTCATTATTAATGGCACCTATTAAGCCATTAAGTAGTTTTTGTGTATCTACACCATGTACGTCTACAGTGCCACATGATGATGATTTACAAAGATGATATCATCGGGTACAAAAAAAAGGCTTTGAGCATTAATGAATGACGTAAACCCGAATCAATTTTTTTGATAAAACCTATAAATAGAAGTTGGTTATTATAAAGTTTCATTTTATATGGCCTCTGCCTCATCTTCATCAGCATCATCAGTCATATACAATAACCTTAGGGTTATTGTATATGACTGCCGATCAAGAGCCAACTAGTTCAACTTTCGAAGTCAATTCGCTCTCAGAGTTGAGAAGGTCCGATCCGATGCCAGTCGCTCCCTGCATAAAATGATATTCACACCACCATATTCATCGCCTAGATGCCACAAGAGGCGATACGTCTGCTCGTTTGCCACATATTCCATAAAAAAAATAGACATCAAGACCCGTCCTGATGAATGACTGGAAAAGTGTAACGATAGCCTCTGCTAACAAATAAGGCAAATGCTTACTAAATACGAAAAATTACTAAATATTCACACTGAGCGGTAATTGAATCGTGATTCCTCATGTTACAAAAGTGTAGGACGCAAACTTTCTAAATGCCTTATTAATCACAGTGAAGTGATACTGCTGAATTTTAAAGACACTTTTAATGTATCCTCTAACCATATAAAGGAAATTTAATTGAGTGTCTGTCTTTTCAAAATAACTATATTTTTGAAAATTTATCAAAATAGATATACAGAGATAGATAGAAGAAATTTGGGTAACCATAGCTTCATTCATGATTTTATCCTCGATATGATATTTGATTACCAAATTTTATGAAAATCATGTTAATCGTTTTGGGCATGATCGACTAACAAAAGTCTATAGGGTCTCCAAGTTTATCATTGTCTGGTTTCAATTAACAACAATCGCATTTAAGTAATCAATCAATCAATATATATATATATAAAAGAGGAAGGTGACTGACTGACTGACATACCCAGAGATCAACGCACAGCCCAAACCGCTGAACCTAGAATCCTGAAATTTTGCATATAGGTTCTTTATATAACGTAAGGACGTAACCTAAGAAAGGAATTTTTGAAATACCACACCTAAGGGGGTAAATCAGAGGATGAAAGTCTGCGTGAGCGAAGCCGCGTGTAAAAGCTAGTATTATATAAAAAACAATGCCACTTTTCGTTGTAATTTTATAACTCAAGAACGGGCTGACCTATCCAAACTAAATGGCTTTGTTCGGACTATTTAGTAGATCGTTTATGTGAAGTTTGCACAAAATCGGTCGAGCGGTTCTTCATTTATCGACATACACGCGGGCGGAGCCGCGGGCAACAGCTAGTTCTATAAACCAAGAGAAATAATATTCTAGTTGCATGTCACTTAACGCCTTTAAAAGCGTTTCCTTTCTTCTTGCATGTCATGCTCGTATGTAAATAGAAATATTTGCGTGAACAACTAAGAATAATATAGTATTTAATGTACCCACTTGATTGTATGAATGCTACATATTAAATACTGAACAGTTAAAGTAACAGAAAATGTGCACTAAAAGTTAACTTTCACAACATGTCTTTCGTATAAAGTTAATAAAATAAAAACTACATAACTGTTAAAAAACTATTTACGCTCCGTTACATTAGGATCTAATTGTCAAATTTGAAAAAAAGAGAATAAATATTTTAACGTATTATTAAAGGTTACATATTTAAATATAGAATTGTTTGAATTAGAAGGAGATAAGAATACGATCTCTACCGAGTTTGTAAAAATGAAGACACGAATACCATCGAATTGACTTATCTCGCAATTACAGTACGTAATGATATTAAAGAATACATTTGTAACGTGATAATGAAATACAGCTATCTTTTTCTCTTACGTGGTGCTTCGTATCTTTCGTACAGTTTCATCAGTGAAATTTGTCACCGCATGCAGTTTTACAGCACAGTTTGACAGCACGTAAGATAAAAAGATTACGTACCTACGTAACATATCTATGGTTTTAAAATGCCTCGTTGGTCTCGCGGTTGGCGTGTGCGACTGCTGATCATGAGGTCTTGCGATTCCCGGGTCGGACCAAATGTTTGTATGATCTACAAATATTTGTTTCGTAGTTTGGGTGTTTTCTATGTATAATATGTATGAATTTACAAAAAAAAAGTATATATATATTTGTATCAGTTGTCTAGTACCCATAACACAAGCTCTGCTTAGCTTGGGACTAGATGGCGTTGTGTGTTAAATGTCAAAAAAAAACATTGTTTCAAATTTTTTATCAGGTACTCCATTGCTAGCTATCCATTATGCAAAGTTCTTTCTTTAACAGCACTATTAAAAATTCAACATCTAGGATGATGTTGATTTTTAAGCAAAAGCTAGTATTAAATGAATTTATGGCAGACAAGTAACGTTCTACATTACGTAAGCGTGATTTACTTGTTAAATCGTTTCTGCTTGGTGGCTTAGTTAATTACAAGCACGTTTGGTAACAGCGGGAGAATCAAACTGACTGTGTACCTCAAGAAACGTTATTATAGGTATAGCCATTAGAATAACATGTACATGTGAACCTGAACACGTATATCGTCTGCTGAATGTATACTATTAAACCTATCTAAAGAGAGTTCTTTGTCCAGTTGTGAACTAAAAGAGGTTGTTGACGATGATCTATCCTATTTTGTCTTTTCGTGTGCATAATGTTAACTAAAATTACACGCGTTTATGATGGTCTGATGATGAAATCTATACAAATAAATAAAATTGTAGTGTCTGTTTGTAATATTAAAATAACCGCTTTTTTATCTAGATACATCTATATAAATAAATAAAATTGGAGTGTATGTTTGTATTATTAAAATAACCGCTTTTTACTAAATGCATATGTATTGTATACACGGTACATTTACCAAATTAACATTTTTGTACAATTTTTGTCTGTCGGTTTGTTCCGGGTAATCTCTGGAACGGCTGGATCAATTTTGACGGGACTTTCACTGGCAGATAGCTGATGATCTGGGGAGTAATTTAAGCTACTTTTTTTAGAATAGCTACGTCCCGCGGCGTTACCCGCTGTATGACAATAACCGCGGGTAACACCGCGGGGTTCAGCTAGTGTTAAAATAAAATTCGTTCTAAATTCAACTCCCATTAACTCTTGCTGTAAAGCATTGTTTGTTATTCCGGGCTATTTCCGCACTTAGCCTCTTGATTGAGCTGTTGTACGTGGGTTTGTCATCTTCTTACTCCAACGATCCCAGATCATCCCAGAAGCTCAGTAGCCTTTTCAGGTCACTATATGTTTCTGGGAGTGATGTTGATTGGAGGATGTCTGCCCGTTGATCTGGCACACTTCTACATTCTGTGAGAACGTGCTGCGGCGTTTCTTCTCCCTCCATGCATACCATGCACTGAAGGCTGTCTGTTGCGCCTATTGTGAATAGGTGCTTGTTTAGAGGACAATGCCCAGTTAGAATACCTATGACCTTCCTTTTCAGTCTAATCAGGTTGCGGGCTAGTCTTTTTGATGCCACCGCAACTGCACTTTTTGTTTGCCTGCATCCTTAGTCGTTTTTCCATTCGAATTTGAGTTCTTCTTCTTCAAACTGTCGTTTCTGATCCCCTTCTGGCAAATTCGGCTACATCACAGTTACCCATTGAGTTACAAAGCCATTTTATCTGGATAAAAGGGCATAGTAAAGCATAACTAAGACTAGCATATTGCCGACACAACTTTCGGTCACAATACGTCTAAACCACATTGCAGTCAGCGTTGGATGTTAAATACTTTACAACGAAAATACCTTTCAGAACATTTCTGAGATCGAGGCTAGATCGAGGATCTGAGGTCCTGCACTTGATCTGTGGTCCTGCAATTGCTGTGTTACGCTATGAATGCATAAAAGATGGATGTTCCCGTGTTGCGTTCAATTTTTGTTTAAAAATGAAAATATTTTTTTAAGTCAATGAACCTTTGAAGATAAACTTAACTATTTCATCAAACAATTAAATGAAAAGAAATGTATATAAATGGTTATATGTAAACGAATATTTTATTCACTGAGTCGTCGTAAAATACTAAAACTTTTCTTGAAGAATAATAATCTCACAAGTATTTGGCAGAACTAAAGATTTGAATTCGAAAAAACAAAACTATTATAAGCATCCTAATAGCTATTCTTGAAGATCTTAAAAAGCAACTTTAGTTTCAAATAAATTATACCGTAGAAAAAACTTGTATGCATTGGCTAAAACATTCGAATTGTCGAACAGTGCAAATAGCCGAACGACCGTCTCCTTAGGCTCGTCAATGTCATAGGTTTATTCAACCTTATGCATTAAAGGATTATTTAAAAAAAACCCGACAGCGTCAATATCTGCCATCTTTATTAAATTCATTGAAGAACTGAAAAGATAGAAAGAACTGAAAAGATTTTTTTAATTTTATTATTATGTACCCAGTGTCAATCTATTGACACCACTCACATAAAATACGACAAGTCGTTTAGGCTCTAGGGCGTGCCAAAGAAATATACATACATCCATACCTACACTCGAAAAACATAACCCACCTTCTTTCGCAGTCGGGTAAAAAGTAAAAATTGCCCGCGGCTTCCCTTGCGTGATTACTTTTTTGATTTCGTGTTTCTAACTTTCAAAATGAACATTTGTCATATTTAACAGTTTATCTTATAATAATTTATACCTCAGGGTTAAAATTTCGAGCAGTACAGAATGTATAGATGAAAAAAAAACTTCGTTTAAAAAACCGACTTCAAAAACTAAAAAGTATAGAAAATACATACTGTATAGAATAGAAAGGCCTTCAGATAATTTTTTGTATTAAAATCTTAAATGGACTATCTTCTATAAGTTACTATAATTCAAGTGATTTGAGGTAAACTGACTATCTGAGGTAAACTCTGATATCGTTAGGACCCGTTTTATATATTATGAAATTAAATGATGTCTACAGAATATGAAGGCATGCAGACAATTGCTCGTAACTTCATTTTTTTTTTTTTTATGGAATAGACCGGCAAACGAGCATACGTATCGCCTGATGGTAAGCCATTACTGCCGCCCATGGACACCCGCAACACCAGAGGCGTCACAAGTGCGTTACCGGCCTTTGGGGGATGGGGGGGGGATAGGGGGAGGGGTTGGGGTGTGGGCCTCCGGTATCCTCACTCACTCGGTGAAACACAGCGCAAGCACTATTTCACACCGGTTTTCTGTGAGGCCGTGGCATCACTCCGGTCGAGCCGGCCCATTCATGCCGAAGCGTGGCTCTCCCACGGTATGTCGGTCCGTTGCAGGCGCTCACATAAATTTGAAGGTTTCCTTCGATTTCCTTAGGATCCCATGATCAGATCCTGATATGGTGGCCATTGGACCACATGGGGAGCATACCCTTTCGAATACAAAAAGAATTTTCAAAATCGGTCCACAAATTGACGGAGTAATCCGTTTACATACATTAAAAAAATATATAAAAAAAATACCGATGAAATTGAGAACCTCCTCCTTTTGGAAGTCGGTTAAAAAGGGATAAAAAATCCAAAATATATTTTTTGTTAGTGGATGCTTACAAACTGTAGGTATATTTCAAGTTTGTAGACCCAGCAGATCATGCTCTTCGTTGATAAATCAATAAGATAAAAGTGATTTAATTGGGCACATTTCTGATAGAAATCTCTAACTACGCCTTTAGAATAAACCTAAAATATTTAAACAAGAGATAAATTGGATAAATTAATTATTGATTTCTGTCGATTAATTCAATTTCAAATTCTGGCACTGGCCCGCCAGTTACCGTGGGAGAGCCACGCTTCGGCATGAATGGGCCGGCTCGACCAGAACCCGATGTGAAACAGCGTCTACGCTGTGTTTCACCGAGTGAGTGAGGGCACTGGAGGCCTGTACCCCAACCCCTACCCCCATCCCCCTTCCCATGCCCCAAAAGTCGGCAAGGCACTTCTGACACGTTGGTGTTGCGGGTGTCCATGGGCGGCGGTAATCGCTTACCATCAGGCGATACGTCTGGTCGTTTGCCACCTATACCATAAAAAAAGTCAAAATAGATGGAAAATCAAATTACAGGACACCCAATAATACCATTCACGACGACAATCCTGCACCAATTTGCACCAATACCTACCTATACATAATAGGTATATATATAATGAGGGTTGAGTAAAGTGATAAGGATTCTGTCCTCAGTTGAAGCAGACAATACGAATTTCGCACTCAATGCGGAGTGAAAAGATATTGGTGTTCTAGTGGATCTGATCAGTTACAATGGTGCTAATTCTGTTATTGCGTCACGAAACTAAAATTTCCCTATTTGGTTTTTCATTTAAAAGACATCTCCCGCATTAGAAATAAGCCCTGTGTTGTCGGGGACTTAACAAACATACATAAAAAGACGCAAAGAACACTCAATAAGAGAACAACACAAAGTGTTGCCCCACGTGGGGTTTGAATGAACCTACAAGACTCAGGAAAGTAGGAAACGCCGCCGTGGCGACTGCTTAACTCACTTAATGTCGGCAAAATAGGTATACCAAATGCCTAATGGTTGTTTCTTATGTACACCCAACTGAATCAGATAAACCACTATGTTGTCCATGCAGTCATCTTTTATGCTCTTATTTTTCTATTGTCTTCTATCCTCTTAATATATAAATGTGTGTATGTGTTTAGATAACATCAATTTTTAGTGTGACATATCTAATTTTTGTCAATCATTGAAATTAACAAAGTTTGACAGGACAAAACTCATTTTTAGTTTAGTTTAGAAAGTTATGGGACAACAGAATTATCACCAATATGTCCGGAACAGACCTTTCCTCACGCACAAACTTGATTTATTAAGGCTTAAATCGGTCCAAGAGAATTTGTTACTCGAATGTTGTAAGTATATCTAGTGATATACAATATATTGTATGTGTTATCTATACAGTCCCTCAAAGCACTTGTGTAGTTATGATGTTTACACCTGAAATCTTAATTGGATAAGAAACAAACACACCTAAACTAATCTATTGATCCATATGTAAAGGATTCCGGTCGTGCTTGAAATGATTCTCGTAATGAAGAATAATAATCGTTTGGGTACATACAATCGTATGGGTACAAGACAAAAAAGTGGTATTTTTAACCGCCTTAAAAGGAGGAGGTTTTCAATTCGGATGCTTACATTTTTTATGCATATACGTTTGCACATAACTCCGACCTTTAAAGATGGCTTTGCGAAATTCTCCTTGTTCAAAAGGGGTTTCCAAATGGTCCTATTTTAATTTTTTAATATAGATTTGATGGTGAGTTTCGGAGAGAGACAACGAAACTCTTCAAAAATAGTCAACAAATCAACCACGATTGCGGCTATCGCATAAATATGCATTGTTTACATAATCACTTACCTAATATTATTTGAAGACGGTTCACCTTTTTTAAAAAGGATGTATAAATTATTACTACTTGTACCAGATTGTCATAGACGGTGAGAGCTGTTTTCTAGACACCGGCATTCTTCAGGAGTTAAACGTTAGCTATTACCAAGCCCAAAGGCATCTATAGACATTACTGAGTCGTCTGAAGATGCAATAGTAAATACACACATCAAAAGTGTCTAGGGATCAAGCATTTTTATGCGGATTTCTTGAGATTGAGATGTGGCTTTGGCCCTGGCCTGCTCAGTCGCCAGACTTGAACCCGATTGAGCATGCATGGGTTATGCTACAGAGAAGAGCTCTGCCGAATATGGAGGGTATCCAGTCGCAAGAAGACCTTTTTTTGTTGTTGCAACGAACATGGGCGGCCATTCCACAGCGTGATTTGGATGAACTCATTTTGAGTATGCCAAACCGATTCTTGTGTTGTTAGTGTTCGCGGTAGAAACACGGATTATTAATTGTTTAAGTTACCTAATAAAATTTTAAAGAAAACTGTTTTTCAGTCTTTTTTTCGAACTTTAATGTTAGTGGTTCAAATGTCGAAAATCCCTTTATTAGGAAAATGGCAAATTTCTTTATTAATGCAAAGGTGACTTGGTTTATCGTTACTGTGACAAACGAAAACACTTTATTTGATGAATCCTTAAAGAAAATTTTAATTAATATCAATCAGGAGAAAAGTTATTGCAAAAATATATGTTGATCCCTAGACACATATGTTGATCCCTAGACACTTTTGATGTGTGTAGATTTACATAAAGTATGTTTGTATCGATATTAGAACTTACTATGTCTCTAAATCTATTGAAATAAAGTTTCAATCGGGTGAATATCTAATCCGTGGATCATTTCTTTGAACAAATTTCAGACAGTTGAACATTAAATGAGTCGCATAAAGGTTCGCTCACATTTCATTGGGTTCGTCCTTTATTCCTATTCACTTTAGTACGAATTCCATTCGACTGTAAAGACACTTTGGATATGGTTGGTTGGTTTTGTTTGAAATTATCTTCCATTTATTAATCTATACAATTAAATTAAATTGGAGTGTCTGTTTGTAATACACACATCAAAAGTGTCTAGGGATCAACATATGTGTCTAGGGATCAACATATATTTTTGCAATAACTTTTCTCCTGATTGATATTAATTAAAATTTTCTTTAAGGATTCATCAAATAAAGTGTTTTCGTTTGTCACAGTAACGATAAACCAAGTCACCTTTGCATTAATAAAGAAATTTGCCATTTTCCTAATAAAGGGATTTTCGACATTTGAACCACTAACATTAAAGTTCGAAAAAAAGACTGAAAAACAGTTTTCTTTAAAATTTTATTAGGTAACTTAAACAATTAATAATCCGTGTTTCTACCGCGAACACTAACAACACAAGAATCGGTTTGGCATACTCAAAATGAGTTCATCCAAATCACGCTGTGGAATGGCCGCCCATGTTCGTTGCAACAACAAAAAAAGGTCTTCTTGCGACTGGATACCCTCCATATTCGGCAGAGCTCTTCTCTGTAGCATAACCCATGCATGCTCAATCGGGTTCAAGTCTGGCGACTGAGCAGGCCAGGGCCAAAGCCACATCTCAATCTCAAGAAATCCGCATAAAAATGCTTGATCCCTAGACACTTTTGATGTGTGTATTTAAATAACCGCTTTTTACTAAATGCATATGTATGTATACACGGTACATATACCAAAATAACACTTCTCGTCTGTCTGTCTGTTTGTTCCGTCTAATCTCTGGAACGGCTGGACCGATTTCGACGGGATTTTCAGTGGGAGGTAACTGATGATATAGGAAGTAACTTAGGCTCCTTTTTTAAACAACGCTTTACAACAACAAAGGCGGGTAAGACCGCGGGGCTCAGCTAGTCAATGATGTATTTCTATTCCAATTTCTTTTAAGTACAATACAATCAATTTTGACGCTTGTTTGTTTTCTGTTGGAAGAGGACTGAAGTATTGGTTTATGGACTAAGAGCCCGTGAACCCCAGACCTTCGTTATTTTATAAAAGCTGAAAGTTTGTCAGCGCATGCTCCCAACACAGGTAAAAACGATGGACCATTATGAAGTTTGGGTTACCGTGGCTTTGGCAGGTAAACGGTACCAAAGGTGTGTAAAATATCTATCTAAATTCGTCAAATAATAAAGCGCGAGTTTTTGGTAGTAACTTCAGAATATTATTAACAATCACGTTATTCATTGTCAGACATTTAACATAGTGGCAACCCCTTGCCAGACACCCTTAATGTTCATGAAATTATAATTTTACTTACGTTATAGCATAAAAACTGAATTTCAAACGACTTCCAAAAAGGAGGAGGTTCTATGTTCTACTGTATGTTTTTTTAACTGAGTTTTTTTTAAATGTATGTTCTCCGATTACTTACTCCGTCAATTGTGGACCGATTTTGAAAATTATTTTTGTATTCAAAAGGGTGTGCTCCCGAGGTGATCCCATTGCCACCATATCAGGATCTGATGATGGGATCCCAGGGAAATCGAGTTACCTATTGTCGTATTCTTTAAAATTATTTAGGTAAGCTGATGATGGAAGGTACAACTCCTCAACGGTTAGGAGTTGCAAGGATAATTCTTTCAATTCCATACGTATCTATAGACCTTCAGTCGTATACTTTCAAGTTATTTAGGTGAGCTGATGATAGAAGGTTAAACTCTTCAACAGTTAGGGACTAGAGGATGATTTTAATATTACACGTACGTATAGACCTTAATTTGTATTCTTTCAGTTATTTATATGGATCGGTTTATTGAGTAGACACCTACTAAGGAAGGAATTTTGGAATTTCTACCCCTAAGAGGGTGAAATAGGGGTTAAAAGTTTGTACGAAAGTCCGTCATTTTTTAAGTTAGAAACATACGCAACTTAAATTAAATTACTTAAATTCTGAATCTTTACAAAACATAAAATACAGTTGATGCCCGTTCTTCTATACTTAGGTTTTACGCGGCTGCGCAACGAATTTTAATGTGGTTTTCAACAACGATGATAGTGATTCAAGATGAAAGTTATGCAAATTATAATAATCGGTTAAAATTAATATTTATAATGATTTATAACCTAAATCATAGCATTTCATCATCATCCTATTATTCATCATACATCACAGGTCCTCTGCTGGACATGGCCTCTCTTTTAGAGGAGGCTTTTACCTACTATACAACACCGCCCAGACTGATTGGTAATAGCTTTGTTTCATTTCCGTAGCATTTATTTTACATGATGATTTCTCTCACAAATTGCAGTCGGTATAGCGGCCACATCTACGGGAGATGTGGCCGCTACAAACGGCCCGAGACCGGTGACACCCTTTTTTTTTTTTTTGTGCGGAAATCCCCTCGGATACCACCGGCTGGTGGTTATGTCGGACTCGAACCGACTAAAAACCGCACACCATCTCGGGTACTAGAAGCCGGGGAACCAGGTGCACCCTCGAAAGGAAAATCCCTGGAACCCCGACGTACCTTGGACCACCCACTATTTGTAGGTGGCCCCCTCCTGTGTAGGAACCCTAACACTTTTATTCGGAATAAGGCGCGAGCACGTTATAGAGCTCGCGCCGCCGCCCCGGCCTGCTTCTGCTAGGGTGGCTGGTGGCCTCACCTGTCAGCCTCAGGCTTGCGCTTATGGAGGACGGAGATCGTTTAGCGATCTCCGACGCCCGAGTCGTCTGCGGTACCTGGCCCGTTCCCGGGCCTGGCGGACAGGGAGAGTTCTAAACCTCTCCCGGTCCCGCTCCGCCATCTCCTTCGCAAGCATAACTTGCTCGCAGAAAGAGACGGCAGAGTTCCACGCGCTCTCGCTCCGTAACATGGCTGCACGTCCTTCGTGTGTCCCACTCACTGAGGGTATGATGCACAATGCATTCCCCGCGTACAAAATAAAGGTATAATCACAAATTTTAACAAAAAAAAATCGACTTCAAGAAGTGGAACAAATTAAAATGGGTACACACGGGAAGCACCAGCTTTAAATATAAATAATTATCATCGAAATTGGTTCACCCAGTCGAAAGTTATGAGGTAAAAAACATTTAAAAAATACAGCCAAATATATGACCTACTCCTTGTTTTGAAATCGGTTAAAACAGAAAATTTCAAAGTTCTTTATTGTGACTTGAGTATATATTGGGCTCGTACCCTGTATCATAGATCTCCAAGCCCACCCCTACGGCCGAAAGTTATATTAATTATGGGTATATACAGAATCAAAAATAAAAAAGTTGCTTTACTGTAGTAGCACTGCTTTTTTATGGTTTTGTAGGAATTTTTGTAGGAAGTGTACTTCCGGAGAACATATAAATCACGATATAAATTAAATTTTAAAATAATGAATACTTTCGAACATAAACCTACTTAACTTTTCCGTTGTTACTACATAATTTGTACATTTAACACATAAAAATACTTACACTAATGTAAATATACATTTTAGTGCATTAAGTGCATAAAAATATCAGCAATAAACTAGAATAGAACGCGTGAATAGAATGGAAAGTTCAGACGATAGTCCAACTCGACCGTCTCCGCCTACAATGACCAAATAAGGCATCGAAACATCCCTACTTCCAACTAAAGTTATAAATGCGAAAGTAATTCTGTCTGTCTGTAATGTCTTTAATACTAAACGCGGCATAATCTAAACCGCTGAATTGATTTTAATGACATTTGGCATGGAAATATTTTAATTCTTGAGGAAAGACATAGACCATTTTTACCACTAAAACCAATTTTAAACATACGAGGGGAGCCATAAGCTTGTTATTATATAGGTATATACTTATCACTTAGATACTGTCCCCTAGAAAAGCACCTATTCGCTATAGGCGCAACAGGCAGCCCTCTGTGCAGGGGATGCATGGAGGCTGAAGAAACGCCGCAGCACGTTCTCACAGAATGTAGAATTGTGGCAGATCAACGGGCGGACATACTCCAATCAACATCACTTCCGGAAACATGTAGTGACCTGAAACGGCTGCTGAGCTTCTGGGATGATCTGGAATAGTTGGAGTAGCAAGATGACATGACACACGTACAACGGCCAAATCAAGAGGCTTAGAGCGAAAATGGCCCGGTAAAACAAACAATCACTTAGACACTAACTAAAGTTTTCTAAATAAGCCTATGATGCCAGTTTCGTCTTCAACACATAAACTGTGAATCTTGCCAAGAATACCAAGAAAAGCAAGTGTGCCTTTCAAAGTAATTAGCAAAGTGGACAACGAGCGGAGTGTATTAATACGAAACTAACGCACGTTATATGTGTTTGGGGGTTTATAACATAAGTGCAAAGTTTATTTAATTATGTCAAGAAAGGGCTGTTGTTACTCAGATGTAGCACGTAGCACGTACTAAAGTCGACAAATTCAAGTTTACTACCCACTTCTGTTTAGGTCCCTCAAAAGAAAATTTGAACCAAGGTGTGTCATGCAAGGGATGTTGAGATAAGCCTTGCATGATAGACATAAATTTTCCTCTCTTGATTCAGACATTAATTCTCCCATCCAGGTATTTCATAATATTTTGATATATCGGAGGGGGGGAGCTCCCCTTAAACTGACGTCCAGAAGTGCATAAATTCACTTCTATCAGACCGCCAGAAGAGAGGTTATATCACTCCCGACTCGACGTGTAAAAATATCTGAAAAGATTTACTTACAAAATAGATATAATTTATCCCATATATCACATCAAAAAAAATAATAACCCGCTTAAATATGCAGACCGAACTAAAAACTACAAAAGAATAACTCTTTATTTTCTTGTCTGGTACAATCGTACTTTTACATCTCTTAACTTTATTTTTAGTATAACTTTTATGAATCCAATGAACTGTTCGTAAAATTCGATGTCAAGTGAAAGAGAAACACTTTTAATGTTTAAAACGGTTTTCAATTTTTTCTAGTTTTCTTTTTAACTTATATTATCTTCTTACTTTTTGGTCAATCAGGTTAAAAGTTTTTAAGGTAATCGGATCTCTTGAAGTTGGTAAAAACTATAACAAAATATTCCGTTAGATGAATCTATCAGGTCAAACGTATAAAGCTTTTGTAAAAATGACACCGAAACTATTGAGATGCTCCTTTCAGAGTAGTTTCAATCTGAGTCTGTCTGTCTGTTTTTAAAAAGTCTGTTGAAATCAGTGAGGTAATAAATTAAGAATGTATAGTATCTCTCCCCCTATACATCCCGTGACAAAAGCTTCTGCAAAGAGAAGGAAAAAGAGAGGCAGGCGAAATTGAATTATCCTTACATCATCCCGTCTGGCTAGCGTGGTGTTGTAGGCAAACATTTCGTTTCCAAGGAGTGGCCTATGTCCAGCAGTAGCATGTTAGAGGCTGATAATGGTAATAGTTTTAGCCTTCATTCGACATCCATTACGTTCTTATTCCATGACACTTTCAGGACAGCTGTGGTGCTTGCTGACCAGTGGGGCTTATGCGTGTATAAATTGGCCCTATACTATGCCAGCTGGCTGAAGAGTGTATGTACTGGATGTATGTTGGCCGTCCCGGCTGTTTAGCCTTCGATACGTAGCCTAAATACCAGGGAGAGGTGGTGGTTCACTAATATTATACACAATATTATTATATATTTGAAAGTCACTTCATATGACATTTTTAAATGTCACGCTTTACTCTTTATGAATTTCCATTGCGGCATGCATCACCGTAATTAGAGTGCCTAATAAATGCACAATGGTGCCAATTCTGTTGTTAGAATGAGTGACAATGGAATCGGTTTAAAAGTTGACATTCTGAATAATGAGTAATTTTATTTCTAAGAACTGCTATAGTAGACCGGTCAAGTGTGCATTTTTTCTCATTTAAATGCATAAAAGATTAATAAAATGACATTTTATCAAGTAATCAGTAAATCGTATCAAAGTCGTGATGTTTGTAAGACAATTGATATAGCTATTGAAGTGTGTAATAATTTCATACTTCTTTCACTCGACAGTCTAATTCAATCTAGGCACAGCCTGTGCTAGGTAAGCAGAGTACAGCATACAGTATAAAACTATAAACATACATAAGTATGTATATTTTTAATACATACATATTGTAGATGATGATTACACCCAGACAGAACAAACGTTCATATTCAGCATTCAATTATTTATCCTGAGTGGAAATCGAAATCAACTACGAGACCAACAAGCCCATCAATAATACTACACCATCTATATAATCACAAATTTTAACAAAAAAAAAACCGACTTAAATCTGGACCAAATTTATATGGGACCACACGGGAAGCACCAGCTTTCAAATAAAAAAAGAATTATCAAAATCGGTTCACCCAGTCGAAAGTTATGAGGTAACAAACATAAAAAAATATATACAGTCGAATTGAGAACCTCCTCCTTTTTCCGAACACACACGCTACCATATTTCTTCCTTAGAAGTTTGTAGACATCAGAGCTCATGATTACTTTCAGCCCTGCGAAAAAACCAGCAGGTTTAGAGTACTTCTGACTTATATTTTTGAGTGTTTTCTGTTTCATTTCTGATTTCTTTTTTACCTTTTTTGTGCCAAAGAAGTATAATTATAGAAGAAGATATAATTCTCCTACTTACCCAATCTTTAAAGAATTTTCAGTGGAACTATCCTTTAAAGTTACATTACCAAATAGTTTCATGTTTACACAGCAATTGGTTATTTTTACATAGCGTGTAATTATCACGGTCTTCATACGGACTTGAACCGGAAAGGCATTGTTTAAGAAATATTTAATATTGTAAATATTCATATTTTCTTGAGAAGTGCTTACAAAGTAATAATTAATTGGTATAATGAAACTACAACTTAGACAGACGAGAATCAAATTTCCTTTTACTATTTTTTACTTAATTATTTCATATGTTTTTCATTAAGAAACATCACTGGATTTATTATAATTACCTTTTAATTTATTTCTAGATTTTCAGATCTGTGAAAGAAGAAACATAATTTCTTTATTTCAAGTCCATGACATAATCAGATTTCATCTAACCTGATTGAAATTCTATTCAATCAACCCTTGAATACAGTTTTTTTTATTAAATTTTCTGTGTAAAGGCAGGCTTCAAATCGTTGATTAAACACATGTTCAATACGAGTATACTTAGGATGATATTCATTATGAAAATGGTAATGTAATTTCTCGACGAAATTGAGTGACTTGCGAAGATTGCCCGCTTGAAGCGGAGACGAAAGTATGTTTACATGGTGAATATTTTATAGGTATAGCTTAACCTCTATGTATGCATCTTACTTCAGGTAAAAGTACCTGGATGACCAGATTTTTTGGAACTAAGTTCCTTATGGGGCGTTGAAGAAAGAAGAAGCTAGGGTACCCCCCTAGCCGGAAAAAAAACGTCCGTAACGTAAAAAGCGTAAGATTATGTAAAGTCTATGTATGATGGCTATACAGTGTCTAATGTATAGTCTATGTGATTACTGTTATTATTATTGCAGTTTGTTATATATTTTTATTTTTTATAAATCATTGTAAATAAAATAAATGTGTTAAGATAATTTTGTAAAGTAGTTTTTTTTCTAAAAAAAGTCATAATTAAAAATGTATACCCGAATAATTATTTTCTTTATACCTCGAATAGAACTTGAAATAAATATTTTTATAATAAGGTTCCCATCCTATCCATCCTATTTTATTATTATTATTTTATTGTATTATTTTTATTATCCTATTTTCTATTTTCGTTCCTATCTGGTGTCCCACGACACCACACGATTTTTTTTGGGAAATTTTGGATCTAAAAATGAATTCTAGCCAGATCGATTTATCGCCCCTGAAACCCCCTGTAGGTATACTAACTTTCATGAAAAACGTTGGAGCCGTTTCCGACATTCATATATATGTAATTATACAGAGACTAGCTAACCCACGCAACGTCGTTTACGTCTCCCATTGCCCGTAGCGTAATAATTTTCCTCCGTTTTTGTTTTCATTCTTCATTGATGCGCCGCGCCGCTCCTATTAGTCTTAGCGTGGTGAAGCCTTCCTCGATAAATGGGCTATCTAACACTGAAAGAATTTTTCAAATCGTACCAGTAGTTCCTGAGATTAGCGCGTTCAAACAAACAAACTCTTCAGCTTTATATAATAGTACTAGCTGACCCGGCGAACTTCGTACCGCCATATTTATATGCAATAATTAGCAATAAATTAAAATTGCGACTATAATTTGAGATTTAAACTATCCTATCTCTCAATTTGGATCGAACTGCACATGGTGTGCAAATTTTATTATAATCGGTTAAGTGGTTTAGGAGTCCATTGAGGACAAACATTGTGACACGAGATTTATATATATTAAGATAGATTGCTCGTTAAAGGGTATTAGAAAACCTAAAAGTTTAAACCTTAAATTTACACTTATACAAACTCTACACAAATGAAGCTTCGGATTACACTTAAAAAAAAAATTGTTCATTATTTTATAGAGATTCGACGCAACGTGTAACATTGAACAAAGTTTGGTATGTTTTTTTTTCTATGATATATGGACCAAATAGACGGGTCACAACTCCCTATATTACCGTTTTTGGACACCTTCAAAGTCATAATTCCCTTTTCTAGATTCTGATAAATCTAAAATTCATTGGCCAATTGTTTTTTAATAAAATTTTATTCTTTGTTAATATGTTAGTAACCGTTATTGGCTTCACTCGTTTTAATATAAAGTAGAATATAAAACCAAACAATCGCCTTAGTTTTGTTAGGTTAATATGTTTTTTTTTGTATTTTAATTTTTCAGCGCCCTTAATCTTAAATGAAAGAGATGAGAGAATTAAATATTTATATTAAAATTTCTTTAACAAGCTCTCCAGTCTCGGCTAGTATTTCCAAGAAAAAACCACTTCGGTCCGTAAAAATATTGTTCCCCAAGTTTAATTATCACTTTTCTCAAGTCTATTCAAGACAGAGAAGATAAAATGAGCTGTCAAAACAATTCCGTTGCAGTAAAATGTTTATGAGAGCTGCCAAGTTTTACATTACAACTTTGTGTAATTTATAAAGTACCTACCGACTGTTTTTAGGGTTCTGTACGCGATGTGAAAGAAAACTTATGACATACGGGCAGAAGAAACGAAAGTTGTTACATCGAAAAAAAACAGAACAGATCAGTTAGCCAGTTCTTGTAAGTAAATAGAAGTATATAGGTACTTTTAAAATTAAGTTTTTGTTTAATTTATTGTCCAATATAACTCGAAATGACAATATGTTATGTATATAAGAGATTAAAATATCATATACTATACGTTTAAACGTTGTTTGTGCGGGTTTCGGGTAATATTTCAACTCAACAATTTGCGTCAATATTATGTTATTATACTTACTATAAATTGCCCACGAAATTTCTAAAATTGTGTACAAATTTATTTTTTACGTCGGTAATTAATTAATTACTAATTTCTAGTGTCCTGGAATCTTTTACTATTAGATAAAACATAACTATAACGAGTCTATCTATCTAAAGGCTTATCAAATTAATGTGGGTAAAATAAGTACGGGGAGAACTAAAAATATTTCATACAAATTACGTACGCTTTTCTTGTGTAAACTCATAAGATTATTAATTTCACGGTTCTTATACTTGGTAAAGCAGATACCAGGTTTGTTTTCGCAATATTTCGGTAAGGAGAGTAATTTCGTTAAACTACAACGAAACTATTAGTAAGTTGTTGAGAATTTGCAGAGCAACCCATCGGTTCGAGTCCGTCAATCCGACATGAGAAACAAGAGAACGTAGCAGACTAAACAAGACTGGATATCACAAACTGGATCTGCGATAAGTCTCTTCAAGCATGTGCAAGTCAAGCTTGACACTCGCTTGTACGAGTGGAAGCTTAATGGTAGTAAAAATTGTCTAAAAATCTTTAGGGTATGTTTTTTTTTTTTTTTTTTTTTATGTAATAGGCGGGCAACCGAGCAGACGTATCGCCTGATGGTAAGCGATTACCGCCGCCCATGGACACCTGCAACACCAGAGGCGTCACAAGTGCGTTGCCGGCCTTTGGGGGATGGGGAGGAGGATGGACGCGGGGGATGGGGGAGATTGGGGTATGGGCCTCCGGTATCCTCACTCACTCGGTGAAACACAGCGCAAGCACTATTTTACACCGGTTTTCTGTGAGGCCGTGGTATCACTCCGGGCGAGCCGGCCCATTCATGCCGAAGCGTGGCTCTCCCACGGTTCATTGGGCATTTATTTTTATTCCTAGACATATTCTAAATTAAGTTTTATAAAGAATAAGTCAAGACACTTAATAGAATAGAGTGTTTCACTAAATTTTTGGATGATTATTAAAGATAATTTCTAACACTATTATACCCATAGGTACTAACTATTTAACTTTCACGGTGCCTCTATAAGTATGTTGCGGCTTGGGAACAGTCCTTATTATTTTTCCTATCCAAATATCGTTACCTAACTTCCCACTTCCAACTCCCCTTGCACATGAAGCGAATTCTAATCAGCGCCATCTAGTGCGCGGACACTCATAAAAGAGCGCTAATGGCCGCGTAGCGCGTTCACGTTGTCGCTAGTGAAAATATCTAAAATCAATGGAAATAGACTGATCTCAATTGTGAAAACCGTGTACATTTCGTGTGGAGTGTGACCCCCTGCCTGTGCTGTGTGGGACTCTTGTCTGAACCAACCAAACGTGCTCTGATGAACCGGGTTCGTGGATGTGCCTCCGATTGGTGAGTCCTCCCAACCTTTTCCCGTTTCTGAAGCTGTTCGTTTGTTCCTGCTTGATATCACTGGATTTAGACATACGCTAGAAAGGTGCCCTAGGTTACCGCCCGCTGTGAACCAACCAGCAATAGCTCATTCATCAACAAACATAAGTGATCCAATCGAGCCGGATCATCGTGATTAGTTACAAAAACTTATTAAATACAGTCCGCTTACTAGTTTTCATCGATTATTTACAATTATTAATCTAAATAGTGTAATACAATTTGTTAATCGTACTTATTTCATTGCATTTAATAGTAACTCATTTATTTTAAATGTAATTCGACAAAATTCTAAAGTTGTTGATTGGTTCATATTGCTCAGACAGTGTTACTTATCTTATTTGTTCGGATTATACTTCGTATGGAATGTGCATTGAGCGTTTGAACTTATTTTATTTTATAAAGTGGCTACTTGAGGGTAGAAATTAAACTTATTTAGGTACTCATTTATGTTAAGAATCTTCTTAAATTTATATAAATAGTTGAAAGTTATTCAACTCAATTGAAATTAGGTAAATACTTATGATATCTAGAAATTGTATTGGTTTTGATTTAAAGAACAAAACTTGTCTTTGTCTGACATTAATTTATTACTTATTTAATTATTAGTTCACGAGGTGTGAGATATATTTACTTGAAGTTTAACTTATTTGATTGCTCACAATGACTACCAAAGAGGAGAATGCAATTAAACTTTATACGTCACAGCGCGAATATGTTTTTCGATCGTTACAGATTCTTGTAGATTTAACTAAATTATTACGTGAGAAACGAGATTCGTCTAAAGTTAAGGAGTTTCGTGCTAGATATTCGAAATTAGAGAGTATACGAGAAGAATACGTTATATTAACTGAGAAAATAAATGGTTTGAAATTAACTTTAAAACCTACGGAGTCCGTCAGTATGCAAGCGATGGCCGCGTTCGATGACATGTACTACGAAGTACTGAGTGCCTCGACCGAGTTTCTCGCGCCCGCGCCGGCGCCGCCTGGGTCGCCGGCCGGTGGAGTGCTCAGCTCGGGACCTGCTTCCGACACAAGCCGCGAGACACATGCTAGGTTACCGCGAATTGACCTCCCGAAGTTTGATGGTAAAATAGAAAATTGGCAAACCTTTTATGATACATTTGTAAGTTTAATTCATAATAATTCATCGATTGTTCCGATTACTAAATTTCATTATTTAATTTCTTGTTTATCGGGATCCGCCCTTGGGATCGCTAAACAGGTCAAGCTTACATCGGACAATTATGAAATAGTTTTTAACGAATTGGTGAAGCGTTATCATAATAAAAGAATTTTAGCGGTGACGTATTTAGATCAAATAAATAAATATCCTTGTTTAAAAAATCCTAATTTCAGTGAATTACAGTCGTATACTAATGTACTTTGTGAGTCGGTCAATGCCCTTAAGGCCTTAAAGCTAGATGATCTAAGTGATTTTATTTTGTTTAACTCCGCGTTTCGCGCGCTTGATAACTATACGCGACTGCGCTTTGAGTGTCAAAATAAATCAGAGATTCCTACTTTTCACGAGCTTATGGAGTTTCTTCAAGACTATGTTAGAGTTTTAGAAACTACTTACCATACGACCAGCGTGATTGAACCTGCTAGTGTCACTACGCGGTCTGCGCCTCCTTATGGAGGAAACTGGAAACAGATCAAAAATGTTTCAGAGCGAGTGCAGAAACGATCTGTGCTCACTACTCAATCTGGGCATTCTAGAAGCTTGATATCATTAGAATGCTATCACTGTGGTGCAGCGCACAGTATCTATAAGTGCCCCACATTTCAATCGTTAGGTTCACAAACTAGGTTAAACTTTGTAAAACAAAAGAACTTATGTGTTAATTGTTTGCGTAAGCATCCTGTCGATAAGTGTGTATCAAAAATGAATTGTTTTATCTGTGGTCGTAATCATCACACGTTAGTCCACGTCGACGACCCGCCTCCATTAGCGACTGCGGCAGCCACCGGTTCGAGCACCCACGCCACTTGTAGTGCGTTCCAGGGACAAGCTCGCGACACGTGTGTGGTACTGCTCGGTACGTGCATGGTGCGCGTGCTAGACGCCTCTGGCACGTTGCAACCGGTTCGAGCGCTAATCGATAGTGGCGCTCAGGACTGCTTCATGACGGTGAAGTGTGCAAGGAAGCTAGGTTTTCAGTTGAGTCGTTGTAATATTAATGTGGCTGGACTAGGACAACATTCGGTGTGTCAAGTCCTGGGAATGACTCAATGCTCCATTCGCCCGTGTGATTCGAGTGATCCGCAGTTTCATATCTCTCCTATTGTTATCGACAGCATCACATCGGCTATGCCGACCTCGGTTATTCCACAAACGGTTCGTAATGAATATAAACATTTAACGTTAGCTGATCGTGACTTCGACAAACCTGCTGATGTCGACATGTTGCTCGGTGCTGAGTTGTTCCATCACATCTATGACGGACAGGTGTTGAAGCCGAAACCCGGCTACCCTGCTGCTTTGCACAGTGTCTTTGGGTGGGTCCTCTCTGGTCCAACAAGTGTTGCCAGTCCTAACTCGGGTGTCACTTCTTTGATAGCTTCCTCTTGTAAACTTGATGAGATGGTCAAGCGATTCTGGGAAGTGGAGGAACCTCCCCATAAACCTATTTCCGTTCCAGAAGATGATGAGGTCGAACGCCTTTATTCCAGTCTTACTTATAGAGATTGTGACGGCCGTTATGTGGTACCTATTTTATTGAAAACTCCTGACTCTAATGTAGGAGATTCTTATTTTAGTTCGTTGTCGCAGTTTATTAACCTTGAGAAACGTCTAAGTCGGCAAGAACTACTAAACTCTGATTATTGTGAATTTATGCATGAATATGAGCAACTGGGTCATATGCAAGCAATAGCGACCAGCATCCCAAGCGGTCGCTACTTTATACCGCACCACTGCGTGCTTCGTCCAGAGAGTTCGACGACGAAACTTCGCGTTGTTTTTAATGCTAGTCATAGGACGACTAATGGCTTATCTCTAAATGACATTGTTTATACTGGACCTAAACTGCAACCGAATATTATAGACATCATTACTGGTTTTCGGGTTCATAACATCGTGTTCACTTGTGACATCTCTAAGATGTATCGTCAATTCTTGATAAGGCCTGAGGATCGAGCGTGGCAACACGTGCTTTGGCGTGATTCACCGTCCTCACCTATTCAAGAATTTGAGTTACGTACCGTTACCTATGGTGTTAAGAGCTCGCCTTACCTGGCGATCCGTACTCTGCATCAGCTGGCTGAAGACTAAGGCGATCTATATCCTCGTGCTGCTGCAGCTCTCAGGCATCATACGTACACCGACGATATAACTACCGGTGCCTCTTCTGTCGAGGCAGCTTGTCAAATCAAAGACGAACTGATCAATCTCCTCAGTTGTGCTAAATTGTCGTTGCGCAAATGGAGCAGCAATAGTCCTACGTTCTTGGATGGACTACCAATTGAACATTGTCAAGTTCCAAAGTCATTCAGCGATGATGGTTCTATGACCCTTAAGGTCTTAGGAATCCAGTGGGACCCCATTGGTGATTATTTTACATATTCCGTCACACCTGTGGACATTGTATTTACGAAACGTTATATCCTATCGAACGTTGCTCGAATTTATGATCCTTTGGGTTGGCTTGCACCTTATATATTACAAGCGAAATTACTCCTTCAAAGCCTATGGCGTCTTCACTTATCTTGGGATGATCTTATTCCCGAGGAACTGTCTTGTGACTGGGCTAAGTTCATTTCTGGATTATCTAATTTAAAGGTTATTAAAATTCCTCGCAAAATTGTTACTCATTTGGAAGCCGATCATCAACTCGTTGGATTTTGTGACGAATCATCTAAAGGTTACGGATGTTGTATTTATTTGCCGTCAGTCTTTGGTAATCGTGTTGAAATCTTCTTACTTATTGCTAAGTCTAAAGTAGCCCCAATCAAACCTCTTACGGTTAATCGTTTAGAGTTGTACGGCGCCACCTTGTTGTCACGCACTCTTCATCACATTCAATCATTGCTTGCTTCTAAAATTAAAATATCTCAAGTTTTTGCATTTACGGACAGCTCCACTGTGTTAGCTTGGCTTCACACAGAACCTCATAGATTAAAAACTTTTGTTGCACATCGTGTGGTTCAGATAACTGATACTTTTAAACCCTCGATCTGGCGTCATGTGTCTACTCACGACAACCCTGCTGACTACTCCAGCCGAGGCCTCTCTTGCGAGGAGCTGGTGAAATGCGATAAATGGTGGTCGGGACCGGAGTGGCTGCTCAGAGGTCTCAATTCCTGGCCGGCTTCATTGCGTTCTGAACATCTGGGGGAAGTGCCTGAAGTAAAATCTTGTTCTCATGTAGTCCAAGGTCAGGAACCAATTCATGAGGTCTTGCCAGAGCTGTTAGAACGTTCTTCTTCGCTCACTCATTTACAGCGAACAGTGGCTTGGATCTTACGTTTTGTTACAAATATGCGGCAAGAGCCTGGCAAACGCCAACATGGCGCTCTCACTTCTGATGAGCTAGAGCAATCGTTACTTACACTTATAAAATCTGTTCAACCGTCCCATTTTAGTGATGAAATTTCTAAACTTATTTCTAAGAAATGTCTTCCCAAACATTTGCAAAAGTTGTCTCCTTTTCTTGACAACTCGGGTCTAGTCCGAGTGGGGGGACGTCTTCAAAACTTCAACTTGCCTGACCAGTCTAAACATCCGTACCTAATACCTAAAAATTCTATTTTGGCTTCACTCATAATTACTTATTATCATAAATTTTATTTGCATTGTGGGCCTCGCACTTTGCAATCGCTAATTCAAAGGAAATTCTGGATTCTCGGAATCAGAAATCTAATTCGCTTACACTTATCTAAATGTGTGACGTGTTTTAAGGTTAAACCTATTCCTTATCAACCTGTGATGGGAAACTTACCTCCAAATGAATGGCGACTAGGACGTATCGTTGACGTTCATTCCGGAATTGATAAAATTATTCGTGTTGTGACGGTAAAACCCAAAAGGGTTTACTTAAACGACCAGTAGTCAAGGTTTGTCCTTTACCGATAGCTAATTAGGTTTTATTTTTATTCTATTAGTAGTGAACCTAGTTTTAGTTATTATACGGATCTTATCTTTAAGTTAAGCAAACTTGTCGTAATTTACTTATTTCTTATTTTAATGCACATTTCAAACGCTAGTATTTATTGTGTTTTGTTTTATATTTATATCTTATTACTGTCTGAGCAACGAGGTTCCTAAAGGTTGTCGGACAGTGTTGTCTTGTGAAATCCCTCGGTGATTTCAAGTGGGGGGAGATGTTGCGGCTTGGGAACAGTCCTTATTATTTTTCCTATCCAAATATCGTTACCTAACTTCCCACTTCCAACTCCCCTTGCACATGAAGCGAATTCTAATCAGCGCCATCTAGTGCGCGGACACTCATAAAAGAGCGCTAATGGCCGCGTAGCGCGTTCACGTTGTCGCTAGTGAAAATATCTAAAATCAATGGAAATAGACTGATCTCAATTGTGAAAACCGTGTACATTTCGTGTGGAGTGTGACCCCCTGCCTGTGCTGTGTGGGACTCTTGTCTGAACCAACCAAACGTGCTCTGATGAACCGGGTTCGTGGATGTGCCTCCGATTGGTGAGTCCTCCCAACCTTTTCCCGTTTCTGAAGCTGTTCGTTTGTTCCTGCTTGATATCACTGGATTTAGACATACGCTAGAAAGGTGCCCTAGGTTACCGCCCGCTGTGAACCAACCAGCAATAGCTCATTCATCAACATACAAAGTAGTTACGAGCTTGTCAAAAATTCCAGAAGTTTCTATCAAGCGATATCGTTTATTCCCTATACGTAAATAATAAAAATATTATTGAAGCTTTGTCCAATCTTCAAAAAAACATGCATTCAGCTAATCATAAAGGTCTCAGCAGTAACATAAGTATTGCCTCAATATTACTCAAAGAAATCTGCTGCAGCGCACTTTTTCTTTTTCAATAACGTATTTGGCGCCTCCAAAACCGGTTCTTTCACTTTCCATAACTGCATGTCCGACGGGGCAATGTAGAAGAGCGAATCATCTAAACGAATGAGTCAGAACTATCAATTTTTTGGGTGCTTTCTCCCACACCTGCCCGAAAGGGGCACGGATCACGGATACGAACACTTTCCACTGGGGGGAAATGGGAGCATCGTTTTGCATGGCCTTGATTCGAGAAGTCGAGTGCCGGTGCCGCTTCGCTCCGCCACCACGCGTACAGTCTTTGTCGGACGTTCGTACACAGCACCCGCGTCTATCGTAACTAAGTTGAGCGAGAGGCGCGACGCGAGTGAAAACCACTAGTGCTACAAGTGCTAAAACAAAGTGAACACAGTGTTTTAAGTTGTTGGAGGATATTCGGAGCCAATCTGGAGCGATACGTTTACTTTAGAAGGTGTGTTTTATTCAATTTAGTTAGTTTTAGACGCATTCTACGAATGTTTATGTTTGTATTTTGAATGAGCGTCGCCTTCATTGGCGTATTGGAAAGTATTGTTTCATGATTTGCGTTCGTAAAATTTACATTGGCAGCGGACGTTGGACGTAAAAATGTGAAAGTTATTAGACGAGTGCAGTTTGAGCTTGCAAGCGATGTGTGGCTGTAATTTAATCGCGATTCTATCATGCAGTTACATCTATTTACTTATTTATTTACTTCTTTCGAAAGTTCTGTTCCATATTTTTCTTATTGTATTTATTGTATTACTAATGATATAGGTTTTATAATTTACAAATTATTCATTTATATTGACTATAACTGTTAATTAAGTTCTAATAGTTTGTTTTGGTTGTCGTGTTGGTTTTAATGACAAATTTGCATGCAAACTGAGATATTTTCAATTTGTTCTTAGATCTGTATTGAATAATTACTGTAAAATAAAGTAAAATTTATGATACAAGTAAAGACTGCCCTGTATTTCAGCAATTATTTAAATGTTAATACTTATTATCTACTGCGAATCGTGAAACTCGTTAAGTTTAGTAAATCCCAGTGGATTAATGACCACAGAAATTAATACTTGATTGTTTGTTTACTATGATGGATCATAATTATGTATCATCATTTGTAACGTCACAATAAAATGACAAAAGAAAACATTTTGCTCAGAAGTGGCTTAGGTACTCCTCACGGAGGGTTTTTGGCATACTCGTATATAAATCACGCTTAACGGTTTGATTAATGTAATAGATTTCCTTAATAACCGATTAGAAGGACTTTATACCGAACCATACGATTTTATACCATATTCTCACTTCACATAGGTGCTATACCATATATATATTGCCCTAATTATTTATCCAGAAAGCTTATAAGTAGGTAAAGAGGAATTTAATTCCGAAACTGATAAATTCAATTTTAAATTTAAAGACGAATGATGATGATGTCCTCCTAGCCGAGTACGGACACGGCGGCCAGTCTCAATGGAGACCAACTAACTGCATAGGAGATATTATAGTGCACAAGTGTGTGCGCAAACACAGGTGCACTCTCTGTTCCCTCACTCTTATAATCCGATGGGACGGTCAACCGACACGATCGGGGAGAGATCAGGCGCAGGACCGACAGATTTACGTGCTCTCCCAGGCACGGGGGTTCAGATCCCAACTTCCAAACTTTGAGTATCAGAAAAACTCAATAACACTTGTAGCCCGACCCGGGATTCGAACCCGAGACCTCTTGATCGGCAGTCGCATACGGCAACCGCTAGACCTACGAGGCAGATCAAATACAAATACATAGCTCGTATTTTGAAAGAAAGTGGGTCAACATTAATGAACCTAGAATAAGTGAAAACTCAATAACGACGATTCGACTGCACCTGATATGCTTAAAATTACATGCATTTGCGGTATATATTACAAACAATTCTAGGAAATGATTCCTGTGTACACTGACGGCGGCAGAAGCAGCATTTTGCTAATTGGCCCAAAAAACTTACTTTAAAAAGTCGCGTCCAATCGACGAGGTTTTGACGAATTATATATCTGTCTGTCTATATATTTAAGTACGTACCTACATAGAGTTACACTTTTATATGTACTGTAATATTAGTGGAAACAAAAAACATTATAAAAGTACTATTTGGGTACTTTATTGTACACATTGCTATCTATCACCGTCATCATCTCAGCCGAAAGATGCCCACAGGCGGATTAAGGTTTCCCACAAGAACCAGTCCTGTACTATTCGCATCCTACGGCATCCCGCGACCTTCACCAGGTCGTCGGACCAGCTTTTAGGGGACAAACCCATTTTATCTATAATATGTATGTACTTAAAAATATCCATATTTAAGTGTGTTTGACAATTGACTATTCTTTTGTTGCATAAGCGGGACTAACAGTATTTAAAGTTTTAGCAAAATATGTATTTTCTTCGTGATGTTTTCTTCATCGCTGCTTATGTATACCTACAAAGTCTAATAGCAATGCCGTGTTCGTTGCGTACGTCATTTGTGTCAGAAAATGGTCCACATTATGGTCACGTTAACACAATCTAGCTCACTTACTTTACCTATTCCTTGTAAAATATACTACAGCAAATGTAAATCAGTTTGACAGTCTATATTTTACTTATCTATTTATCCATTTTAAAAGTCGTAGATTATTTTTTGGCTGATTGTTTGAACGCATATATCTCTGGCTGAGACTGACGACCGATCGAGACCAGAGTTGGTGTTCCTGGGGTAGGCCTTCATTCAGCAGTGGACTGTGGCAGTTTAATGAGATTGATCGGTTTCGAACAATCAAATTTCTAAAGTTGAATAAAGTACTCCTCTCCTAACGATGAGTGATTACGATTCCATTTTTTTATTAATGTTTACATTTTACTTTTTCGAACGATCATATAAGCAAGTCATGCGGGCCTAGAAAGCCTACTTAGATTAACGGAGAAAATATTACTATAGCCTATGGATAGTGAGGGCACTTCTAACAATCTGAAGCATTGCGTGCGTTAGCAAAATTTATGGTGACATTTTTTTTATCGACAACCAACTGAAGCCATTTTAGATTACAAATGTAACCTGAATATTTATTAAAGGACTGCCTAAAAACTCTACACTGTAAAGTGTGATTACAATAAAATATCATATTATAAAAAGACCCTAGAGAATATTTAGCCTACTGGGAGGTTTTCTATTTTATAAAAATACACTTTCTACTGGAATATTACGTGTGTATAAGCATAATTTGCATTTGAAACGATCACATGTCTATATAACTCTTAGTATTTGAAGTAAATTATTAAGTCAATAATAAGAATCATCATCATTATCAGCCCGTTGCAGTCCACTGCTGGACATAGGCCTCTTCCGAGGAACACCACACAGCCCACTCTATTGCTTTTTGCATCCAGTCGCTGGCAGCGCTCTTTTGCAAGTCGTCCCACACCTAGTTTGCCAATCCGCGGTCTCCACTTCAGAACGCGCTTACTCCAGCGGTTCTCATTTCTGCGACATGTGACCAGCCTATTGCCACTTTAAACTACTTACTTTTTGAGCTATGTCGGTCACTTTGGTTCTCTTAAAAATGCTAACAGAATATATTGTATGGTTTTCTGAGTAATAATTGGATTTCATGGACTTTATTGAAATAATATTCTTAAAGAAGATGCTATACCCGCTGCTAAATAATGAGCAGCCTCTCATTAAATTAGTTCATGTAAGTGTGCATAGCATTTCTTTAAAAGGCAATTTCAACAAGTAAAATTTTAACAAAATAAAAACCGACTTCAAGGTTCGACTCGATTTCTCTTGGATGCCATCATCAGGTCTTAATGTCCTAAGCAGGGAACCACCTGAAATATCTCCTTTCCATTAAAAAAATAATCATCAAAATCGGTACATAAACGACAAAGTTATCCGCGAACATACATAAAAAAATATATATACGGTTGAATTGAGAATCTCCTCCTTTTTTTAAGTTGGTTAAAAAAGAAGAGATCAAACTCTCCCCACAGCAGACTCCAAATGCAGGTGAGTACAGATATTTTTATAAGCGCTGGCCCGTGGCGCTTTTATTGGTACCATCTCCTGTCCAACTTTGAGAATTAAATAATTTGAAAAGAACTAATATGCTTAGCCGATACAGACTCAGATGTTCTTCTTCTTTTCTCATCAAGTTATCTGGATGTACATTACATTGTCACTAGCATTTAATATCATCAGAAAATCTGGTGATCATCATTTACATCGTTTTCTAAATAACATCTTCACTTATTTAAATGCTAAAATCACGACGTTATTCGATAATAAATCAAGTCGATAATTACGAGAAACATCGTTACCATAAATTCGTATATTTGACAATAAGAATCAATTGGTGCTTTCCTTACAAATGGCAAAGATCGTAAGGAAAATTGATAAGGAATGCTTTGCTCATTTCACGTTCCTTTAGCGGAATAATCGCTTCAAGTTTCATATTGTCCTTTTTACGATTATTACAAGAATTTTACTATATTTTTGGCGAGAATTTTTCCTTTGTACCCATTTCGGTTTGCTTATTTCACAAATAAATATAAAACATAGCAGAATATTTTTCTTTCCTTTTGTGTTTTTGTGGTTTCTACTATCCAGCCGTAAGTTTTGTTATTTCATATTCCTAAGAAAATACGAATTGTTTATCGTAAGTACCATCTAGTATACTATACAATCAATGCTTTATTTATCAATTCAAATGTCAGTTTACTAACATTTTTCAATTGTTCTATTTGAATGCAAATTTGACGTTATGATTTGTCAAGGTCCTATTACGGAGTAGTTTATTTACGTAGCGGTATTATCAGATTCGATCCGGGAAGCGACGTCCTCTTCAGTTCCCGGATCGCCAAAGCACGAGCAACCTTTGCGCAGCTGCGACCCGTTTGGCAATCACGGAAACTGACACGGAGGATCAAGCTCAAAATATTCCGGTCTAATGTGAAGACCGTATTGCTTGCTATACGGGTGCGAAACGTTAAAAGCTCTTGCTTTCCATCAGGCAGAATAGAGTCACTTTAGTATATATAAGGAAAACGAAGAAATATACACAACATTCCTATATTACAGTTACCTTTGTGACTTATTTTATGTCCATATTGACATAATGCTCTACACGTGGCAATCCTAACGATTACCCCCAGGGCATCAACCCACTTCCCTTCGTGTATTAACTACACATTTTGTATTATTCGAGGTCTCGGAAAATGATTTCTGAACAAACCTCTGTGGTAATTAAACCCTCAATACGATAATAGACGTATATCGCAGCTTCACTCGTGTTTACAGTTACTGGGCCGCTTGCAGAAGTCGTATAATGTCGCCTAATTCACTTTAGTGTTGGTTCAAAAGTGGGCTATGTGAGAAGAATTTTTCAAGCTTCGCAGTTTCAGATATAACAGACTTAGTGTTGAAACTCCTAGCGTAGAATATTATGGGTTCGATCGCTACACGGGAAAATACGTTGTGTGATCTACAATTTTTGTTCTGAGGCTACTTGTTCTTTGTATACATATTATGAATTCATACTCTCTATAACTTCCATACTCATATTATAAATTCGAAGGTAACTTTGTCCGTCTGTCTGTTACGTTTTCACTGGTAAGTGCTGCACCGATTTCCATGAAGTTTTGCATGGAGATACTTTGATGGAATATTCCCAAAAACCATAGAACATATAAAATGCAATGCCAATTACGCTTTGATTACATAGAGTAAATATAAACGTAGGTAATATCGTTTCTGGAGAAAATGGAACATTAAGAACATGATACATGTAGAATTAGATGTATATTACATTATGAAACCTCTTTGTTCGATGTAAGGCCCTAGTAAATTACTCTTTAGCTATTAAATTACAGTATCTGTGCGAGTACGAATAAATATGTGAAAGTAGCGAACACTATTGTGGGAAAATGGATAGGATTGAATAATTTATTGGTTTATTATACAAGTACATAATATTTGACTGCACGTTTGGCCTAGTGGTTTAACGGTCACCACGCCGTTTTCTACTTCGCCAAGTGTCGTGGGTTCAAATCCCACGTAGGACAACACTTTGTGTGATCCACAAATTGTTGTTCTGAGTCTGGATGTTTCATATATGTTTGTAAAGTCCCCCGCGACACAGGATTTATTCCTAGTGCGGGAGTTGTCTTTAAAAAAAAAAGATACTAATATGAAAGGATCATTAACCCTAAAGGAACAAGAACTTTTAAGTCAAATAAACAAAGAAAGGTGTGGCTCAGCTTTTCCATTTACCGATATCGAACGGTAACTATTTGTGTCACTAAACAACACGGGAAAAATAAGTGACACTTTCGTCCTCTGCATTCTTATAAGTTCTGGCCACTACATTCATCAAATTTACAGCTTTTTCTTTTTATCTGGTCTCTTGATAAATTTAACATTTTAGTAGGTGAGAATACTGGACAGTCTAAAAACTAAGGCATGCAGGAATATTTACTTTTACTGGAATTGGGTAATTTGCCTCAAAATCTGACCGGATCGTTTCCAGGTCTGGTGCTTAGGTCCGTAACCAGACAGGCCGAGCGAATTGTCTGCGTACCTATTAGTAAGTGAAAAGACTATGGAGGATTTTCTAATCATGACGACGCTGAAAAGCGACTTTCAATAATTCAGTAAAAAAATGAAGGAAGGACAAAAGTTGCTATATATAACATATACAAGAAAACACGTGTTCCTTTATAAGTAGTTTATTTTAAAATACAGGCCTCTAAAACATGTTAGTCCAGCTTTCAAAAAGGTCGTTCTGAAATAAAGTTGTTACAACGATCAATTTTTTTTTATTTTTTATTTATTTATTTAGTATTGTTTTCTGATAAGATTGCCTTTCGAAACCTTTTGCTTCTTTCTTCTTTTTTTAAAAGACAACTCCCGCATTAGGAATATACATCCCGTGTCGCGGGGACTTTACAGACATATATGAATTGGACACAATGAACACCCAGACTCAGAACAACAATTCGTGGATCCCACAAAGTGTTGTCCCATGTAGGATTTAAACCCACAACACTTGGCGAATTGGCAAGGCGTGACGACCGCCTAAACCACTAGGCCAACCGTGCAGTCGTTGCTACTTAAAGTTTCCAAGTAGGTAATCCTTTTGAGGAAAGGGCTTAACAAACTTGGTCCTGTTTTAGATTCTATACCGTACCGTTAATAATATTAATATTTCGGACATCTGCTACACGACGCCATCTAGTGCTAAACTATGGGTAGGTACGAGATAACTGATATAAATACATTTATACCTTTTTTGTAATTACATACATATTGTGCATATTACACATAGAAAACACCCAAATTATTATCATACATACATTTGGTCCGCCCCGGGAATCGAATACGAGACCTCAAGCTCAGCACAGCAGTCGCATACGCTACCTAGTGGTAGCCACAGAGCATGGGCGTAGCCAGCCATGGGCTCAGGGTGGGGCAGCAGTCTAAAATAATATGTAACTAGCAAACTATACCCGCGGCCTTACCCCTACCGATTCCGTCGCGGCCTATAGGCCTATCGTGTTGCTTGACGAGGCGGGCAAATAGTTTGAAAAAATACTGACCGTATCGTCCGGCACCTCTGCGAGGTGGGGCCATTCAATAGTCTGCCATTTAGCTGCATCAGGGAAGCACTTCACAACCACGCCGTGCCAGAGTATCTGAGGCGGCTAGTGGCAGACTACTTAGAGGAGCGTACCATCATGTACGAGGACCGAGAGGGCGTCTTGAAACGGCGACCCATATCTTGCGGTGTTCCGCAGGGGTCTGTCCTGTGGAACGTGGGGTACGACTGGGCCCTTCGAAGTCATCTTAGAGCTAGGCGTAATTTGTTACGCCGATGACACTTTAGTCACGGTCCGGGGGGGCAAACAACCAAGAGGCGGGGTGCCTGGCCACCAGGGGTGCCTCTTGGTGGTTGGGCGCTGGGCTTACGTGTGGCCCTAGATAAGACTGAGGCCCTGATGTTCAATAGTCCCTGTCGTGGTCCGCCCCCCGGTGCCTCTATCGTGGTCAACTCGGTCCTCGTATGGTTCGGGCCCAGATGTACCTGGCCCTGATACCAGTACCCAGAATATGGCGCGCCTCTGGTATTCCCAGAGGATATTGGCTGTTAGATAGCCATACGCGGTTACCGCACCGAGTCGACAGAGGCGAATGCGCCTTGGCCCGAACTCCACCGTGGGATTTGGAGGCATAAGTGCTCGCCGAAGTTTATCGGCGGACGGCTGACTTCCGGGCAGAGAAAGGCTCTCGCCCTCTGCCCGAAGAAATACGCGAGTGGCGTGAAGCTGCTCGTCGAGTCATGAGGCACCAGTCGCCCCAGCTGGAGACTCCACCCGCTGGCTTTGCTGCCGTGGAGGCTCTCCAGCCGGTCATCCTCGAGTTGGCAGGGCGACAGCACCGTACCCTTTCTTTCCGACTGACACAGGTCCTTTTCGGGCACGGTTGCTTAGAACCTACACTCGGTCGCTACGAAGGAACTTAGTCCCGCCTGGCAGCGCTGCGATTGCAGTGAGAACTCGGCCCCGCACACGCTAGTGGTTTGCACCGCCCGGGCGACGCAGCGTCGGGCCCTCACTGCAATTATCGGAGGAGATCTCTCGCCGGCCGTCATTCGCTCTATGGTCGGTGGCGTCAGCTATTTCGCAACATTAAGAGCAGTTCCTGGATCCCTCCCTTCTCAGACGCAGAGTGGCACACCGTGTGGTTTTAGGGTCTGTTCACACAGACTGGCTCGGAGAGCATCGGATCGCATTTTTCTTTTCACACAGACCGGATCGTATACGCTTGGAATTGGTCGAAGCGGAGCCGCCACATAGACCGTCTGGAAGAGATCTGCGCGAGTGCGAGCGAGAAAGAGCACGCAATCGGAACCGGTCGGCTCCTCTTATTATTTCACACGAAACGCGTTCAAGGATTTTTAATGATAAAAGAAGTGCACATGCAAAAATAAACCTTACTACAATTACTCAAAACTCTGTTTCTAATTTGATAAAAATGTGCTCTCCTCTCCGAGCTGGTCTGGATAAACGGACCCTTAGTCGGTCCGACTCCGATACACCACCCCGCCGCAAACCCCCTGGTTTCCACACGTAAAAAAAGTACCTTACAGGTCAGACCCAGGGTGGGGCAAGTGCCTCACCCTGCCCCACCGTGGCTACGCCCATGCCACAGAGGTAGTCGAAGTATAATTTTAAGTGTTACCTAAATAACGATTACATTTTATGCAACATCGTTACCTTGCGTTGAACATAGGGCTGGCCATGTGTCCTTAGCCAAGTTGCAAGTGTTTCGCCTGGATTATCCTTTCTAAGTCGCTAACGGCTATATTCTCTTGTATTATTAGCTAATTGATCACGTGACTTAGCGTTAAGAAACGTCATTCCCACATTTTTTTGTTTTATACTTGGACTTGGCTAGGGGGCTGAACTTCCAATCCAATAGGAAATAATAAAATCTCAGGTCTATATTTATTTAAACCAAGAACTAAAGTTTTGTACAACCAATGTTTTTTATCAAATAAATTTTAAATTATTTCAGATGTTTTACATTAATTAAACTACAGTTTTAGGGTTCTAGCTAACATTTTTAAATAAAATGTACCTACAATCAAGGTCTTCTAGTGAACTTCTTAATAATTCAAATGTTTTATAGTAGTTAAAATGAAAACAGTACAATATGATTAAATAGGAGCTTTATAGGTTTTGCGGTCTGCGATTTTACGACGAAGAAAGTCGTTTCAACATAAACGATGTCCATTAAGAAGATAAAACTCTACCGCCTGTGGTACTCGAACGGCATAAAATACTATCAATTAATAATGTTCATGTACCTAATATTTTAGGGAAAAGTAATATTCCTACGTCATATATTGTTAAATCAATAGAATTTATACATAGCTAAGACCGACCAGCTAGGTCAGCAGATTACAGATACGAGATGTTATCGATCACGTAGTATGCAAACATTCTTTACCTCATCAAGAATAAGACGAGATTATATGCATTGTACCGATTAATTTTAGTATATATAAGATAGCTGTAAGTTGGTATAACACGCCATACGTCACAATGTGACATTTAGGTATCCAGGATCCGAAGTTCCTGCATAATAAATACTACTTATCATTGCTCATCACCGTGTTATTCTTCTTACCTACAAGTCGCTATAAGATGCAACGGCCCGTAGTTAAACCTTTATGCACGCATTAGATATAGCGATTGCAATCCGGTGTCATTTTCAATCCGGCCGGATCCGGACCGAATTTCATAAATCCGGCCGGATCCGACCGGATCCGGTTGGATTGATTTAACCAAGATAAATTCCTTTCCTTGTGCGTTTCAACATAAACCGTTAATGAAGAGTAAAAAAAACGATAGCTATAAACGAAGTCGTTTTATTATGATAACTTATCGTCGTTCATCGCCAAAACAATAAAATCACGAGCTAAAATTAAAAGCAATATTTTTTTCCAAATACATAATGGGATTCCCTTATACCTGCGCTAGTAAAGACTGTGTTGCAGGAATAAGTATCTTCCCCAATTCTATAGTGACAATAGCATTACGTGAACTTGATTTTGAAGATATAATAAAAGTAAAATAATAATGGCTTATTATTTTAGTAGGTAATAAACATAAATAACATATAAACAACAACGTATAATAGCTGGTGACACAGTCTTCTTTTACAGATTAATCAGAGATCAATACTATTAATCAACATAATTAAACTAACTAAACATGAAGTAATTATTAACCATAACTGAGATCAAAAATTCGTAATTGTAATATTTGAACTCACTGATCTGACATCTAAGTAGATTTTTCAAGTGTCAAATAGTATGATGAAAGATAGAAAGCAGTCGTTTTGATTGCTTTTGAACTCAAGTTTTAACATGAAAAATGTATGTCTAGTTAAATGTCTGTCATGTTTGTGTTTGAACTCTTATGCTTGTAAACAATTATTCTTTATTAACTATTGGTTTGGAACAACGATCATCAGAAACAGATGGTGTTGTCGGAAGGCACGAGAATAAAACGAGCACATGATTCACAGATACAGCCAATCTGAACTAAAGCCAAACACTAATCACTACTAAACGGATACGAATTAACTTAAACACCATCAGCAACCCTCACGAAGGGGTTGGGGCAACACTCACTCCTCCGCGGTGCCCTGTAGAATTCGCCACCTAGGCTAGTAATTCCCCCACTGGTGAATACCGCCTCGTACACACGATATAAAACACAGAGATACAAAAAATCACAAATCAAATAATATAAAACTACTATTACTCAGGAGTGACCCATGTCACAATCAAGAGATATGGTCGTCACGAGATCTGAAGAGAAACTGTCCGGTTTCCGATCGCGCCGCTTTATATAGACTCCATTACCACCTCGCATTATTCGGATACCCTCATTCTGACAGTGCTATTTGTGTAATCTTCCAATCGACTGATAATAGAGCTGCAATTGTAACCTGCGGGCACAGGACGAACAGGCAATGTCAACAGCATACTCTTAAAGTGCTTTCATTCGCGGTTATTTTTCCAAAATATATATTTACCGGATCCGGTACCCGGATCCGGAGTAATAGTACCGGATCCGGTAGACGTATATTTGTGCCGGATCCGCCGGATTACCGGATCCGGACCCAAATTAGATACCTATATTACACCCTCTGTTTGCAAATAAATAAAAAAGCTTTATAATGTTGTATATTTCAAAAGGAAACGGGTGTGTAAATTAAAACTATGAATCTCGAGGTCGAACTTCAATTAACGACCGATTTTATCACTTTTATGTGTTAAACATGGCGCGCAAAAGAGCTCCCAACGATAACTAATTGGTTTGCCCTAATTGGAAGAAGCAATTTTTGATACGAAAGTCTTCCTAAAATATCGATTTCTCTTTTTTCTAGTGGCAATATTGTTTTTATTAGTGCAATGTTGCTAGTTAAAGAAATTTGCTTAGTTAAAGAAGCATAAAAATACAAATTAATCGTTTTTTATTAAAGTTTTGTTTATGAAGATTAAAAGTGGCAGGGGCTAATATAGCTTTTGTTTACTGACCACATGCGTAAATTGAATCCTAGTATTATCTTTCTTAGATATAGATCTTTCTTTCATCTGGCACTGTGCACTATTACGAAAAGAAAGTCAGACAGTAATGAGTACTAAAGACTAGGGGCAGAGGGACAGGGGATTGTTGTTAGATTTTTTTTTTTGTAAGTACCTCTTTTATAGATATTTTTACACGTCGGACTCTACAGCTGAAATGCGGGAGCAAACCATAGAGGTGTCTTTTTTTAAGTCCGTTAACACTGATTAAATTAAAAACTATGCGAGTACAGTACAGGGTGTGGGTTGGCCTTTTGAAGAAAGGACATTAGTTTTGAGTTAGTCTGTTCATACAGACGGTATACGAGCCCCTTCTATCGTGTTACCTAACCGGTATTAGTCAATTACCGATCCGAAGCGCGACACTATCGCCAGCCGCCCAGCCGGACGCTTGGGTAGGCCGTGGAAACACTCAAAACTACCAGAAAGATACTAAATATGAACTAATATCACAAGCTAACGATTACCCGTAGCTTTCCTGCAGTAAACCATGGCACGCATATCGTCAAAGTAAATACTTTACTTTAAGGTACTCACGCCTATATCATTTACATATAAATTGGGTAAACATCACACGAAAATTGGCCAAAGTTACCACTTCCATCTGACATTTAGAGCAGGAAGCAAAGTTACCCGAAACAATATTACAATGTAAACACACGCTTGCATGTTCCGCGGCGGTAAACCTGCGTGTGTTTATCGCGAAATTAACGTCGACAGTGGGCAAACAAACCAACCAAGGACCTATGCTAATGTGCCCATGTAAACCTTAACCTTTCAGACGAATTGTAAACATTATGAACTGAATGAATACGCACGTTTTAGCGTGAGTAAAATGGTATTGTTACGAGCCGGGTATTAAATAATTATAAGTAGTCGGTTGATTACCAAAAAAATAATACAAAATTAATAACAACACTTTTTATAACAATAATTTACTAAATCACTCGTTAGTCGCACTAGAAGATCACTTGGATGTTAATCCGCTGTATCGTGAAACAATACTCGCTCGTAAGGCTAACACGCTCCGCTTTTATATGGGTATCGAAATCTTTAGAATAATCCTAAATATTCGACAGAACATTCTGGACCAAAAGATTGTTCTAGAGCTACTTGCAGCGCCATCTAGCGTTGCGAATATCGGAATTATCAGTAGTAATCTCCGCAGTCGTGCGCTATTTGACACTAGATGGCGCTATTCTCAACTCTTGTGGTGCAACAGTATTTATTATTTCAATGTTTCCCACATATCACATACGAAAAACGTGGATTATCATACACTACTCCTATGCATGTCGTGGGTGTTGTAAAAGGTGACTATGTAAGCAACCTGCGCAGAACAAAAACACTACAAAGAGAGAGAAACCGTCTGATCAGCTGTAGTAGGTCAAAACCTTCTTTCTAAGAAGATCTAGAACAACATTAGCTAACTAAAATCAGGTAGAATATAAAGTAATAGTTTAAAGTTAGTTCTTCTGTTAGTTTTCATTTTTAACCGACCTTAAAAAAGGAGGAGGTTCTCAATTCCGGGGTTCCGTATATATATATATTTTTTTTTATGTGTTCGCGGATAACTTCGTCGTTTATGAACCGATTTTAATGATTCTTTTTTTTAATGGAAAGGAGATATCCCAACGGTGGTACCATGATAAGGACACTAAGATCAGATAATGGCATCCAAGAGAAATCGAGTCGAACCTTGAGGTCGGTTTTTATTTTGTTAAAATTTTGTATTATACTTACGAAATCTTATCAGAAATAGGATATACCTCTCAAGCTCACTCACTTTATTGTACACTAGATTAATTACAACAGTAACTTAAAGCTAGGAGGTACAAGTGGCGGCCTTAAGCTTAATTAAGCTTAAGCTTAATTTCAGTCAGAGCTGTAAGTCCTGAAAAAATTGGATGAATTAATAAGTCATGACGTCACGTTTTTAGCTTTAACAATTATAAATGTATGAAAGTTGAAAACGCTAAGGCATTCGATGTTTTAATTTTATGTCTTACTGCAACAGACAGATACCGTTACTTTCAGATTTATAATATCAGAAGGGGTTTAATCCCATGAGGGTCAGAGAGGTCCCATCTACCCGTATTTGGTAGTGGTAGGTATCGTAACTTAATACAAAAATTATACTCAACCCAAAAAGAGGTGTAGGTATTATGTGACGAGATTAATATCGCTGTTTTTACAACAATATAATCCGCGGTAGAGTTGTTTTAAATTTATTTACGTCGAGATAATTATGGGGTCGTTTAATTACGTTGAGTGAAAATTTGAACGACCATTTATCACAATATACAATATACAGGGACAAGGAGACGGAAAAAAACATTTTTGTGTGGTCAATTTTACAAGGAAGGTATTTAACGTCTGAACAATACTACCTACTACTTTCAGGTCAAAATATTCAGACATACAAACATACATTGTTTAATCCTGTACTGTGCTGGACCCTTGGAGGGACGGGATACTTTATGGACTAGCCATCCAGGCCCATGAGAGATTATGCTAAATGCACCCCCAGATCAATCACTGGTATACAGTTAAAACCAGGGCGTTACACCCTATATATTATAACTAGCGACCCGCCCCGGCTTCGCCCGGGTGGATTTCAGATGCCTCCGCCGACGACACGATTCGTGCATTTTAAATCTGTAATATCTACGAATATATTCATTTACATTAGATACTGTAAAGGGCCATTTTGATCTATATTAAATGCACAATGTATTTAATTTACTTAATTGTATAAGGATTCATTCTGTATTGCTTAAAATCACTTCGTAAATAAGCCATTATTTCTCGCAAAAAGAAAGGAATAAAAAATGGTTGTTGTGGGTTATCCCTAAGAGATAGACATATACCGTCCCGGACTTTTTGTAGTACTTTTTAAGACTGTAGTCCTTGAGCGTGGGAATTTGTGATTGAACACCCACATTCATATTTTACATGCACACAAACGCATCGGGCAATGTTGCATACTAACCATGGCAACTAATAAATTTACTTTCGGTTTTTTCTTCTAGTTACATATTCATTAACTGTTCGCCTTTGAAGAATGTTTAGAATGTCCTACAAAGCACGCAATGTATCTTAGTCATTTCGGAAAGCCCGCGGGCTTTAAGTAACTCGTCAACGGCCGAGAATGGGGTTCAAGTGTACCTATTCATTTTTAATTCATTTCATGGACAAATAATATATTTTTACACAGTATAAAATTAATCTGACAGCTTAGATCTTTTACAGTAATCAACGGATTTTAATGCTATGTTATGAAATAAAATTTGTATGATATATGTTATATAAATGGAACATAATGTTTCTTAAAAATATAATTTTTGATTGCTTTTATTGTTCATATTGACTAAATTTTACTACATAGATCTTACTTACTTACGTACTTTTTTCACTTTTGACAAAAAACGACGCTGAAAAAGTATGAAACAAGTTTTGAAAAGCCATAGTCACGTGTTTTTAAGAGTTATGGTACGTTTCTATTTTAATTTAAGTTTTTACTTTTTTTTATTTAAAATGTTTTGGTGTAGTGATAATAATAATTTATATGCAAAGTATATTTTAAGTACCTAACATAGAAATATAAAAAAAATTGAATAAATACGAACAAAGTCACCAGCAAATGCTAATAATACCTATTTATATATATATTTGAAATGTACAAGTAAAACCCTTTCCGATGATACCAAACACGGCATATTTATGTCAAATTCATTTTTTAATACAGTACTTTATGTCGGCTAGAGGACGCCACATTAAATTGAGTGACGCGTCATATAGCCTATAAGCAGCGGACGATCAAGACACTTCTAACGATACCTCATTTATCCAGTTCTAATTAGTAGTTAAGGAGCTATGAGGGAACAGATGAATATACATACATAGCCTGTCAAAATCATAACCCTCCTTTGGCTTTGCCGTGGTCGGGTAAAAAAATAAAAAAATACAGTTAATTTATAAACTCCTTCTTTTTTTAAGACGGTTAAATAAAAAACTATTTGTCTTAAAATTAATATTAACACAGAACACTTTTTGTTTTGTGAATATTAAGAGTGTAAAACTTTGAAATGGAAACTTCCTTAAATATATAATACTAGCTTTTACACGGGGCTTCGCCCACACAGATTTTCACCCCCTGATTTACCCCCTTAGGGGTGGAATTTCAAAAATTCCTTTCTTAGTGCTCACATACGTTATATAAAGAACCTACATGCAAAATTTCAGGATTCTAACTTCCGCGGTTTGGGCTGTGCGTTGATCTCTGGGTATGTCAGTCAGTCAGTCAGTCACCTTCCTCTTTAAGGGATAGGGCATCTATTGTTTTACAATTCACCAATTGATTAAATTCGAACTTAAGGGATGAATAGTAATGGAAATGACGTAAAGTGTAGATGGGACCCTTTTTTACAATTTTTGTCTGTCTGTCTGTTTGTTTGTGCCGGCTAATCTCTGGAACGGCTGGAGCGATTTTGACGGGATTTTTACTGATAGGTAGCTGATGATATAAGGAGTAACCGCGGTTGGTGTAGTATCGCGGGTAAGACCGTGGGGCTCAGCTAGTTTTTTTTTCAAAAAAGACAACTTCCATACATATCCAATAAATCCTGTGTCGCGGGGGACTTTACACACATACATGAAACGGTCACAATGGACACCCAGACTCAGAACAACAATTCGTGGATCACACAGTGTTGTCCCATGTGGGATTTGAACCCACAACACCTGATACAGTAGGAAGCGGCGAGGCAACCGCTTAAACCACTAGACCAACCATGCAGTCAAAAATAAAACTGTAATTTTAAGGTCTCTCATTATTTCAGTAGTAGTTATTCAATTCTAACAGAAATCATTAAAAAAAAATTTTTTTACTTTTTTAAAAACAATTTCTCAAAGTGTCTCGGTCTGTCAAAGTGTATTCAAAGTACTCGTCAAGACAAATCAAACGACTCCAAACTCGATAGATTCCGTCGTTACAAAGTTCCTATGACCACCTTCCAGCTTCAACATCAGATCAGCTCCATGTCATCATAAATGCCTACAAAAATTCAATATAATCGGTTGAAGATATCTGCAAAATTGAGTTGCAAGATTCCGTCTTAACAAATATAGTTAGATATATACATACATAGCAAGTTAAAAAAAACATAAAAATAAGTTCTGTGTTAATAAAAAATACTAATATTTTTCTTTGAAATTATTCTTTAAAAAAAATTAAATTAAATTCAAGAATACAAATTAACAGTTACAATTCGACACTCACTGGCAACCCACCTTAAAACTTGTCATTTACGTATTATGGAGCTCAATGCGAACTACAAACGGACGTGGTGTCACCTTGAATATTCGGCGGGCACTGAATTTTTTGAGCGCGATAAAACTTATTTATTGCAGTTTACGGGAGACGATATCTACGTACTAAAATGTATGGAACTTTTGTCGCTAAAAATGAATGATGTTTAGCCTTAGATTATGGCTTTTTGGTGAGAATTAATAAAAAACTAAAACGGTAAATCTTTTCTCCATACTTTTTTCTCGCGAAATAATAAAAAAAAACATTTAAAATAGAGCACGAAATAGGACAGAGTGTGCTAATTAAAGAGGTCGATTTCGATGATTTTGATCTTTGTTCAGGCTTTTTTTCACAAAAATAAAGAATTATTTTATAAATGTCACTCGGTAGATTGGTAGACTGATTTATTAAACTACTGAGATTTTTTTTTAGTGTCAAATATGAATTGAGTTGTTTGTGTTTTGCAAAACTGCAAGTGCCTTTTCGCGCGTTTTTAGGGACGCGCCCCTTAAGGTGTACAATACTGTAGTACATTATTTTGATCTATCTCGTAGGGTGCAACCAGCGTATGCAATGTAAGCGCAAAAAAATGTGTTTATTTGCTACATCACATTAGAAACCTCGAAAATTAACAGTGTTCCCATACTATATTATGCATTTATTATACATAAAAACCTTCCTCTTGAATCACTCTATCTATTAAAGAAACCTGCATCAAAATCCGTTGCGTAGTTTTAAAGATTTAAGCAAACAAAGGGACATAGGGACAGAAAAAGCGACTTTGTTTTATACTATGTAGTGATGATGATATGTGAAACTTACCATTGGAGATGTATAGGCTTCATTATGTAGTAGGATGGATGGGGCCCTTTAAACGCCGTCACGGAGCTCCTCAGCTACACATACAACACTCCTACGGGGTCGGGCGGCTTCCCGATTCCTAATACACCCGACAATATCGGCCTACAGCACGACAATGACAATTAACTTTTACAAGGGCCGTTTCTGGTGAAATTTAAAACTCCTGTATATACGCTGGCCAGACGGAATGGTATAGTTTTCCTTCTCTTTGCAGTGATATTCTCCTGCTTAGTTGGCTCCCTTAGTCGCCTCTTACGACACCCATGGGATGAATAAGGGTGGTGACACTCTGTCTTCTTAACCCGTCGCCGAATGACTGATGATATTGTGCAAGTTTCGGAGAGCCACACTTCGCCATGAATGGGCCGGCTCGACCGGAGTGATACCACGGCCTCACAGAAAACCGGTGTGAAATAGTGCTTGCGCTGTGTTTCACCGAGTGAGTGAGGATACCGGAGGCCCATACCCCCAACCCCTCCAATCATTCCCCACCCTATCCCACAAAGGCCGGCAACTTGTGACGCCCCTGGTGTTGCGGGTGTCCATGGGTAATCACTTACCATCAGGTGATACGTCCGCGCGTTTGCCCCCTAGTCCATAAAAAAAAGACTGTCAAACGGTTGAAAAGACCAACTGATAGTAACTGATAGCACAATGACAGTTGCTACCTTTCTTTTCTTCAAGGTTTTAAGATTATATCGGTGCGGAAATTACGCAAGCGATATTTCCGATTCTCATGAAAATGTTGGAGATCTTACGAGATTACTATTACATTCGCTAGATTGTATTTAAAATAAAGAAAGAAGTGTTATCAGTCATGAAAGTGGTAAAAAGATCAAAATTAGTGACAACTTTCAATTATTTTGTTATTACGAACAGCGCGACCCTTTGGTTAAGTTGGTTGTGAAACTATTAGACACGCTACGCAATTGCCGGTTACAAGCGTTAAATCAGCTTACCTCGAGTTACTTATTTAGTGATACTTATAACAATTATGTTGCTATGTATATTATAATTTAGGTAATTTAAAAATAAAATATTATTTTTAAATTACCTAAATTAAATAAATTAAATATTTTAATTGGACCTACCGATATTAATTTTGGTAAATATATTTTATATTTACAAGTTTTGGCGGAAATTACGTAATTTCTTTTTGAGTTTCATTTTCTATTTATTAAGATATCCTATAAGAAGTCACACTCTGTATAAAAATGTATAAAATCCATGTACCTGTAGATTCAAGTTCCGAAATAAGTGACAGTAATATAATTTCGCTTTTTTTACTTTTAATATTTGCCAAACATTTGAATTACAATTCTTATCTACATCAATGCTTTTGTAAGGAGATATTTTGTTTAACTCGTTGTTTAAAAAAATTCCATGCATTTAATATTCTGTGGGCAGGAACAAAAGCTTTCCACAGAGATAATAAAAGCATGTATGTATAGACACTGTTCGCTCCTGAACTTTATGCAACTGTTGAGTTTGAATTTAAAATTTCGTAAAGTTTTGCTTGATGCTGCTTACATAAGCGATGTGTTTGTAAGTCCGCCATTTTGTATTTTGTTTCTTAATATGAATGTAACCGTTACCAGATAAATAGTTCTTCAATTTTTAATAACATTTTAAGAAAAATAGGATTGAGCCATTTCAGTAAGCTGGAGATTCCTTATTTTAAAACACTTTAAGATATGCTTTGTTCTTTACTGTGTCATTCAGTTGAGATAATGACAACTGCATATATGGTAGTAATAATGTGTTTTAAAACATTTAACACACGTCTCTCTAATCCCAAATATAGGCTATGCTAAGCTTTGTTTACACGACTGCTGATAAACATGCTTAAATATTACTGAATATATAAGTATTATACGTAGATTATACCCAGACATAGAAAAAGTAAGCATACTCATCAAATAATATTTGTTCTAGGCGGGAATCGAACCCATGGTCTGCCTTGTCGGTTACAGTCACTAACCAACAGGCCTGTCACTGATAAATGAACCAAAAAATATGCCTAAAATGTCCCTTAGCACGTCATTTCACTGTTTATTTTAAGCTGAATAAATCTCTACAAAAAGATTTTCAGCATGAAGATCCGTATCAGAACGGCTGACAGCCCGCCCCTGACTACCTTTACAAAGGCATTGTTGTTTGTTTTTCTTTCACATGAGGGTTGAATGAAAAGATAAAAGGGTATGACAATAGCACTGGCGCACACATGCCACAGTTTTTTTAGCACAGATGTACTCGAGACTGTGGAATCACAAACCTGGTTTTCGGCCAGCTACTTTTGCTTCTTTTTGCACCTTTTTTTGATAGTTTTTTCTCTCATAGTTATAAGTCTCTCATAGTTGGGTTATTTTTTTATTTTTTTTATTTATACATAAACAAATTACAGGTTTGTACTTATCGACGGTTTCCGCACTAAGCTCGAAGCTTGTGTCCGCGGCAACCAAGACCAGATTTTACATTATTCATTGGTGCTAATTCTGTTGTTCTATAATCTCTCCAAACAAAATTACAAATCAAACTAAAATTACTATTCATCAAGTCAAACGACGTTCTAAAGTTTAGTTTTTTTCTTTCTCTTCTTTTTATTGGTTATTCGTTTAGTACTCTATTTTTTTAATGGCCGCGGGTTATTATTTCCCTGAGATTATTTTTTACCTAGAGTTTTTCATTTTGAAAATAACGAAATTCCATAAAACGTCTTTCACGTGAAGCTTTCCAAAAATCCTTTTTAGTGGGTAAAAGCATCAGTTGTCAAAAAAATTAGTTTGTAGCTCCAGCGATTTAGGCAATTTTTTTTTTTCTCACCATTAGGCAAGAGAACTTGGCTCGCACTTCTGTACATTTGCCAGCGTTAAGTTTTAAAGGCTAAATTTTAATTTGAATCAGCCAGTCGAAGCAAGTCAATTTATAGATATACTAGCTAACCCACGCAAGTTCGTTTGCGTCTTATTGGTGTAAGCGTGATGTTAACTTAGGCAGGCCAGCAAAACACACATTTCAAAAAAACGTGAAAACCGGTTAGATAGTTTCGGAGTTCATCGTCATCAACAATATGACACGAGAATTATACATTTATAGATAAGTAAATCCTTCAACTTTTCCGCTCTTAGCTAACAGAAGATTGAAATTAAAGAAGTATGAAAACAGTCTTTCCTCTTATCTATTCTTTTCATCTTTTTTTTTTATTTTCACACGTATGCTCGTTTGCCCCCTATGCCATAAAAAAATCTTCTTTAATTTAAATATTCTGTTAGCTAAGAGTGGTAAAGAGTGAAACGTATGATTAAAGTAGTCGATATCGATATGTAGCTGTCGAATACCAATGTGTATTTATTCATTTCGAAATAACATCTCACAACTCACAACTGAACAGTTGTTTATAAATAAGCATAGCTTTAATTGTAAATATTTTGAAAGGAATTTCAGTATGTAATAGTAATATATGTATAGTCATTACTACTATTATAGTCTTGTTTAAATATCCGAATGCAAATGAAAGTTTATTTTGTGTATATATATAAGACAATGTTTTTAAAACTATAACCCGACTTCGTAGAAACTTTTGATTAAAAGGGTATTTGCCTATTTTTCAAAAAGTGTTTCAATTTAATTAATGATCAATTTTAAGCTACAAAAAAAATTTTTGCGTAAAAAAAAACGGCTAACAATAGCAAAACTTAAAAACATAATTCAAATTAAATATTTTCCCGCCCAAAACACAATCGCCGTCAAGTGGTCGTATGACGTCATTTTTCTCAGAAGGTTAAAATTTCTGTCGTCTTTCTTTCATTTCAATATGAATTTAAAATTATATTACCAGTATTGCGTAGTGCCTTTTTGTGAAAATACCACAAAAGGAACATCTACAAAATTGTTCGGGATTATCGGCGAAATATCTTGCCACCATAATCGTGTCTATCCGTAGCAAATTTAAACTATTAGCTTTCGTGATTTTTTTCTGCATTGTTAGACCTTCGCCTTTTATAATATTTATGCCGAAATAATGTAGTTAATAACTTATTTAGCATAATTTTTTTTTTGGGTTATTCACAAGTCGATACGTTTGAGAAAACTGATGTCACACTTTATGATTGGCATTTGCGGTCACGTGACATATAGATTAAAAATCATGATTTTTATTTTATGAAAATATTGAAAATATGTAATTATTTTTAGAAATAAAAATGTCATTAAAATTTCCTGGCATCTAAACTAGCTATATGCAAAACATCGTATTTTTTTAGTACTACAGGCAAGTACCCTAATGTAGGTTTATTTTAAAGCCTATGTCAGTCGGTCTATCATTAAGAATCTTTTGACACATCATAATAAAACACAATTGACATTGGCAGAACCAGCCGATTAGCTGGTTGCTATCTCATCAAAAGAAGAAGAAGGAATTGATTGGTAATAGATTTCGTTCCAAAATTGTCTGGGGTCCTTATGTGCATTATCTGAATATTTGCAAATCTAGTGCGGGAGTTGGATAATTACGATATTTTTGTCCAAAAGGTGCTATCTCCAAGTTGTTATTATGATTTCATAATTAATATAGCACGCAAATAAATTAGGTTTAGTAATTTATTGTGAATAAAGAATTGAAATACTACATTATTTCAGTTGACGAGAATCAGAAGCAGTGTGTAGCTTGAAAGTAGGTAGGTCTGTACAAATCTACTAATATATATAATAAAAACTTTTTATAAAAAAAAAACGACTTCCAAAAAAACATCCAACGAAATCTCTGCCAAAAACACTAAAAAGCGTAAAATAGACTTGCTCTTCATAAATTGCTATGTGTCATTTCTTGTCTATACCTAATTCTTTATTCATTTAAATAGTAGTATTATAATGTGTGCTAGGTACCTAAAATCTGTTTGAAGTCGGTGCCAAGCCAAAAAGAATACGAACGAACAATTACAAAAATCTAAGCGATAGTCACTTGGCACCGACTTCAAACAGATTCTAGGTACCTAGCACACATAATCGGTGAACAAACAACATAAAAAAAAAACATACAGAGGAATATAGAACCTCCTCTTTTTTGGAAGTCGGTTAAAAATCAATTGCTGTTCGTTTGTCTCGCTAAAACTCGAGATCGGCTGGGCCGATTTAACTGGTTTTGCTTTTTAAATGTTCGACGTAGTCCAGGGAAGGTTTAAACGGTGAAAAATTTAAAGTAACTTGAGTATCCAAATGTCACGTGTAAGAAGTAGCGGGCACAGCTAGTATTTAATACAATCAAATTCAATGTACATACCTCAATAAACATACATATTAACAATTTCCACCAAAAAAAACCATCTATCTTTTTTCTTTACAGCCAGTAGGGAAAGTTATTGGCGTATAATAATATTGCGAAATACAATATTATACCAGAAATGGCTGGCAAAAACTCCAAAAAGTGAACAATGGAGCGATATGAAAAGTAAATCAAAATGTGCCCAGAATGAAACAATGACGTCTTTATTACAATAATATGTTGTTTTACATTATAAGGGTCTCAAAGGGCCCTACACACAACTTGCGTGACGGGTACGGGTGGTCACAGAGTACATCGTCATAATTTTATCTAGTACTTGATATACTCATGTGTTCTTGAACCCACATCTTACTATGAAGTTTGAGAACTCCTTAATTAACATAGGTATTTTAACGTTGTGGAAAACAAGGTTATTTTAGGTAATATTAAACAGAGTGGTTTTACACCAGATTTTCCCAAATTATTCAAAACTTTTTTCTAATAATAATAACTAGCTGAAAAGTATACAAATTAATAATCTAAGTACAACAAAAGTAAGTATACATTCATTTATTGTTTTATTCCGACTTTATTCCAAAACTTAAAATATATCACAGTTTGAAATTGCTTAATCGGAAACATACAACAAAAACCCACAAGCTGCTTCAAAAAGCTGCTATACTGAACACAAAGTTGTGCTAAATTGTGAGGAAGTTTCTGCAAATAAATGAACAAGAATCTACTTAACCGGATAGACCTAACTCCTCCTAAAAATGGGGCTATATACATGACTAAGTCCATAAATTACACTGAAATGCGAAAGCCAAAGCTGAAAACAAAATCCCTATGGGTCTGTCACGAGTCTCAAGAAAGGCGTGATAATATAAAAATATTACAGTACAAATTCAAGATCTTTTACTGCCATAAGTATATAATTATACTTGTAGGCTTCGGTTGCTTATTTCATATTAAAATTAGGCCTTTTGTCAGGGTTTTTTTTTATCAGGAGGTAAATAAATCCTGTTGTTATATTTGGATGTCCCTGATAGAAGTGTCCGTATATAATGTACATCCAACGTTCATCCGTCAAACAGATTGTATAATGTTACACCCTGCGAAAGTTCGAGAGGCACAAGTCTCGTATACATTAAAACCTTGTACAATCACGTGATACACTAAATAGTTAGTATTTTTACAGTCAATTACAAGGAACTCAGCAATAAAGGGTAGTAGTAGAAACTAAACGCGTGTTAGACCCGCACGTTTTACGCATGTTGCGTGTGCCGGGGTCTTTATACTACAAGTTAATGTTGCCCCTCGCAAAGGGTTATACCATTGTTGACCCGCTAGGCGTACTGCGTGGGACGATATTCATTGAAATCTTGCCAGAATCTATATGGGCATTGTTTGATTTAAAGTCTTAATTAGAATAACTTTCATACATGAAATGAATTTGTAATGTACTTTCGAATTGTTTGCTAGTATATGTACGTATCCATACCAATATTATAAGTTCGAATATCGCTCTCTGCCTGTCTGCCTATCTATTACACTTTCACGGTTATACCGTTGCACCGAATTCAATCAAAATTGATATGGAGATATTTTATTATATCTTGAGGAACGACATAATCTACTCTTTACCCTGATAACCGACATACACGTGCGACAATACCTAGCTCAACAGACATACATAGTTATTTTCGAATTGATTAAATTAGTATGGATATCTACACTAATTTATAAACCCTAAAGTTTGTAAGTATGGATGGATGGATGGGTGGATGGATGTTTGTTATTCTTTCACGCAAAAACTACTGAACGAATTTGGATGACACTTTACAGTAATATAGCTTATAGATCAGAATAACACATAGGTTACTATTTGCCGCGATAACCGACATATACGCTGGCGGAGCCGCGGGCGACCATTAGTATAGAATATAGCAGTTGTGTAAAAGATAGCGTCGTGCACACACTCTGTTAGGACTTAAATTTCTGTGTCATCAGTATTCGTATTTTACAAGCTTTTTAATTTTTATTAACTTGCAATGTATGTATATATTATGTATGCTTATATGTTCGGGTGGAATCTTGCAACTCAATTTTGAAGCAGATATCTTTAACCGATCTTGCTGAAACATTGCAAGCATATGTATACAGCGTGACAATACAATATTATAATGACATAGAGCTGATCTGATGCTGGAAGGTGGCCATAGGAACTCTGTAAAGAAACGTCGCATCATCATCGAGTTTGGACTCGTTTGATTCGTCTCGAGGCATTCGAGTAAAAGCTTGTTTTTAAAAAGCTTTTTAATTTAATTTATTTAAATATAGGATTATAATGTTCAAAATATATTTGCTTTAAAAGAAGAAACAACGAATTTCGAAACATATATTATTTTTCTTCGTCTGACATTTAAGATTCATTTAGTTAAGAAATGCCTCTTTGAATAAGTTTCGTATTAGGTATTTATTAATTTTTATAAATACAGACATCAAAAGTGTCTAGGGATCAACATATGTGTCTAGGGTTCAACATATATTTTTGCAATAACTTTTCTCCTGATTGATATTAATTAAAATTTTCTTTAAGGATTCATCAAATAAAGTGTTTTCGTTTGTCACAGTAACGATAAACCAAGTCACCTTTGCATTAATAAAGAAATTTGCCATTTTCCTAATAAAGGGATTTTTGACATTTGAACCACTAACATTAAAGTTCGAAAAAAAGACTGAAATAACAGTTTTCTTTAAAATTTTATTAGGTAACTTAAACAATTAATAATCCGTGTTTCTACCGCGAACACTAACAACACAAGAACATCGGTTTGGCATACTCAAAATGAGTTCATCCAAATCACGCTGTGGAATGGCCGCCCATGTTCGTTGCAACAACAAAAAAAGGTCTTCTTGTGACTGGATACCCTCCATATTCGGCAGAGCTCTTCTCTGTAGCATATCCCATGCATGCTCAATCGGGTTCAAGTCTGGCGACTGAGCAGGCCAGGGCCAAAGCCACATCTCAATCTCAAGAAATCCGCATAAAAATGCTTGATCCCTAGACACTTTTGATGTGTGTATCATGTAGATTAGGATACAAGCGGACTTAATTAGCAGTGTATTTTGTACCTGTCTACCTTGAGATTATGTAGAAACTTTACACGATAGTTGTAAAGATTTGTTAAACTTTAAATTTTGCAAAGGATAGATCTATACTAATATATAAAGCTGAAAAGTTTGTTTGCTTGCTTGAACGCTCTAATCTCAGGAACTACTAGTTCGATCTAAAAATTCTTTCAGTGTTAGATAGCCCATTTATCGAGAAAGGCTATAGGCTATATATCACTACGCTTAGACCAATAGGAGACGTAAACGAGGTTGCGTGGGTCAGCTGCTAGTAGTTAAATAAATTTCGTTATTGTTCACAGAGTGTTGGTTGTTAATTTAACTCCACAGTAACGTGAGTTTTCTGTCTATAACGGTTAGTGTAAAACATTGTTATTTGGGCATATTTAGCAAAAATGAAAGGAAAAATTAACAAAATGTGCCAAAACACAATGACCTAAAGTTAAGAATCTGGGCCACAGCCTCAGATTAGAAAATAAATCCAGATGGAACGTTATCGTCAAATAACATGACGCCGATTGATTTGTTTTAGTGTGCGTGACAGCTGGTGCGACACTGTAGGAACACGTACATCTTTGTGCGTGTAATTATACCATACGCAGTAACAAATTCCCTATTTTTTTTTGATAAATATTAAAATTGAAAAAAGGGTATTTTAATATTAAAGAACTTTAAATATTATAGTTTTTATTTCAGTTACTATTACATACTATGCAAACTCTTAGCATCCCTTACTTTGCACTAACTTTTTAACCGACTTCAAAAAAAGGAGGAGGTTTCACAATTCGACCGTATATTTTTTTATTTTTTTTTATGTGTGTTCGGGGATAACTTCGTCGTTTATGAACCGATTTTGATGATTCTTTTTTTAATGGAAACTAGATGTCCCGACGGTGGTACCATGATAAGGAAACTAGGATCTGATGATGGCATCCCAGAGAAATCGAGGGTAACCCTCATTTTTCACCGTGGGAGAGCCACGCTTCGGCATGAATGGGCCGGCTCGACCGGAGTGATACCACGGCCTCACAGAAAACCGGTGTGAAATAGTGCTTGCGCTGTGTTTCACCGAGTGAGTGAGGATACCGGAGGCCCATACCCCAAGCCCTCCCCCTATCTCCCCCCCATCCTCCAAAGGCCGGTAACGCACTTGTGACGCCTCTGGTGTTGCGGGTGTCCATGGGCGGCGGTAATCGCTTACCATCAGGCGATACGTCTGCTCGTTTGCCGGTCTACTCCATAAAAAAAAAAAAAAAAAAAAAAATTTTCAGGCACGTACTATGTTTTTCGTATATTTTCTGAAGCTACGCCGGTATTTGCGTCTGGTAGTCATCATTTAATGATGATGAGCTGATGATGAAAGGTGAAACTCCTTAACGGTTAGGAGTTGGAGGATAAATCTTTGAATGTCATATGTATGTATGTTACCTTTAGTCGTATTCTTTCAAGTTATTTAGGTAAGCTGATGATGGAAGGTACAACTCCTTAACGGTTAGGAGTTGGAGGATAATTCTTTCAATTTCATACGTATCTATAGACCTTTAGTTGTATACTTTTAAGTTATTGAGGTGAGCTGATGTCACAGGCGCTATGATGACTAACCCCTTAATGTATTTTGCTTTAAGTAACTCGCCTGCTTCTATTTCATCACGACATTTAAGCTTGGACACGATTCCTATTGCCCCGTAGACCACGTTCTCGGTAACAAAAATCTTGCATCTCAGCATAATTTTGGAAACTGATCATAATTAGTTTTAATACGTGTTCAAAGCAATAAAGTTATTCGCATCAGCAGAAATTATATGAAATAGTTCAACTTACTAATAACCTATGATTGTTTGCACTAAAAATGGAAAAATAAAAACTTTTTTTAAAAAAAAAAACCGGGATCCAAAAAACCATCCGACGAAAACTCCCTGCCAAAAAACACTAAAAAGCGTAAAATAAACCGGCTCTTCATAAATTGCTATGTGCCAATTCTTGTCTATACCTAATTCTTTATTCATTTAAATAGTAGTATTATTGTGTTTTCATAGGGAGTTTTCATCGGATGGTTTTTTGGAAGTCGGTTTTTTTTTATAAACCGTTTTTTATAATATTGTCGTTTTCATAGTTGTCAAGTTGTCAAGTTTCATACTATCGATCATTCTCAACCATTCAATTATGATGTGAAGCACAAGTTAAAGACAAAACACATCAAGACACAGAATAGCAATTTGTAGAAACATCCACAAATTGTTCGTATGTAGGTAATAATTATCAGAAATAATTGTATGTATCACCAAAGAATGCTTTCAGATGAGGTTTGGAACCAAGTCCCTAAATATAGAAATAAAGTTCACTAATGTCTGGACCAACAAGTAATTTCACCAATTAAGGGAAAAAAAATAGACAACTAGTATCACAGTCGAACTACGGTTGAGGTTTTGTGTTCCGACACAACAATATAATTATCGGGTAAATAAATAATTATAGCAACTAAATATTCTGTATTTACCTGTGAAAAGATATTCTATTTTCTTTTTCTTTTCTTTTTGGGAACTACTCTTACAGTGTTTAATGATGCAATCATTTGAAAATAAAATGAAAAATCACTCGTGACGTGAACACAATATAGCGGTTTGTCAAACACTGCCGCGAGAATGTATTCGCTTTCTAATTCATATTTACTTTCTAGATTCATTGTCGTGTTCTTTACGATCTATCTGGCTTTCTTTTGTAATCTGAGGCCACAGCAATACAGCTATTCTCGCAAGTAACATATCTACGACATACTAGATTTAATCAAAGCACTTTCTTGAACTAGTTATATTACTGTAAAACATTTTAAAAAAACTATATTAACTTAGAACCTTTCTGTTTCAGGTACCTATATAATAACAACACTACTGGTCTTTCTATTATCTTTTTCAAGTAAGTGCCGTAGGTAAATCCCGTTTTTCGCACGGATACCTACTTCGTTATCAAAATCGCAACCCTTGCAACAAAGAACATTCCAATATGTATGAAGACGGTTCGATATTTTATGAAAGCATTAAATAATTTTGCAAACCTTAAATAAACTGTGCCCATTAGTGATGAGGATGAGATAACATATTCACGAATTGCATTAGGCATCACATGACACAACACGCAATGCTGCATTTGCGTCAACGATCGCAGCAATCAAAAATAAACAAAATATAGAAAAGTAAAACAATACTGGCAAGGTAAACAGGCGTCCTTTAAAATTAGTTTGTTTATCAAATGTGGCAACATCCGAAAAAACTCGCTTCCTTTTCACTATTTAAAAACTGGTTAAATTCATTAGCAGCTAATGACAACTGACATATTTACAACATCTCTATTGTCAGATTCGTTTCGACGTTTCGTTTGACATCGTGCCAAATATGATAATGACAGATGGAAAAGATTTCTCAATTTCTTTTGATTTTAAAATACAGAAGGTTCTCGATTCAATTGTCTTTTCTGTTAACGCAATTTCTTTCATAATGATGTAATATATCGATGTGTAGATATATTTAATAAATTTAAAGGTCTTGACATAAATAAAACATTAAATGTCGTGTTAGTTAATATAAACAATTAGCGAAAAATCGGTTAACTTTATTACTTACTTAGCACATACTTACTTACATACATACTTAGCTATTTATTTACTTATATTCAGGGTTGATTTAGTGTGTTCATAATATTGATACAATATAATCACAAATTTTAACAAAAATTATATGTACCTCTAAATGGGACCACACGGGAAGCACCATATTTCAAATAAAAAAAGAATCATCAAAATCGGTTCACCCAGTCGAAAGTTGTGAGACAATAAACAAAAAAAAATCACGGTTAAAAAGCGAGTTGAATGTAATTTTTCTATTTATCATCAATAGTCTTTAGACCAATGTAGTTCTATGCCTTTTTTAGAAAAAAGGTGTTTACTTATTACACCACGTTGGCCACGCGGGTTGTTTATAGGGTTTGTTTCAAGTTTTCCTTCTCTTCTGTGTAGTTTGCTTCTAGAAATACGGGTTAAGTGGAGATGGTGACAGTTCGTGTTCTTCGGCCGAACCAATACTATTACTTCTTAATTATCTATGCCATATACTAAATTATCTAATACCTTTATACCAGCAATTCTTGTATATTTAAATACATTATACATATGTACGAGTATGTAATCCGAATCTTGAAAACGGCTCCAAAGATTTTCATTGAATTTAGTGTGAAGGGGGCGATTAATCGATCGAGCTAGGATTTTTAGAAAATTTACCTAAAAAAATCGGTCATAAAGGTACTGCACAAAATACATTATACCAAAAAAAGCACTTAGCCACACAACAGTGCTCCCGTAAAATGTCATAACAAAAGCAGTGTCTAAAGCACCTTGCCGACCATAAACCACTGCCTATCAGGCTCTGTGCTGTCACACGTCATACGACTGTGCCTGCAAAGAGTAAGGACATATTATGCTACTTTTAACCGCATTAATCGCCATACACGCGGGCGAAACCACGATCAAAAGCTAGTTAAGATCCATACTTTTGTACCAAGTGTGTCTATTTTAAAATACACACATCAAAAGTGTCTAGGGATCAAGCATTTTTATGCGGATTTCTTGAGACTGAGATGTGGCTTTGGCCCTGGCCTGCTCAGTCGCCAGACTCGAACCCGATTGAGCATGCATGGGATATGCTACAGAGAAGAGCTCTGCCGAATATGGAGGGTATCCAGTCGCAAGAAGACCTTTTTTTGTTGTTGCAACGAACATGGGCGGCCATTCCACAGCGTGATTTGGATGAACTCATTTTGAGTCTGCCAAACCGATGTTCTTGTGTTAGTGTTCGCGGTAGAAACACGGATTATTAATTGTTTAAGTTACCTAATAAAATTTTAAAGAAAACTGTTATTTTTGTCTTTTTTTCGAACTTTAATGTTAGTGGTTCAAATGTCAAAAATCCTTTTATTAGGAAAATGGCAAATTTCTTTATTAATGCAAAGGTGACTTGGTTTATCGTTACTGTGACAAACGAAAACACTTTATTTGATGAATCCTTAAAGAAAATTTTAATTAATATCAATCAGGAGAAAAGTTATTGCAAAAGTATATGTTGATCCCTAGACACATATGTTGATCCCTAGACACTTTTGATGTGTGTATATGTGTACCATATTGTTTCGTGGTATTGTTTATTTAAGTTCTCGAGGTCCAGTCAAATGAAAGACACAAAATTAAACTTTATATTACAGTTACATTTAGTTGTAGTGTCCAAATCAGTGAATACAAGTAATGAATTTCCAATCCCACGTTGTAAATATAACGCATCCGACCTTGCGAAGAATTAATTGGGAAAATTTCCAGTTAATTTATTTGAAACTGAGATGGAACCTTCAATATACAGGGTGTCCCAAAATTCAACGATAAGCGGGCGCCTAAAGGTAGACCTGCTAATGAGTTCATAAGGAAAAATAATAAAAAAAATATACCTAGTTTTTTTTTTAGTTACAAGAAAAATTTAGAATTTCTTTGAAAATTTATACCTTTGAAAATTTATACCTTTCATGATATTTTGAACGACCACGATGACAATTTCTCAAATATGCTTAAGATTTTTTTTTTATCTTGTACCTAAATAGTGCTACTATTCATCACAACTCTTAAAAACACCAAATTGCCCGCAGTTTTTACACAAAAAACGTTACACAAAAATTGTCATCGTGGTCGTTCAAAATATCATGAAGGGTGTAAATGTTCAAAGAAATTCTAAATTTTTCTTGTAACTAAAAAAAAACTAGGTATATTTTTTTCCTTATGTACTCATTAGCAGGTCTACCCTTTGGCGCCCGCTTATCGTTGAATTTTGAGACACATGGTATATGTAAGGTCGATTCAATATTCTATTTAAATGGCTCATAGAAGTAGGCATTACTATTTTGCAATGAAGGGATTTAGAATATACAATTTACGTCTGGCTAGCGTGGTATAGTAGTAGGCCGTGGACTGTTAAAGGCTGTTGATGAGATAATGTGATGTAATAGGTACCGTATCAGACCTAAAGAGAGTTATTAAATTCATTACTTTGACTTGAATTTTACAAAAATCTTCATTTCTTAATTTATAAATAAAACGGTAGATTCTTCAGTAGGTAGCAGAGCCACGATGATTTCAGCACGAACGGGCCGGCTCGACTGGGGCGGTACTATCCTCGCACAAAAGATCAACGTAAAATGACAGCGTTCGTGCTGTCGTGTTTCGTTGGTGAGTGCGAGACCGGAGGCCCAATGATGCAGAAGCATCACTAGGCCGGCATGGTGGGTTATCATGCTGCATTGTTGGATGTCTGCATTCGCAATGAGTATGGTGACCACTACTCTTGGATTCTGCTCATGCTTTCCATCATGCAGAGTTATTTTGGCAGGCCCATACATAAAAAAAGAGATCAAACTTATATTTAATCATTTTATTTGAAAATAATATTTGAACAAGAGAAGACCATTAAGAAGACATCAAAATAAAAATAGCGACGCATTAAGAATCCCCTGCTTTAAGAAATTCCCAAAGTATAGACTAATCGCTCTTCTGGGTAAAAGAGTTTTGTGTTGAACAGCTTCTTGTCCCAGGGGAAATATCGCGAACTCTACACTACAAATGGAGGGATATAGTTGCAAAAAGAGATTTTCCTTTGGGTCCTCATTCAGTTTTATAGCTAGTATGTTTAGTAAGTTTTATGACGATGTACCTACTGTCCTATCCTATTGACTTCGCTTCTGTTTAGTAATATTTTATTCCTTACGGGAATAATACTAAAACACTCTTGCCTTCCCTCCCCTTGACAATTTACTTGGAAAATTTCATGAACATCGGTTAAGTAGTTCAAGTTGATTAATTATATGATATAGAAGAGTAATCTAATCTAATAAATAATAATAAATATTAAATATTTCGGACATCTAACACACAACGGTATCTAGTCCCAAGCTAAGCAGAGCTTGTGTTATGGGTACTAGACTACTGATATAAATACATTTATACATTTTTTTTGTAAATACATACATATTATACATAGAAAACACCCAAACTCCGAAACAAATGTTTGTCTATCATACAAACATTTGGTCCGACCCGGGAATCGAACCCGAGACCTCATGATCAGTACTCGCACACGCCAATCGTGAGACCAACGAGGCAGTTATTGATAAATGATTAACTCCCCAATGGACATCTACAATTCACAAGTCACAATTAGGTTGCCGCCATGTGTATACCTGGAGAGAGGCTCAAAATCAGAGGAAAGCTCGATGATTGTGTTCTAGAGGATACCAGAGAACTATCACCAAGCACCAACTCGGTGAAAAGTAAGGAAGGTTTTCTGTAAAGTGTTAAAAGTCAGGAACTACTTTCCATTCGAATGGAGAATTCTTTTAGTGTTGGATTACCCATTTATCGAGGAAGACTATGTCCAATAAAAGTTCAGCATCAATAAAGAATGTTGCAAAACCATGGAAAATCTATACCTATTGAGAGACAAACGAAGTAGCCTGTGTTAACTAGTTTTTATATAAAAGCACTAAGGTTACCAAATACGCTTGTTTTAGGTTTTATATATTCATTATTGAGAAATGTCTTTTTTGTGTATCCCCAGAGACTACAAAACCGTATTGTACATGTAAATGTCACATACAAGAAAAGCAATCTGCGGAAGACACAAATCTGAGCGTTTTATTACGGCCGTTGTACCAGGATCGCATAAATATTCATTGGTATTATGTTATACAATACAAATATAAATCAAGCATATATTATTTATATTGAACAGGAAAGCACTTGCTCCCTCCATAATGTATAATAATAACCTTAACATATTACTTTGGATTCCATAGCTTATTTTGTTAATTAAATTTTATTTTATTACGGTAAATTAAATGAAAATTACAAATGAGATCACGACACTCCCACTGCCACACAAATCCTGTGATCAGGCTAAGTTATCACGCCCATCTGATATTTGCATTTTGTATTATACCAATTAACATAAAATCTTGCCTTGAATATGACTTTCTACTCACTTTTTACTGAGAGCTTGAGATGATTAGCTGGAATAGGTCTCAACTCCATAGTTAATAAATTAAATTAAAAAGCTTTTTAAAAACAAGCTTTCACTGGAACGCCTCGAGACGAATCTAACGAGTCCAAACTCGATGATGTTGCGACGTTTCTTTACAGAGTTCCTATGGCCACCTTCCAGCTCCAGCATCAGATCAGCTCCATGTAATATTGTATTGTCACGCTGTATACATATGCTTGCAAAATTTCAGCAAAATCGGTTGAAGATATCTGCTTCAAAATTGAGTTGCAAGATTCAACCCGAACATACAAGCATACATAATATTAATATAATTTAACAGCCACATTGTTCTACAAATTGCGTGGTACGTTATCACGGCCCTTCGCTCAAAAGTTTTCTTTCCCTGCTAGTCCTGTTAGTTCCCACAATCGAATTTTTTAAAGGTTAAAGGTAGTCCCTCATCAAAATGAAGCCACTCACGAAAAATTAGCTTGATAGTAATAACTTGTAAAAAAAACTCTGCGGATCCCGGACTATACATACATTGCAAGTTAATAAAAAGCTTGTAAAAATGAGAGACAAACGCAAGCTTAATCAATAATAAGCTTGATTTGTGAATGTTTTTTGATACAAAAGAATACATGAAATGCAAATTGCAGGATGTACCGATTCTAGTAGATTACACTGATTTAGTAGTATATTATTGCTGTATTGTAAAAATTATGACAATATGTTAAGGTTTTAATTCAAATATTTTGTTACTTTAGGACAAAGTTATCAACTCCTGACAATATTTCTGAACCTAAATGTACTGCATTGATTGTACTGTACTGTCCCCTTCTGATGTTTGTAAGGAAACGCGATCTAAATTGCCAATGAACCACATCCAAATATTAATACTCTGATTTCTGTCGGACTCAATAAATTATCTAGACACAAAATCGTTATTTCTTTAGTAGATTAAATTAGTGTAAGTTTAAGTAAAAGACAAAGGCAGACATGCCTATCGGGCCAAATAATGCCAAGTTATTCTTGTGCCAAAAAACATCTCCGGATCTGAAGGCCGCAATTCAATCTGGTACTAATTATAAAAGGGTAGCCTTGGTTTTATGGCTTTATCTGAACTAGTTTAGTAAATACTTGGTAATTTATGTGTCTGAAGAAAGGAATTCAATTTAAGATTTTGACTAATTTATAGTATGGATACTTTTAGACTCATATGTACAAGAAATAAAGAATTATTTTTTAAAAAGCCGAATGCGTCAATATCTGCCATCTTTATTAAATTCATTGAAGAACTGAAAAGATAGAAAATACTAAAAAAAAAGAAAAAAATATCTTATTTTGTTTTTTCTTAATTTTGATGTACCCAGTGTCACTCTCACGACTAAGACGAATCTATTGACACCACTTACATAATAAGTAAAAATATTTCACTAACAGAAAACATGTGGTGGAATTGTTTCTATAATTTAATATTCTATAATAAATTTAAAAAACCCCTTATGCAGCATCGGGTCGAAGTTCGAAGGTCGACAAACATTTAATCGAGTAATCATACGCCATAATTATTTTGTAATGTGCACGTTATGCCCTTTCATTTGAGACCCCACTCGATGATATTTTTGCAGACATTCGGTTATTCTTCCCCACTTTCACCCCCATAACTTTTAAACGACTCAACCGATTTTCATGAAACATGTCTAAGAACACTCGCACGTAACTCACCTTCCATACAAAAAAACTAAGTTGAAATCGATTCATCAGTTCGCGAGCTACGGTGCCACAGACAGAGAGACACGTCAAACTTATAACACCCTCTTTTTGCGTCGGGGGTTAAAAATACGACAAGCCGTATAGGCTCAAGGGCGTGCGAAAGAAATATACACACATACATACATACACTCGAAAAACATAACCCTGCTTCTTTCGCAGTCGGGTTTTTACCCGGTTAAGTTTAAGATTCACGGTGTGGTGACGTATTAAGAATACAGAATGCAACCACCCGTATACATCCTATGGGTGTCGTTTTACAACTCCCGCATTAGGAATATACATCCTGTGTCGCGGGGGACTTTTACAAACATACATGAAACGGACACAAAGAACACCCAGACTCAGAACACGTTATGTATTCATAACCCAGCACCATACACAATCCTATCCTACTATCCTATCCTACTAATAATAGGTTTACCTATGAAATTGCCGTTTTGTATGCAATAAGTGAAAGTACTTATTTTTTCAAACTTTTTTATTTCTGTTATTCGAAGTAATCACCCATGCAATCGACGCATCTTTGCCAACGCATTGGCAGTTTATTGATGCCCTTCTTATAAAAATCAGCTGGACGGGAGGCAACAAACTCTTCAAAGGCATTTTGTACTGCCTCTCGGGAATTGAATTTTTTAACCACTAAAAAGTTGTCTAAATTTTGGAAAAAGTAATAGTCGGTAGGTGCAAGGTCTGGTGAGTATGGCGGATGAGGGAGAGCTTCCAACCCCAGCTCTTGCAGCTTGGAGACTGTCTGTTGCGCAGTATGGGGTCGCGCGTTGTCGTGGCAATTTCATAGGTAAAGACCTATTATTATAAATGCGAAAGTTTGTAAGGATGTGTGTTTGTTGCTCTTTTTCGCAAAATCTACTGAACGGATTTTCATGAAACTTTGCAGTAATATAGCTTAGACATCGGAATAAGATAATTAAATACCGACATAAACGCGGGCGGAGCCGCGGGCATAAGCTAGTTCCATATACAAAAAACAAGAAAAAGTTTAAAAAAGAAAAATCCGACTACGTCAAAACTTTTGATAAAATGTAGGTAGCCTTTGTCACCCGGGACATCATTAGTTCATTACGAATCTTTTAACAATGTTAACAAACTTCGTGATCATGGCGCTTGCAACAGCGCCGAAATATCGGATACTCACAAACAAAAAGGTACATGGCTATCCCGTAGATTTCTATTTTAATTTTAACAATGTATTCATTAAAAAATTTAACATAACATAAATATATATATAAAAATATATATAAAAACCGACTTCAAGGTTCGACTCGATTTCTATTGGATGCCATCATCAGATCTAAGTGTCCTTATCATGGTACCACTGTTGGGATATCTCCTTTCTATTTAAAGAAGAATCATCTAAATCGGTTCATAAACGAGGAAGTTTTCCGCGAACACACATAAAAAAAATAGGTACGGTCGAATTGAGAACCTCCTCCTTTTTTGAAGTCGGTTAAAAATCGCTTCAGTACCCATTTTAGGCACTACGGCAAATATACATACATAGATTACCAAAACTAATACCCTTCCTTTTAAAAGTCCTGTAAAAATCAGTACAACTAAGTTGAGACTTAATAAAGAACTCGTTACAGGCGATCGATGGTTAGACGCGAAGGCGAGGTGTTGCGTGTTACAAGTACATCAGTTTGATGCAACCTAGCGGTATTTGCGGATTAATTTATAGCGAAGATTTATTATCACGAAGGTGTGATACAAATTGGGTAAAAGTATAGTTCAATCAATATTAAGCAATATTAATGAAAAAAGACGGAAAGAAATCAAAATGTTAGTTGCGGAAATTATTTCTGTAAAGGCAATGACACAATATACTATAGACCGTCCCTCCCTTGGCCAATACTGTACGCCGTAAAAAGCTAGAAAAGTTCAACTAAATCTAGATGGCGCTTAAAATAAGCTCTAAAAAGCAGTTTAACAAAGTTTAACAGTATTTTATTGATGTGCTTCAATTCTAGTAACTATATTATTATTTTTCAAATATAAAACTTGCTTTGTATTGCTTGCTTTAAAAAAATGATTTTCAATTGCATAACTAAAAGTTATCACCTGTGTTTAGGAGATGTCGTTGCAATCGATTTAAATAAACTTGAAAATAATGACCTATTTACTACGCTAGATGTCACATTTATAAGTTATTTGGTTGAATCAGAGAAACAATGCACTCATGAATGGCAACATTGCAAAAATCGTTCATATCTTCCAGTAGTTAATACGGAACGGCAACGTCGCTTGAGCCGCGTACTCAGTTCAAAAATTTAATTAATATGAATGTTTATTTTAACCGACTTCAAAAAAAGAAGGTAGTTATCAATTCGACTGTACTTTTATTTTTAACCGACTTCCAAAAAGGAGGAGGTTCTATGTTCCACTGTGTTTTTTATATGTATGTTCACCGATTACTGCGTCAATTGTGGACCGATTTTGAAAATTCTTTTTGTATTCGAAAGGGTATGCTCCCGCGGTGGTCTCACTGTCACCATATCAGGATCTGATGATGGGATCCCAGGGAAATTGAGGGAAACCCTCATTATTTTAAGCACATATTATGTTTTCGTATATTTCCTAAAGTTAACCCGGTATTTGCGTCTGGTAGTCATCATTTTATGATGATGAGCTGATGGTGTAAGGTACAACTCCTTAACGGTTAGGAGTTGGAGGATAAATCTTTAAATATCATATGTATGTATGTTACCTTTAGTCGTATTCTTTCAAATTATTTAGGTAAGCTGATGATCGAAGGTACAACTCCTCAACGGTTAGGAGTTGGAGGATAATTCTTTCAATTTCATACGTATCTATAGACCTTTAGTCGTATACTTTCAAGTTATTTAGGTGAGCTGATGATAGAAGGTTAAACTCTTCAACAGTTAGGGATTAGATGATGATTTTAATATTACACGTACGTATATACCTTAAGTTGTATTCTTTCAGTTATTCATATGGATCGTTTTATTGAGTAGACATTCACTAAGGAAGGTATTTTGGAATTTCTACCCCTAAGGGGGTGAAATACGGGTTGAAAGTGTGGACGAAAGTCCGTCATTTTTAAGTTAGAAACATGAAACTTTAACTTTGGGCTACTGATTAAAAATGAGTAGATACGTATTTAACCGTTTCTGGATATTATTTAACTTGGTTACGCGCGACGCGACGTAATATGACCCCTGCCCCTGGTAATACCACGGCCTCACAGCGCTGTGTTTCACCGAGTGAGTGAGGATACCGGAGGCTCATACCCCAACCTCTCCCCCCATCCCACTCCACTATGCCCCAAAGGCCGGTAACGCATTTGTCAAATTTTTTTAGAAATAATCAAACTTTACAAAATATACTATAAAACAATATATTATTTTCTGTAAATAAATGCAAAAAGTCAACAACACGCGTGGTATTTCCAGGCGGTCACCCATCTAATTACTAACCACGCCCGATGTGGCTTAACTTCGGTGATCGGACGAGAACCGGTGCATTCAACACGGTATGGACGTTGGCAATCAGTTTGTTATATTTAACGTTGAGTATCCAGCACTATGACGTCAACTCAATGTTAAGTGTCGCTACAACTTTTGGCGCGAAAAGCGCGTTAGGGAACTTCGTTCTAAAAACATTTCTTATGATTGTTTTATTAATAACTAGGTTTCGCCTGCGACTTCATTCGCCCGCGACTTCGTTCGCATTTAATAAAAAGTATCCTATGTTACTTCTAATACCTCTACAAGAATATGTGTTTCATGATGATCAGATTGATCAGCTAAGTAGTTTTCGTCGGAAAGCGTAACAAAGGAACTTACGTTCGCATTTTTAACATTAGGATTATTTATAAGACACAAACCGAAAGAAAATCCTTAATTACACCTTTTTGTCATCTACAGTTGTTAATGAATATGTGCAAGCAATTCTCGACATTATCAACTCGTAATTATCAAATTTTTTATTTGCATACATTCACGATCAACAACATTTATAAATGCCAAAAACTGTTTTTAGACATGTGTCATTAAGGACGGGAATTGCAACTGCAACATGCAACTATATTTTATTAATTCATCAATTTTTATTTTGTTTTTTGAATCCATTAAAAAAATAAAATGTCAGTCCTTAGTTCCTTACCTATGTCAATTGAGAAACATGCATACAAAGTTTAAAGTGAATCCATTGAAAATAAAAAAGTTTCAAACAATTAATAAAAAAAAAGATTGTAAAGAGAAAAGCGGTTATTTTAAAATTAAAAACAGACATTTCAATTTTATTTATTTGTGTAGATCTCTCTGACGATAAAATATTACATAAATTATGTAGGTACTAAGATAATTAATTATTTAAAAAACGACATCTAGTGGTACATTTCGCAATAATACAATGTCAATAAACTTGACAGTTGACTGTTGGGTTCGTATTGGTGTTGGGGGTTAGAAAATATCGTTGTAATTCACGATTTGATGCACTTAGTGACATCTAGGGAACATTAAGCTTACTATAAATCCGCGTACAGGTCTCGCCTAGTAGAGTGTTGGTCTAGTATATATTTCGTCAGTGGTAAAGGGAAAAGTAGACTAACCATCATTATTATCATTCACCTAACTTTTTCTCAATTTGACTCCATGCCGTCTTCTACTACGCCGAATGTTGTGGGCACAGGACGAAACTATGTAAGTATTTGTAAAGTCAGCCGCAACACATGCAATTGCTAATGCGAGTGATGTCTTAAAAAAATACAATCCGGTATTAGGCAATTCATGCCTATTACCGGATCGTATTTTTTTTTCAACTGAGTGAGACCACCGGAGACTAAACCGCCTCTCCTATTCCATCTATCAGTGGATGGACATAAAGGCCAGCTCGTTTTCACATTGTCGGAAAAGAAGATCCGAACACATAAAATTTTTGTAAGCAGTTTCGAAAATATAATATACATTTTTGTACTTCGTAATAGAAAATTTTATTTATAAAATGCTAAGAAATATAAATTAATTATTAACATCACAGCGAATAAACTTTAATCGTTGTCATTAAAATGGTTATGGCCGTGGCTGGTGCCAAGTTTTCAAAGTTGGCGAAATGCAACTGGATTCAATAAAAATATAACTGCATATCACGATAAGCTAACTTTGTCCTTAGATTCACTCGTTTATTTTTTTAGATCTACTAATAGAATAACCTACTATTCACTGTGCAATTTGCAAAAATAATTGTAAGTTTCATGGTGACCAGTTAAGAGGCACTATGATGCATAAAATATAAATAAACATCTAAAATTGCGTAAAAAAATATAATGTAAAAATATAAGTCGCCTAAATTCTCGTGTGTCATTGGCTCTAAGGCTCTACTTTGTCTAAGATTACTTTGTCAAAGATTAGCCAATAACACACGAGAATTTAGGCGTTAACGATTGCAGAACGAACAACGCTTGCAACTTGGCTAGGGGGGCAGGACGTACTACATTATATTTTGGGCGGACTCGATAAAAATATGCGCATAAACGCCTGTAATTTTTTTAAAACAATGAGTAGAGAGTAGAGGACTTTGGGAGATTTGCGGTTGTGCATAAACGAACACAAGTTTTGATTCTTCACAAGAACTAACTAAAAAAATCAAAAGTGATCAGGTTCAAGATTCTAAATTCAAAATAGTTTATTCATCCAAGACACCAAGTGACACTCATGAACGTCAAATGTAAGCTATAGTTAAAAATCATAGATCGACACAAACAGACGCCAGCATGTGCTGTATTGTCGAGGTAAATTAGGCGATAAACACCAAAAATCTACTGCCTGCCTGTGTCGATCCATAACTTCCAGTTTCCAAAATGCGTAGAGCCTCATGAGAAGACTACTGGCAAAGAAACATGGCTACTCTTTTTAACCGACTTCCAAAAAGGAGGAGGTTCTATGTTCCACTGTATGTATTTGTTTTTTTTTTTTTTTATGTATGTTCAGCGATTACTCCGTCAGTTGTGGACCGATTTTGAAATATTTTTTTGTATTCGAAAGGGTTATGCTTCCGAGGTGGTCCTATTGCCAGCATATCAGGATCTGATGATGGGATCCCAGGGAAATCGAGGGAAACCCACATTTTTTATAGGCACTATGTTTTTCGTATATTTTCTGAAGTTACACCGGTATTTGCGTCTGGTAGTCATCATTTTATGATGATGAGCTGATGATGTATGGTACAACTCCTTAACGGTTAGGAGTTGGAGGATAAATCTTTATATATCATATGTATATATGTTACCTTTAGTCGTATTCTTTCAAGTTATTTAGGTAAGCTGATGATGGAAGGTGGAAGGTACAACTCCTCAACGGTTAGGAGTTAGGGGATAATTCTTTCAATTTCATACGTATCCAAAGACCTTCAGTCGTATATATTCAAGTTATTTAGGTGAGCTGATGATAGAAGGTTAAACTCTTCAACAGTTAGGGATTGGAGGATGATTTTAATATTACACGTACGTATAGACCTTAATTTGTATTCTTGATGATGAAATTTGATGAAATAGTTCAACTTACTACTTACCTACGATTGATTGCACTAAAAACTGAAAAATATAAACATTTTATAAAAAAAAAAACCGACTTCCAAAAAAACATCCAACGAAGACTCTCTGCCAAAAAGACACTTAAAAGCGTAAAATAAACTGGTTCTTCATAAATTGCCTATACCTAATTCTTTATTCATTTCAATAGTAGTATTATAATGTGTGCTAGGTACCTAAAATCTGTTTTTATTGTACTGTAATTATTGTTAGTATTACATGTAAGGTAAACAGTATGCAAGCTGTTGCCACCTGAAATTCCTTTTATTAAAATGCCCCAAAATCTAACACACAAAAAACACTCAGTGATAAGGTTGAAGGTTTAAGTCTATTAAACATAGAAATCATTCAAGGTGCACATCTACTTACATTCAGTTGCAAAATCTACTGTTAAAAATAATTCGTGACTGGATTAAGAGCCTAGAGTTGCAGTTGAACGAACCAAAATAACAGTATTGTCTAAAGCATCGCTGACTAGGCCGACCAGTCACCCCAAGCAGCACCCGTTCACGAGTATGACGCATGGACCAGCCATCATCTCCTTCGCCATATCAGAGGGAAAGAAACGACGCGCCCCACGACGACACCGCAAGCAATGACATTTTAGTGAGCATGACAAACCATTGTCGAGATACTGATAAAAATCACTACTAATTAAATTACCACAATAATCGTCACGCATTACTTTCAACTAACAATAGTTTGTTAATGAACAAGAACTGAGAAGAGTCTGATCACTTTGAGTTTTTTCTTATAAAATAATTATAAATAATAAAATAAACCTCATATTTTTATGTGGGATTTGTAAATGGCGGTTGCGTTACATATTTGAACCTGTATCTGTCTTTTATGTGAATAGAGGTCACAAAGTGTGAATAAATGTAATAGGGTCTATTACGGCGCTTTCCGGTGTACTTCCGAAACTTCAGTATAAAGCGTATGATTAATGATAGAAATAGGACATAGATGAATGAACCACCTCGTGTTTCGGTGCTTCTGTCGAATATCTCCCATATTACCGTGTCGCAGGTCGCTCAAAGGAGGTAACTGCTGATTAACCAATCGTAGCGTAGTAATCAATAACAGTAAAATCATGGTCTTTTTACTCATTTTCTAATTCTATTTTGGTTTGGTGCAGTTCTTTGCATTGGATTTTAATTATTTTTATGCCTATGTAGAAATAATTTTCTTCTGTACAGTTTAAAAAACGTATTATAGCTTAGGTCTAATTTCATATTTTGTAATGTACCTGAAAAAAGAAATAAAATGGAACGAAATGATTTATTCTGCAATTAGGTCACATGAACACTTTTGCAAGTTAAACTTTTTTTTGAGCAGATGAGTTCGGCCTTTCATAACTGCACCAGCCCTGAGAAGAAATAATGTAACAAACTCAGGGAAAGCTTATAACCTCTCAGGCAACATTGCTCCTCTTCTGTTACATTAGATATAATTTGGAATAGGTTTCTATTAACAGTTAAAAAAAAAACAACTGACATTTACTTATCACTATTTTAACATGGTGTACAGGAGTTCTTTTTTGTTAGGTACTGAGGTACTTAACGATACTCTTGCAATAAACAATGCAATTTCCAAATTATTTATTTCTTTTAAAATTATAATTTCTAACAATGACAATAAACTGCAATTCGATATCATCACTCAAAAGTAAAATATCGAACAATATAACAGAAAGCTTCTAACGGATGTGTAAAGAATCACCTGAAGGAAATTGATGAAAATGGCACATCACAGCCGGTTGATGCTCTTCGATATTAATATATTGTTTTCACAGTAAATTGCTTTTGATATACATCAAGAACACACAATAATGTAACTAAACAACGACAGAAATGTCTCATAGAATAATATTTTGAATTGATTGTACTACTGTAATTTATAGTTATAATAATATAAATAAAGTTGAAGTGTCTGTTAGTAATATGATTTTTTTTTTACCTTTTCAACAAATGCATATAAAAGAATATGACATCTGAAAATCTGATGTTTGAAATGTTTGTCTTAGCCCTGTCTGTGTTTTTTCCAGCTAATCTCTGGCAAGGCTGGACCGATTTTGACGGGATTTTTACTGACAGATACCTGATGAGATCTAAATAAATAAAATAAATATTTTGGACATCTAACACACAACGCCATCTAGTCCCAAGCTAAGCAGAGCTTGTGTTATGGGTAGGTACTAGAACTAGACAACTGATACAAATACATATATACCTTTTTTATGTAAATAAATACATAGAAAACACCCAAACTCCGAAAGAAATATTTGTAGATCATACAAACATTTAGTCCGACCCGGGAATCGAACCCGAAATCTCATTATCAGCAGTCGCAGACGCCAACCGCGAGACCAACGAGGCACAAACATTTGTTTCTTGTTTTTTTCCATAACAAAAGCTCTGCTTTGCTTGGGACTAGATAGCGTCAGTACTATTCATTATTCTGTGATAGGCGTGATAGCGTTGTGTGTTAGAGGTCCGATAAAAAAAAAAAGTAAGAACGGATAATTCGATATTAACATTAGTATAAACACTGACGAAATATATACTAGACCAACACTCTACTAGGCGAGACCTGTACGCGGATTTATAGTAAGCTTAATGTTCCCTAGATGTCACTAAGTGCATCAAATCGTGAATTACAACGATATTTTCTGACCCCCAACACCGATACAAACCCAACAGTCAACTGTCAAGATTATTGTCATTGTGTTATTGCGAAATGTACCACTAGATGTCGTTTTTTAAATAATTAATTATATTAGTACCTACATAATTTATGTAATATTTTATTTTATCGTCAGAGAGATCTACACAAATAAATAAAATTGAAATGTCTGTTTTTCAGTTTTAAATAACCGCTTTTCGCTTTTAAAATCTTTTTTTTTTATTAATTGTTTGAAACTTTTTTATTTTCAATGGATTCACTTTATACTTTGTATGTATGTATCACTGACGAAATATATACTAGACCAACACTCTACTAGGCGAGACCTGTACGCGGATTTATAGTAAGCTTAATGTTCCCTAGATGTCACTAAGTGCATCAAATCGTGAATTACAACGATATTTTCTAACCCCCAACACCAATACGAACCCAACAGTCAACTGTCAAGTTTATTGACATTGTATTATTGCGAAATGTACCACTAGATGTCGTTTTTTAAATAATTAATTATCTTAGTACCTACATAATTTATGTAATATTTTATCGTCAGAGAGATCTACACAAATAAATAAAATTGAAATGTCTGTTTTTAATTTTAAAATAACCGCTTTTCTCTTTACAATCTTTTTTTTTATTAATTGTTTGAAACTTTTTTATTTTCAATGGATTCACTTTAAACTTTGTATGCATGTTTCTCAATTGACATAGGTAAGGAACTAAGGACTGACATTTTATTTTTTTAATGGATTCAAAAAACAAAATAAAAATTGATGAATTAATAAAATATAGTTGCATGTTGCAGTTGCAATTCCCGTCCTTAATGACACATGTCTAAAAACAGTTTTTGGCATTTATAAATGTTGTTGATCGTGAATGTATGCAAATGAAAAATTTGATAATTACGAGTTGATAATGTCGAGAATTGCTTGCACATATTCATTAACAACTGTAGATGACAAAAAGGTGTAATTAAGGATTTTCTTTCGGTTTGTGTCTTATAAATAATCCTAATGTTAAAAATGCGAACGTAAGTTCCTTTGTTACGCTTTCCGACGAAAACTACTTAGCTGATCAATCTGATCATCATGAAACACATATTCTTGTAGAGGTATTAGAAGTAACATAGGATACTTTTTATTAAATGCGAACGAAGTCGCGGGCGAATGAAGTCGCAGGCGAAACCTAGTTATTAATAAAACAATCATAAGAAATGTTTTTAGAACGAAGTTCCCTAACGCGCTTTTCGCGCCAAAAGTTGTAGCGACACTTAACATTGAGTTGACGTCATAGTGCTGGATACTCAACGTTAAATATAACAAACTGATTGCCAACGTCCATACCGTGTTGAATGCACCGGTTCTCGTCCGATCACCGAAGTTAAGCCACATCGGGCGTGGTTAGTAATTAGATGGGTGACCGCCTGGAAATACCACGCGTGTTGTTGACTTTTTGCATTTATTTACAGAAAATAATATATTGTTTTATAGTATATTTTGTAAAGTTTGATTATTTCTAAAAAAATTTGACAAATGCGTTACCGGCCTTTGGGGCATAGTGGAGTGGGATGGGGGGAGAGGTTGGGGTATGAGCCTCCGGTATCCTCACTCACTCGGTGAAACACAGCGCTGTGAGGCCGTGGTATTACCAGGGGCAGGGGTCATATTACGTCGCGTCGCGCGTAACCAAGTTAAATAATATCCAGAAACGGTTAAATACGTATCTACTCATTTTTAATCAGTAGCCCAAAGTTAAAGTTTCATGTTTCTAACTTAAAAATGACGGACTTTCGTCCACACTTTCAACCCGTATTTCACCCCCTTAGGGGTAGAAATTCCAAAATACCTTCCTTAGTGAATGTCTACTCAATAAAACGATCCATATGAATAACTGAAAGAATACAACTTAAGGTATATACGTACGTGTAATATTAAAATCATCATCTAATCCCTAACTGTTGAAGAGTTTAACCTTCTATCATCAGCTCACCTAAATAACTTGAAAGTATACGACTAAAGGTCTATAGATACGTATGAAATTGAAAGAATTATCCTCCAACTCCTAACCGTTGAGGAGTTGTACCTTCGATCATCAGCTTACCTAAATAATTTGAAAGAATACGACTAAAGGTAACATACATACATATGATATTTAAAGATTTATCCTCCAACTCCTAACCGTTAAGGAGTTGTACCTTACACCATCAGCTCATCATCATAAAATGATGACTACCAGACGCAAATACCGGGTTAACTTTAGGAAATATACGAAAACATAATATGTGCTTAAAATAATGAGGGTTTCCCTCAATTTCCCTGGGATCCCATCATCAGATCCTGATATGGTGACAGTGAGACCACCGCGGGAGCATACCCTTTCGAATACAAAAAGAATTTTCAAAATCGGTCCACAATTGACGCAGTAATCGGTGAACATACATATAAAAAACACAGTGGAACATAGAACCTCCTCCTTTTTGGAAGTCGGTTAAAAATAAAAGTACAGTCGAATTGATAACTACCTTCTTTTTTTGAAGTCGGTTAAAATAAACATTCATATTAATTAAATTTTTGAACTGAGTACGCGGCTCAAGCGACGTTGCCGTTCCGTATTAACTACTGGAAGATATGAACGATTTTTGCAATGTTGCCATTCATGAGTGCATTGTTTCTCTGATTCAACCAAATAACTTATAAATGTGACATCTAGCGTAGTAAATAGGTCATTATTTTCAAGTTTATTTAAATCGATTGCAACGACATCTCCTAAACACAGGTGATAACTTTTAGTTATGCAATTGAAAATCATTTTTTTAAAGCAAGCAATACAAAGCAAGTTTTATATTTGAAAAATAATAATATAGTTACTAGAATTGAAGCACATCAATAAAATACTGTTAAACTTTGTTAAACTGCTTTTTAGAGCTTATTTTAAGCGCCATCTAGATTTAGTTGAACTTTTCTAGCTTTTTACGGCGTACAGTATTGGCCAAGGGAGGGACGGTCTATAGTATATTGTGTCATTGGTATGTATGTTTCTCAATTGACATAAGTAAGGAACTAAGGACTAACATTTTATTTTTTTAATGGATTCAAAAAACAAAATAAAAATTGATGAATTAATAAAATACAGTTGCATGTTGCAGTTGCAATTCCCGTCCTTATGACACATGTCTAAAAACAGTTTTTGGCGTTTATAAATGTTGTTGATCGTGAATTTATGCAAATGAAAAAATTGATAATTACGAGTTGATAATGTCGAGAATTGCTTGCACATATTAATTTATCAACTATAGATGAGAAAAAGGTGTAATTAAGGATTTTCTTTCGGTTTGTGTCTTATAAATAATCCTAATGTTAAAAATGCGAACGTAAGTTCGTTTGTTACGCTTCCCGGCGAAAACTACTTATCTGATTAATCTGATCATCATGAAACACATATTCTTGTAGAGGTATTAGAAGTAACATAGGATACTTTTTATTAAATGCGAACGAAGTCGCGGGCGAAACCTAGTTATTAATAAAACAATCATAAGAAATGTTTTGGAACGAAGTTCCATATCGCGCTTCTCGCTAAAAGTTGTAGCGACACTTTTAACATTGAGTTGACGTCATAGTGCTGGATACTCAACGTTAAATATAACCAGCTGAATGCCAACGTCCATACCATGTTGAATACACCGATTTTCGTCCGATCACCGAAGTTAAGCCACATCGGGCGTGGTTAGTACTTGGATGGGTGACCGCCTGGGAATACCACGTGTTGTTGGCTTTTTGCATTTATTTACAGAATATATATTGTTTTATAGTATATTTTGTAAAGTTTGATTATTTCTAAAATAATTTGACAAATGCGTTACCGCCGTTACCGGTCTTTGGGGCATAGTGGAGTGGGACGGGGGGAGAGGTTGGGGTATGAGCCTCCGGAATCCTCACTCACTCGGTGAAACACAGCGCAAGCACTTTTTCACATCGGTTTTCTGTGATGCCGTGGTATTACCAGGGGCAGGGGTCATATTACGTCACGTCTCGCGTAACCAAGTTAAATAATATCCAGAAACGGTTAAATACGTATCTACTCATTTTTAATCAGTAGCCCAAAGTTAAAGTTTCATGTTTCTAACTTAAAAATGACGGACTTTCGTCCACACTTTCAACCCGTATTTCACCCCCTTAGGGGTAGAAATTCCAAAATACCTTCCTTAGTGGATGTCTACTCAATAAAACGATCCATATGAATAACTGAAAGAATACAAATTAAGGTCTATACGTACGTGTAATATTAAAATCATCCTCTTATCCCTAACTGTTGAAGAGTTTAACCTTCTATCATCAGCTCACCTAAATAACTTGAAAGTATACGACTAAAGGTCTATAGATACGTATGAAATTGAAAGAATTATCCTCCAACTCCTAACCGTTGAGGAGTTGTACCTTCGATCATCAGCTTGCCTAAATAATTTGAAAGAATACGACTAAATGTAACATACATACATATGATATTTAAAATTTATCCTCCAACTCCTATTAACCGTTAAGGAGTTGTACCTTACACCATCAGCTCATCATCATAAAATGATGAATACCAGACGAAAATACCGGGTTCAGTACTTCGGTACTTCAGAAAATATACGAAAACATAATATGTGCCTAAAAAAATGAGGGTTTCCCTCGATTTCCCTAGGATCACATCATCAGATCCTGATATGGTGACAATGAGACCACCTCGGGAGCATACCCTTTCGAATACAAAAATAATTTTAAAAATCAGTCCACAATTGACGCAGTAATCGGTGAACATACATAAAAAAAAAACACACAGTGGAACATAGAACCTCCTCCTTTTTGGAAGTCGGTTAAAAATAAAAATACAGTCGAATTGATAACTACCTTCTTTTTTTGAAGTCGGTTAAAAATAAACATTCATATTAATTAATATTTTTGAACTGAGTACGCGGCTCAAGCGATGTTGCCGTTCCGTATTAACTACTGGTGAACGATTTTTGCAATGTTGCCATTCATGAGTGCATTGTTTCTCTGATTCAACCAAATAACTTATAAATGTGACATCTAGCGTAGTAAATAGGTCATTATTTTCAAGTTTATTAAAATCGATTGCAACGTCATCTCCTAAACATAGGTGTTAACTTTTAGTTATGCAATTGAAAATCATTTTTTTAAAGCAAGCAATACAAAGCAAGTTTTATATTTGAAAAATAATAATATAGTTACTAGAATTGAAGCACATCAATAAAATACTGTTAAACTTTGTTAAACTGCTTTTTAGAGCTTATTTTGAGCGCCATCTAGATTTAGTTGAACTTTTCTAGCTTTTTACGGCGTACAGTATTGGCCAAGGGAGGGACGGTCTATAGTATATTGTGTCATTGGTATAAATATGAAAAAGAGCTCGTCCCATATTTAAGTACTCTTGCCATGGTTTATGAATAAAGGTAACAGTGCACCTGTATTTCTGTTTATAACCCATTTGAGCTTCATCCCCTACCCTCGTTACCATTCAACCGTGACGTAATATGTAAGCAGGTGACACATCGTGTAAGTAGTAGATATTTAGTAATGACATGTATAGTTAGGTTTTAATCTCTGCAATCATCGTTTAGACTAAGCCCTTGAGTTCTCGTACCCTTTTAGGCTTGTTTTTACAATTTAAAGGAGGTTCCATTCACTATCAACCTTGAAATGTACCTCTTTGTTCTTTGAGGATTTACTTTTTTTAGTTTTTATTTGAGCGCGCACGTTACGTATATTGATGATTTTTCCATAAACAGCGTACGTGAATTGTTTTTTATGTTTATTTTTGTTCCAGGTAATATTCAAATGAAATTGTATCCTGTGTGCAATACAAGGCAGGCTGAGTAAGCGGTAAATATATTTAAAGGCACACTAGAAATACACCAAACTTTGTTAGCTCTATTCAACTGTTATTTTTAACCCCCGTCTGTCTGTCTGTGGCACCGTAGCTCGCGAACGGATGAAGCGATTTCAATTTAGTTTTTTTGTATGAAAGATGAGTTATGTGCGAGTGTTCTTAGACATGTTTCATGAAAATCGGTTGAGTCGTTTAAAATTTATTTACTTTTTAAAGGAAACTCAGGTTATTATGTCGGGGGTTTTTTATCCTTAGATTATATCTAGTAGTTTACTTACTAGTCTAAGGAAGGATGGTCTTATATTTCTTTCCTATACACTTTCATAACTTTTTATTATATTGCTTTATTAAAAACTTTATTACGTAAAATTTACGATCAATAAATAGTCTAAATATATCAACAGCAAACGACAATTATGAACATCGAACATAGATTGAACAGTTTTTTTTTAAACAGAGTTTTTTTACTAAAATATATGAAGTTAGATAGTCAAGTGACTCTTCTCAACAGGGATCAGTCTTTCAAATGCTGATGAGATTATAGTAAGCCCAGCCCCAGAATGAAAGCGTTTCTCGTTGATTCTATTTCTACAATCGCTAACATCTTTATTCTCTTAAATACCTCGATCGCGCAGTGGTAGGTAAGCGTACCCGATTCCCAGGTTGGACCAAGTGTTTAATATTTTCTTCCAACTCGACACCCCTCACACCCGTCAGGTATGACTGACTGGTTTAATACTGGCCTGTGATCTTCAATATTACAGTGCCGCTGGTTTAGAGATAGCGAAAGGAGGAAACTCTGTTGGTCAATAAATTGGATTTTCGTGAACATTTTACGGTGAAATATTCGTATTACCATCTAAAAAAAATGTAGAACCAAACGGTATACCTTACTCGGTGGCGCAGTGGTAGCCTTGCATATGCCACTGATGTGCTTGAGGTCTCGGGTTCGATTCCCGGGTCGGAAATGTTTGTATGATCGGCAAATATTTGTTGCGGAGTTTGGATGTTTTTTTTTTAATTATTTTTATGTATGACCCGCCAAAATGACTCTACTCTGCCTGATGGAAAGCATAAGCAAAATCCAAGAGTGGTGGTCACCATGCTCACTGCGAATGCAGACAATGCAGCATGGCGACCCACACCATGGCGGCCTAGTGATGCTTCTGCATCTTTTAGTCTAGTCAACAAGTATGGAACTTGTTGACTAGACTATTTGGGTCTCCGGTCTCGCACTCACCAACGAAACACGCCAGCACTGCTGCTGTCATTTTACGTTGATTTTCTGTGCGAGGGTAGTACCGCCCCGGTCGAGCAGACCAGTTCCTGCTGAAATCAGCGTGGCTCTACTACCTTTCTATGTTTAATATATAAATATTTACAAAAGAAAGTATAATATAAGTATTCTGTAAGTCAATCTAGCTTTCATAATCCAAGCTCTGCTTAGTTTGAAGCTAGATGGCGTTGTGTGTGAAATGTCCGAAATATTTACTCATTTATTTACCCACTAGCTGTTGCCCGAGGCTTCGCCCGCGTATATGTCGGTTATCGCGGTAAATAGTAGCATATGTGTTATTCTGATGTTTAAGCTATACTAATGTAAAGTTTCACCCAAATCCATTCAGTACTTTTAGCGTGAAAGGGTAAGTGACAAGTGACTATCGCTTAGACTTTTGTAATTGTTCGTTTGTATTCTTTTTGGCTTAGCACCGACTTCAAACAGATTTTAGGTACCTAGCACCCATTATAATACTACTATTTAAATGAATAAAGAATTAGGTATAGGCAATTTATGAAGAACCAGTTTATTTTACGCTTTTAAGTGTTTTTTGACAGAGAGTTTTCGTTGGATGTTTTTGGAAGTCGTTTTTTTTTTTTTTATAAAAAGTTTTTATTTTACAGTTTTTAGTGCAAACAATCGTAGGTAAGTAGTAAGTTGAATTATTTCATCAAATTTCATCATCAAGAATACAAATTAAGGTACGTGTAATATTAAAATCATCCTCTAATCCCTAACTGTTGAAGAGTTTAATCTTCTATCATCAGCTCACCTAAATAGCTTGAAAGTATACGACTGAAGGTCTTTAGATACGTATGAAATTGAAAGAATTATTCTCCAACTCCTAACCGTTGAGGAGTTGTACCTTCCACCTTCCATCATCAGCTTACCTAAATAATTTGTAAGAATACGACTAAAGGTAACTTATATACATATGATATTTAAAGATTTATCCTCCAACTCCTAACCGTTAAGGAGTGGTACCTTACATCATCAGCTCATCATCATAAAATGATGACTACCAGACGCAAATACCGGTGTAACTTCAGAAAATATACGAAAAACATAGTATGTGCCTATAAAAAATGAGGGTTTCCCTCGATTTCCCTGGGATCCCATCATCAGATCCTGATATGCTGGCAATGGGACCACCACGGAAGCATACCCTGTCGAATACAAAAAAAAAATTCAAAATCGGTCCACAACTGACGGAGTAATCAGGTAACATACATAAAAAAAAAAAAAAAAAAAAATACATACAGTGAAACATAGAACCTCCTCCTTTTTGGAAGTCGGTTAAAAACTAATTTGGATCTAGCCAAACCGCAAGTGAATGCTGGAAATTATTAAATAATTTTAGTATCATTCTACAGTCTGTAGAACCTAAGTTCTGTAATAAAATAAGTAATTTTATTCATTTAAATTTAATTTGAGCAAAGCCTACATGAAAATTACTCCGACAAAATTAACCTTTCCAATTAGTTAAACGAAATGCTGGCAGAATATTTAGAAGTAAAGCCACTAAGCGTGTTCGAGACGCCATGTTTATTTGCAACTTAATTTTTGAGTGATATTTTATTTATATACAATTAAAAATGATAGATGGAAACTTTCTGTAAATAATCATTTTTTTATTGAAATAAGAAAAACAGTATAGGTACAATTATAAACATGAAACACCCCTAAAACCCATTTTGGTTTATCTTGAGTGTGCATTACTTATATCATTCAGTTTTGTTTAATAATCTACATGCACATGCATCTACAAAAAATGGCCCAATGATGCAGAAGCATCACTAGGCCGCCAAGGTGTGGGTCACCATGCTGCGTTGTTGCATTGTCTGCATTCGCAATGATTATGGTGCCCACCACTCTTGGATTCTACTTATGCTTTCCATCAGGCAGAGTAGAGTAATTTTGGCAAGACCAACCATAAAATAAAAGATGGTGAAATTGTCATTCGAATTTTGACTGTTTTATATACGTACGGTAGTTCTTTATTTAAGAAAAAAGACAAGCTAGGGACTATTAGGTTCCGATTGTAAAAGTATGTATTTCAGTGGCAATGATTTTATCTCATCTCCGTAATACAGTCTGTTTAGATTTATTTTTTATACATCGCATTTATCGAAGAAAGACTGTTCATCCTTTTATGGACATAAAAATACATATTTATCGTAGAAAACTTTACAATGCCGAGAAACTGTGAGACCTGTAGTATATGCTCCAAATATGATCTGGCCAAAATGTCTAGTAATCTATTCTTTGAATATTGTCATTTATAAATCGTGACCACGAATAATTTAAGTCGTATTTCACTTTGGAGTACCAACAATACCAACCTTCCTACAATTTGTTCAAAAATGTTATTTATGTAAGTAAATAAATAAATTTATGTACAAAACTTGTATTCTCCAAGAGAACCTTTGAACGTCGTCAATGAACGCGGCCCCGAATTTTCTACGTAACAGTACATCACCGTTGGCTTTCACTCTGCTAATAGTTTGCTTCCTTTGTCCGCGGCGGACAAAAAATATTACGTCAGTCTCGACTCTGAGACACCCATGTTCTTTTGACTCTGATTCCAAATCTTCCAGGTTATGTCTTTACCTTTAAATTCCTGTTGGCAAGCATTTCCTATTGCTTAAAAGCACTTATTTTTAAATATTAAAAAAACACAATTAAATGCGCACTTCCACGATCTTTTTCAACTTAACAAAAATTTTTGAAAAGTTGAAAAAAAAAAAAACTTTTAACGTGTGTCTTAAAAGACTAAGTCGAGTAAAGTAATAAAAATATACGAAAAAAATTTAATATGTACGATTGTCTGATAAAAAATAAACAAGATAGTCAGCGGTCTTTGGTGAAGAACTTCGTTCAGCAATGGACGGCGATGCGATAGGTTGATTGGAAATGTAAAATAAAGGTGGTTTTGTACTTAATAGTTGCTCTAAGATTTCAGGCAAATTGGATGCTATATTTCATATCTCGAAGCTAAACTTTCGGTCATTAAAGGATAATTAATCGCTAGAACATTGGAGCGCTACAATAGCTGTATCGGATGTTTCCAGTACATTAGCTTAAGTGAAACGCGCTATTTCAAATCCCGGCGTGTATGGATTAACTGTCATTACTGTACCTTGATGTAAAGCTGTCTGCGTGAATTAAATAGAAAAGTAAGGAGTCTAGTAGTAATCTGGATAAGACATAAGCTTTTATTATGTATACCTTATGTAAAAATAGACTAAAACTTTTTTATAAAGTTTGTCACACTGCGGTTTACCCCTCCATAAACAGTTGCCAGAGCTTCGACCGTTGTTCGGCTGGTGCGTTAGCACGTCACGTGACCATGTCGATGACGAGTTAGATGAATTTACTCAATTTCCAAATCTGCCTATAGAAGTTTTCACTTCGATAAAATATGAATCATTATTTCATGAAATAAATTGTCGTTACGGTTGTCATGCAAGCACTTGGAAAGCTCAAGCGTAAGGGATGTAATTAAATAACCCAGAATCCCTAATATATTACCTGTGTTTGTCAAACGAAGCTTGAACAATGAACGCATTAATTTTTCCTTTGACGTCTTTTGTAGCATACCTACATATTTTAATTAAACTTTTAATTAGAAGTGAACCGTTTATTTAAAAAGATATCCATGTAGCCTACACTCTTTTTAACCTCCACACAATTTCAAAGCGATGAATGTTGTGCAAAGGTTGGTTTCTTGAAAATATAAAGAGAGACTTTAATTATAACTACCTATTATTATTTTAGTTATCAACATTATAATTTTAAACATAAGAAATCTATGTAACATACTCTAAAATAAATTAAAATCCTAGGAAAAAAAACAATGAAAATATTTACATACCAGAGCGTCAAAAAATTCCTCTACCTCGTCGCCTGGTAGCATTCACAAAAGACTGGTAACATTGCCACGTTGAATGGCAAGTTAGTCTTTAAGTTATTTTCTATTAAATAAATTCTTAATTCTGCTTCTTACTTGTTGTAAGAACCGACCGAGGGAACAAACGACGGTGAAAAATTGCAAATAGAAAGATAACTGGTCACAAACTCTGTACCGTAAGGAATTATTGGTGTCATTTATTTTACTACTGCCCTTTACAAATCCAACTTTTGAACATATAGGTTATTTTTTGTTCATTTTATTTGCTTTTACTGCCACCTGGAAAGCATTTACGCTTGCTTAACGCTAACCCTTTCCCAACCCCATTCTTCTCCCTATTGACCTCTGGAAATAACTTTATTTCCAGTTTATTTTTACAGTTTTATAAACGAGTAGTGAATTCCATTGGTTACTCTTCTATTATGTTTTTTTTTCTTTTTTTACGCTAAACTAAGTCAGTAAAATTATTAGTGCTATTATATTGGCCATAACCAGAATTTGTGACGGACCAGACGAACGGAAAACCAATACTAATAATATAAATTCCAAAGTGACTTTGCCTGTCACCAATTTCAATAAAATTTGGCATGAAGATACATTGATTGTTGAGGAAGAACATATGCTACGCTTTACCGCTATAACTCACATATACGCAGGCGGAACCGCAGCCAAAAGCTAACTTGTAAAATTTACGTCTAAACAAAACATTATTCAGCCTTAACAGGCACACAATACTGAGGGATATCTGCGTCTGACAATAAGAATCTGTGACAGACTAATTAATATTCTTGTCATTGCCTTTGGCTATTGGAATGGCTTCCAATATTGGATTCGAGTTCTATGACTGGGAATTGAGTTACAACTTTGTGCCAATAACAAATTGTTTTACATGTGAAGGCAGTAAAGTAATAAATAATGGATTGCTAAAACTTATGGTGATCGATTTTAAGAATCTTTTTTTTTAAAACATGTTTTACCTTTAGGTATCTGAAGTAGTATGTGGTTTAGTAGAAGAAGATGCCTCTGTGGACACGGGTCCAGCAGTAGACCATTACAGGCTGTTGATGGACTGTGAAGTAGGTATAAATGTATTATTTGCCTCTATGCCATAAAAATAAAGTTTATTGCAGTCAAAGTGTAACTATTGCTAAAGTTGTCTTTTTCATCAGAAAATAAAACGTGTCAAAAACTGTCCCTTGGTTCGCGAGTCAGACTTGCCCGATATTTTGTTTTTTTTTTCTTGCAGGAATTATAATAAATTAACAATCCATACTTATATTACAAATGCGAAAGTAACTCTGTCTGTCTGTCTGTCCTGCTTTCACGGCCAAACCGCTGTACCGATTTCAATTAAATTTGGCATGGAGATATTTTGATTCTTGAGGAAGGATATATATAATAATAATAATACATATTTCAGACATCTAACACACAACGCCATCTAGTCCCAAGCTAAGCAGAGCTTGTGTTATGGGTACTAGACAACTGATACAAATACATATATACTTTTTTTTTTGTAAATACATACATATTATAGATAGAAAACCCCCAAACTCCGAAACAAATATTTGTAGATCATACAAACATTTGGTCCGACCCAGGAATCGAACCCGAGACCTCATGATCAGCAGTCGTAAACGCCAACCGCGAGACCAACGAAGCAGCATATAGGATACTCTTTGCTGCGATAACCGAAAAACACGCGGGCGGAGCCGCGCGCAAAAGTAGTAATATTTAAGGTTTCTTCTTTCAGCTAAGACTCAAGTCTCGACTTACTATAAATTTAGAAACATGTACAATTTTGTCATTTATATATTTGTCACAACATTTTTGGACAAAAATGACACTATACATATAAATATTTGTGTCATTTTAACAAAAGAAATTCTGCTGCCTCTGTTAATAGCCGTAACAGACAATATCGAGCGACGTAGTCTCCAAAAATAAATTACTTAAAATTCTTTCTTTGTCAGCTTGTAACAATTTAACAAATCAGCAACTATGTAATTGTGCCCTTATATGAATGTGACATTAATTTTGTTGTAAAACTACTAACTTTAGTATCTAACCTTTCAGTTACATAATAAAATCCTTTTTAAGTCTACAACATTGCCAGCGAAGAATTCGACGAATTTCTCGACATAACTGGAGTTTCTCCGCAATTAGTAAAGGAAAATCTTGTGGGGATTTCCAATTAACTTTCATTTTAAACAATTAGAAATTCGTTTTTATTGAAATCTTTAGAGAAATTCTCAAAGATATTTCTAGATTCTTGAAATTTATGAAGCTCTTTCGCATTACAATAGGATGTTAATTGTATAGCTTTATGTAACATTTGAATTTCGATCAATTTTTTTTAAGAAAAAATACTCATAGATAATTTCATAGCTCATATTGCTCTAAATTTGAATTTCGGGCAGTATTTTTAATATTAAGAAACAATTCTGGTAGTTCGTTTCATAGTTAATCGAAAAAATAGATTTTTTACCGTATTCTCGAGTGAAAATTAATTAGTACTTAGTAAAATTTCTAGTAATTTATATTTTATTTGCTGATATAATACAGTCTTGAATATTGTAATACGATTTTTTTTCAAGTAAAATACTAATAGGCTTCATTTAAAAGCATTAAAGTTTTAGCTAAACTTTATAATACGAAGCAAATAAACATTATTTCCACGGCTGCGGCAGTTTGGAATAAACATTTAAAATCAGGTAAAGTTATATGGTTGTTTTGCAATTGCGTTTAATCACGTTACACCCAAAGCAGGTTCGACTGCGGTTATCAAATTTTAATGTCGGATCGTATACTGGAACTGTGAATGTCTTTTACAGTACGGTTGGATTACTAGTCAAATGCGAATGAGAGCAACACTAATGTCGTTTAACATTAAACTTTGATACGGCAATATTACCTCTAGCCTTTTGTAATGCTGCCTCAAGGTACTGTACGGTAATCAGGTATGGTATTGCCAGAGTTAAATTATCTATAACTACTATTAAATTGTGTAGAAGAAATTATAGATAACTAGCTGATCCGGCAAACGTGGTTTTGCCATAAAAAAATGGGGTATAACAAATAGATGTTGGTCGATTCTCAGACCTACCCGATATGCACACCAAATTTAATTAAAATCGGTCCAGCCGTTTCAGAGGAATATGGTAACTAACACTGTGACACGAGAATTTTATATATAAGATAATAAATAGTATTACTATTATACTCCGTCACTAGTGTATGTACCCCGTCTCACGAAAGAAGTCCCCTAGACGCAGTGCTAAAGTCATGCGAACGAATGTTGCCAGACTTTATTTTTGGTTTCTCCAAAAAACTCTAGTTAGTGAATGAATTCCTGGTAGTATATAATATTAAATGATTCATTCTTTTGTGTTTATGTAAAAGACTGAAAGGATTCTAAGGGGAAAGAAATAGAATAAAGAAAAACTTTTTTTTAATTTCTCACAATTATAACATAATTGTAGTCACCGATTAAATTTATTTCAGACTGTTCTTCTAAATGTGTTACATGTTTCGTTTCCGTTTTTGGTACAGAATATGGAACCCTTATAAACACGTTCATAATTTCATATGTACGGATTCTTTGGGGGATCGCTCATCATCATCTCGTACACATGTATGAATCTTCTGTCTTTCACGGATCAAAAATTGACCAGGATTCCGCTCCATACCTACAGGTTCCAGTTTTAGTGTTGCTGCTAGTCTATACGCCATATTACACTTGACCAAAGATATAGACACAAAAACAGACCTATATTTTATGTAAATATGATACAGAAATGCGTCTAAACTAAGATAGCTCGCCAAGTCGCAAGTCATTCCGGCAACATTTAGAAAACGACGCAGTTTATTACGAGTTCGCATAAAACATGATTAATGTTCTATTTCCTACTATTAAACATAAATTGGTACTTTTTATGGGCTAACTGCTTTTATAATAATTAGTACCTAACAGTTGGTAATCGTTTGTGTTGTTTCGCTAAGGTCGAATCCTAAATATTTTCTTACCAACATAAGAAATAAGTTCTCAATTCGATTATACTGCCTTTCATGTTGGTTAACTAATTCTGTCCTTTATGAATTTGGATTTTTAAGGCTAACCTACTTTCCGTTTTGTCATCAGAATTAGAAGACATGAAAAAGTATCGAATAAATACAAGAAACAAACTGAAATATGCATTTATTATATTAATAATGGTTTTGCAAATAGTCCTCCTTGACAAGGCTCGTATTGTGAGGAGGCAGTCAAATGTCGTTTAACGAATAATACGGTAGTGCATCTTGCATTTAGACCTTTTTTTTAATGAACAACAGTCAGCATTGACAGAAACTTAGAAAAAAACTAAGACTCGAAATTCATAATCTTTAGTTCCGTATACATCATATATTATCTGTATTTAATGCAGAGTACACCTAATGAAACCAGTAGCGGTTTCGTTACATCGCCAGTAGAGTGTAAACAGGTCAGTAACTCGGCCCACTGCCTTCCAATCCGACCATTTCAGCTGTTTAGACTGGGCTAGAAACAGCTACTTAGACCGTTTTAATGAACAGTTCTATGCAGCAATTTCATTCATATGAAGAACACAGATTTAAACCATTTTATTCCATATGTGAACAAGCTTTTAGCGTAGTCGTTGGTAATTTGAATATAGAAGATTAAATAATTAGAATTGTGAGCACTCACAATTATATTATATTACACAAAAATTATATTATAACTAGCTGTGTTTGTCATTTGAATATAGCTGTTCTCTATTGATTGTATGAACAATTCTGAACATACACAACACACACACACATACAACAAAAACAAAAACATACAAAATCAACGGAATACCAGATTTATATAATTTTATTCAACTATAAAAGGTTCTTTAAATGTATTTCTTTAGATCTATATTATTATTATTTTACTGCACGGTTGGCCTAATGGTTTAAGCGATCGCCACGCCGCTTTCAACTGCGCCGACTGTTGTGGGTTCAAATCCTACAGGGAACAACACTTTGTGTGATCCACAAATTGTTGTTCTGAGTCTGGGTGTTCTTTGTGTCCGTTTCATGTATGTTTGTAAAGTTCGCTAGATCCTCACTAGATCCATTTATCGCCGCCGAAACCATGGTGCATACTAAAAATTCATTAAATTCGTAAGGTACCTATTATATTTCCCGTTATAAACAGTGGCAATTCACTTGTTCTAATACAGATAACAAATATATAGTAAGTAAGCCACATTCACATTTAAGCCTTTTCATGAACTCGTAATATATATATATTAACATTTGAATTCCGTATTACTTTTCATTTGAATTTAATCTGTATAAAGAAGAACCTCAATCCAGTTTGCAAGACTGTGGATGTATTTAAAAAGGATTGTTTGTTTAGGTCCATATAAGCTTATAAATCGTTTTTCAAAAGAAAAACAAATGTGCCCACAGTCATACCAGCAATTATTCTGATTATTCTGATTAATTTCGTTGCGGGTTCCAAGACAGTTTAATTTTTCCTAGGACTTCCCGAGTGTCATACCTCGGTGTGTTCGTGGATCACTATTGTTGATCCAAGTGTACAGGAGTTACAGTGGTAGGCAGGATTAGTACCATTAAAGTCATACCAGCGGCAAAATTAAAAAGAAAACAAGCTAACAAAAAAAAAAAAGCCCCTACGCAAGCACTTAATAATAATATCGGATTATGAGATTGAGGGAACAAAGAGTGCACCTGTATTTGGGCACATACTTGTGCGCTAAAATATCTCTTGCGTAGTTAGCTGGTCTCAGTTGAGACTGGTCACCGTGGCCGTAATCGGCTAGGTGAACATCATTCATCATATATTAAAATACCGCATCCTGTTTAAGTTGCGTAGTATATAATTATAATGAGTATTGTACGTTTAATATTTAATTAACTTTGAATTTAATAGTAACAGTAAGAAATACTGTCTGTTGAGTAATACGCTGTGCGATAATAAGTATGTGCTAAGTTTTATTGTAACACTAGCTGTGCCTCGCGGTGTTACGACGGCCAGTCTCAAACTCAACAGAGACCAGCCAACTACGCAGGAGATATCAGAGTGCACAAGTGTGAGCGGACAACCGAATGGGGGATAGCTATCCGACACTACCGGAGAAAATTCAAATGCAGGACCAACGAGCACGGGGCCAAGACCCAAACTTTTAAACTCCGCATAAGCTTTTCTATAATCTGAAAATCTCAATAACACTATGGCTCAACCCGGGATATGAACTGGAAACTACAGACAAAGAGAAATCACAAATAATATCACACCAAACTACGTCATGAAGAATAAAGTACAATAATAATAATAATAATTATTTTAAGGCAGTCAAAGTCGAGAGCCAAAACTAGTTAATATATTTAAACGAGTGCCAAAGATTCTTAAATAAATATATTTTACGACAATACTGGGAATAGTAATGGCAATTGTACGACCCCGATATCAAAATATTCCCACTCATTGTTTCTGCTAAAGAATTATATTCAAATCAGACCCTTCTCAAGATCAATGTTGCCTACTTACTTTGGTTACCCATTTTTGATCAATGATGTAACATCTTATGTCTAAATCAATTCAATGGCTATATTATACGTTACTAAGAAATGCTTTCAGCTACGCTACAATACATTAACTCTAAGTACAATACTCGTATTATGGTAACCGATTGTAAACTGAAAAATATGAACATCGACAAATTTTTTTTGTTGGATAGAGTTTTTAAGCATTTCTATACAAATAAATAAAATTGAATTAGTGTATGTATGTGCTTTCAAACTAAAAGCTTGCATGTGACCTCTTTAATGGCGAAAATGTCGCTTAACAAACACGAAAAAATTGGGCAAAATTCATTCAATTCAAATACTTACTTTCACTTAGTTATGCCAATGTCCTCGTGGTTTTTCTACATCAAGTATAAAGCTTTCATTCCTCTGGGTATAAAAATAAACCTGTGCAAAGACAAAACCTGTATACAGCGACATCCAACCGGTTAAAGCTTCCGCATGGCCTACTGACCAGCTGATATAAAACGAACGCACTCGATTCACCGCGAAACGGATACCAGCTCAGAAGATGCACACTTTAGTTAAGATATTTGAGTACGCGCTTAATTTGTAGTCAATTTATTTCGATGTGTGCATTTTAAACGTTCAATATTGACTCATGTCTTTGATGTCCAATTAGTTGTATCTTCCTTCCTCCAACCTTTTCTTCCCAAAACAGACTTCGCGTTAAGTCTACTATAATACTGTAGGTCCTACAGTATTATAGTATCCTACAGTGTAGGATATGGCATCAGATCTCCAGAACCCAACCCAGAACCCAGAACTAGCCTATATCGGAGTTCTCTAGAAATACTGTTGTTGACTTTTGAGTGTTCTCACTACCTGTAACAATTGCCATAGATAGATAGATAGAAAACTCTTTATTTGTACACCGTATTAATAATTTATACGAGAATACATAGAATGTCAGATGTAGAATGTACAAAGGGAGACCTTATTTCCAAAAGCAATTCCAGTTAACTTTATGATGGATCAAAATGATTCAGAGACAGTAGTAATTGATAGTGCAATGAGTTTGGAAGAACTATATTTTGTTTGGTTACTTTTTGTTTATATCACATATGAGAAAGAAATCCCTTCAAATCATACCCTAACTAGTGACTGACTCAATTCTGACGTTTGTATGGCAACTACACACTACCTGTACCTATATGATATTATAATACTCTTGTACAATAACTTACCTAAAAACGCTTTTACATCAAAGAAAATCTAGTGGTAACTAAGTGGCAAAGACGTGAACTTTGCACTTAAGTTGGGATTTTTCTAAAGGTTCCTTGTAAGAGATTGCTTATTTTATTGTAAAGCTGCCCTTTGTGCATATTCGTCTGTAATATTCATCTAACATAATGTATTTAGTATATAATATAAGCATATTCTCTTCTAAAGTTTCAAATGCAAAGCCGACCCAGTTTATTACCGACAAGAACCCGGTGTGGCTACATGTCGGTATTGACGGTAGTACAGGAGCACAGGACATTTATGAAGCTAACAATGAAGGGTTAAAATACTACTAACACGTTACTCGTGTAATAAGTTGTCTTAGAAACTTTCTGTGTTAAAAAGATACACAAACAAATCTGTTTTTCCTCAGGAAATTACTCAGTAAATTTATTCTATTATATAGAAAACGTAATTATATGAACAACACAAGAGGCAAGAACGGTATGTTTTTCTTACGATTCCTTGTACCTCTGTAAGGAACTCCTTTACAAAGCGAATACATTTCTCGGATCCTACTTTGAAATTCTTTGTTAAAAATATAAGGAGGAATCCAGTCAAATGGATGGAGATTTATGAGTTCCGTACTAGGGAACTACTATGTAATAATAAAAAATTGTTTGGTTATTCTTTTTAGTAATATAACTTATATTACTAAAAAGAATAACCAAACAAACTTGTGTTTGGTTAGTATCCTCTATTACTTGTTATTACTCTTTTTAGTATCCTCCACAGGCCAGGTGGATCAGAGATTTACGCAAAATGGCTGACAGTAGCTGGATGCGAGAAATCGAGCATCGAACTAAGTGGCGTGTAATTCGAGAACCTATGTCCAGCGGTGGACTGCGATAGGCTGATGAAGAAGTAACTATAGTATATGTAGCTTTAAGTATAAAAAAATATTAAAGTTTAAACATCATAAAGCATTAAAAATTAAAGATTTTGGCGAAGTTTGTCACCAATTTCCTTTATTACTACTTAAGTTAATATTTATAGTATAAAAATTACTATGAAGCGTTATTACTGAACCAAGAAATAAATTAGCTTCAACATTCTTTATAAAATATAAAAAAACTTTTCAACGACAGACGCGGAACAAAATTGATCTCCGTAAACTCTCCCCAAAAATAACAAAAGAGGCTAAAGTTGACACATTAAAAGGTAAGAAACTTATAGCCCCTTCATTACTTTGCGAAGTTTCCAATCGACTACACAATTCCTTTGTTTATGTCATGTTTTGATAGTACGGGAAACCAAAGCTTATATTTCGTGCTAACTAGACCTAGATGGATTTCCTAATATATATCTGTGACTATTGGATAGATCTTTATCACTGGACATAAGATGAGAGACAGTATTTTAATTTATTGTATTATTTTAGAAGACAGACAGATATAATTATATGACATGGCTTTTCTAGTAAGTATTTGTTAGGAGGAGGAAAAAATCTGTTTATCTAAAACACATCATAAAGCGTTAAAAATTGAAGATATTGGCCAAGTTTGATTCCAATTTTTGTGCCTTTTTTTTCTTAACAATTATAAAGAAATATAAGTCGACATGTTTTTTTTCATTTTCAACAGTTTTTGTCATATTTTTAACCGACTTCCAAAAAGGAGGAGGTTCTATGTTTCACTGTATTTTTTTTGTTTTTATGTATGTTCACCGATTACTCCGTCAGTTGTGGACCGATTTTGAATTTTTTTTTTGTATTTGAAAGGGTATGCTTCCGAGGTGGTCCCATTGCCAGCATATCAGGATCTGATGATGGAATCCCAGGGAAATCGAGGGAAACCCTCATTTTTTATAGGCACATACTATGTTTTTCGTATATTTTCTGAAGTTACACCGGTATTTGCGTCTGGTAGTCATCATTTTATGATGATGAGCTGATGATGTAAGGTACAACTCCTTAACGGTTAGGAGTTGGAGGATAAATCTTTAAATATCATATGTACATATGTTACCTTTAGTCGTATTCTTTCAAATTATTTAGGTAAGCTGATGATGGAAGGTGGAAGGTACAACTCCTCAACGGTTAGGAGTTGGAGGATAATTCTTTCAATTTCATACGTATCTAAAGACCTTCAGTCGTATACTTTCAAGTTATTTAGGTGAGCTGATGATAAAAGGTTAAACTCTTCAACAGTTAGGGATCAGAGGATGATTTAAATATTACACGTACGTATAGACCATAATTTGTAATCTTGATGATGAAATTTGATGAAATAGTTCAACTTACTAATTACCTACGATTGTTTGCACTAAAAACTGAATAATAAAAACTTTTTATAAAAAAAAAAACCGACTTCCAAAAAACATCCAACGAAAACTCCCCGCCAAAAAAACACTTAAAAGCGTAAAATAAACTGGTTCTTCATAAATTGCCTATACCTAATTCTTTATTCTTTATATAGTAGTATTATAATGTGTGCTAGGTACCTAAAATCTGTTTGTGGTCGGTTCTAAGCCAAAAAGAATACAAACGAATAATTACAAAAGTCTAAGCGATAGTCACTTGCCACCGACTTCAAACAGATTCTAGGTACCTAGCACACATTATAATACTACTATTTAAATGAACAAAGAATTAGGTGCAGGCAATTTATGAAGAACCAGTTTATTTTACGCTTTTAAGTGTTTTTTTGGCAGAGAGTTTTCGTTGGATGTTTTTTGGAAGTCGGTTTTTTTTTATAAAAGTTTTATCTAACTTGTCCAAAGTGTTAATGAATTATAATTCTGAACTCAGTTAATATTCTATAGTTTTTTTTTTACTTACGCAGTTAAAAAGGACATCTTAATAATTGTATGTAAAGGAAAAAAGGTCAGACAGGAACACTGACAAACAGACGCGAAATAGCAAGAATAAATAAAGAAATAATCGTAATAACTAATTAATTTTTTGGCAAATATAAAATAATAGTTAATAACACATAATTATGCTACTTTATAGTTATAAATTACTTGAATGAAACAACGAGTTATTTATCAAAGAGTTTGGTTAAAGTAAAGCAAACTAAAACGGCTGTTGGATGCGAATGACATTCAATAAACTAGTGAGAACTTATACCGCATTGCAGTTAGGTAGGTATATAAATTATTGTTTACGCTATCTCTATGCCATCTGTTTAGGCACTGTTTTGCATTCTACTTTATCTAATTACGTATGGTTTGACTGTGGTCGTTATTCGCATTGTTTGTAGCTTTATAAATTGTAATGCCTGCATTACCGCGGGAGAGCCACGCTTCGGCATGAATGGGCCGGCTTGACCGGAGTGATACCACGGTCTCACAGAAAACCGGTGTGAAATAGTGCTTGCGCTGTTTAATCGAGTGAGTGGGGATACCGGAGGCCCATACCCCAATCCCCTACCCCTTCCTCCCCCCCCCCATCCCCAAAAGGTCGGCAAAATAGGTAGTAGAGCCACGCTGATTTCAGCATGAATGGGCCGGCTCGACCGGGGCGGTACTACTCTCGCACAGAAAATGAACGTAAAATGACAGCGTTCGTGCTGTCGTGTTTCGTTGGTGAGTGCGAGACCGGAGGCCCAAATAGTCTAGTCAACAAGTTCCATACTTGTTGACTAGACTAAAAGATGCAGCAGCATCACTATGCCGCCATGGTGTGGGTCGCCATACTGCATTGTCTGCATTTGCAGTGAGTATGGTGACCGCCACTCTTGGATTCTGCTTATGCTTTCCATCGGGCAGAGTAGAGTCATTTTGGCAGGCCATACATAAAAAAAAAACGCGCTTCTGGTGTTGCAGGTGTCCATGGGCGACGGTAATCGCTTACCATCAGGCGATACGTATGCTCGTTTTCCGGCCCATTGCATAAAAAAAAATCCAAATACACACATCAAAAGTGTCTAGGGATCAAGCATTTTTATGCGGATTTCTTGAGATTGAGATGTGGCTTTGGCCCTGGCCTGCTCAGTCGCCAGACTTGAACCCGATTGAGCATGCATGGGATATGCTACAGAGAAGAGCTCTGCCGAATATGGAGGGTATCCAGTCGCAAGAAGACCTTTTTTTGTTGTTGCAACGAACATGGGCGGCAATTCCACAGCGTGATTTGGATGAACTCATTTTGAGTATGCCAAACCGATGTTCTTGTGTTAGTGTTCGCGGTAGAAACACGGATTATTAATTGTTTAAGTTACCTAATAAAATTTTAAAGAAAACTGTTATTTCAGTATTTTTTTCGAACTTTAATGTTAGTGGTTCAAATGTCAAAAATCCTTTTATTAGGAAAATGGCAAATTTCTTTATTAATGCAAATGTGACTTGGTTTATCGTTACTGTGACAAACGAAAACACTTTATTTGATGAATCCTTAAAGAAAATTTTAATTAATATCAATCAGGAGAAAAGTTATTGCAAAAATATATGTTGATCCCTGGACACATATGTTGATCCCTAGACACTTTTGATGTGTGTAGTTTGGTGGATTCTGACCATGCTTTCCGTCAGGCAGAGTAGTTACGATGGCAGGCACCTACAATTATTATATTTTTAAGCTACTTCCACAAAATGTTGTTGCTAGTGCTTATTACTTTCAGACTCCGGTATTTATGAATCGGTTTTATAAATCCATCTTTTGGTGAGATATAATACGTAACTACCTGCATGTTTTGCTGTTATCGCGGTAAAAAGCAGCCTAGTAAAACGTGAAAGACAGACAAATAAAAAGGTAGTAGAGCCACGCTGAATTTCAGCACGAACAGGCCGGCTCGACCGGAGCGGTACTACCCTCGCACAGAACATCACCGTAAAATGACAGCGTTCGTGCTGTCGTGTTTCGTTGTTTATGCGGGACTGGAGACCCAATGATGCAAAATCATCACTAGGCCGCTATGGCGTGGGTCACCATGCTGCATTGTTGCATTGGCTGCATTCGCCATGAGTATGGTGACCACCACTCTTGGATTCTGCTTATGCTTTCCAACAGGCACGGTAGAGTCATTTTGGCAGGGCCATACATAAAACAATAGAGCTATTTTGGCATTTACGTCGTAATTCCAATCGATGAAATGGGTTTACAAGCTAAAGAAAATCTATTAAGCTTTTCAATTATCCTCAAAAAGATTGCATTACGATTAAATTAGGCGAGAATAAACACTTTCACCCTCCGACTAATGAAATCATAACAATTGGTGTGACCTCCTTAATTGGTTATTTTATTGAGCTTTTTTTACGTATGAGCCTGCCGATGTGAATCTACTCTACCTGATGGAAAGCAAGAGCATAATCCAAGAGTGGTCACTATACCTATTCATTGTGATTGCAACCATTGCCGAATGGTGACCCACACCATGGCGGCCTAGTGATGCTTCTGCATTGGGCCTCCGGTCTCGCACTTACCAACGAAACACAACAGCACGAATGTTGTCAATTTAGGTTGTCTTTTGTGCGTTGCTCTTTTTAATAAAATATAAATAAATTTCATCAAAAGTTCTCGTAATCGGCTTATAGTTTGAAAGTATTTTATTGTTAGATAAAAAGGCCAAGAGAAAATTTGTCTTGAAATAACATATCTATGACAAAATGTTTACATTTACGATATTGGTGAAAAAATACAAAGGTCTTAGCTCAAAGGAATGTTCTCAAGAGGTGAGTGTTGAGCTGTAAAAGCCAGGGTTCTGAAGAGGTGAGCGTTCAGTCGAGGGCTGAGTCGTAAAAGCCGTAACCATGAATTTTCACCGAACGATCCAAGCCGATAGGTATATAAAGTTTAATACTTTATTTCTGGCTTCATTTTGTTTTGTTTGCTTATCTACAATATATATTGTTGGTAATAATAATTACAACCTCACTGATGTCACTCCCGGCCCTCTGACGTGTTCTTTTAGAACACTGTGCCTCTGATTCCAATCTATACAAACAATTAAATGAAATTGAAGCGTTTGTTTGTAATTTTAAATTAACAGCTTTTCACTACAGTGCTTATATCAAATCTTTTAATTTTTGTTTGTGTCTGTCTATCTGTTTTTCCGGTTAGTCTCTGAAACGGCTGAACCGATGGCAGATATAATTTCCGACTTAAAAGCAATAAAGCCCGCCGGTAAATAAATAAATAAATAAACATTTTAAATGTCGCGCCATTTCCTTGGCAATTCTTTATTTTATGATGAACTCTATTTACTCAGCTCTCCATTACAAATATCAATTCCTATTACATAGAAATCATATCAATATCCATACAATTACCAATTAATCGCCCCCTTTTCATAAATATAGCTTTAAATTCGCCTCTGCCGTTGCGAGTGTCCATGGGCGGCGGTTAGGCCGTTAGATGGTTAGGCGGTTAGATGACATCGCATTAAGTATATATTACTAGATTTTACACGCGGCTTCGCTCACGCACTTTCATCCCCTGATTTACCCCCTTAGGAGTGAAATTTCAAAAATTCCTTTCTTAGTGCTCACTTACGTTATATAAAGAACCTACATGCAAAATTTCAGGATTCTAGCTTCAGTGGTTTGGGCTGTGCGTTGATCTCTGGGTATGTCAGTCAGTCAGTCAGTCAGTCACCTTCCTCTTTTATACATATAGAAGATAGATAAGATTAAAAAGAAGTTAAATATTTTTTTGAGATAATCCACTGACATGTTGATAACCACCTTCTGTGTTATAGATACCTACATTTTTGTTTTGTTTACATAATGGCAACACTTTGTCATTTTAAAAACCAAACGATGTCAAAGAGATTGGCCTTTAACAGAGAATATATTCTCAGCTTATAGAATCGTTACATTTATTCATTGTTGAGATGCAGTATGCGTCGAACATGAAACAGAAGGATTAATTGTTAAATATGCAGTACACGGTGCCGAGATAAAAGGTTACTGTCGACTGTTTGAACAATCGGGTCGGGATATAAATTTTTACTATGTCAACCTCCCTCGGCGCTGAAATGCATTTTTAAACCACAGACTGAAAGCGATAGGGTTGTAAACTGCAAACCTACCCAAACCATAAACTAGATTTATGGTTTGGGGAGAGAAGTTTTCAGGCTTTGATTAAAATTTGACTTTTAAATTACATGTAAATTTAACAACACTTTAAAAAGAGATGACAGCTTATTTAAGATCGTTGTATATGGTTTTCTTCTACAGAGGCTTTAGAAAAGTAAAGTTAGGAAAATTCAAATTTCGCGTACCATAGTTTTACTTAATGCCGCTTATTATATTCTTGCCCTTGCTGCATTTCTATTAGGCAACTTTAATCAGTGGTAATAAGTGACATAAATTAAAAAGGCCCATAATTATGAATAAATAATTACATACATATTGTTTTTGTTTTTTCCTTATGTTTACAATATCTAAGTTACCGCATTACATTAAAAAAAAATGAAAATAAAACAATGTTCAAAAAGCGTCTCCAAAAACTTCTCATTGCCAGTGCTATCACGTTATTCGAGAATATTTGGATGACGCTAGCATTTTTAACTGGCATCTACCTATACAAATAAATATAAAATTGGAGTGTCTGTTTGTAATATTAAAATAACCGCTTTTTACTAAATGCATATGTATGTATACACGGTACATATACCAAAATAACATTTTTACAATTTTTTTCTGTCTGTCGGTTTGTTCCGGCTTATCTCAGTAACGGCTGGACCGAATTTGACGTGACTTTCACTGGCAGATAGCTGATGCTAAGGGTAACTTGGGCTACTTTTTTAGACTAGCTTCGTCCCTGACGTACCGCTGGTAACACCGCGGGGTTCAGCTAGTTAGGAATAAAAAAGACATGTATTTGCTTTTTCAGCTATTTTAATATGTTGTTTTCTGACCATTTTAAGTTTTTTGTTACTACTATTTGTGTTTTTAACTGTTCAATTTATTTCACAGTGAAGAGGCTACACTTCTAACCAATGTCTTAGCCACAAGGCGTCAGTACTGTTTTCATTTTGTTTTTAACAAAAACAGCTGTAAACAACTCAATATTTCATTGTTTCACTTTTTTAATCTTCCTTTTAATCCGATAACGAATTCATAAATTAGCACTTTGTAATTTTCACGAGACGTAGAAGCATGGAGGTTCGCAAAATTGTTTTGAGTAAATAAAAAACATTTTACTGGTTGCTACCTTAGCGTAAGGGATGACCCTAACATTTCATTCTTTGTTTTAAGTTTTATTACGTTGTACCTACATTCTGTTTTGTTCTTTTTCTTCACAATTTACCTGTAAATACGTTTTTACAAGGTTTTCGTACAAGTACCTTTTAAACACGAACTCACATTTAAATAATAACGTAAGAATTTGATGATGTTATAAACTGCATCGGTGGCGTAGTGGTAGCGTATGCGACTGCTGTGCTTGAGGTCTAGGGTACGATTCCTGGGACGGACCAAATGTTTGTATGATCTGCAAATATTTATTTCGGAGTTTGGGTGTTTTCTGTGTATAATATGTATGTATTTACAAAATAAAGTATATATGTATTTATATCAGTTGTCTGGTACCCATAACACAAGCTCTGCTTAGCTTGTAGTTCTAAAAATAAATAAATATATATGCGACGCCTTTATCGTACTCGCCTTAAATAAGGGTGATTTTAGAAACATACTCAAGAAAAAACAGGCACGCCAATAATAATTATTGTAATAATTGCTGGCCTTTGAACAAATTAATTAACAATTATTGTTAATTGAATTATTCAAAGGCCAGCAATGCGCTTGTGGGTCCTGAGGGCAGGTGTTCGGGCAGAGGCAGTCACTTTCCGCCTGGAGACCAAATATTTACCCCTTTTTTCATAAACGTTATTTAAATTTAAGCAACGGTTCTTGCATTTTCAACTTTAGACTTAGGACATTAAAGTTGAAAATAACAAGGAAATGTTGCTTATAATTAAATAACGTTTATGGTTAAGGGGGTAAGTTATAAAAATTTCAGCAATACGTTTTTCATCTTCTTTTAGGACATTTCCAACAAAAAAGCTTTTCTTAGTTGCGAAAACCTGTTTCTCATAAGTCGTGATGTAAGTGTTATGGCAATGGCTCCTTCTCCCTTCTAAACATAGAGAAGTAATGTATTTCGACGTAAACGCTATACCACATACCTCTTATAGGCATAGAATAATTAATAGTAATGACGTACAGAAGTGTCACTGTCGAACAAAAGTCAAGTTTAGGCATAAAAAGTTTTCAACTTTGTCACCTTGCACGCGAATTTGAATCTTGTCGTGTCACTCGAGCGTTCATATTTCGTTAGACACCGCTCGATTAACTACAAGAGCACGGGGCTGCCGCTTGCTGTACATTTAGGTAAATAAATATTAAAATTAATTATAAAATTAAACCACTTTAGTAATGAAGAAGGAAAATTTTAACAAACAATAATCATGTCTACGTAACGTACTACTCGTTCAGGGTACCTTCGTGATAAATTACAGATTTTTGGATTGACAAAACATGTCTATCATACTGACTTGACTACTTGACTGTGAAATCATATAAAACATTACATTAGCAAAAGTCACAAACAGTTTTTTGTTTGTGTGTCATCATACCTAAAGGTTTATAAGTACCTAGTTGTAGACAAACCTTAACAAACGAGTAAGTACGCCTTATATTCTTACTATTCTCAGGCTGCTACTATTGATAATTTCTTAGGCTAGTTGAATACCTACACTAGATAGTTACTTACTATGTAAACTTAAATAAGTAATTATAATTTATTTTAAAATGGTTTTCATTAAAAAGATTACTTCTAAGTTTTATTAAATAAACAAACTGGTATTCAATCAACAGTGAATAGAATTATATTTGTGTTCTAAGTAGGTAGGTAATTATTTTATCTTTTAATTAATAGGGGGTAAGTAAAGGTAATTAATATGAACTATCTATAACAAAATCGACCACATTATTTTCCTATTGAATACAGTTATTTATGTGATGCTAAGTAATCTGAGATGTGATGATTAACGTAAATACATCAAATTACAGCTTACCTTTAATATCATCCGGAATTTTGAAAAATGATAAAGGAGTATATATTCATTGTTCTTCCTTTTATTGAAACACCCGTCAACAGAACAGTACCCTTTGTACGAACAATTAGTTCGTTTTGAAGTCATTTTTCGCAGTAAGTACCTACACGTCATATTCAACTTATTTACGCGCGACGCGGCTAGCGTGCGAGCCGAGCGCAGAGTGGCAACCATTGCCACATAGTTCTTCCCGGGAGGCGCTCGGCGAAATACACCTAAAATGAGAAGTGAAACTCCCCTGATATAGGTAGTTTAGTTTTAGCTGGATAAAGCAGGAGTCGGGCTTGGAAAACCGGCAGTACAAACATTAGCGATGCAAAAGTTAACTTTCCATTAAATTTTTAAATAACTTTTAATGCAAGGAATAATTATGTGGAGAAATGTGTTCGTAATCAAATATGTTATAGGAACCGCGCGTTCTCCCCAGTAGTCTATTGAATTTGACTTTTTTTACTTAACTATTGGAGGTAAATTTAAATTACTTTAGTAGGTCTAGAGTTTAAATTATGTCATCAATCAAATTCATTAAAATCAAAAAAATAAAGAGAAAATGGGTTATGTCACTACAGAATGTTTTCTTGGCATGCATGGCGAAACCGTATAAGTCAAAAATTGCAAATTTTATAATTAAATTATCCGGACCGCGCGTGCTCACCTAACCGTGAAGACAAGTAACCCTGTTACCCATCAATTCTGAAGTACCGTGGTAACGGAGCGGCTTACTGCACCTAGTCTGTGGTACAATATACGCGACAAAATACTTATACCTATATTTTTTAAAGGTGTGCTTAATTATAACGGTTAATAGTTTATGCAAATTTGAAATTATAAACGCTGCCTAGGGCACGTTTATTATTAATTTTATTTCTAATTGAAATCATAGAAACACGTTGAAACTAATAAAATTAGAGAACCTGATTTCGCTTGAATGATCTTTATTTCAACGGTTTAACTAATAATGTTACAAATGTAGTTTATAAAGTAGTCATTATTATTGAGTAACAGATTTCAACTCTAAAATCTAAGCCTTATTATCGAACAAAGAAAAGATAGCTTTAACAAATGATATTTGCCTAGATAACGTTTCTTATGAAACTGTTACTGCAAAACGGTTCACGCTTCTCTTTGCAATCGGTTCCTGAAGATTTTAATCGAATAATCGCCTAAAGTTTCAGACTCGCGGCACCCGTTAACGGGATGTCTCGAAGTCTCAACGCAGGTAATAACCACAGTATCAGAGGTAGGTAATCGTGCCAACTGCACTTCACGGACGATTCGCGAAGCAAACAATCGCTGCACTTAAATTTGTCCAACTTCCATTTCCAAATTTATTTATAAGAAATATGAAAATATCTTACTGGAAATGTATAATCACGTAAGATATTATACATATCAAGGCATATGTATATACCTTGCCTGCACGGCAAGATTGTGCAGTGCAACAAGTGCAGATTGTTTGGATCACAAACAATTCCATTCAAACTGACATACACTTACACAAGAAACCAAACACACATAATTTAAGAAATACAAATAAAATACAACTAACGAAAGTACGAACTAACTACGGAAAAAAAACAATATTATATGAGGGAGCACAGCTGTTTAATAGACTGCCGAATGAATTAAAGGAATGTGACAGTTTAAATGTATTTAAAGGCGGGCTAAAGAAATATGTTTGTACATGTACATTGTAACTTCCAATACGCTGAAAGGTGAATAATGTATTAGTCATAAGATAATGCTATGTATCTCATTCTAAGTGAACTGTAAGTTCTTATGAGAAAATAAAATTCTTTAAACACATATATGAAAATAACTTACGCCGAACCGCTCAGACCAGTTTTTCACTGGAGGCAATCAAAAACTGGTCTGAGCGATTCGGCGTAAGTGTCAACCCTACAAAGTGTCAGTCTATTATCGTGGGTAGCCCTAGACTGATAATCAGAGTAGATACGTCAAAACTGCCGCCAATTGTCCTTATCGGATCTATTATACCGTTCAGTTCATCTGTCAAAGATCTGGGCTTATGGATTGATTTAAGCCTCACTTGGAAACCACAAATTGGGAACGTAAGCCGGAAAGTAACTGGAACCTTACGTTCACTGTATCGGCTCAAGAACTTCCTTCCTCCTACCACCAAGTTAATGCTTGTACAGGCCTTGATCTTCCCAATTATTGATTACTGTGATGTATGCTACCTCGACCTGAATGCAGATCTACTCAATAAACTTGACCGACTTCTCAACAATTGCATTCGGTTTATCTTCAATCTGCGTAAATACGACCATGTCTCTGCCTATCAAACTCAGCTGTCATGGTTACCTATACGTCAGCGACGTAGCTTGCGGGCCCTGACTCCCTTCACTCCATTTTTAATAATGCTACAGCTCCCGCTTATCTTACTTCACAGCTTAAATTGCTATGTTCCAACCATGACAGAGATCTCCGCTCCACTAATAATCATTTACTCTTATGTCCAACACACACTTCTTCTCTTGTTCATTCCTCTTTTGCTGTCCAGTCCATTCTAATATGGAATGCGCTTCCACTTGAGATCAGGAAATTAAGTAACCGTTACACATTTAAAGCCAAAGTCAGAGAACTTTACAAGAAACAACTAGCAGAAATATCTTCATAATCTCATTACCTCGTATATATAACTTTATATATTTCATTCTGTATGTATATTGTATAAATATTTATTTATATAATTTATCAATGTATTTTTAAAGGTTAATTGTTACCATATATTTATTGTTCATAACTTCCCTTCATAAGACAAGTGCACCTGCCACGTCCTTTACTAAACCATCCAAAGGTTGACTGGTAGAAAATGCCATCTGGCATTAAGTCCGCCTCATGCAAATGTAATGCAGGAAGTATTTATAAATAAATAAATAAATAAAATATCAAAAAGTAAGAAAGCAACCATAAAGTTAGTCTGATGGTCTTGGGTTAGTGCTATTGTAGGTTTACCTACAGTACCTACTGATGGTAGCATAATACATCTATCCGTCTAAGAATTTAGTTAAAAAAGTGGGACAAAAATTGGAAGTAAAAAGTGGAAAGAGATTATATTTGACATCGCTGAAGTAATGTGTTAAGAAAGCAGCTACGATTCAAATTTATTAAAGCAGCTCGCGGTAACAGATCCTTATCGCAGTAAACAATGTTGCTATTGCAAATATTGTTTTATTAAGCCAATACTTTTACCTGACAAGTCTCAAGTAATACCTTTAATAATAATAATAAGCCTTTATTAATTTCCATGACATTAACAAAAAATATAAAATTATGTTTAGCAAGTACCTAAGTATTTCAGGTTGATACATATATAGAAGTCATGGCCCCTTTCGGGTATAGTCCTCCTCCAGTTGTCTTCATTAGCGCAAAGCGTAGGTTTAGCAAACAGCCTCTTTCAGATATGCCTATGTAGTTTTATATGTTATTTTTGTATATTGTTTTTGTTCCTTGATTAGTTTCTTCTGACATCAACTAGGCCAATGATGTCGTATTTGATTTTTTCCAGAGAGTATTTTAATAGTAGGTATAATTCTTTGCGGTGATAATAGGGATTTCACATTGTGTGTGCAGATATAGAGTTTTTGGCACTTTGGAGAGTTGTAGTCTAGACCTCCCGCGGTGACAAGCCGTGTTGGGAGATCGATTCAAATTTAATACCGCAGCTCGCGGTAACAGATCCTTATAAATCCTTATATCGCAATAAACAATGTTGCTATTGCAAATATTGTTTTATTAAACTAATACTTTTACCTATCAAGTCTCAAGTAATACCTTTACTTGACAGTAATACGAGTAATATTTGGAAATCTGAAAGCTTAATTAGCAAAACTATGATTATATTATAGTATAATCAATTTTTTATTTTCGTTTAGAAAGTTACTACAAATTTGATGAAGTAATCAAATAATTTTAAAAGAGTAGATTTTTGAAATCTTAAGACAAGAACTAAATCAGAATGAAATCAATGTAATTGACTTACTCTTTATCATAAATACCGATATGAAAAGATATTACAAACATATTGTTTGAGTTCTTCGACCTTTAATGAGGTGAGGTGGATTATATTCAAGCAGTCAATTACAGTTATTTATAGTTTACGTAGAAATAGCGGGTATTTAAACAAAACAAGAAATACTCTCTCACAATTTATATTGAGACTGCTTCGTTTACGATGCACTACGCAGAATTGCACGCCAATAATTCACTAGTTGTTGCCTCACATTTGTATTAAACAGTTTTCTAAACTGAAGTTATTAATCTTGACGTATAAAGTTTTATTTAATCGACTAAAAACATTATTTTAGACGAGTTAGGTATTCACACGCATACAGCCTATTCGGTATAGGTACGGTTCGGTATACGGTATTTCATTAGGTTCATATAAGTTATTGTCACTTTTTTTTTTAATGTTGCCTTATTAAAAATGTCACTACTTCTTAATTCATATATCTTCATTGGGCCAATCAGATTTCTAGAACACTACCTTATCATATTTTTATTTCTCGCAAAACAAACAACGTTTACAACATTACAGTTAGTAGGGGATCATTGGATTATAAACAAATTAGAACAATGTACGTGCAATATCCGCTATTCCCATTAAGGTGATCTAGATAAAAGCCACGATATAAATCTCTCTTTTGTACCAACATGACAAAAAAACGGAAAGAGTGCTCTACTATAACACAATGGTTTGCAGAATGTAATACCTAATACAATTAGCGACAGTTTTAATCCTATGATTAATCATAGCTGTGTGAGTGTTGCCAGTACTTGATTATTAACTACTACATATATTGTATATTTTACTTAATTTTTCACAAACATATTTCTAGCTTTATAATGACAGACGGATATAAACGTAGACCACTTCAAAGGGAAGGAAAGGTATTTTAGACACATTAGAAATAACTAAGACCGTTTGTAAACAATATAAAAATACGTAAAAGTAAACAATAATTACTATAGTACGTTTAAATAAATTAAATATTTAACAAAAAAAAGTAATAAACTAAGTTATTACTTTTTTTGTTAGAACTTAACAAAAATAAATAAAGAAAATCCGTCATCAAATATGTATGTAACAGCTATTGAGTCATTTTCTTTATAAACATACATAATATTTACTATATCATGGTGCGGTACAGTTTCAGTAACATTTCGTTTCACTCTTGAAAGTTGCCGCGATTTACAAATTATGACTTAGTATTTCAGCTGTACTACATTCGCAATATATTAAATCATTAATACTTACTTAGCTGTAGTAAATTAAATTAAACCAACCAGAATGTTATATTCTACAAATAAATGCCGCACCATGCTACAGCGCAAAGAGTATAATTTAAGACCTTTTACTCGATAGTCATATTAAATAGAAGTTACTCATTGATGTTATTGTAATAATCAATTTTAGTTTTTAAATTATATATTGTCTATGCTCTGTATAGACTTAAATCGCGAAATTAACATTAAAAACCTAATTACTGCAACTTAAACTGTGGAATTGCCTACAATTATATTATTTTCTAACCTACACCGGGGAGTATACTTTAATATGGCAACACTGAATATCAAAACTAGGCTACTGAATCCGCTACGTGTCCACAACAACGTACTAAAACGGTTTATTGTGAATCGTATAGCGTGAAGCGCGATTTTAATTTGAAATCTAAATATAGAAAATTAACGATATCATTATGTACCACAATTTATAAACCAGATTGTGATATTTTAGTATTATACTTTCAATAATTGACAAATGTAGCTTTTATGAAGTTCTAGCATAAAAATTATAGTTTTGTTTTAATGTATAACACAGTGGGGTTACTGGGGTTATTTCTGATACTGCCAGTTACATAATTATCTATAAGCGCCGCACTCGAAAAACAGCAACGCAAAATGTTTTACAAACTTTTGTCAATCAATTTGGCCGGAATAAAAAGTAGTTCATGATGTTCCAGAATCCTATGTCTCTCTGTAAGCCGGATTTTATCTAGATCCGTTCAAGTATTTTGCTACAAGTAATAGGAGAAAGAAAAGAGGCCCTGCCCTTATCTCCTCTAACTTAGAATCCAGTTATATCACTCACTCATTCATCTGGTAAATAGCAATGGAACAATTCCCAGTCCCATTAGTAGCAAAAAATGCCTGTCATTGCAAAAAGTCTAATAATTACTGGCCATTAACTCTCTAATCTGAAAACCGTTTGGTTGTGTTCACCATTAAGAATAACTGTTCTGGGTGCTAATTTTCCATGTGCGAGATTGTGCAAGGTGTTAAATGGCTGCAGCGACATAGTTGATATCCATTACGATTCGTTAAACAAATTTTCATCGATGTTGAGCTCTTGGCCAGACCTTGTTTAACATCTGAATTAACGATTCTAATACTGATGTCAAATGCTAATAACTATGTTTATATAGCTTCAAACATTGTTGTCTTTTTGTACTTATTTGTTCTTCTAGTGTTTGTAATTTTTATACATTTTTTGTAATAATGCATGCTGTGCCTACATTTAAGCAATTGTTACATTACGATCCATAATATTGAAATTTTAATATTTTAAGGTGCAAATGTAAAGAATTGTTGGCGGGCCGTAATCTATACTATAAAGCTGAAGAGTTTGTTTGTTTGTTTGAACGCGCTAATCTCAGGAACCGCTGGTCCGATTTGAAAAATTATTTCAGTGTTGGATAGTACATTTATCAAGGAAGGCTATATATCATCACGCTACGACCAATAGGAGCATAGCACCGATGACAAATGTTTCAAAAACGGGGGAAAATTATCACGCTACGGGCAATAGGAGACGCAAACGACGTTGCGTGGGTCAGCTAGTAAATAAATAAATGTGAGTCATTTCATTAAGCTAACCTGCTCTCACGTTTCATTAGCTAACGTCATAGAAAAACTGAGGTGAAATCAGTTTTTGCAAGCGAATTTCCCATCAAATGCATCCGCGTGTAGGTCAGTGAACGCATCGATGCGGTTCGTCGTAACGGGTCCGCAGAACCGCAACCTCAGCAATCTAAGGGAAAATGACGAACAAACTTGTTCAATAAAACTTAATCTATATTACGTTGGACTATTTTCCAGGTACATTGATTGCACTGTAGTAAAATTTTATTAAGGGTTGCTGTTTACGGAAAAAAACACTCCCTAGATTTGAGGTGATAGAATCTGTGCATCGAACTGCGAAAGTAATAGTTGATTCTTTACGATATTATTAAACAGAATAGAAAAAATAACACATACTTTGATTTTAATTAGAGTCTTAAAGAACTCTTACATTTTTTATTATCAAAATTTTGAAGAGTAATAATCGATCTAAATATATCCTGCGACTCGTATGGAGCTCGCAGAAAACCAGTGCCTAGCCATCTTTTCATAGCTTTTTACCGAGTCACTCCACCTCTAATTCCTCTAATCCTGAGAGGAGAAATCCTAAAACACTTAAAGATCAGCTAGATCAGCTCCACTAAACACCTAAAACATTAATCCGTAATCCCTAGTAAGGGACACCCTTAAATGCTTTATTCATATATATCACGTAATTTGCCAACTACCATAACAGTGGAGGAAGTTATGCGTTCATAAAATCCCTCGAGCAATGTCTCGTCATGAATACCGGCACTTTACGATACAATCCGAGTCACGTTTTCGTCCACAGAACTACTAGAAAAGCCTTTGACGTAATTTCGTAAGTAATCTTTTGTCGCCGGGACGCACACATAAACGATTAATAATATTATACACACATAACTAAGTCTATTCTAATTCGTCCAAGGGATTTAATGAATATTATATTAAACTACAACCTTATGCACTTGGCATTAAGTAGAGTTTTACGTGCAATTTTGTGTTTAGAGGTGGATCTTCGTCTTTATGACCCACCCACCGTAGAGATGTGGTCCTGTCGATTATAATAATTAAATTTGCTTAATTTCTATAAGAAATAGTTCTTACTTTTAAATATCGCTATGCTATTTTTTATATGAAATTCACTGTCTTAGATATGGATTGAGTGAAATTGTACTAGTTTCTTGTGTTAATATAAAAATAAGACATTTGTTTTGTCAAAACATAAGTACATATTATACATCTAGTTTTGGAGTTTGACTTTTCATACTTATCAACACGACACAACTTTCTATAGACGTAACACACATAATCTTAATAATTTTTCTGTAGAACCCTGTAATCAACAGTAAGAGGTTATTTTTATATCCTCACAAGATGTACATTTTCATATCTAAATTTAAATGCAAAAAACAATGTATAGACGTCGGACGGCCCGAAAATGTTAATCTTCAAAATATGTTTTAAGTTTTAAAATAAATATTTCTATCATTCCTATTCCATTTCATCAAAAAGCTTTCCAAAAAAAATTCATATTAAAAATTATTTTGCAGTCGGTTAAAAATCGTAATATAAAACAAATCAACTCTTTCTACTTGACAAAAACACAAACCAATATTATCGACATCCACAATTTTGCGGTATCGATTGCATTATAAATATTTGGGCACACCCCTATGCCTTACACTAAATCTGTTCGGGTGAAATATATCGAAATATTCACGCAGGAAATGCAGTTCATTGCGTACTCTTGTGGAAACAGTGTAGTTAGTAATCGAATTTAATACGCAATGTATGATTGTTTTATTGTTTTTTCCCGTTGAAAGTAAAATACGAATGCGACCGTTCAGTTAATGCTAGCAGACAAAATAGAGGTATTTGGACTTATTTCGCGGCGCGACTGCCCCGCCTACATAACATTTCTACCTATATTTTTTGTTCTGTGTTTTCGTCCAAGATCTAACAAATATCATGTTGGTATAAGGTGGACGCGGAAATTAGTCTTTTCTGAATAGAAAATTTGAGAATGTCCAAATATTAGTTTCTTAGTTCATGTTATTTTTAGTTCGTTGTGAGACTTGTGAGTTAGTTTTTTTTTAATGTACGTTTCGTGTAAGTTTGGAGTTTTCACTGAAATTGTATCATGAACCTTTTTAGTAGTTCACAGGCTGGATGTAGGCTTCACCTTACAAAATAAGTTTAGTTATGGCGTGATATCATTTTAAATATTTGATTATGAGTACTTACCACATATGTTGTTATTATTTATTTAGTTCACATCACACACACCAACAGGTTTTGTCTTACTACAACACTCTGATCAGGCCCGTTCATTTATTTAAATGCACAAAACACATATAAAATTAAGTATCTCCTCCTAATTTCACATACGCCTTGAACATTTTCTAAGGTCATACGTTTTGTATAAATTAATTGCCGGCAAAAGTGCCTGTCTACGTTTATCGCTATTAATAATTCGAACCCTACAAAGCAAATTTTTCGTTCACTAAAATTAAGTAAGCTAATGTGGTTCTTTTTCGTTACAGGTAACATTAACGAGGCGGAACCTATTTCCTAGTTTCACTTTGTAAAATAAATTAAAAACTTTGAAAGGTGGTAAGTTTTACTGTTAAATTTTGATTTCTTTGGAAAATACCTACTTTTTTTCTTTCACACTGTTTGCAGATCTGAAAGGGTTTGACACTCAGATTTACGAACATTATTACCCAAATACAAACTGTTTTTAAAAAAACTACTGCTTCGGTTGGCACGGCAGCGCATGCGGTTGAGGTCTGTGCTGTGGTTGAGGTCTCGGGTTAGATTCCCGGCTCGGACCAAATATGATCTGAAAAACTTTTCTATGTTTAAATGTATGTTTACAAAATAAAAGTATATGGTATTTATTTACATCAGTTGTCCAGTACCTATAGTAGGTAGTAGGTAGGTACAAGCTATGCTTAGTTTGGGACTAGACGGCGGCGTTGTGTGAATGTGATAGAATATTATTATTACTTCATTAAAATGACATAACAAACATGTCGTAATAATTTACACTAGCGATGTAAAGTGTAATGGTGTAATAATAACGTAATAATAACTTGAAGCACCCCACACATGTTATTTTGATACGAAACTAGGGTCTGTTTTTGATAATTAAAGTGCTTTAACAGCAACAAACTTATTTATTTCTAGAGACGTAGGTAGGCACATACATACTCATATTGAAAGTTACACTTAGACATAAAAGAAATAGTCAGGCTCGTTTTACGATTATCTGTGTTGAGCTAAGGCAACACATTCAAAAATCAATATGTCTAATAAAATTCCCGTCAAAAATGTATTGGTTTTCTAAAATAACTAGGTATATTAAAAAGGAAAGTTTGAGAAAAATAGGCTCTACAGACGATAATTAGGCCGATAGCTTTCAGCTGATACCTTTCAGATCCAATCGTACCTAAACTTGACAAGTTTAGGGGCTGTCTAATAAAAAAGAACACACTTTTATTTTTTATACTGTAATGTTAATAAACACATATTTTTCTGATTATAAGTTAATTATTATTAATGAGGTCATTAACTATTATGTCTTGAGCAAGCGAAAGAAATTGCCGTAAATGCACGCTGAGTAACAAAACATTTCTATTCATTCTGACTTCAAAATCTTCTAAACATAATTAATTTGAGTACACATATACATAATATGTGTGCACTAAAATACAATCTCGCCAGTTCTCAGAACATTATTATGAGGTCTGTACCTGGGAATCACAGAGCCCTAGGGGATTTTCGTCGAGGTAGACGAAGTACCGTCGGCACGCAATGTCAAAGAGGTCGTTCATAAACAGTATGAGGTGCAAAATTTATGTTTTTGGTTTGATTACATTTTTTCTGGAAATTCAACGTCTATTTCTTCAAAATAGATTGGGATCGACTTTAAGAGTTATGTATAACTTTCATTGGCTTGACGTTTATTACTACATATTATGTTACGGTTATACTTAGATTTCCAAGCAGCGCGATTGTCATCACTTCATCAGACCCTCACCACCTCACAACTCAAGATTACTAAAGAAGTAATCTGAGAAATAATAAAAATTGAAATATATTGCTCAATTGAGTACCTAGTCTAAAACAGTGACGTCACAAGTTTGTATTTAGTACATTTTTCATACAAGTTATCGTTTTGACAGATGATAAAAAGTAACTAATTTGACTAAGCTATTAAATTATAGTACTAGTTTATAGCTTTTGCCTTTGTCCGATCGCGTGTATGTAGGTTATCACTATAGTTAAATAGTAGCCCGTGTGCTATTTTTGATATATAAACCATATTACTGTAAAGTTTCATCTGAAACCGTTCAATACTTTTTGCTTGAAAGAGTAACAAACATCCACCATCGACAAACTTTCGCATTTATAGTATTACTAGCTGTTGCCCGCGGCTCCGCCCGCGTGCATGTCGGTTATCGCTACAAATAGTAGCCTATGTGTTATTCTGATGTATAAGCTATATTACTGTAAAGTTTCATCCAAATCCGTCCAGTAGTTTTTGCGTGAAGACATAACAAATATACACACATACTTTCGCCTTTATATATTAGTGTGATGTGATAAGTAATGTAGTATTATCAAAGACATGTTTAAAGTATATCACAAACACTGAACTTTAGGTCTGAAAGCCGCGCGGCCGCGGTTAGCCCACTCTGTCACGTCTCCATTGAGCTCAGAAAAACTTTTATAGGCACCAGGCACCAGAAATAAAACCAGTAGCTAGTCAGTAACACAATGAAACTGCAATTTACCGCATGGTAATGTAGTTTCCAACTTGCGATATTTTAATGCGTGCAGAAATCAATGTTTTACAACTACGATAGCAATAAAACAATCACGTATTTAGTTTCACTGTTCTATTATAGTTGACCTTCTAAATCCAGTTCTGTATTTTCCTAATATCTTTAAGATATTCTTCACAGTTATTATTCTAACGTAATGTGCATATATCACGAAAATATTTTTTTTAGTTAGGAATTTAGAAAGGCATTTAGTCCATTTAAGGAAGGTGCTTGGTTCAAGGAGGAAATAGTTTAGACAACAGTTGAGGTATCTACACTATTCATAATATAATATCTACAGCTCACTAAACAGATTTGTGTCTATAAAAGAAGTAAAACTTAAATATCCATTAATTTAATAAGTTTAGCTAGTCATCAAAGTAATGAAAAAAAAAATCTAAAAACTTTTAAAACTGGAACACATTAAACAATAAAAAAATAACGAATAGAGGATATTCGTTATTTTATATTCAAAAATTGAATTCAAATAGTTATAAATGTCGTTAACGGTCCAAACACCACGTGGCTATGCACAGTGGCACTCAGACGGACGTTTGTAATTGCTAACTCTCTCTAACCAAATCGCAATTTCACTCGGACGGTATGTCGCATGAGTCAAGCCGGTGAAAGTCCGGCATGGACGTAACTATTAGTATGGATTACATACCATTTATTGTTCATTAATATCACACACAGCAGGGTTTAGAACAAATGCATGGCCATAGTTTTTTTACAGGTAAAAAGATTATAAATTATACTGTCACAATATGTAACTAAATATGTATTTAAAACGCTTAGTACACTAAGTACTACATCGCCTTGCTTAAGAAAAAAAAGTCAGTTAAAAAAGGTAAAATCGAATTTTTATTTTGTACAAAAAATATAAATACTTTTTATTCGGAATTCCTTTTAAAAAAAATTATATCTACTATTTATTTTATCTAGTTATTTTTTATTCTTTTACAAGTATATTGGAAATAACACAATTTTTTTAGGTACCTACACTCATTTCTTTAGTCTTCTTTAGAAATTTACGTTTGTAGAACGTCAAATTGGCAACATTAATAGGTATTCTCGCATTACGTTACAGTTTGGGAACGTAAGAATATCTAATAGACTCAAAATAATATCTATTATTTATTTTAGTCAGGCATCTAATATAAATTAAAGATTTCTAACATTTAATTTTCTCATAACAATGTTTATTACGCAGAGATATAAAAGTAGGCCAAAGATGTTTTCTATTATTTTTTTTCGTAATACAACTACTAACCTCATCTAGTTCCGTCGAGTTAGGATACACTCTTTTCTATATTATTTATGAATGCTAAAAGTCATATTACAATTTTTACCAACGGTATGCGATCCGTTCAGTAGCTCACAAGTAACCGTAATATTCATTTACATAATATATATACTTTGTAAGGAAGCTTGCACAATTAAATAAATTATTTAATGAATGATACAAAAATTATTTTATTGTTTTGTACACAAACAGCACAACAGCACAAAAAAACACCGTTACCAAAAACGAGGTCAAACTATACAATTTGCACAGATAAAAAAAAACTGTAAAGGAACTCTCACCCACGGCAAGAGACGCTTATGCAATTGAATTTATTAATTATTGTTAGGGAGATATAACGTGAAACGGAGCGTAAATAGCGTTTTTGAAGTCATACAGTTATTTTATTTTAACTATATTATATGAGCCGTGGGAGGCATTACTCACGAAAATCTTCAGGAATTCTAAACCTTTTCTCACCCTTTTTGCTTACGTTGAAACGACAGCATGGCGAGAATAGTCGTCAAGAAAGGTGTCAATTGGGTTACTTAATACATTGTATATGTCAAGAAAGGAAGAGATAAAACGATAAATAAAATGGTATATCAATTTACCATTCATAATGCCGGGAAATACTTGAAAAGAAACAACCAAGACTCCATTCATTCACAAAAGCAACCGAACAAGCGTGTGTGTTACGGCGACCTTGTTTTAAATAGTTTCTCTAGCAGTCTCGCTCTCCTTCATTGGATACGACACGGCATTTTTGCTTAGAGGAATATACCAACCGTTAAATATACTAGATAGTCTAGATACCCATTATGATTTTAAATCCAACCTTCTTAAAAAAGAAAAATATTTATCGCGAGAGAATTAATATAATCATTGTTTTTTATCATTATAACTATGTGACACTTTCTCTATGAACTATGCCTCCATTTCAGCATTACAATTGTAATATTATAAAGAATGAATAGTTACAATATTGTGAGAATTTTCTAGTTAACTTTTTGCTATAGTTTTACACGACTACGGCGTAGCCAAAAGGTAGAGTAATATTTTGGTTGTTTATGTACATATGTTTACGTTCCCCCACACCGTAGCGCCTAAACTACTGAACCGATTATATATACACACATCAAAAGTGTCTAGGGATCAAGCATTATTATGCGGATTTCTTGAGATTGAGATGTGGCTTTGGCCCTGGCCTGCTCAGTCGCCAGACTTGAACTCGATTGAGCATGCATGGGATATGCTACAGAGAAGAGCTCTGCCGAATATGGAGGGTATCCAGTCGCAAGAAGACCTTTTTTTGTTGTTGCAACGAACATGGGCGGCCATTCCACAGCGTGATTTGGATGAACTCATTTTGAGTATGCCAAACCGATTCTTGTGTTGTTAGTGTTCGCGGTAGAAACACGGATTATTAATTGTTTAAGTTACCTAATAAAATTTTAAAGAAAACTGTTATTTCAGTCTTTTTTTCGAACTTTAATGTTAGTGGTTCAAATGTCAAAAATCCTTTTATTAGGAAAATGGCAAATTTCTTTATTAATGCAAAATAAATTTCTTTATCTTGGTTTATCGTTACTGTGACAAACGAAAACACTTTATTTGATGAATCCTTAAAGAAAATTTTAATTAATATCAATCAGGAGAAAAGTTATTGCAAAAATATATGTTGATCCCTAGACACATATGTTGATCCCTAGACACTTTTGATGTGTGTATATATTAATAAGAAAGTGTCAATACCTGTCAATACATTCGTAATTATGACCCGGGTGACACGAGCTATAAATTGTATCAAAAGTTTTTATGGAGTCGGGTTATTTTTTTTTTTTTTTTCTTGTTTTATCTATGAATTACTCAACAAAGTGAAGTTAATCGTTCTTGGTATTACCTACTTACATAAGAATCTGACATAATAACTATAATGAGTAAAGGTATAAGTACTTATACCCCAAATAATCTATATTAAAGGCTAGGAAGATGATTTTCCAGGTAAACTAAAAATAATTAGCTATCTTTACCTAAATATCTCATACCTTAACGGTACGGGCGGTGTGTCGGACACGAACCGACTAAAACCACACGGTGTGTCACTCTGCGCCTGAGGAGGGAGGGTTCCGGGAACTGCTTTTATTAAGACATCCGGACCTCTTCGAGCCCTAGCCCATCCTAGCCTGAGTAAAGTATGTAATTGTCTATCGAACAAGGTGTTTCGTTAATCAATACCAGCAACCCTCATTAGAGGGTTGGTACCGCACCCCTCGACCATGCATGCCCTGTGGAATCCGGTTTCAACTTCGAGATTCCTCCACCAGCTTTAAAGGCCTCACGCGGAGCAAATAGAAAGGTTACGGACGATTAAACACATTACAATTGATCCGTGCTGAACATGCTCATAATCTTTCAGTGTGCACTCAAGACTCAGGTGGATTAACGTCCTTTTACTCAGGCGAGATCTGCACGGCAAAATCAAACTCTATAACCGTTTGCAGAAGGTGCATTAGCGTATATGCGAAACTAGGCCGATATATATAATACCGTGGCATTTAATAATGCCCTGAACCCAGGTTACAACTCGAATCCAATTCTCCGACTGGCAACGCACCTATGTATGTTGTTAAATTAATTTCAAAATGTTGTAGTTAGTATTCTTGTAAAAGTAAATAGACTTCGTGCTTGATTGACAACATTATAAAAAATATGTATTACATAAAATATAATACTCATTTTACTTTGCCGCATAAGCCATGGTATATCCGAGTAACAGTTTTGATGCCTCTACAAAAGGAATATGATTTATGAGTTATATATTTTATGAGACATAAAATATAAAAAGTATAATAAATTCGCTCTTTTCAATTTATGTTAAAAGCTCTTCTTCCGCTGATTTTATTTTACAAAAATATAGATTAAAAAGGGTTATTACAATGTTTGATAAATCTATCCTGCATTTGAGATTATGGTTGATCAATTAGTTGCCGTGCTAAATGCACGTGTAAGTTTTTATCATTTTATTGTAGCCAGTTGTAGATTCTTTTAGCATTATGCTGTTATGTAGGTACACCTACATTACAAGTAATATGGTTAATTAAGCTAGACCTTACGGTAGATTGAAGTAAGCATATTAATTTTCTGCTAGAAACTACTACATATTTTCAATTGCACTTTAAAATTCTTTAACTGAAGTTTTACTTTTTTTCATATAAAATGTATTTACAATCGGCCTGACAGTGTTTTTTGTGAAAGGCCAACAACCGCACTTCAACACACACTAATTTACTCCCGCGGGCAAGTATATTACCACTTAGCTATACGCTAATACAAAGAAAAACTTGATTCAAGACTACTACTCAAAACCATTTAGCTGAGAATAATAACCATTACTGAGGTTTCATTTTAATGAAATAAAAACATTATAACTTTAGTAAGAAATTGCACTATTTTTAAAATAAAATAGATATTCATGACTGTATCCACTAGGTATTCATTAATCAAAGTTACAAAGTTGGAATTCGCAAACTTTGTCCAACTGCAGCCGTAGTGTTACATATTTATGGGTTATTGCATTTCCTACCGCTGTAGTTTCATGTCTGTGGTTCACTGTGTGACGAAAAATAAGTTTTTTGGCGGGTTAAATTGTCTATGGTTTTTCTTAACGATTTTTTTAAATTCATGTTTTTGTCGCATACGTCAGTCTTTTTAAATAAAGTAACGAAAAACATATGTGTCTTTCGTTACTTTTAAATGCTGTTAATATAATGTGTTATGCCTAAGACATATTATATTAACAGCATTTAATACTTCACTGCTGAACATATTTCTGTCCTAAAGAAGGAGGTTTTGGCCTATTTATTATTATCAAATAAAAAAAGGTAGATAGCGCACCGCCTTGGACTACTTACGCTACTTTTCGTCAATTGTCAACATGTTATCGATACTTGTACGATACTGACGAAAAGTAGCATAGTTTATAGCATAGTTAGTGCGTGACGCGTGTGTTTACTTGGGACTACGCTACTTTTTTCTGCTTCAAGAAGAACAAGGTAATGCGTTATCTATCTGTTTTCATTTGATCTGAGCGTTAACTAGACGTGTTGGTAGCTATAGAGTTTTTTTCAAGTTTTCCTTCCCTTGGAATGCTGTTTTCCTGCAGAGTCTGCTCCTTCAGTCGATTCTTATAACACCCATGGGATAAACAGGGGTGGCGACACTCCGTATTCTTAATCGGTTACTACACGGAAATATGCTGATGGATTAAATATATTTTCAGAAATTAACGATAGTGAACAAAGTACTGCAACATTAAGACCTCTGAGAAGTTAAGGAAATAACATCAGTTTTATAGAGACAGTTGGCTTTTATGGTTCTTAGCAGTCTTTTCCAGTAATGATAATGTTAAAAGAAAAATATATATCAGTACATATACAACCGGTCTAAGCAATTATTTTACCTATCGTTTTCCACTGAATGATAGATAACGGATGCATGGACCCTGGTCCTCGAAGTCTTAAGGCGAGGGCTCTAAAGGCAACAACGGCTCTCGTGCCATAAAAAGGTACTCAAACCATCTTAAAAATTATAGTTATAGTATTATCTAAGCCTTTTTATTTCCCAAAACCTTATAACTAGGTATATAGTTACTATACTTTTTTACATATTCTTAATTCTATGTTAGTAACACTAAGACTAAATGATTATAATGTCATTATTTTTATTTTGTATTAGGTACAGCAACCACTTGACAGTGCTCACGTAGAAATGGTTCTTATAATAACTTTCTTTCACCTCATTAATTAGTAAAATATAACGTTAACACGTTTAACACTACAGTTCTCTCTATATATCACTGACGAAATATATACTAGACCAACACTCTACTAGGCGAGACCTGTACGCGGATTTATAGTAAGCTTAATGTTCCCTAGATGTCACTAAGTGCATCAAATCGTGAATTACAACGATATTTTCTAACCCCCAACACCAATACGAACCCAACAGTCAACTGTCAAGTTTATTGACATTGTATTATTGCGAAATGTACCACTAGATGTCGTTTTTTAAATAATTAATTATCTTAGTACCTACATAATTTATGTAATATTTTATCGTCAGAGAGATCTACACAAATAAATAAAATTGAAATGTCTGTTTTTAATTTTAAAATAACCGCTTTTCTCTTTACAATCTTTTTTTTTATTAATTGTTTGAAACTTTTTTATTTTCAATGGATTCACTTTAAACTTTGTATGCATGTTTCTCAATTGACATAGGTAAGGAACTAAGGACTGACATTTTATTTTTTTAATGGATTCAAAAAACAAAATAAAAATTGATGAATTAATAAAATATAGTTGCATGTTGCAGTTGCAATTCCCGTCCTTAATGACACATGTCTAAAAACAGTTTTTGGCATTTATAAATGTTGTTGATCGTGAATGTATGCAAATAAAAAATTTGATAATTACGAGTTGATAATGTCGAGAATTGCTTGCACATATTCATTAACAACTGTAGATGACAAAAAGGTGTAATTAAGGATTTTCTTTCGGTTTGTGTCTTATAAATAATCCTAATGTTAAAAATGCGAACGTAAGTTCCTTTGTTACGCTTTCCGACGAAAACTACTTAGCTGATCAATCTGATCATCATGAAACACATATTCTTGTAGAGGTATTAGAAGTAACATAGGATACTTTTTATTAAATGCGAACGAAGTCGCGGGCGAATGAAGTCGCAGGCGAAACCTAGTTATTAATAAAACAATCATAAGAAATGTTTTTAGAACGAAGTTCCCTAACGCGCTTTTCGCGCCAAAAGTTGTAGCGACACTTAACATTGAGTTGACGTCATAGTGCTGGATACTCAACGTTAAATATAACAAACTGATTGCCAACGTCCATACCGTGTTGAATGCACCGGTTCTCGTCCGATCACCGAAGTTAAGCCACATCGGGCGTGGTTAGTAATTAGATGGGTGACCGCCTGGAAATACCACGCGTGTTGTTGACTTTTTGCATTTATTTACAGAAAATAATATATTGTTTTATAGTATATTTTGTAAAGTTTGATTATTTCTAAAAAAATTTGACAAATGCGTTACCGGCCTTTGGGGCATAGTGGAGTGGGATGGGGGGAGAGGTTGGGGTATGAGCCTCCGGTATCCTCACTCACTCGGTGAAACACAGCGCTGTGAGGCCGTGGTATTACCAGGGGCAGGGGTCATATTACGTCGCGTCGCGCGTAACCAAGTTAAATAATATCCAGAAACGGTTAAATACGTATCTACTCATTTTTAATCAGTAGCCCAAAGTTAAAGTTTCATGTTTCTAACTTAAAAATGACGGACTTTCGTCCACACTTTCAACCCGTATTTCACCCCCTTAGGGGTAGAAATTCCAAAATACCTTCCTTAGTGAATGTCTACTCAATAAAACGATCCATATGAATAACTGAAAGAATACAACTTAAGGTATATACGTACGTGTAATATTAAAATCATCATCTAATCCCTAACTGTTGAAGAGTTTAACCTTCTATCATCAGCTCACCTAAATAACTTGAAAGTATACGACTAAAGGTCTATAGATACGTATGAAATTGAAAGAATTATCCTCCAACTCCTAACCGTTGAGGAGTTGTACCTTCGATCATCAGCTTACCTAAATAATTTGAAAGAATACGACTAAAGGTAACATACATACATATGATATTTAAAGATTTATCCTCCAACTCCTAACCGTTAAGGAGTTGTACCTTACACCATCAGCTCATCATCATAAAATGATGACTACCAGACGCAAATACCGGGTTAACTTTAGGAAATATACGAAAACATAATATGTGCTTAAAATAATGAGGGTTTCCCTCAATTTCCCTGGGATCCCATCATCAGATCCTGATATGGTGACAGTGAGACCACCGCGGGAGCATACCCTTTCGAATACAAAAAGAATTTTCAAAATCGGTCCACAATTGACGCAGTAATCGGTGAACATACATATAAAAAACACAGTGGAACATAGAACCTCCTCCTTTTTGGAAGTCGGTTAAAAATAAAAGTACAGTCGAATTGATAACTACCTTCTTTTTTTGAAGTCGGTTAAAATAAACATTCATATTAATTAAATTTTTGAACTGAGTACGCGGCTCAAGCGACGTTGCCGTTCCGTATTAACTACTGGAAGATATGAACGATTTTTGCAATGTTGCCATTCATGAGTGCATTGTTTCTCTGATTCAACCAAATAACTTATAAATGTGACATCTAGCGTAGTAAATAGGTCATTATTTTCAAGTTTATTTAAATCGATTGCAACGACATCTCCTAAACACAGGTGATAACTTTTAGTTATGCAATTGAAAATCATTTTTTTAAAGCAAGCAATACAAAGCAAGTTTTATATTTGAAAAATAATAATATAGTTACTAGAATTGAAGCACATCAATAAAATACTGTTAAACTTTGTTAAACTGCTTTTTAGAGCTTATTTTAAGCGCCATCTAGATTTAGTTGAACTTTTCTAGCTTTTTACGGCGTACAGTATTGGCCAAGGGAGGGACGGTCTATAGTATATTGTGTCATTGCTATATATAAACTGGCTATGAATAAGCCTATAAGTAGTACTACTGCGCTAAGTTGCCTACTGAACCGGAAAATGAGAACTATAAAAAGTAGGATAATATCAATCTATTCCATATCGAAGAAGGAACGTTCCGCAGAAGAGTTTAACAAGTTGAATCTGTTTTAGATATAAATCTCTAGGGAATACTACTCACATATTGAGAACTTTTCGCTATAAGCTAAGTACTGGATATAAAGTTTTAAAGTATCTACTTCGATCGAAGCGCTATCTTTTTTAATTTGGCTACTCGCCTTTGAATAAATTAAGGCTTTTTGTAGATTCCAAATTAAAGAATGCAACGAAAATTACACTCTGGTACCGAGTGTTTAGTTTCGTAGTGACATTAAAGGCTGATACACTAAAGACATGTAGAAAATTAAGGTTTGATTATAGGGTTATTTTTACCCGACTACGGCAAAGCTAAAAGTAAGGGTAACAGTTTAGCTATTCTATGTGTAATTGTACCTATGTGTATGTTCCACTGTAGCGTTAAACTACTGGAGCGATGTTAATGAATGAGGTTTATAATAATGCAATAATGGCCCGAGTGACAAATGGCCGCAAGAATTTTATCACAAGTTTTTACGTAAGTAGTTAGGTTAAAGTTTTAAGCTCTTCTTGTTTATATTATCTAAACATGAAAATAGCGTCTGTTGACTGTTTCTCTATGCGATAACAACAACAATCGCACAAAGATAGACCCTGAACATAATTTACAGTCAAAAATAGTGAAGTTGGACAAGTCATTATCATCATCAGCCTATAGCAGTCCACTCCTGGACATAGGCCTCTCCAATTGCACGCCACTTAGTTCGATCCTCGGCTTCTCGCATCCAGCTCCTGCCAGCCGTCTTGCGCAAGTCATCATTCCACTCGTCCTGGCCTGTGGACGTCCCATATTACGTTCGCCGAGACGCGGTCTCCACTCAAGAACCCGTTTACCCCAACGGTTGTTGAAATTGGACAAGTAAATAAAACAATAGCGACCTTCTTTTTAAACGTCTAATTTTTAAATTTTATAATATAATTTCATATTTAATTTATAATGTGATGTGATTTAAAATTGCATGCCGAATGTGACGAAATGTGTTGTTTATTACATCCATAATTGTATGATATTTTTTAAATTGTATTCAATTAAAAAAGCGATAGAAGTGAAAACTTAAAACTATAATGAAACAGTTCATAAATATTCCAATTAATTGCTTGATCTTAAATTAAAATTTGAATGGTCTGAAGTCCTGTATGTATTGTCAGTAGGTACCTATATCGTGGGCTCTCGTAGGTAGTAGGTATTATCTGCGTTTTTTTTATAGCATGGGGCAAACGAGCAGACGTATCGCCTGATGGTAAGCGAATACCGCCGCCCATGAACACCCGCAACATCAGAGGCGTCACAAGTGCGTTGCCGGCCTTTGGGAGGGGAGGGGTTGGGGTTTAGGCCTCCGGTATCCTCACTCACTCGGTGAAACTCAGCGCTGTTTCACACCGGTTTTCTGCAAGGCCGTGATATCACTCTGGTCGTGCCGGTCCATGCATGCCGAAACGTGGCTCTCCCACGTGTTATGAGTAATGGTATTATATTATAGCTGGCATTAACACGTCACGTGACCATGTCGATGACGACTTAAATGAAATTACTCTCCATCCAACCCTGCCTATGAAAAGTTCTCACTTTAAAAATTTGTTTAAAACACAAATTTTTATAATAGTAGGTACATTATTGATCGAAGTTCATACGTTAAGAATGCTGGAGTAGTTAAAAAACTAATAGCCTTAAAAAACTAATTGAAAATGAAAGTGTCTTGTAAAATACAAGCATCTAAATCTGATAATCTACAATTATGAAGAATTACTCATGAGTATGTGTCAACTGTTGGCAGCTGCGAGTGAAATCGTGAAAGCGTAGATATCAATGACCCTAAATATAGACTTGTTAGTTTGTACGTCACGGAGCTGCTTTCGCTACCATTCTAGCCCTTGACTTGGCGACATAGGTCTGTTTTAATCTCATAATAGAAAACACCATTAATTTGTTTATCTAGACCTATTTCTTAGCGTTCCATGGATTCACCGTGCGGGTGCCGGGTCCATCGCGTGATAGATGGGGGCAACACATGCGACTTCGACAGTGCCTGGGAATTGCGACCCAGGTTTAGGTTTAAGGAGCACTCCTTACGACGCGTCAACGCTCACCTCCACTGTCCGCTGTGTTTCCCCCTCTACCTAACCATATTTGAAGTGAGCCTAGCAATGCCGCTTTGGATATTCGTTCAAGAAAAGAGCTTACTGAAGCTCTTGGCAATCCAAGGTCTTTAAGCAGGTTATAGAGGGATTTCGCTGGTATACCCCTCGCACCCACTTCCACGGCATACAGCGCAACGACATAACCATTTTTAGTTATTTCGTTGGTTAAGTCAAAGTACTTGTTTCTTTTTAAAGCGTGGTCTTTAGGGATGTTCGTTTCCCACGGCACCGTGAGTTCTACTAGTACTACACGCTTAATTGACATTGCATAAAGAAATATGTCCGGTCTGGACGCCGAGGCACAGATATCCTCCGGTATTCTGTAGTGATTTTCATACGTGTCCACTAATAATGTCCAGTCACTGGCGGTATTTATAATTGAGTACGGCTTTTGTGTGAGTGAAGTCTTTTTTGTTGAGCCTTCCTTTACAAACGCGATGTTAGTTTTTATGTTTGTTGTTATTCCTTTTTTCGCTCTCGCCAGTGATAAACTCATAGCTTCGCGTATGATGAGTAATACCCTATCATGGCGACGTGAATAATGACCCCGGTCTAATAGCGCCTTACAACCTGTCAGTAAGTGCCTGGCTGTACCTATTGCCGCATTGCACATCGTACAAGCCTTTTCTGTAGCTTTTCCCCACCTTACTAGGTTGCTTTGATCGGGGAGAGTTAATTGAAAGGCGTTGAGGTAGAATTTTAACAGGGCGGGTGACCAATCATATAAAAGTGTGCGCCATTTCAAAGCTGGTGGGATACAAAATTCTCCTAGAGTTAACCATTCATTCTGCATTTCTAGGTTCATTGCGTGCACCTTATAGGTCTCGTTTTCATCTTGTTGTATGAAAGATTTTGTTATCTCTTTGTCGGTCTGTCTTCTAGCATTTCCCAATCCCACTCTACTGGACTGCGTACCCACCATGAATTTTTTGTGGAATTGGAGCCGTGACTCTAGCTCTGATGAATTTTTGTCTTTTGGAAGGGATCTAACGATTTCGTCTTGGGATTTTGACAAGACATGCATTTTGGTAACTCTTAGGTGTTTGTAGAGTTCCGAAGGTTTTTTTAATTTCATTCCAAAATTATTCGAGCTCCTGTACAACGTTGACGGGTCTGCAGATGGTGCTAGCCCGAGCCACGACTTCAATGTCTTAGTGACTTTCGCGTCCAGTGTTCTTATGTGGTTCTGGTTTATATCATATACTAGAAACGGCCAGTTGAGACGTGATGTTAAGTAGTTGTCGTAAATCCAAGCTTTTTTTACGTTACTAATTGGCTGTTGGTCTACCTTGTCAATGTCTTTTACGAAGTCATCGACTATTACGTTTATAGATGGAGTACGACCTTTGTAGTCTATCTTTCTTCCAAGGAATTTAAAGGGCACGGTTTCTGATATTATTGAAACACTTTCCCCACCAATAGTAATCCCGGGGTCATATGAGGTATACCTGGTGCCTCGCCGGCCCAGACAAAGGCAATAGCATTTGCTAGGTTTTGTCCTCATTCCCTCCGTCCAGGTACAGAAGTCATCTACCTTACGCAGTAGTTCTTGGCACTGCTTTGGAGTGTATTAGTAGGTACGAAGGTACGTAAATAGGCAACGAAGGATATACTTAGTAAAACAAAATTATTTGAATTAGGTTATTTAATTAAGTAGCGTTAGGTATTATATCACACTTTTGATTCTGATCCACCGATTACACAGCCATCTTAAAATTTTATTCAACACTAGCGGACCCACGCAACCTCGTTTGCGTCTCCTATTGCCCGTAGCGTGATAATTTTCCCCCGTTTTTGAAACATTTTTTATTGGTGCTCCGCTCCTGTTGGTCGTAGCGTGATGATATAATAGCCTTTCTCGATAAATGTACTATCCAACACTGAAAAAAATTTTCAAATCGGACCACCGGTTCCTGAGATTAGCGCGTTCAAACAAACAAACTCTTCAGCTTTATAATATTAATATTGATTTTTGTTTTGTTTATTTATTACATCATAAACTGTATAGCTACATGACTACATCAGAAAAGTAAAAAAAAAAAACTTCGTTTAAAAAAACCGACTTCAAAAACTGAAAAGTATAAAATAACTTAATTTGTATGTGCTACCCATTCATAGGTTTGAATTCGGCGCCAAGCCAAATATAATAGTAGGTACCACACTCGCTATATTTCGAGACGAACGTCAACGACGTCACCGACGCTTCGGTTGTTTTGTCCTACGCGAAGAGCAGCTATCCCGCTCAAGGTCACGCGCGGCGAGTCCTACTATTACATTTTGGCTCGGCACCGACTTCAAACCTATGAATAGGTAGCACATACAAATTAAGTTATTTTATACTTTTCAGTTTTTGAAGTCGGTTTTTTTAAACGAAGTTTTTTTTTTATTTTTCGCTTTTTAGTCTTTCTCAAGTCTCTCATCATCATTTCACCTAAATAACTTGAAAGAATACGACTAAAGGTAACATACAACATACTGTATAGAATAATAAATAAATATTTCGGACATGATGTTTACAATGCATGCATGCAGACAATTGCCTTAATTTTATTGCAGGCGCTCACGTAAATTTGAGGGTTTCCTTCAATTTCCTTGGGATCCCATCATCAGATCCTGATATGGTGGCCATGGGACCACATGGGGAGCATACCCTTTCGAATACAAAAATAATTTTCAAAATCGGTCCACAATTGACGGAGTAATCAATGTACATACATAAAAAAAAAAAAAAAAAATACCGATGAAATTGAGAACCTCCTCCTTTTGGAAGTCGGTTAAAAACTAAAACCCAACTACGACAAAAAAACTCGTAGTTGGGTTTTAGTTTTTACTTTTTTTATTTAAAATATTTTGGTGCCGTTATTAATATATATACTTATATTTAAAATGTACAAGTAACGCCCTTTCTAATGATAACAAACACGGCATATTTATCTCAAATTTATTTTTTAATTCATTACTTTATGTCGGCTAGAGGGCGCCACGTTAGATTCAGCGACACATCATATAGCCTATAACCAGCAGACGATCAAGACGCTTCTAATGATACCTCATTAGTCCAGTTCTAGTAAGTAGTTAAGGAGCTATGAGGGAACAAATGAACATACATACATAGCCTGTCAAAATCATAACCCTCCTTTGGCTTTGCCGTAGTCGGGTAAAAATTACAACCAAATAAAACATTGGAAGTAAAATTATTATGATTCTAATCATTTAAAACAAGTAAATATTATGTATTAATTTTCTCTTATTTTATACTTTATATTTCATCTATATTTCCTTAGAACATAGCTAGTTACCTTTTTTTTTTATTAATCAATTTAAATATTTTTATTTAGTATTAATTAGTCACTGTAGAAGCATGAGGAATTACGAATTTCTCGAATGAAAATATATATGTATCATCATGGCAGACAACACGGTCCCGCAAATCACACGTAATCGATATTTTATACTAAATGAAATAGAAACTGCTCTGCGCCCATTTGCATGTTACGCAAACGTTTAAATAATGCAAGAAAATTTACATATCGAAGAACCTCCTTTCTTGAGTTTGGAACCAAACTGACGCGCTTATATTGTTTCGTCCGCCTATCCCCATACAAAATGCTAATCATGATCTAAGCACAGATCTTTCTAATATTAGTGTTTCGTAAGTGTTTGATCAGCATGACGAACACGGGATTAAAGAATACGTCTTTGTGTTGTTGGAATGCAAATAAGATGTTCATACGAACAAATTGTTACAGACACAACGTAGGTACCTACGCCAAAATCGTGAGTGACATATTCAAATAGGTACTGTTTACACTTTCTATATTATGATCGCTTCGTTTAACATATTACGTGACGATAAATATTTGGGTAACTATGTACAGACGACAAATGAAATACCCGGTCAGTAACTAGTATGAATTGCCTGTTTTGTTTATAAGATAAATTGAAACTAAAAACCCAGAATAAAAACGGTAATAAATTCCAAATATAGAAGTAAAAAAATAGTTTTATATCTTATGAAAAATGAATCAGTTAATTCTTTTACCGTGTATACTATACTATAAGAAGTAGATATTCTTATGATATAAATTATGTACCTACTTTCGTGTTCTGTATCCTAAGACTTATGAAAGTGATATGAACGTAAGTGGGAGATCTGAAAAAAACCCCCCTTTATAGTCTAGTCAACAAGTGCTTTTTTGATCTACTTTTTTCAGCAGTCTCCGAAAATTATGATTGAGGTGTCATTCGGTTCGGAATGGCACCTAGATGATGCACTAAGCACTTGTTGACTAGACTATTAGATCGGTTATTTCTTTTATAACGTTTCTTTAAACTAACTTTTATCTGTAGCTCCACCCGAGTTAAACTTAAGTTCGTTCTGAAAGGTCTACAAAATCTTACTACTACCACTATTACAAACTCTTAAAAGTAATAAAAGTTTTGCTTAAGTTTTAGGCTCTAGAAGACGTATCTATAGCTAAACATACTTTCTTTTACAACTAATCAATCTTAACTTTTTATTAAAAGCTACTTGGAGATATTTCAACACATAATGATTCTATGTCCTTTTTAGTAACGATGGTTTTCAATCTAGCTTATCATCAGACGCAATGAATAGAAATAAAACATTTAAAAAAGACGCAGAATCGAGTGGCAGAAGAGCCCTAAATCGTGCATTTCATTAGGTTCCAACTATAAATTTAGCTGATACCAGACAACAGAATATTGCTGAAAACAAAATAGAAAAAAAACGAAATCCAATAACATAAAACCTAGAAAACGGATTGCCGTCAACAGTATCATGAAAGTCATAAAAAATATTAAGTTGTGTACATTTATGTATTATACGGAGAGAGAATACGCTAAAATATGTTTGTACATATTAGGAACAACCGCACACAATATTATTGCTAAATTAATTAAATAATAGTGGGAACTGTGTATTCATGTATTTCGTACCTCTACCTCCATAAATACCAAAGTGGCCAGTCTCTTTCTAATGTTCAACATTTCCTAGGCTATGTAAATAATCTCTGAGGACCTGGAATAATATGGTCTAGGTCTTCTCAGAGTAGATCGCCTGAGGGCGGCCTATGCGGCGTCGGGGTGGTTTTAGTGGAATCACCACATACTCCTATATCTTCAAGGTGCAGGGATCCGAAGGGATTTTCCCCACTTTCAATAACAAAAAAAGCTAACCAATCGCTAGCGACAGGGGCGTGGCGCCACAGTCGTCGCTAAAGTCCTACCGTCACCAATCGTAATAGTATTTGATGTATTTTGACTGTTTTTTAATTAATAATAATCTATTTATTTTTATTTTTTAAGATTTAAAACATCTTTTACACAAATATAAACGAGTCTTTGACTATATCTAACGTATGCGACATTGAATTGAAACCAAAGCTTCATTTATTAAAGTAAGAGCCTTTAAAATGTCTTACTGATCAAAATCCTGAGAAAGGTCAAAGATTTAAATCAAATAACCTCAATTCCAATTGACACAGCTCAAGGAAGATCTTAAAGCTAAAATAATATTGCGAATACAATCTGTATCTCTCCGAAACTAAAATTAGCATAGAATTAATTAATCCTCGAAAGCTGAATGTTTAGTTTTAGTTTTAATCCATTTAGACACCGCATTCACTTTGAAATGTTCATTCATAAACAATGGTTCAGGAATAATGACAATTCAGTCATACTGATGAACTAATCATTTTGTGTAAACATACCAACACATACAGTCTTGGCCAAAAGTATTAGATACCCCTATAAAACATCAATAATTCAAAAAGTATTGAAAAAAATTGCATTTGTTTTTAACTATTGTCAATCCAGTGTCCTTAAACGATAATTAAAATAATAGATATCCTATTTCTATGGCCTGTAAATTATCTGGTGAACAAAGCCAAAAATCCGGATATTTCTTTTTTTACTATGTAAAAAAAGAAATATCCAGACACATTGTCAGTCTTCATTTGTTATTATCAGCGTCAAGAAGTAACCGTGTGTAGTTTAGTTATGAAATTGACGTTCTAATTTTTCGAAAATGCCAATAAACTGTGAATTGTGTAATAAGAAATGAATAAAAATGCAGTTTTGCACTAACAAAGGAAGTCTCAAGTACAGATAACTAAAATTGTAACATGTTCACGGTGCGCAGTACAATCTGTTATTAAATGGTTTGTAGATACTGTTTCACGTGTAAAAAAATCCGGAGTGGCAGAAAATGTGTGACTACTAAGCGCTAGGACAGAAAACTCATCTAGGAATCTCGAAAAAACCGCAAAGAAAATATTGTACGCTAGCTGTTGCTCTATCCGAGGAAATTGAAGAGAATGTTACTGCTCGAACAACAAGAAGAAGACTTGCTGAAGCAGTATCAGAAGCTTGTACAGCAAGAAAGAAACCACGGGTCTCAGAAAGAAATCAAAAAGCTCCGTTTGAAACGGACTCTACGACACCAACATATCACGCAAGAAGATTGGTCAAATGTTGTGTGATACGATGAATTAAACTTTAAAAGCAAGCTTTCATTTCATTTTTACAAACAATAACACTAATTATTCTTATTTTAATTCCACTTCCATAAAAATAATGAGCACACGTTTCAACTCTTGTTTTTCCTTTTCGCAAGTATTCGGTACAGCGGCTTTAACATTTATGAGGCGGCGCATCGGCGAGGAGCATCAGATAGATTATGCGGTGTCTACTGCTAAACACAGCTGAGGTAGCAATATGATCTGAGGCTGCATGGCATCCAAGTTGTGCCGGAAAAATGTTTGCTTGTAAAGATCTTATGAGCAGCGCAAAGTGCATAAATGCGCTGGAAATTGCGCTATCGCGTTCGCTTGCGTGTATTTTGGGTGAATCAAACTTGAATAACGTCAAATTCCAACAAGACAATGCTCCTTGTCATAAATCAGCAGCCACAATGCGTTGGCTTAGAAATAACAACATTGACTTTTTAGATTGGCCGGCGCAGTCCCCAGATCTGGGGTTTAGATCTGGGGACTGCACCCCATCGAGCATTTTTAGGGTATTCTGAAGCGTAAGGTCTGTGAGCACAGCATTACATCCAAGACAGTGATAAAAATGCTTTAATTCAAGAATAGAATGCTATAACTGCAACCGAATGTACAATGCTTCTAAGCAGCATACCCCAAAGAATCGCTGCTGTGATCAAAGTTAAGGGTGGTCCAACTAAATATTAGTTTCTTAAGTCAAACTATGTTAATATTTTAATGTTGAAATCAAAACAAGTTTTATTTTTAGCCTTAAACATGAAAAAATCTATAAATTATAGGGGTGCCTAATACTTTTGGCCAAAACTGCATATGTATGCATATGTTTATTAAATTCATGTGTACTTAAATTTGAGTTTATTTTGTGCCTTGCTTGTATTGATTTTAAGTAATAATGTACACACACACTAGCCAGGTGTGACTATCGTTAGTGCTTCCGACTGACTCGTCAGAGCGTGTGGACTTGATTCCCACTCAAAAGGAATATTATGTGATGAGGATACCGGAGACCCATACCCTAAGCCCTCCACCCATCCCCTTCCTATCCCACAAAGGCCGGCAACGCACCTGTGACGCCTCTGGTGTTGCGGGTGTCCATGGGCGGCGGTAATCGCTTACCATCATAAAAAAAACTTTTTTTTTTTTTTTTTTATGTTTGGCCCGCCAAAATGACTCTACTCTGCCTGATGGAAAGCATAAGCAGAATCCACGAGTGGTGGCCACCAGACTCATTGCGAATGCAACAATGCAGCATGGTGACCCACACTATGGCGGCCTAGTGATGCTTGTGCATCTTTTAGTCTAGTCAACAAGTATGGAACTTGTTGACTAGACTAATTGGGCCTCCGGTCTCGCACTCACCAACGAAACACGACAGCACGAATGCTGTCATTTTACGTTGATTTTCTGTGCGAGGGTAGTACCGCCCCCGTCGAGCCGGCCCGTTCGTGCTGAAATCAGCGTGGCTCTACTACCTTTGAGATATCCTGATGAGATACCTATAATCCTGATACATCTTTAACCGGCAACATAAAAAGCTTCTTTTCTCAACTCACCATTTTCTCCTACATACCTTGCTCAATACTATCGTTATCTGTCCTCGAATAACGACAGAAATCTTCGTTCAGAAAATAATCTGCTCCTCTTATGTCCCTTCCCAAAATTCGGATTTCATGAACTCTTCGTTCTTTGTCCAAGCGGTACTACTCTGGAATGCTCTCCCACTCGAAATCAGGATGTCCACAAACCGTTTTACTTTCAAAAAGAAGGTACATGATCTCCTTCTTAGCGAAACGGCAGGAACTACTAATCGATAATTGGTTCACCTTAGACTCGGGTTGTCATAGTGTACGAATATAATGTGTATTTGTGTATGTATGTATATTTATATAAATATTTATGTATTTACTATGTCTATGTTTGTTTTATATTTGTTTTGTTTGTTTTTAATGTTTTTATTAATCATGTAACCTCTGTGCGCCACCTACCTTACTAGATTTTTACACCACCCTAACGTTGACTGGAAGAGAATGCCTTGGGCATTAAGTCCGCCAATGTACAAAATGTGCATAAAGTTTTAATAAATAATAAATAAATAAAATTAAAAAGCTAGCAGTGAAAAGTTAGGTACTCTAATCCTAGTAGTACCTAGTAGGATCAAAATTTAACAGACAAGAAACTTGTATCACGTATCAACAGCAATAAAGGTGAAATGTAGATAAATTATAGCCTGAAATAGCACATTGGTATTTTTATGATAGATATGAATAAAAAGTAAAATTAACAAAGAGCTTTTAGGAAGTAATCAAAATCTGTGTAGTAACCTACAAAAATAATTTAATGGAAAAAACTTAGATATAGAAGTTTTAATGATGTTCGGAAACGGTGTCGAAGTCTGAGCCGCAATTCGTTTTCACTACTATACCTACTCCATTGCGTTTATAAGTATTTGCCGCATACAACCTTTGGCATACAAAATGCTAAACATCGCAAAGTGAAATTCGTCACGACTTCTGTCTGTCACGGTTAATATAAAACTCGCTTTCTATAATAAGTTTTTCAGCACTTTGTATTCTTGAATGCGAGCTTGAATGTGACATGTTTTATATTTGAATGAATTTTATCGACTATTTGAAATCGTGTTTTTCTACCATTGTGATTGTGAGTGATAAAATAACTATTTTCTGTGATGTTGTTGCACCGCACAAAAATATGAGAAATAAGTAGCTGCTGAAAAAACAGTGGATAACCGTAGACTTCGGATTGGATTGCTCTTCAAAATTCAAAGATAATAATAAAAAATACCATAAACAAGGCATTGGCGGTAATCTGACCGAGCATATTACGCTATTTATGTCTAAAAGTTATAAAAGATTTCAAAGCGCTAAATGAAAAAAAAAACTTCTTAATTAATTTGTAGCTTTATGAAAACCTTGAGAATTCTAGAATTATATAAAATCACTTATGTTAACTCAACTCTGTTTTAGCTACCAATTCATTCTCTTACTTTATCCGTCTTATCTTGTTCACCATCGTCCCCATGATCTTATCCATTCTGTGTCCATGCTTTCGTTTCAAATGCAGATTGTTCAGATACTTTTTGAACCACAAATCATTTGACATTACAACCGCATTTTTTTTTCAATTTAAGGGTCAGGCTTTACTCGGTGGAGCAATAGCCACTTCTTTCTATTTTATGCGATCTGTTTAACTTCTTGATAGGCCACTCCCACTTACTCCACATACTCATCTGTATAGCTATTTTTTTTCAGAAAAGAAAATATCAAAATACTAGCTGACCAGTGCGTAAAACATTTTCGACTTCGTTGGGCGTTAAACATTTTCAAGCAAATCCAAGTACCACGAAAAAGTCTTCATTTCTCGTGTTTATATAATTATATTCTACGACACTCACAAATTATGTCAATTTATAGATAGGTTTATCATTAGTGGTAAAAGAATTTTCAAAATCGGTTCAGTAGATCTTTAACAAAAAAAAAATGCACCTATGTCAAACCAATGTCTAAGAGTAATAGGTACGCCAAGGCTTACAAAAACGTCGTTATTTTAAAAATACTGCACGATTGGCCTAGTGGTTTAGGCGGTCGCCACGCCGCTTGCCAATTCGCCAAGTGTTGTGGGTTCAAATCCTACACGGGACAACACTTTGTGTGATCCACAAATTGTTGTTCTGAGTTTGGGTGTTAACTGTGTCCGTTTCATGTATGTCTGTAAAGTCCCCCGCGACACAGGATGTTTATTCCTAATGCGGGAGTTGTTTTGAAAAAATTTGAAATTAGAACTTTTATTGCTAAAAATTTTTAATAGAGCACTTCGAAAGCGTTTTACTTAGCTCAAAATAAAAGTGAAGACTAGAATTCCATCACATATTTTTCTTTGATCTATCTGAACAGTTTTACGATGTCATTTGTCCCAACATGAGAGCTCCTCGGATAAATTGTGAGATCGACACTTTCGCGTAAATCCATTTATTGAACAAAATAACTTGAAAATAGGTTCAGAAAAATTGCATTCCTTGTTTTATTCCATTACTAGCTTTGCACGCGGCTCCGCCCGCGTGGTATGTTGGAAATCGCGATAAAAAGCCTATGTCCTTCTCCAAGATCTAAAGTAATAAAATGCCACTGATGACGTGCGTAATATTAAATTTGTTTAGACAATCTATACAAACAATAGCAAGTTATTTTGCATCAAAAAGTTTGCAACAAACTCCATGTATAAAGTAACTTTTACATAGGCACTGGGCCCTCTCCAAAACACATACATAGAGAGTTTACATGTCGATTTTTACGACCAATTAACTTTAAACTTTTACTATTCCTGTAGATCCTCTTACAAAGAACAATAGTACATGTGTTTTAGATATCTAATGATTTGTACTAGATATTCCTTTGTGTTAGTGAATTCAAATTCTAAAAATATCATAGTTACTAAAGTTTTACTAGTAAATACCTGTCATCTTTATCCATAGGTACATAATTATATTATAAATCACACTAATATTATAAATGTGAAAGTTTGTGAGTGTGTATGTTTGTTACTCTTTTACGCAAATACTACTGAAAGGATTTGATGAAACTTTGCAGTAATATAGCTTATAATATATAACTACTATTTGGCGCAATAACCGACATATACGCGAGCGTAACCGCGGGCAATAGCTAGTTAATTATAAATGCGAAAGTAACTCTGTCTGTCTGTCCTGCTTTCACGACTAAATCGCTGCACCGATTTCAATGAAATTTGACATGGATATACTTTGATTTGACTTTTGATTTGAGCCGAAATTGCGCGGGCGGCGCCGCGGGCAAAAGCTAGTTTTAATTATTTTTGCTTTGACGAGCATTATTAAACCACAAAACAAAATAATAAAATACATTCATACATGCTCGGCTAGGTAGGAATACATAAAATGTTGCTTGTTTATCTACGAGTAGCTATTTGACAGTTCAAGAATACTTTAACTTTCAACTACCTAAAACTTTATATAGGAAACGGTATTTAAATCGGCTGACACTTTTCGTAGAACCCAGAACTAAACATATTAGATAAGTGGCCTCAAATATTGACAAGTCAGGTCATAGATAATTCTAAGACCAGTATCTTTTTAATGATATTACTTTCACTAACACCAATTAGTGTTACTTACCTATATTACCTACTCGTATTACTGACAGGTGAATGTTAGAAAAAATATTTTAGTGTAGGTAATTTCGTTTTTGTTAAGTCTTGCTCTTGATTCCTAGTCATCATAAAGTAATTAGGTGTAGGCATTATGAAAGTAGGTTAATATAATCACTTTCAACGAAAAAAAACGACTTCAAGAACTGAACCAAATTAAAATAGGACCACACGGGAAGCACCAGCATTCAAATAAAAAAAGAATCATCGAAAGCGGGTCACCCAGTCGAAAGTTATGAGGTAACAAACATAAAAAATACAGTCGATTTGATAACCTCCTCCTTTTTTGAAGTCGGTAAAAAATATAGGTACATCATTGATCAATTAGACTTTTGAAACTAGAAATTAAAATCCACATCTCTTGACAGAGAAGGTTAGTCTTTTAGTAATTTCATTTCGATATTAGAAACACGTCATAGTAGTTTTACAGAGTATATAGCTTAGAATTCTCAAAAATATATTTAAACTTCAATCGTGTGCTTTTAAAGTCTAGCAATTTTCACAAATGCAATAAAGCAAGTGTAGATGCAACACAGTGCACTTAAACTGGCGTCTAGTGCCTTTCACCATACGTCGTTGCGTCATTGAAAACGTCAGAGGCGAGTTCACTCACTCCATGCTTACGACATCCCCGAACGATAGAGACGTGACTGTTGAAATACGGCGAAAGATTTTGCTCCGGAGTCGACGCTTACTAGTAAATATTTGAGGACTTCAACTGTGCTTTCTCTGATTTTCAAGCGTACGTTACGACTGCATGAGAAAAAGCCTGTACTAATATTTGTTTGCTTTTGCTTTCTTTTGTTTTTAATTGTAAAATAATGATTTAAACCAATCAGCGCTTTGCGTCGGTGTAGAATAAACACATAGTTGGAATACCAAGTTTCATTATTTTTATCCGACTTCAAAAAAGGAGGAAGTTCTCAATTCGACCGTATATATATATATATTATATAGGTATAATATATATATATATATATTATGTGTGTTCGCGGATAACTTCGTCGTTTATGAACTGATTTTGATGATTCTTTTTTTAATGGAAAGGAGATATCCCAATAGTGGTACCATGATAATATGGACACTAAGATCTGATGATGGCATCCAAGAGAAATCGAGTCAAATATATATGGCATTTTTTCCCTAACTGACATCGTAACTAAATAGCCATTTAGTTACGATTGTACAAAGACAAACCGACAAAGGGACTGATAGGCATGCTGAGACACAGAGTGACCACCGCGATTATAATGTCATTGTTTTCTTGTAAATTAAGACTATGATGAAAGGAAAAGGTAGTAGTGGAAAAGCGGAAGCATTACAATTAAAATAGCCTATCCAGATTGTACGGCAAAATGAATTTACGTAAATCTAAGGCAGTTTAAGTTGTAGCCTAAACCAACACAATTAACTCATATCATCAATAGAATACCTACGTGTTTGTAAAGAAAATTAACAATAAAACAATAGAATATTAGTGCTTAATTATTTAATATTCAATAACGTCTAGGACTATCGATTTAATACCTTCAATTAATTTTGTTTACCTTTGTTTAACAAATAAATAATTCTAAATCTGAATAATTCATTGTCATTGCGAAAATGGAAGCACAGTTTTATTATGAATGCATTAAGCATGTCAAAGAAAACCCATCGATATTTTTTCCGATGTTCGTAGCTACGTAATTTATGTAACGCAACTTAGTTCTTAAAACTGGTTTCGTTACGGTGATATAATTATGGACAATATTTATAGGCATTTCCTGAACCGTAACGTAATCTATACTAATGCATAGTAATCGTTTTTGTTCATCCAACTGTCATCGAGTCAAAGTCAAAGAACTAGAGTTCGTTGACTTCTTAGCGATAGAGCCCAACTAAAATCGGAGAAAGTAATCGCTAATTAGCATGCAGTTGATGGGCACGGCACTATTACATCACATCCGTCGTTTACAAAAAATAGAACAACTACTACTAGGTTAGATATTTAAAAAAAAACTATTTAATTGAAGTATTTCACAAATTATAATGTTCAACATGCAGATTTGTCTTTTTACTCGGCATCTATATCACGGAATACCTATATTTAATTTATTTTAGTTTACCAGATACAAAAAAAATCGCATTTAACTGCATATTATGTTGTTAGCACAAGTTTCCAATAACCTTCTGCAACAGCACCTTTTAATTGGTAGTAAAAATAATAAGATTCCGATAGCATAGCTCGAGTACGGGAAAGCCCGGTGTACGTAACCGCAAAGTGGCGCGAGGACGCATGCGCGCACGTTCTGAATCCCGACAATAGTGCATCACAGAGTACATTGTTATATACTGAAATAGAGGTATATCTCAACCGCTTCTGGAGGAAATTCTATAACAACGCCATCTGTAGGTCGAGATCAACAACTTTAGTCTTGCTCAACATTTGAAACTATACCTATATATATATATGTATATATATTTGGTACGTATACTTATATAAACATAGTATAATACTTATTGTATACATATATACCTACCTATTTAATTAGGACTTTTGTAAAATGAAACAATGTTAAAGATTAATTAGTTTATTTTCTCTTTTTAAAAGCTTTCTGTGCATATATTTTGGCTTTTTGTAACATATCACCCTCGATGAATTTCACATAAAGGTTTGGTTGGTAACTGCCTCCAAAACAATGGCCCTGAAATAAAAATAAATACAATAAGCATTATTTTATTTTATTATTATAATTAATGAAATTTAATATATTGACAGCAACATTTATGACAGCTTAAAACATATTCACAAGATATTGGATTACTGGAAAGTATTACTACATATACTATTTGTTTCTTCATTTTTGTATGTTCATTCATACGTTCTACAAACAATAGTTATAATACTTTGTTGTCATAAGTTTCTGTAAAAACTTTATAGTGCAATAAGAATGTTACTTGTATATTAAAATAAGAATCCTCAAAAAGGTTTTAGTTAAATCACCTGCTGGCATAGCTTGCATACAAAACAATATGTTTTTGCAACATTTTAGTATGTTGTATGTATGATCTAATACTACTTTATCAAGTGAGGTTATATTATTTCCTATGCGGGTTTTAGAAATTGAGATTGCCTGAAGAATACCTCTCAGGAATAAGAATTAGACTACAGGTTAGAATTTGAATTAGATCCAACCATTCAATATATAAGATGTTATAAAGTCTTTAGCTAGTCTAAAGCTTTTATTTATCATCATTTATTATTAGTAATAACAATTTACGTACCTTCATTATCCGTGCGCTTAGGAACACAACAATGTTTAACAGACATTGCGACACGAAAATAAATTATTAAAAATAAGTCTCTGCCTCAATATTACTTGAAAACAACACACGCGGATATACTCAACGAAAATCGGAGGAAGCTAAGCTCAACTCACGTATTAACAGATAAATCAGAGAATTGTTGTTAGTCACTATCACAAGTAAACATTCAATTAACAAAAAAGCCTGTAAGTATGTATGAATATGTAGATTGTTGACGGATGACATTCACGACAATGGCGGCTGCAATAAACGCTGATGAAAAGTACCAAAACAATGCAATAATTAAATAATATAGGCACTAAGTTAAGATTTTGTAGAATCATGTGTTATGAAATGCTATAATTATCAGCAAGTTTTTCAAAAGTTAAAATATAAGTGTAATTTTGTCAATTTTGTCACAAAAAAAACTACCTTTTCATTTTGTGATGAAAAGAATGGCAACATTTTGTTTTCAATTGTCATTTTATAATGACTTCAAAAAAAAGTGATATCGGTTCCAGAATGAACATAACTAAAACAACTCTCTTTGTGATTTATGCGGATTATACCGAAAGTAACGACATCTTACAGTAGCGACTGGCGAAATTACACGTATTATACGCCTAAATTAAGTCTACGTAATTTTATGAGTATATTCGAACCAATTAAGATCCATTGTATTTGGTTTCTTTATTTTCGTAACATTCCAAAAACTATCGACTAAGATTGTACCGCCTGTAGTGCATGCACACATATATCACGAATACATGATTGACTGGTTTTGTTATATGAGGCCGAATAACTAGTCTCCTTGGCGCGTTAAGAATAAGTTTATGTTCATATTGTTCATTTTGCTGTCAGTTTGGAACTTGCGCCATTAATCATCATAGACGCGAAAAAGTGGCGGTAATCAGCAGTTGAAACTAACTTGAACTTGGAAACTTTCTTTGGCACAGTTTGTTATTTCATGCGTATGGGAAAAATGGGTAACTATAAGTTTCTTTAGAAAATATTGTTCAGTTACTTGTTACGGGCGTGAATAAACACTAAGATTAGATTTCTATTTTGGGATTTTTTATTATAAACCCACTCTTTTCATATTCATGTATTTAAACTCTTAAATGAAGAGAACGTTCAAATCACTCACTTATTACGAAGGGTAGAAACAGTGGAAAAATGAAAAAACATTAAATTTTATAACAGTCCACAGTATATGAATAAAAATAATACTATTCAAAACGTACTATAAACATAAAAAATGATCATAAATTTAATTTTATACTATTTTTTACTATATCTTCTGTTTCAGTAGGTAAAAATATAAATACGCATACGAGTTTCCACACTCTACACATTGCACTATTCGCGCAGTTCACATGAAAACAGATATTAATGCAAAGTTTCCCAATGGTCCCATTTTTCTGTCCCTTTAAAAGCACCACGGGATTCATCGTCATGTGCTAGCCGATTGTTTGAGCTTCAATTTACCTAATTTTATTAATGGTATTATTCATTTAGTTGCTGTTTCACTTTGATGAAAAGATTTTTATTATTATTAAACGCTCACTGATTTAATTACCCTTTTATCTGTCGTATTTGAAAAAATGTTTTGTATTTCATAACTCTTATTATTTAAGTAGGCATATACCTACCCAAGGTACTTACTCATTAACATCAACTTGCTACTAGCTTAACGAATATATACGGTTGTAAATAAGTCTATCTTTTGCCTACAACTCCGTCCGCGTGTATGTTGGATATCGCGGGATTTCGCTTGCTAAGGTGCGCCTCTCCTTAGTAAGCGTCTTATATAGAATTCATTTTTCTGTTTAATATATAGCCTATCACACTCACGAATAATGTAGCTTTCTATTGGTAAAAGAATTTTCAAAATCAGTTCAGTTAATCCAGAAATTACTCCCTACAATCTCACAAACTTTACCTCTATATAATCTTATATATAAAATTCTCGTGTCACAATGTTAGTTACCATACTCGTCTGAAACGACTGGACCGTTCTTTATGAAATTTGGTGTGCATATCGGGTAGGTCTGAGAATCGACCAACATCTATTTTTTATACCACATTTTTCATGGCAAAACAACGTTTGCCGGATCAGCTAGTATTAGTATAGATTTGCTTTTGAAGTGTTGCCGTTTTTGTATCGTTGTTTATTTCTTATGGGTTTACCAAAATGACTACTCTGCCTGATGGTAACTGTACTCTAAGTAGAATCGTAGAGTGGTGGTCACCATACTCATTGCGAATGCAGAAAATGCAGCATGGTGCGTCATTGGGCCTCCGGTCTTACCAATTCAACAACGAAACACGACAGCACGAAAGATGTCATTTTACGTTGATCTTCTGTGCGAGGGTAGTACCGCCCCGGTCGAGCCGGCCCCACAGTGCTGAAATCAGCGTGGCTCTACTACCTGCACTTACCACAAAGTAAGTGCAGCTTAACAAAACGTAGAATTTTTATCTTATACCAATATAAAAAGCAATTAAAATTCAATGTTGTGCGCAGTGTGTAACAGAACTAACAGACTTTAAATGCATAATTATCGTTTAACAATGGCACACAATCAATTCATCGGCAAGGCCAAAATCCATGTTTGTAGGAGTCGAATGTTTGTATGAGTCAGTGGAGCTTGAGGGTGTCTTCACTTGCATGCCTAAACGTGACCGTGTATACAAATTACTTTGACAATCAGTTATTGAACAGAAATATTTAGGTCTAGGCAGGTCTAGGTATCTTTGAAGGATGAGATTTGGCGGTATTATTATAGGATACAAAAATTTTGGTTTTTAGAAGTTAGGTATTAATTTATGTCTAACGATGTTAATAGTTGTTTTTCAAAGATTATACTAACAAAGTAAATCAGTGCATACCTGTCTTGTACCATACGGGACGTGTTGCAAATATATCGCCCGTAATTCAAACGTACCAATTTAATTTATTAAATAAAACCATATTTTTTAAAGAAAGGCCTTTGAAAAATCGCATTCCAATATACGAGTATATAATAAAAGAATTATAATTGTGCATAACTAGTACTAAGAAAAGATACGGATTGCACTGCACTTCACACGCTTTAAATTCTATAAAGATAGACTGGCTAGATGATTGGTTCTCAGTTAAAGAGTGTGTATAGAGACACAGCGATCTGTGCAATGAAAGTCCCTTTTTTTTTATTGTGTGGAAATCCCCTCGGATGCCACCAGCTGGTGGGTATGTCGATACTCGAACCGACTAAAAACCGCACACCGTCTCGGCTACTGAAAGCCGGTGAACCAGGTGCACTCTCGAAAGGAAATCCCTGGAACCCCGACGTAACATGGGCCACCTACGGTTTGTATGTGACCCCCTCTTGTGTAGGAACCCAATTGCTTCTTTTCTATTTAGAAAAGGGGCACAAGCACTATATGGGGCGCCGCCACCCCAGCCTGCTTCTGCTAAGGTGATTGGTGGGCTCACTTGTCACCCCAGGCTTGCGCTTATGGAGGGCGGATTAGGTTAGGTCGGAGGAGGTCGTTTAGCGATATCCGACGCCCGAGTCGTCTGCGGTACCTGGTCCGTTCCCGGTCTCGCTCCGTTATCTCCTTCGCAAGCATAAATTGCTCGCAGAAAGAGACGGCAGAGTTCCACGCGTTCTCGCTCCGCAACATAGCCGTAATCATGTTACCGAACGAGAGAACCCCCACTCCTATGACCCCCACGAGATCACGCCTCGGCTCGTCCCACGCCGGACGTTCCGCCAGCGTGAGGAATGCCGTGTCCACGGTCTGGCCATCGCAATGGTAGCACTCAGGCGTTGGCTCCTTGCGGATCAGACTCAGGTGCTCTCCGAAGCATCCTTTCCCAGTGAACACCTGCGTCAGCCGGTATGAGAGGCTCCCCTAAAGTTAACATTACAGCTAACCTTTCCTAAAACTGATCCTAAAAAAAACTTTGATTGAGATTTGTGATCGACACAGAAAGTAGTAGCGCGCCACCTAGTATCTTTCCTATTAAGTATTCCTAAAACTGAAGAGGCGAAACCTGATTTCATTTACCAACTATTTCATTAGAAAACGCCTTGTGAATTTTTTTCTTTCTTAGGTAGTTACTATGTTAATAAAGAATAGGACCTTACTAACAGTAATGTCAAGCTAGGCCAGAGTTCTATCCTGCTTACTTCCAATAAGGAGAGAATAAACAAAATATCACTACAATCCAACAAAAGTACATTATTTTAATCTATTATATTTCTTTGTTTTAGTGCTCGCGTGTGTAATGCAGCGATGTCGGTGTCGGTGAGGGCGGCGCTGCTCTGCGCGTGCGCATTGCTATTGCAACACGGTACGTATACACTTTCTACGCAAAGAAAAGTTTCAAGATACAATGTCAGCCTCCCTAGTCAAGTTGCCATGCTACAAACATAAACGTTCTTAGAAAACTGCAAATGTATGGGAGAGACGTCATCTCAGCGCTAAGTCCCGTGGTCAAAACAAAATATTAGCCAATAATGCAAAAGAATAGAGGCGTTAGCGATTGTAGAAAGAGAATCGACGCGAAATATATCTTGGCTACGGGGCCAGATATTTTAATCATCAACATGTAGATATTTCTTACAAATTTGATTATACATAAGTAGAGTCTAAATAATTGTATGTTGCCTACTTAGCATTCATTTTCTCGGCTATTGACGTTTTGATAGATTGATTATTCATTAATGAAAAGGAAAGAGTATTCACATTATGTGTTACGCGTCTTTTGAACTCAAAATAATTAGAACAGACGTGAAATAAATTACCATGATAGTATGTTGTCTGGAAATAAACCGATGATTTCACAAAAGCTTCAGAATAGTTGTATTCTAAAGACGTTAATTGTTGAGTGAGAGTGCAAGAATAGGAGTCTGAAACCATATTCCTGCAAATAAATGATTTGATTTGAACAAAATATGACTCACTAAATAAACAATTAAAAAACATTTTACTAATTTTATGCAATATGAACTTTTACAGCTAGCGCTGAGCTTAAAGGAAGATGCGATGCACAAATGAATTGTCCGCCACGGGCGACACCTTGCACTTCAGATGATGACTGTGGAGAACAGATCTGTTGTAACACATCATGTGGACAGACTTGTGTAGATCCTTTATTTACTGGTAAGTTCCAAATTGATTAAAAATATTACGTCACTGGTACGTTAGAGCAGTTTAGTCGCCAGTACAACCAAAATCTTGATAAATATGTAAAAGCTGCTTAGATAACTAAAAAATTAAAAAACCCCTACGCAAGCACATAAGCGAGTAATCATACGCCAAAAATGCCTTATATCAGTTTGGAAAAGAGCTGATACTCTTATAACACCCCTCTTTTTTTGCGTCGGGGGTTTAAATAGAGATCAACATTTTCTGTGATGAATTTTATTGGCAATTATGAAATAGGAAAAGAAATACAATCCATTTTAGAACCTGATCCTTTGTTGAAGTCAGTTAAAAAAGAAGTTAAATTAATTAGCTACATATTCTGTCGAAAATTATCACCTTAAGTTATAGGTAAACATAATGAAAATTTCTGAGTTCATCTTATGTAAAAAGTAAGGATTAAGTAATGCATATATCCTCATCACAATTTAATGGTCATTATTTACATGACAGTCATTTTATTCAAATAATAAATATACATAAATTGATGAATTGGTTTGTTTGCTTTTAATCTTGGTATCGGGAAATTAAATTTCTAACATTACAAGTAACCTTTCAAAATTCTGTCATCTTCCAACAGGGTGTGAAAATGTAAAGCTATCAACAGAACGGATATCTCGTGCCTTAGCAGCAGAAAATAGTCGAGGCGGTAGGGGAAAACTCCCATCTATGAGAACTCCAAGATGTCGAACTACTGATGGAGAGTTTGAGGAAATCCAGTGTGACAATGAGATTGTGAGCTCTTGTTGGTGTGTTGATTCTACTGGATTTGAGGTGACATATTTTTCCAATATATTAACTTAAGGTTACTGGAATCAAGTACTTACTTCTATTCTTGCTAACGGTTAAAACTTGCTTTATATTTTTACTGATTAACATTAAAAAGATTCTGAGATACCTTAAAAATGGTATTTACGAATTGTGCAGGAAGGAGTGTGTCCTGTTACTTTTTAGTATTGTTATCTCCATTAACAAATCTGGCTTATTTAAAAATATTCTCAACTTACGATGCAATTTATAATTTTTAGGTACCAGGCACTAGGGCACCAGCAGCAGGCTTAGTTAACTGTACTCGCGTAGCACCATGTGCAGCTCACACTTGCCGCATGTTATGTCCACTGGGCTTCGAGTTAGACGCTAAAGGTTGCCCACTTTGCAAGTGCAGAGATCCCTGCAGTGGCGTAACTTGCCCTGGACAGCTATCTTGTCAGTTGGAGGAAGTTCCATGTCTTACACCGCCGTGTCCACCAGTGCCTACATGTAAGTTGTATTACTCGCTTGTAAAAGCATAGATTTACTTGTTTTTAAGGTTTGTATAATACAATGTAGATACTTACATTTTTTCCAGGTAAACGAGGTCGTAGTCTGCAAAATATCTGTCCGGTTGGAGAACCGCTTTTAATATCAGAAACAAGTCGCCCGTTCTTGTGTGGCACCGATCCAGGAAAACCAAATTGCCCACCTTTATTCAAATGTCTTGTGGAATCAGGTATAGTAAATACATAGTTTACAAATTATTTCTTCCTATACTAAATTTGGACTAAATTCCAAATGATATCCTTCATTTAAATGTTCTAAGTAGTTATGACCTGACCTGACTCGTATTTTTTATATGAAGATGTGATCATACTGATTTTATATTTTCACCACATTTTGTGTCAAAGTTGCATTTTATTAACTTAGTAGGCTCCCTTGGTCATTTTACATGAACAGAACCACACACATCTGGTACCTTTACCTTTTTCAATAACATTGCGTTTTCAGTTACGAAGTACAATATCTAATGATTCCCTATATTTTTCTCAGGAAACGATTACGGCGTTTGCTGTCCGGCGTCATTAGAACTTCAAAAAGCAGGCACTTGTCCTGTCCCTACGAACAACGACCTAGACTGTGGGACTCCTTGCGCCCACGATCTTGAATGTCCATCAATGCAGAAGTGTTGCGATGGTGGAGAATGTGGCAGACACTGTATTTTACCTCACAATGTAACTATGTGTACTCAACAGAAGATGATAGCAGAGTTGCTGGTCATCAGCGAAAAGGAGGGAAGAGGATATGTACCTCAGTGTGGTCATGACGGATCATTTATTTCAAGACAGTGTTCCAGAAATGGATTAGTTTGTTGGTTAGTTTATCTCATTACTGCCGTGGTACACAAGCTTGTACTAACCTTAGCAGACCAGCGTTTATAGAAGTGGGAGAATATTATTCGTTCTCTAAGTAAATTTAGTACTCATAGCTTGTTTAAAGGTCCGTACTCACATACGATATTACTCGATAGTTTTACTCCAAAACGAGTAAAAATTAATGTGTGGACCGCAAAACTCACAACTCGAAGGCTCGCATCGAGCCGGCTCGATGGCTCGATCTTCTTTTATGTTTCTCCTTTTCATTTTCTTTAATTCTTTTATAATTAAGAATTGCTAGACTTGCTAAATATAGCCACCGTCTCCATTGTTGAAGATACATTATTTGGCTCGAACGGTTCGGTGAATACTGAATGGCGAGCCAAAAGATGTGTCACTCGATCGGTCGATGCTGAATGTGTGGACGAAAGCCCGTGTCGTGGTTTTTACTTGACATGTTTGCTCGATCGAGTAAAACCGTATATGAGTACTTAGCATTAGGGAACTATCGTCACCAACTACGTAAAAATTTTTGGAATTTAATATCTATTTATCGTCACCAAAAACTTTAATTTATACTTTTAACTCAGTTACTTGTTTTTATCAGGTGCGTGGACGCAGAAGGCAATAAACTCCGAGGCTCAATGGGACCGTCTTCGTCAGTTAAATGCTCAAGTTCCCCTCTCCCAGCCCGCAGTGGTGCCCGAAGCTTGGACTCGTGCGCCCGTGCGTTGTGCGCTGGAGTGTGCGAGTACGGATACAAATCTGGTGCAGATGGATGTCCTACTTGCGAATGTGATGACCCTTGCGCTGGTTTCCCGTGCCCTGATAATGAGGAGTGTGTCAGGGTTAAGGATGCCGAATGTTCCGGGGAATTGTGTACCGGGTATCCAGTTTGTAAGTATGAACCGATATTATTATTATTTAGGAGGTCATAGTTAATTCCGATAAAACTGTTTTTCGGAAAAGTTACATTGCAATTTAGTGACCAGGAATACTTACAATAGTAAGCAATGGTCCCTAAAGTTCTCAGTATTGTTCCTACAAATCATCGTATTTAACTCCAGGTCGACCAAAAGGATCATACGAGAATCCATGCGAAGTTGGGGCTCCAGCTACAGATGAGGATGGTTCTTTACTCCCCTGTGGAGTCGAAGCAGATTGTCCCTTAGGGCACGCTTGTACAACGACCAGAAGAAACGGTTTAGCTGTCTGCTGTCCAGACCCTCATTATGTTGATAATTCCACTGATAGCGAACTTATGGAGGTGAGTTTCCAGGATGAATATAATATTTATTAACCGACTTCAAAAAAGGAGGTGGTTATCAATTCGACTGTTTTTTTTTTAAATGTTTGTTACCTCATAACTTTCGACTAGGTGAACCGATTTTGATGATTCTTTTTTTATTTGAAAGCTGGTGCTTCCCGTGTGGTCCCATTTCAATTTGGTCCAGATTGAAGTCTTTCTTTTTTCGTTAAAATTTGTGATTATTTTCAATGGAACGTTAAAGTAATTCGAAAATATTTAAAGATGTTACCAAAAGGTAGACATAGTTTATATACCACCGCCACTTAGGTATTTTGCGCATCAGTAAACATTTAATTATGGGCAATTTCAGTCCTTACACCTTGCAAACAGTGGTCAACGTCACTAAAGAGACTGTCATAATTTGTATCTCATTCTTTTAAATAAACTATCTCGTTACTACCTTCCAAATAATGTTTTTATTTTCAATAACTTTCAGATAAATTTCGAAACATGTGGTTCAGAGGCAGAAGCTCTCTGCTCACTAAACTCGACCATAACTTGTCCTGAAGGCGAATGCGACAACGACTTTGTATGCTGCGCTACTTCCACTTGCGGTCCCGTGTGTGTCGACGCGGCAAAGATGAGACTGCAATCTGACCGGGTCGATGACACAACTACCAGTCAGTTGCAAATTATTTTTTATACATTTTTTTATGTAAGGGCCCACCTAAATGACTCTCTGCCTGATGGAAAGCATAAGCAGAATCCAAGAGTGGTGGTCACCATACTCATTGCGAATGCAGACAATGCAACAATGCAGCATGGCGCCTCACACCATGGCGGGCTAGTGATGCTTCTGCATCATTGGGTCTCCGGTCTCGCACTCACTAACGAAACACGACAGCACGATCGCTGTCATTTTACGTTGATCTTCTGTGCGAGGGTAGTACCGCTCAGGTCGAGCCGGCTCGTTCGTACTACCATTCCTAAATGTCTGCTACTCAAAAAAGGCCGGGATCCCAGGAATCGTTGATCGATTTTATAGCATGAGTCCATATCTGATGTAAAATATTTTGGCACCTTGCTTAAGTAGACTATTCCAGGCAACAACAGCTTTGTTCGCCGCTCTGAACTATTTATTTAAAATTTCGAAGTATCAAAATAAGAGTACATTTTCTTGTTTTTCTGGAATAATTTTCAAGAACCAAACATTTTTAGTGTCATTGTTAAGAATATTACTTTACAAAAAAAATTAGAGTAGGTACCCATGTATTTCATTCAATCTCTTTCGGACGTCAACTGCCTAACGTGGGTCTAATGTAATGAGCAGTCATGTAGGGTCACGTCAGGCCGTTTTCATCTGATCTCGGCAAGCAACTACTTTGCTTTTTCTTTATTTATTCAAATTTTACATAGCATTTAAAAGAAATACTATTTTCCGTCTAGTGTGTGAATATCTTCGCGATTTCGACGAGAAGATGGAAGGCACAGTAGACGGAATGAAACTAGCTTTACCGGCCCCAACGTGCAAGTCGGACGGTTCATTCACTTCACAGCAGTGCGCCAAAGGCCGCTGTTGGTGCGTGGACTCTTTCGGAACGGAGATACCAGAGACTACTACCAACAATGCTTCAGCAATTGACTGCGATAAGTAAGTTTTTATTTACTTCATTAGCACTTTTATCTTCAAAATAACGGTTATTTGGACGAAAACAAATTTTCACTTTTTCAATGAATTAATCTATCATTATTTAGCAAAAATTAACGAAAGTGCTTTAGGCAAATATTTTCTATTACGTACCATAAAAGTCTTAAATAAAAATGTTGCATCTTTAATTTTTAAATTTTTATGTTTGTAAAACTTAGTAACTCGTCAATCGTGTTGAATCAGTTTGTAATCTTTATGACCATTCAATAGCTACTAAATATTACTATTTTTTCTTACAAAGAGTTCGTTCCGAGCTGTCGTGTTTGGAGCTCACCTGCCGTATGGGCTGTGACTACGGCTTTGAGTTGGGACCTGGTCGTTGTCCCACGTGCAAGTGTCGCAACCCCTGCGCAGGAGTCACCTGCCCCGACGGTCGCACATGCGCAGCTGTTGATGTTGCGTGTGATGCGGACTACTGTCCCCCTGTTCCTGCCTGTAAGTTAATTTCATAATCGATGTATTCCTAGCCGATGTCGGCCACGGCGGCGTCTTAATGGAAACCAGCCAACTGTGCAGGAGATATTAAAGTGCAGCAGTGAGTGCACAAACACAGATTCACTCTGTTCCCTCTCTCTCCGACCGGGGAGAGATCAGGCGCAGGACTGATGGCTTCTGATGCTCTCCGAAGCACGGGGGTTATGACCTCAACTTCTTAGCTCAATTTTAAGAGCAGTCACACTAAATAACCCCGATGTAGAAATGGAAATAAAATATATATTTACGATTCTTTTGTGAGTTCACTAAGCATTGAGAAATGGTAGGCATTTCTAAAGTTGTTGAGGGTCCACAACTAGAAATACCATTACATTTGTATTGTCAAATTTCGGTGGAAACGCGTCTCAAGGTACCACACAAAAATTAAATATTTATTTAAGTTGCCAGAATCATTGGGATTTCGGCACGTGCCTCTATATAAAAGTTTTAAATATCACCATGACGATTAGTAAAAATATTAATATACCAATTTTTCAGGCCTTCCGAAGAAACCCGGTCAATGTCCTTACCTGGTCCCATCTAATGGAGCCTGCGAATGGTCCTGCAGAAGTGATGCGGAATGCGGTCCGATGGAACGTTGCTGTGCTACAGGTTGCGGGACTGCTTGCACTAAGGCAGTACACCAGACTGCTTGTCAGCAAAGAAGGTCAGTCAGTTTTTTACTGCTACTAAATTTTCATCTTCTGAAAATCATTTTCATTTTCTTCTTTTTTGACTGCCTCTGTGGCGCAGTGGTAGCGTATGCGACTGTTGTGCTTGAGGTCTCGGGTTCAATTCCCGGGTCGGACCAATTGTTTGTATGATCTGCAAATGTTTGTTTCGGAGTTTGGGTGTTTTCTATTATAATATGTATGTACTAGCTGTTGCCCGCGGCTCCGCCCGCGTGTATGTCGGTTATCGCGGCAAACAGTAACCTATGTGTTAATCTGATGTATCTTCTATACTTATAAAATAACATGTCCTAACTGATTAACTGACTGATTCATCATCGCCGAGCGGAAACTATTAAACTTGGGAATACAAAATTTGGTGAGTATGATCGTTTCATTGTAGATACCCATTAAGGAAGGAATTTTGGAATTTCTACCCCCAAGGGGGTGAAATAGGGGTTGAAAGTTTGTATGGAAGTCCGTCATTTTTTAAGTTAGAAACATGAAACTTTATTTTTGGGCTACTGATTAAAAATGAGTAAACACGTATTCAAGCGTTTCTGATAGATATAGCGGATATTCTACTCTTTAAGGGTGAAATAGGGGTTGACGTTTTGTATGTAGGTTAGTCAGGAAGTCCGTCATTTTTGAAGTTAAAAACATGGAAGTTTATTTTAGGGCTATTTAAGAAATATGAAACTTTATTTTTGGATTACTTATAAAAATTAGTAGATATGTATTTCAACGTTCCCTAATATTCTACCCCTAAGGGGGTGAAATAGGGGTTGAACTTTGTTTGGCATTTTTAAATTAGAAACATGAAACTTTTCTTTTGGTTTGGGCTACTGATTAAAAATGAATAGATACGTATTTAGGCCTTTCTCGATATTCTACGCTGAAGGGATGAAATAGGCGTTGACATTTCGTAAGCGGGTTAGTCTAGAAGTCCGTCAGTTTTGAAGTTAGAAACATGAAAATTTATTTTAGGGCTATTGATAAAAAATAGGAGATACGTATTTAAGCGTTTCCCAATATTCTACCCGTAAGAGGGTAAAATAGGGGTTGAAAGTTTGTATGGAAGTCCGTCTTTTTTAAGTTAGAAACATGAAAAATTATCTTTGGGCTAATAGTTAAAAACGCGTAGATACTAAGTGTCTCTGGATATTATATCTACCTCTTTTTTTGTGCGGAAATTCCCTCGGATATCACCAACTGGTGGTTATGTCGGACTCGAACCGACTAAAAACCGCACACCGTCTCGGGTTCTAGAAACCAGGGAACCAGAGCGCCCTCAAAGGGAAATCCCATAAATGATATTACTACCCCTAAGGGGTGAATTAGGTGTTGAAATGTCGTAAGTAGATTAGTTTGGAAGTCAGTCATTTTTAATTTAGTAGCCTGAAACTTTGTCCTTAGGCTTTTAAGTACAAATAAATTAATACCTATATCATCATTTATGGGAATTCTATTTCTAAAGGGCTAAAAATAAGGGTCGAACGTTAGTATGAAATCATTTTTAATGGGCTATTGATTAAAAATAAATAAATAGGTACGTATAGGTATTAAAAACATGAATAAATTATTCATACATACTTACACAGTTTTAATTAAATATATTGTAAATAATCAACTTCCACGCGAGCAAAGCTGCGGGCAACAGCTAGTAAGCTATATTACTGTAAAGTTTCATCCAATTCCGTCCAGTGCTTTTTGCGTGATGAAGTAACAAACATACACCCTCACAAACATTAGCTTTTATAAATTAGTGTGATGTGATAAAATCGAATACGAAAAACAATGTTAAATTTATCACTACAGTTAAATGAAAAATTAGACATAACGAATGAAGCTTATTTTCAAAGCGTAAATAAAACTAAATTAATTAAGTATCTACAACTAATTCAACGAAAAAAATGGAAGGTATCTACAACTTACTAAAAGAAATTAAAACACCAACAAATAAGGCTAAGTAATTAAATATTTGCAACGAAACACATCTGCTTACCTATGCCTATACCAATAACCTAACAAAATCCTATAAAAAAGTAAATTATAGGTACCTAGGTACCTAGGTACCTATGCTATAACCTTACAAAATTCTAAAAATACCGAGAAAACCAATTAGTAACTACAAAAGACTATTTGCTAATTATTTAGGTACAACAAAAATCGCCTGCTTATACCTATGCTATAACCTGACAAAATCCTAAAAAAAAACTTCGTTTAAAAAAACTACCATAACATATCATACCTATACCTATATACCTATCATAAAGATGTTTTGTATCATTTTCTGGTAAATTATGATGAACTATTATGTTATATGTTTACTCCTCTTTCAAGTATTTTAAACTTAAAATAAATATCATAATTATAAATGACCATTTAACGTTTATGGCATTCTAGTTTTTGGTTCAGTATCAATAAGAGCATCCTCCCAAAAAATCTAAATTTCTTTAATGTACAGAATTGATCTTATACACTTTTCTTATGCGTTTAAAAGTAATCATATTACGTACCTATTGTAAAGTTAGTTACTTGATTCCAAAAGATGTCGCTGTTTTAAGCACAGAAACAATTTTCAAGAAAATGTAATTGCTTCAGTATCGATTAGAGAGCCCTCCCAAAAAATCATCTAAATTTCTTTAATGTACAGAACTGAATTGTTACATTTTTATTATACGTTAAAAAGAGTAATCATATTACGTACCTATTGTAAAGTTAGTTACTTGATTCCAAAAGATGTCGCTGTTTTAAGCAAAGAAATTTTTCAAGAAAATTTAAAACAACCCTTTCTATGGAAAGAGAGAACATAAAACAAATACCTACCTATCAAATACTAACTATATACCACATTAATCACAATGCTTGTGCATAAAACGTTCCCACGATTATTTTGAATATTTAAGTCATGCGGGCACAACCAAACACACAGATTCGACGTCTACAGAGAGATATAGATATTATTTTTCCTATGGATAGAGAGGTTGCGATAAATCAAATACTTAATGCTACACCGAATTATACGTAATACGTTCTACGATTATTCCACGATATATTAATCAAAGTGTTATTAATTACGCATGGCTGGCAATAGGTGTCGCTACATGTTGTTTTACGTAATGATAAATTCTTTATAATTTTTTTTCCAATAGATAGAGAGATTGTGATAAATTAAATACTTTATGCTACAATCTTCAGAGTATCTCCTTTCTAACAAAAAAAGAATTATTGCAATCGGACTACTCGTTAATGAATTACAATTAATTACACATTTTGACTTTCATCTCCCCTCCCAAGGAAACCGTCCGGAATTTCGAAATAAAAAGTATCCTATGTCCTACTTCGGAGTATGAACTCAAATCATGCCAAGTTTCATTTGAATCCATTCAGTAGTTTCGGCGTGATGCGCGGCCAAGATACAGACAGACAGACAGACAGACAGACAAAAATGAAAAAAAAAATAGTTTTCGTTTCAGTATCGATAACAGAGTGCCCTCCAAAAAAATTTTCTAAATATCTTCAATGTACAGAATTTGACCTGTTACATTTTTATTATAAGTATAGATTTACAAAAAAAAACAGTATTTATGTATTTATATCAGTTGTCTAGTACCCATAACACAAGCTCTGCTTAGCTTGGGACTAGATAACGTTGTGTGTTAGATGTCCAAAAATATTTATTTATTATGTATCTTCTTAATTTTGACATTTCTCTATTCACTGCTTCTTTTTAACCCCCGACGCAAAAAGAGGGGTGTTATAAGTTTCACGTGTCTGTCTGTCTGTCTGTGGCACCGTAGCTCGCGAACGGATGAAGCGATTTCAATTTATTTATTTTTCGTATTAAAGGTGAGTTACGTGCGAGTGTTCTTAGACATGATTCATGAAAATCAGTTGATTCGTTTAAAAGTTATGGGGGTGAAAGTGGGGAAGAATAACAGAATGTCTGCAAAATATCATTGGCGTATGATAACTCGATTAAGTGCTTGAGTAGAGGGTTTTTTAAATTTTGATTTTGTTACTATTTTGCAAGGCAGTAGGTTTTCTCATTTAACTGTCTCAATTTTGTCAAGAGTCACATTGCCACACTAATTGAATACTGAAATCTATTTTGTGGAGTAGATAGATATGTAGGTCCTTAAAAATTAAATACTATGCCTAAACTAGGTTTAGAGGTGCCCAGTTTAATATATTATGTGACATTGCAAAGGGTTTGACTGATTACTTTTAAGGTATGGTATTTTTACAAGCTTTTTATTAACTTGCAATGTATGTATGTATGTACGCTTGTATGTTCCGGTGGAATCTTGCAGCTCAATTTTGAAGCGAATCTTCAACCGATTTCGCTGAAATTTTGCAAGCAAATGTATACAGCTTGACAATACAATATTATAATGACATGGAGCTGATCTGATGCTGGAGCTGGAAGGTGGCCATAGGAACTCTGTAAAGAAACGTCGCAACATCATCGAGTTTGGACTCGTTTGATACGTCTCGAGGCATTCCAGTAAAAACTTGTTTTTAAAAAAAAAACAAAAAGAAAAAAAAATACCGGTGAAATTAATTGAGAACCTCCTCCTTTTGGAAGTCGGTTAAAAATTAAAAATATACGGTAGAATTGAGAACCTCCTCCATTTTTGAAGTCGGTTAAAAAGCCTCTTAATTAAATTTATTTTATACTAGTTGTTGCCTGCGGCTCCGCCCGGGTATATGTCGGTTATCGTGACAAATAGTAGCCTATGTGTTATTCTGATGTATTAGCTATATTACTGTAAAGTTTCATCCAAATCCATTCAGTAGTTTTTGCGTGAAAGAGTAACAAACATCCATCCATCCATCCATACTCACAAACTTTCGCGTTTATAATATTATAGTAGATGATATTCGTAAATCGGCAGGGCGCTAGCTGTACACACGGCTGCAGAAAGTGGCAATCCACCCGCCTGGACATGGGTACCGCAGTGTAAAGAAGATGGCGCCTATGAGATTGTTCAGTGTCGAGGTTCCGACAAAGCTTGCTGGTGTGTTGATGTTGCTGGTAATGAGGTCAGTACACTTTCTATGTACACTATAACTTTCACAATCTAATTATATACAAAAACATGTTCAGTATCTTCTATACAGTTTACGTGCTTTTAAAATTAGGTAGGCTTGGATTAAAACGCAGCTAGTTATTTTTATGTTGTTAGGATGAAACGAAAATAAAAAAGAATTTTGTCCAAAACCCGAAAAAAAATATTAGAGTACTACTTTTTTACCATGGGAAAGCCACATTTCGGCATGCATCTCGTCGTCGTCTCATGCTTGACCGGAGTGATACCACGGCCTCACAGAAAACCGGTGTGCAACAGCGCTTGAGCTGTGTTTCACCGAGTGAGTGAGGATACCGTATAGTGAGGATGTATATGAGGCCCATACCCCAACCCTTCCCCCCATCCCCCAAAAACCGGTAACGCATTTGTGACGCCTATGGTGTTGCGGGTAATCGCTTACCATCAGGCGATACATCTGCTCGTTTGTCCACTATTTCATAAAAAATAGTAGTTTTATTTAGTTAATAAATAGATCTTAACATAAGTATTTGACGCATCCATAGTAAAGAGGAAATTGCAGCCTTTTACTGTTTTTCTGATGTTTGTCTGATCTGATCTAGGTTGAAGACTGTAACATTTCTTTTACTATTAAAGGGTTCTAGCAACACAACTAATTAATCTTTGGTACATATTTAACTGTTTAAATTGGCAGTAAGTATAAAGCCGAGTCTCCACCAAACTAAAGGTGGCAACTAATATCCTTGTGTTGGCAACAAAAATTGTCAACAAATGTTGGGAACCGTGTTTCTGTTTTTGGCGGTAAAAATCAAATTATTGCAATTATTGCAAATATTGGCAGAAAATAGCCAACTTTTGTTATATATTATATATATATAACAAAAGTTGGCTATTTTCTGAAGAGTTGCAAACAGTTGGAAACATTGAAGTTGCCAACAATTTCAAAAAATATTATATTACAGATCGCCGGCACCCGCACTTTCAACTCCACACCGAACTGCGATGCACCAATCAGATGCCCAATACCGACCTGCCCAGTAGATGATATTTGTGTTAACGGACGGAAGCTCGACGATAAGGGATGTCCTACTTGCGATTGTTATGATCCCTGTGCTGAAGCCAAGTGTAGGCCTGACGAGACTTGTGAACTGGTGCCGTTGGACTGTGAGGTAAGAATTTGATTTATAAGGTCACCCATACCCTGAAGGTTACGTAACCGAGAAACCGGTTCTGTTTTTTTTTTATGTTGGGCCCTGCCAAAATGACTCTACTCTGCCTGATGGAAAGCATAAGCAGAATCCGAGAGTGGTGGTCACCATACTGATGTGAAACATCTATAGGCGCGGGTAAATCTGATTTTTGGCGTGGCGAGAATTGCCGTGGCGACGCTTCGTCGCTTCGCCTTACGCTTAAGTCACTGATGAAAATAATTGAGTTGTCGCGATTTCAAACAAATTTAAAAATTTTGAATTTTTGTGTTTAATAAAAATGAATATTAATGTAATAAACAGTCATTTGATTTTATGGAAAATAAAGTAAAAAAATAAAGTGAAAAAAACGGCACATTTTTTGTTTTTAAAGCGTAACCAACAAACTAACTTTCACATTTATAATATAAGTGTGATAGAACAACTTTCTAGGTCTTGAAATCCTGACCGCGGGCCGCCGGAGGATAGGGACCTCTGGTGGCAGATTGATTGCTGCGGTCGGGATAGCGGCCCAGCGTGATATGCTGATTGCATAATTGTGCAATCAGCCTATCACGCTGGGATTGACAGGGGAAATAATTTCCCCGGGACTGGGCCTGATAAGGCCTGTTGTTTCAAATATGCTCGACTTTTGTAGTTTTAATATATTTATTTCTCTCTCCAGGGTGTCTCCTGTCCACCTCTAGCCCAGTGCGCCCCAGCCCCACAGTGCCCTGACGGTGTTAACCCTCTGCAAGCTCCTGATGGTTCGGGACCATTATTATGCGGCCCCAGCGCTGCCGCTTGTCCATTCACACACGCGTGCAGATTTGCACCTCATGATTCAAGGCCGTCGGTCTGCTGTCCTAAGCCACGTAAGTTTTAATTAATATAACAAACTTAATTGTTTTTGCTCTAATCTCTGAAACTACTGATCAGAGTGGAGTTAATTCTTTTGATAGAGCATTTTTATAGAAGTTTATCTAAAATCATATTGCGGCCCTAGTGAATGTATGTGAGAGAAATACAGGTAAAACTACCAATAATATCATAACTAATAAATAAAATTTGAGTATGTAAGAGGTTATAATTTCAGAGTATAGTACGGAGAGTTTTATTTTGGCTGTTTTGTAAAACATTTTTGAAAATCGCCGAAATTTCTAAATCATAAAGTTCTTGTAACTTAATCATTGCTTGTGCAGAATGTTACTAGGCCTGAAAATAATCTCAGATTTCGTTCGTTTTCAGGTACTGTATGTTTCGAGAACAAGGACGAAGGTTCGTGCTCAGATACTGAAGTGCTGAACACAACGAGATGGTACTTCAACCATGAACGTAACCGCTGTGAGCGGTTCAGGTACCATGGTTGCTCTGGCAACCACAACAATTTCAGAACGAAGGAGGAGTGCAACACTGTGTGTCCACGTAAGCTTGCTGATCCCTTTTTAAATTAATTTAATTTTCTTGTATAGTTCATTCGCTTAGATACGGTCACGTCACCTTAATCGCGCCGCCGTCGCACTAGCGGCAAGCCGCCACAAAATCAAAGGGCCGGCCTGCGGTGTGCAAGTATGATTAGTCAGTTTACGCCGTTGTATGAATTAATTCATATTTTATTCATATTTATTTATATTTCACAATAATAACTAGGTACAATTGCGTGCGGGTGCACTGACACTATCTAAACGAATGGACTATACTAAAAAAATCCATTTAAAACTGTATCTAATAAACCTCTCAAACAAACGATTTCTTTTCTCTTAAAAATCTCTTATTGTACATAAATAAACCTATTGTTATTTCTTTTGTAAATACTTTCGGATCTAAAATTCTATATATAGTAAATATCTTTCGACCTATAGTCTTATGTACAGTACCTTTCTACTAAGTACCGTTTGTTTTAACAGTGAAAGAAGAAACAGCAAAATTGAACAAGAAGATTACGTTTGATAATGACACAGGCATGTCTTAACTTTTGTACTATATTATGTTTGTATACTTCACTTGTAATGTAGTTCACTGTGTTCTAATAGCACGCATTGCTTTGTATTTATCTTGACATTTTGAGTTTCTTTTTTGTTGGTTGTAGTAATTAAAAGTAGTGTAGATAACATTGATTTGATGAAGCTTGAGACAAATAAATATCCATACTGGACGCTTTTATCTTTTGTAGACCTTTTTACAAACTTAAAACGAGAAAAAATGTGACCTAATTTGTTTTATTCATAACTAGCGACCCGCCCCGGCTTCGCACGGGTGGATTTCAGATGCCCCCGCCGACGACACGATTCGTGCATTTTAAATCTGTAATATCTTCAAATATATTCATTTAAATAAGATACTGTAAAGGGCCATTTTGGTCTAAATTAAACGCACAATGTATTTAATTTACTTAATTGTATAAGGATTCATTCTGTATTGCTTAAAATCACTTCGTAAATAAGCCATTATTTCTCGTAAAAAGGAAGGAATAAAAAATGGTTGTTGTGGGTTATCCCTAAGAGATAGACATATACCGTCGCGGACTTTTTGTAGTGTAGTGATCTATGATTTTATTCATAGATTTTTGTTATGCTGGGGCCACACTACCGGGAAACGTCAATGATGATGATTGCGATAAATACTGCGTTAATTATTACGTTAATTTTGTTCACAACGACAAACGTAGTGTGGCCGCTTCAACGCATTAATCTCTGATGTACCGTCACTCGAGTTATCGCCAAACGGGAAACGGCAATGTGAATGCCATTGTAAAATTATCTAATGTGTATCAAACGTTCATCATCGCGATAATTAACGGCGTTTCTCGTTAGTGTAGCCCCAGCATTAGAAAAACCGTACACAACAGAAAACGGTTCTTGACGTTTGTGTCATGGCCTTATATATGTTACCTTAACATTGCAAAAACGGTTAGATTACAATCTGTCTCGCGAGATTGCAAACAATCGAAAGATTGTGAACTTTAACATACTGCTTACAATTTCACGTATTATTTTCATTAGTTAGATTTTAGTCTATCGAAGTGAAACCGTCTAATTGTGCTATGCTATGCGGTGAATTGTATCTCGCGCATTGTTTGGTTGAACAGTCCCGCGCCGCCATATTTGTTTATTTTAATTAATTTGTTGCCGAATGTAAATATTTTTGTGATTCTAAAGTGATTTCATGCTGAAAATACCTCACAGCTTTAGAATTAGTGACATAAAAATTGTTGTGACAGTAAAATTAATGTGTGATTAATCAAAGAAGTTCTAACCTAACTTTATGACCATTGAACGGCCTACTGTAAGACCGACCAATCAGGGACAGTTGTAAGCAGTACTTACATCAAAGTTAATAATCTATCGAAAGTTTAGAATTTCGCTAGGTAGATTGTAATTTAACGGTTTTTACAATCTTACGGTGACATATATCCACAGATAACATTAATATAAATACCTACGTCTTCTCCCATAAGCCAGTAAGGCTTAACATGACACGGCGTTTTCTATGTCTACCCACAATTTTGTTAATTTTATTGTCTTTCGTAAAAAAGACGTAAAGGATGAGACGTATGGATTTAAATGTTTTATTACGTCTCAAGTTTCATTGAATTAGTTATAGATAGGTCATAATATTCCCAAGGTTTAACATTATTTACATTGAAAATCCGAACCGTACTAAGAATAGTATGACGTATTGCATGAGCATGTTAATGAAAAACGCAATCTAGTAATGTCATCTATAGCCTGTACATACGAGTATATAGATTTCTGCTTGCTGAAACTATTTCTGATTTTTAAATTACTCTTCATGTACAAACTGAAAATATTGTATAGTATAAGTATACCTACTAACCTAGCTATAGTTGCTAAACCCTGTAGCATTAGGTATAGAGCCAGTTAACATGTAGTCCAAGTTTATAATGTGTTATACATATATATATTTATATATATGTGTGTATAATAACTATTTTATGATTATAACGAAAATTTTCAGTGTTGAGCCCATGTGAAAGACTGAGGGAGAAGAACGAAATAGCAGCACAGAAATACGGTAAAGGCACGTTCATACCGAAATGTGACGGTAACGGCACTTGGGAGCCAGTACAGTGTATGTCACATATTGGTAAGTAATATCATATTCAATGAAAATATTGGCAAATTATTGACTATTGTAAGAAATTATTTACAAAATCCAAGCGAGAAACCCAAAATCGATCAAAGTGGCGTGCAGTGGGAGAGGCATATGTCCAGCAGTGGACTTGAAAAGGCTGATGATGATGATGATTAACTATTGGTAATAGAAAATAGTATCTTTTTCCAAGGCAGTAGAGCCACGCTGATTTCAGCACGGTAGGGCCGGCTCGACCTGAGCGGTACTACCCTCGCACAGAAGGTCAACGTAAAATGACATCGTTCGTGCTGTCGTGTTTCGTTAGTGAGTGCGAGACCGGAGACCCAATGATGCAGAAGCATCACTAGCCCGCCATGGTGTGAGGCGCCATGCTACATTGTTGCATTGTCTGCATTCGCAAAGAGTAGAGTCATTGTGGCAGGTCCAAACATAAAAAAAATTGTGGCGAATAGATTTTTTTTTCTTTGTATTACACTTATGATATATTTATTGATATCGCATAGTGAAATCCAAGGTCTCTTTTAGAAAAATAGTTGTAAAAACCTTGGGGCAAGCTTCCTATGAGTACTAGAAGGAATAATATCGATATTTTTATGACCCTTCCAGTCATAAAAATAATAGCCAAATAGTTTCCAAAATTAATATTCTCCAATAACATAGAAGAATTTAATTTAAACATTTCTCTTTCAGATGTCTGTTGGTGTGTAAGCTCGAGAGGGGAACCACTAAAGGGATCTTTAGTCAGAGGCGGTGAACCCCATTGCAACTTCAGACAAGCTAGAAAGTATATTCCTCGTGTTAATCTAGATGAAAAGGCCAGAGCCGACGAAGGTAAGTCACGGTATACTTTGCTTAAAAATTAATAATTCAAGAGTTAAGTCTAATTCTGAAAAGTAATAGCGAATACAAAACTTCTGCACTAGAAATAAATGCCTGTGTTATGAGGAATTGTGAAACATACATATAGAAAATAGAACAATTTGTAGGTCACAAATATGACTAACGAATCCACAATACTCAGCCCAGTAGCGGCGATGTAACCGTCTAAAACACTACGCCAATTGTGCAGAGTTAGTTGTGTGTCTTAATTATTATCTTTGTCAAATTTTACTATGTTTTGCAGTGTTAGAAGAACTGATCAGACAAATGACAGCGTACAGAATAGACGAGTTCGATGAAGATGACGACGCCGATGTAGACATCGATTTCGATGCTGTAGTTCGAGAAGGTGACAAAGAACTAGAACAGAAAGACGAAGCTGTATTGATATCGGAAGTAGTAGAAGTGAAACCTGCAGAAAGGACGAGAATAGTCGAGAAGCCTCTAGAAGTACAAGCTAACAAAAACAGTGTCTATTTAGATACTAGTTCAGTAAAATTCAAGACGAAATGTCAAACAATGCAAGAACAAATTGAAAAGGGTGAGTAAAGTTATAAATTCTTTGGTAAAAGAGTAAAGTTAAAGAATTTTAATAAATTAAATAAACTTTTTCACACATATAACATTAAAAAGATCTTCATGCCATGCGTGCGTGTAGAAGGGCCAGATGGGGAATTCAGTTTCAAATACTGATGTCTATTAAGCTCCTGCCTCTCTAGCCAAGTTTCTTGTGTCAAATTTTCGGGGAATTCAGTTTCAAATACTGATGTCTATTAAGCTCCTGCCTCTCTAGCCAAGTTTCTTGTGTCAAATTTTCGTGTGTCATTGGCTAATACTTTGTTTAAGATTAGCCAATGACACACGACAATTTAAGCGTCAACTATTGCAGAAAGAAGAACGCTTGCAACTTGGCTAGGGGGGCTGGTATTACTAACTAATTAGACCCCGTAATACTGTCTTGCGATAAGTTCAGTACATGAATAAAATTCAACTTTTTAATTCAAATATACAGGTGGTGAAGGACTTCATCCACGTTGCCTATCAGACGGATCATTCTCTCCAAGACAATGTTGGCGAGGAAGATGTTGGTGTGTAGATGCTGCAGGACAGAGGAGACAACGTCTTGGAGTAGTTGAAGATGCTCCTAAACCAGATCCCTGTGGTATTTTTTTTTTCTAATTGATTTTTATTGATTTAGTTATTGCAATGACTATAATATGAATTGTTATAATATTTTTACCGTGAACAAGAACAGTTTAAAATATACATAGTAACTCATAAAATATTTCATTTCTTCTGTACCACTTCATTGATATGTAAAAAAAAGGCTCTAAAAGCATAAGAGATACTATCATTACTGCATTGAAATGACAATAAAAAATTTGGAATTGGATTAATAATATATTTAGTAGTGAAATTAATCCGATTTGGTGCTAGAAACGTTTCAATATAAAGATCTTTCACTTGATTTTTTTTTTATTCCGGCGGGCAAACGAGCAGACGTATCGCCTGATGGTAAGCGATTACCGCCGCCCATGGTCACCCGCAACATCAGAGGCGTCACAAGTGCGTTGCCGGCCTTTAAGGGATGGGGTTAGGGCACGGCCTCACTCACTCGGTGAAACAGCGTTCTGTGAGGCCGTGGTATCATTCCGGTCGAGCCGGCCCATTCATGCCGAATGTTCTAAATTAACCACCACCATAAAATTGTGTTGTCATATTCCAGAGGTAACCCAAGTAGAGTCAGCAGTGCTAGAGCTGGAGCTGCTGAGCGGGGAGGGGGACGCGGTGGCGGGGGAGAGGGCGCGGTCGGCGTTAGCGGCGCGACTCTCAGCTCTCGGAGCACGCGCTCCCGTGTTGTTGGAGCGCGAGCGTACCGTGCTGCGATTGCGGACCGCGCTGCACGGACCGAGAGCCGCTGACTACGTGTACCATATCGAGAACTTTGTACGTAGAACTTTCTTGTACTTTGAATGATGACAGTGTCCTGATTGTGATAGTAATGGGAATTTTATTTATTTATTTTTATTCAGGACAACAAACAATTGCGCGATAATAACTTACAAAATATGTATTATTTCTAAAATGTTCTCTTAAATTAATCACGCAACCAGCACCGTTATGTCCTTTATCCACAGAATAATACCTATTACATAGTAGTTTGTAGGTACATAGTGTAGCTAGCGTAGTTGTCGATTACAAAGAAAAAATTAAACTATACACAGGCCGAGACTAGGTTACGTGTTGGTAATGTTCTAAAATACGTTTTTTTTTTATTTTGAGATCGGCAAGTGAAATATACGTCAGTGAATTTAATATTATAAGATTTCATAATTCCTCTTAGGGGAACTCGGTCTCCGGCATTAGTTCTACTTAATTTAGGAGCAAATAGATTTGGTTTGTGTGTGTTTCGTATTCTTAAAGAAAGCTATGAGAGAATGTAAGGAGAGTTATGAATAAGTTTGACTGATGGTCTTAAATGTCGAGTAATGATCGCTTTTTATGACTAAGCGGCCAACGGCCAAAATTAAAGCGGCGTTAGCAATATTACAAAGCTCTGCAAATTTTTATTTTCTCTTATTCTAGTATTAGTTGCAACAACACGGTCAAATTCAGTATGTTAAAATTATAAAAATAATATGTTTAGAGTTTTACAGAGATCAGAACTTAATTAACCCCGGATAAAATAAGAATAGGTACGGCGGTGCCATAAGCGACATAAACATGGCTAAATAAATTAAAAAGCTTTTTAAAAACAAACTTTTACTGGAATACCTGGAGAAGAATTAAACGAGTCTAAACTCGATGATGTTGCGACATTTCTTTACAGAGTACCTATGGGGACCTTCCAGCTCCAGCATCAGAACAGCTCCATGTCATTATAATATTGTATTGTCACGCTGTATACATATGCTTGCAAAATTTCAGCAAAATCGGTTCAAGATATCTGTTTCAAAATTGAGTTGCAAGATTCCACCCGAACATACAAGCATGCATACATACATTACAAGTTAATAAAAAGCTTGTAACAATAGCGAACTTTTACAGAAAGTTGTCACAGGCAATTTGAGGCAATGATTTTGACTTCTAACTTAGTAGAATTTCTTAGTGTATTTACAAATTAATAATAATTCTTCACAATTTATCGCTAAATTTTACTTTTAATTGACTGTTTAGGTAAAAGAACAGAAACTATCAGCCCAGTCTGGAGATGCAAGTATTTTGAACGCAGACGTGATTCGTAGTGAATACCGTCTGGCGCAGCCAGCGCAAGTGACTATGCAGCAAAGAGAAATACTTAGCGAGTCCACTGTGAGTACTTCAGTCACAATAATTATTGTAATATAAACATGCTAATGTATAGGTAAATAATATTACACTGTATACATTATTATAGTTACGTATATACTTACCAAAAAAGTTTTCAATCTGCAGGTTTCCGCAACAACATCTTACCACACTGCCCTGATAGTTTTAGCAGCAACTTCAGCGTTCATCATAAGTGTTCTCTGCGTTCTCGTGATGCTTTACCGCGCACGACTCCAAAGAGAGCCACATAAAGCGGAGCGCTTCTTGCCAGCCGCACCGCCGGTCTACGTCCTCTCAGCCGACGAGAAGGCGGAACTAGCGAGAGTTCTCCACGCCCCTCCACCACCTGTCCCACCACACGATGACCAAACAAGAATATAACCAGAACAAAATATGAAAATAAGATAGAATAGGCATGGATATGACAGCGACAGCTTAAAATTCCCGCCAAAATACAAGTTTCATCAAAGTTGCCATGAAGGTATTTTGATATGTTGCTATTTATAAAAATAAATTGTGTCTATGGTACTCATTCATTTTAAAACTAAAACTTATTATCTCTTTCATTATAAAGGAAATATACGTATGTATTGTAAAATTTCTCCTAAATATATTTATATAAATTAAAAGTATTTATACTATTATAATATAACAATGTACATTTCTGTTTACAAAACTACTGTTATCCCTATTTCAGTACTATGGATAGTTTGCCTTAAAATGAGTACTACTCTTAGTAAATAATATATTCTTAAAAAGTTAGTAATATCCATTAAATATTTTCTAAATATATTCTATACATGTAACTTGTCATATCTATGTAGATGCTGTAGCCAACCTATAATTAGTAAGTGTGACGCTACAAAGCGCAACATTTATCTACGTTACTCCTCAAAGAACTATTATGAAAATAGTACAGGTACTAAAGTAATTATAGGGTCCAAAATAAATATTGGCTAGAATTTTGAGTAACGTAGATTTAATCTTATAGTACCTTACCTCTGTATTTATAATTATTGACTTACTACTTCGTACTACAAAGTCGCTGAAAAATATTAATTATTGTCGTAATATTTTAAGGTAACGATAGACATTTGTTTTAATGTAATAAGGCAAGTGTAGGCACTTAAGTGATAAGTGTGCAAAATTAAGATGAAATTGTAAGTACAGAGTTAAGTTTTATTCAGTATTTAAGGTCGAAATATCGGCAATGAACATAATTTGATTAGAGACTGATAGGTGATGGTCGTATTCTCCTGAAAGTATCTCCCAAGAATTCTATTTGCTAAGCGGTGTGTGTGTAAATCATTCCTATAGCTTCGTCTTGTGTATCTTTAATGAATTGGTTTATTGAGAGATCTTAATAAAGAAGTCGCCTTCGTGTTATATTAACACTGACATTGTAAAATGGGAATTTAGCATACGCATAGTAATAGAATAAAAAAAATGGATCAAAGGAAGTATGACACCTACATTTAACAGAGCTTGTCACAGAGTGTAGGTACGTAATTATAAAGATGTAGCAGTAAATGTGTTGTCATAACTCCTTGGATGCAAGGATCTATCTTGTTATGTTTTATATTAAGTTTAAGAGTCTATTATTAAGTAAGCGTAAGGGTGTGCGTAAACCAATACTACGCGCGGCCTTATGCACTTTTTAGTTCCTCTCGTTGAGTCTCGCGCTCCATCTTTCTTGCAAACAATACGAACTCATAGAAGTAGCCAGTAATTTAATTACTCTTTTAAATAACATTGAATGAAGACCTGACTCAACGTAGAACTAATCTAGTCTGTTTTTTAATCATGAACATTCTACTTATATTGTCATCGCATATTTTCAATTTTCCATTTGCCTTTCTGTTTGTAAATAAGTGAAATATCTACTAAAGTTTCATTGTACTTTTAAACCAAATATCTTTTAAGAAATAAATTACTAGTGCCCCCTTTTGTTAGGCTAAATTAAACCTCGTTTTCATCACTTACTTTAATAACTACTTTTCAAAATAAATAAAGAATTTATTCATATTATGTATAACCATTATTTCATTAAATATTTTTTGATAAATATGTTTTTTATTCTTTAGTTAAGTTCTTGTAAATTATTAATTTATAATATCATCATCAACCTACCGCAGTCCACTGCAGGACATAGGCCTCTGCAATTGACTGGCACTGGCCACTTAATTCGATCTTCGGCTTCTCACCTGGCTTGTGGATGTCCTATTTGTCACAGAATGTAGAAGTGTGGCAGATCAACGGGCGGACATCCTCCAGTCAACGTCACTCCCGGAAGCTTGTAGTGAGTGAAAAGGCTGCTGAGCTACTGAGATGATCTAGGATGGTTGGAGTAGGAAGATAACAAACTCACCGAGGAGGCAGTGAGCTGTGGCGGCGTGGTGTTGGCGGCGTGGTGTTGGCGGTGTCCTTGGACATCGCCAACGCCTTCAATAGTCTGCCATTTAGCTGCATCAGGGAAGCACTCCACTACCACGGGTTGCCAGAGTACCTGGGGCGGCTAGTGGCAGACTATTTAGAGGAGCGTACCGTCGTGTACGAGGACCGAGAGGGCGTCTTGAGACGGCGACCCATGTCGTGCGGCGTTCCGCAGGGGTCTGTCCTTGGACCACTCCTGTGGAACGTGGGGTACGACTGAGTCCTCCGAAGTCGTCTGCCCCCCCGGGTTGGGGAAAATTGTTACGCCGATGACACACTTGTCACAGCCCGAGGGGCGAATTTCCAAGATGCGGCGCGCCTGGCCACCACGGGTGTCTCTCTGGTGGTCGGGCGCATCGAGGCGCTGGGCTTACGGGTGGCCCTGGACAAGACGGAGGCCCTATTGTTCCATGGGCCCCGTCGTGGTCCACCCGCCGGCGCCACCATAGAGGTCAACTCGGTCCTCGTACCGGTTCGGGCCCAGATGAGGTATCTGGGCCTGATCCTCGACGGTAGGTGGCTCTTCGACGAGCACTTCCGACAGCTTGGTCCCAGGCTGGTCGACGCTGCCTCCGCCCTTGGGCGACTTTTGCCCAATTTGGGTGGAGCCAGCGTCGCAACGAGACTCCTATACACGGGGGTTGTCCGGTCGATGGCGCTGTATGGCGCACCGGTGTGGGTGGCGGCTCTGACTGCCCTAAATAAAGCTCGCCTCTGGCGGCCTCAGAGGGTATTGGCGGTCAGAGCCATACGCGGATACCGCTCGGTGTCAACCGAGGCGGCGTGCGCCTTGGCCGGAACACCCCCGTGGGATTTGGAGGCGGAAGTGCTCGCCGAAGTTTATCGACGGGTGGCTGAATATCGGGCGGAGAGTGGCATTCGCCCTCCGCCCGAAGAGGTACGCGAGTGGCGTGAAGCCGCCCGTCGAGCCACGATGGCTAGATGGTCGTTCCGGCTGGAGACTCCACGCGCTGGCTTTGCCGCCGTGGAGGCTCTCCAGCCGGTCATCCTCGAGTGGGCAGGGCGGCAGCACGGGACCCTTTCCTTCCGACTAACGCAGGTCCTTTCCGGGCACGGTTGCTTCGGAAAGTACCTGCACTCGGTCGCCAGGAGGGAATTGAGTCCCGCCTGCCACCACTGCGACTGCAGTGAGGACTCGGCCCAGCACACGCTGGCGGTTTGCCCCGCTTGGGCGCCGCAGCGCACTCACTGCAGTCATCGGAGGAGATCTCTCGCTACCGGCCGTCATACGCTCCATGGCCGGTAGCGACAGCAGTTTTGCCGCGGTCGCAACCTTCTGCGAAGACGTAATCTCGCAGAAGGAGGTGGCGGAGAAGGCCCGGGAGAACGATGTCCACTCGGACCCAATCCGCCGCCGGCGAACCGGGCGGCGGAGGCGCGCCTATCAGCGCTTCATGCCGCCCTGAGTGTGGCCGCGGATGGTCGGGACGGGCTTTCCCCTCCATCCGCTCTAGTGGCCACCCGCGAGGGGGTGACGTACGCGTGTGCCGTACGTCGCCTAAATTGAGAGTTTACCAGCAGACGGTGCAAAGTGTAATTAAACACTAGTTTTCGCCAAATGCCAAGATCTATTTCAAAAATTCATAACTCATCGATTTTATGATAGAATCTTCTATATATATAAAAAAGAGGAAGGTGAACTGACATACCCAGGGATCAACGCACAGCCCAAACGGCTGAAGCTAGAATCCTGAAATTTTGCATGTAAGTTCTTTATGTAACGCAAGTGAGCACTAAGAAAGATTTTTTTGAAATTCCACCCCTAAGGGGGTAAATCAGGGGATGAAAGTCTGCGTGAGCGAAGCCGCGTGCAAAAGCTAGTAAGTAATACATGTTTCAAATTATTTGAAAGTTGAAATTTGAAACATATATTATTCTATCCAAACTCACTCAATGTAACTAAATAATTGAAATATTCTAAAGTTACTTACAACATTATTTTTTACTAGTTATAGCAGCTTGGCAAAAAAAGCCGTGAAAATAATGTAGGAGCCACTATTGTTCATGTGGCCACCCAACATAGTCCGGAAAACGGTTTTGATACTTTGATTTAAATACAATTTCTAATTACAAAGTGATTTCTATGACACACTTTCACATTCATAATGTTGTTTAAGGTATGAAAATAATTATTGAAACTTCGGAATGGATGGTAATGTAGGTGTTTTTTAATAAGAAAATTTGTATTCATACAACTATTACATATTTAATCAGAATGAAAAAAGCTTTCGTATAACTATTTCACACCAGGTAAGTCTTCACCTACGTCTTGGCGCGAGCAATCTCCAGTAGTTTGCTATGTTTCGACGTGTCACTGAGTCACAACTGCTTTCATCTTGCAAGTTTAAAAATTATTTTGTCAATATCATTAAACAGAGGTTGTCCCCTTTGAAAATTTTATTATCCCTCTCTATTTTCATTACCTGTCCACATGAATTTTTCCAGTCATCAGCAGAGATGCTCTGAAACTTACTCAAGTATATACAGGTTTATTACCTACCTACTATTGTTACATTATAATACATAAATAAAATCATAATTTTTTTTTCTTTGCTTGTGCAATAACAACAAAAAAGTATCAAAATCACTAGGCACAACACCCACCAACTTGACGTCAACAACGACAACCGTCAAACGAAGTGCTGCCAGCATAGAGTTAATTTTATGGCTGCCAGTGATATATTTTTTTGGAGATCGTTTTTTGTTTTTTCGGAAGACGGTCCCCATTTCATCTCATCCACATTTTTTATATTTTGTTATCATTAATTTCATCCGACGAAGACTAAAGACTTATGATATGAAGATTATTAACACTTGACATTGGCAGAAATAGCTGATCCGAGAGATCCGGCTGGTTGCCATTTAATCAAAAGAAGAAGAAGAAGTTATATTTTTTAGTTCCGTTCCACGACTTTTTGCCAAGCTATAGCGTAGAACATAGAATATATGCAGGGAGAGCTGAACGAGCGGAAAGCGTGATCAGAGTAGAGAGAGAGAGAGACTGAGTTCAAGTAGAGTCTATCTCTCTCATACATTCTCGGTGATTGGTTGGTGTGATTTGGTGGGAAATATACCAACCAATCAGAAACTTTCGTGAGAGAGACAGACTCTACCTAAACTCAGTCTTTCTCTCTCTTTACTCCGATCACGCTTTCTGCTCGTTCAGAACTCGCTCTATATTTTGTATGCTCTAAGAGCTATACAGCCATCGATATTTCCATGTCGAGCTGCAGAAATGTTGTATACTCAAGTATACTGTACTCCATCTCACGAAAAATCTCCACCAGATGCGGCGCTGTAGACATGAGACGAAATGTTACCAGCCTTTACTCTTGAATTTCGCAAAAATCCTTAGGTACGGAAGGATTGTATGATTGTATTATATAAAATTAAACCTTATTTTGATGCGACTGCGCTTAAAATAGGTTTCGGGTTCGATTCCCGGGTCGGACTGCAATTGGGTTTTTCTTACAAGAAATTCTTAAAATTCCCGGAGTAGGTATGGAAGATGGCGGTATTTTCCGCCCGTGCCTAGGAGAGCACGTTAAGCTGTCGGTCCTGCTTGTCATGAACATCTATGGCAATCGTTATTTGGATGTGCCCTCAAATATACTGACAACTAGTTCAATCTTCGAATTCAGTTCACCTCTCAGGGTTGCGAAGGTCCGATGCCAGTCACTTCGTGGAAAAACTGATATTCAGGTACAACTGGTTGAACTAGTAGCTGACCCTAAATGGTCTTGGGAATAATAAAGGCTAGGAAGATGATACATGTACAATTAGAATGTGTTAGTATAAGGGCCTTGGACAAACTGCTGGACACAGGCTTCAATAAATGCGAATTCAGCGCGCCACTTTGTTCAATTCTCGGCTTCACGCATCCATTTCCTGCCAACCATCTGGTGTAGATTTTTACTTCAACTGGCCCGGAGACGTTTTGCTATATTTGCTGAGACCCAGACTCCACTCAAGAGCACGTTTACTCCAAGTTGCTAAAGTAGAAAAAAATATCTATAGACTCAACCAGTTGCCAAAGACGATAGACTTTTTAGAACTGTAAGATTTTTCTTAGTAATAAAATTATGAAATAAATTATAAATGTAATTAGTAGTTACGAACTTTTAATTAAATTTATAAACTAATTTCTTAGTAGATCTAGTTGCGATAAAAACAACTTCGACACCTTACCTCTAACACCCTCGGTATGCTACATGAAAAAACTTATCTAAAGATGCTAGCTAAGAAAGCTAAAAATAAAAGTACGAAATTTACGTTTATTCATGTTGTGTTTTATAACTTAATTTTAGTCTATGGTTTTTGAAAATCAATTTATTAGTCGGTATTTGGCCCTTTAGTTTTACCCTACCCTCAATTATGTTTTTAGTCTTGCATCACCATTTTGACAATTTTCATTGCTGTCACGTTGTCGATGACATTTCTTTCAGTTGACAATTTGCAGGGGCCGGCCTTCTGGGGTAATTTATTTCAGACAGAATGAATCAAGAAGGCGGCGTAGCTTGTTGCGCCGTATGCAACGAAGAAACTCATCGGAGATGTGGTCGTTGCCACGACGTATTTTATTGTAACACGGAACATCAACGGCAAGACTGGAGAAGACATAGAAATGAATGTGTACCCAAGTTAGTGACGGATAATTCAGGTGAACGTTCTATACTTGGCAAAGAAGATACGAAGGAAGAGAAAGAGTCTTCTAATGAAGACTTGCAAAAAAGTTCAACAAAAGAGTGTAGTGACACACATATAGAAAGTAAAACGGAAAACGTCAAAAAGAGTGATAAAGAGGGTAGCACAGATAATGTTAGTAAACATTCGGAGGTAGCGACTGAAAACATTCAACAAAGTGAGGAGGCGTTAGTGAAAACTACCTCTCAGAGTGACAATAGTGTAATTTCTAGTGTAGTGTATACAAATCGAGACCTAAGTAACAAAAGTGCCATAACATATGAGGGTTCGTCGGAACAAGAAGTGTTACGTGAATCTGCACAGCAACTGAGTACTGTGGACTTTGCGACAGCTGGTACCTCGAATGTCCTGAGATCAGTGGGCAAATCTGACTCTAGTAAAATGCCTGTGTTGCCTAATTTTACTGCTGAACAGGGTACCCGAGTAAAGGAGTACCCTGAGGCTTCCTTAAAAGGTAGCGGAGCTCCTTTTAATCACATGCCTAATAGCTTTTACATGGATCCTAGTGATCCATGCTATGAAATATGTCAGAGAGTGATCAAGGATATGACTCGTTTTGGTGTGTGTGTTCTGAACAATTTCTTGGGTAGAGAGAGAGGACTGATGGTGCTACAGGAAGTGTTAGACATGTACAATTCAGGTATATTCTCGGTAAGTCTGTTCTCTTTATTACTCAATGATAATTAAAATGATAATGATGTAATCTTTTATAGCAATATTGTAATCTTATTACTTAGGTATAACGACTGTGTGAATAATTATCTACGAAAAGTAACTAAGCTGATCTATAGTGTCTGACTGCATTAATTAAGGCTACAAAACATACAATAAAAGCAAATATTATTGAATGACGATTAATGCAGTATCAACTTTTACTTCTTTGTTTTCATAGTGAATATATATAGATATTAAAGACATTGCTATACTAAATACTTTCAGTTAAACACTTCAATTAGGTTCATATTTATTTTTACCATATTTAAAAGAATAACTATAGGTTTCATTTTTAAATAAAATACTTAAAGCAGTTGTGAAGATTGCTCACAGAAGTGAAAACAAACAGTTGTTATTTTTGGAAATTCAAAATACTATTTTGATGTTATATTCAATCTAAATAATTTCTTGATGTTATATTCAAATTCATTTATGTAATTAATAAAGACACTAAGTGACATTTATGAATGTTATATTTCAATTGTTCATACTTAATTGTTGTTATTATATTATTAAATTATAATTCTAGTAGGTATCTTTCTAACTACACATTCACAGCTGGCTCAGCTTGCAGATATAATGTTAGCAGTAAAGAATTACATGAAAACGTCCATGACAACTTAAACGAATCTACTCCCAATTGAAACCTGGCTAATTAAAATTTCACTTAAAAATTATTTCAAAACTTGTACTATAATAATTTTTTGCATAATCATTGTTATGAGATACAATTGTCTTAAGTACTTAAATATAAGACTTACTTACCCACAAATAAAAACAATGAAATTCAGTCAATCTTCAAAATCTTTTTACAAAAGTATAAGAATACTGTCTTCTATCTTCTCAATCTTATTATTTTACAGAAGTATAAGAATAAGAAGTAAAAAAAATTAATGTAAGAAGTAACTTTTTTTTTTATCCTGCCTTGTAGTTTTCATTAAGGCCTCCTTGCTTTTTTGAAAGTTTTTAGTTGCTACTTCTGAATGTCCACTAACATTTTCAATGCTACCCTTTTTTTCTCGTTTTTCCTTCTACCCTATCTTCTATCTTTTCTTATTCTTAAACAGAAGTATAAAAATAATAATTAAAAAGAATAATCTTAGGAGTACCTATTATTGAATTAACTAAACTATTCTATTCTATTGCTTTTTAGAGGCCGCAGAAAAATAAAAAATGGAATAATTTGAAGAAAGCCATTTTTGTGAGTCATTCCCTGATTGATATGTTAACAAATAATAAAATCAATGGAGGTGTACTAACTATATACTATATAAAAGTAAAAGATAAAAAGAAAGAAAACACATTTATTAATCACAACACCACCACCACCTATGGCCTTTAACAGTCCATTGTTGGACATGGGCCTCCCTAGAAATGAGATTTTGGCTTACCATACCATGCTTGCTAGACTGGTTGGTATAGGGATTGTTTTAAGTTTTTCAACCTTTGTCTGTTTTTATCATGGTTCCTAATTTCAGAATAAAATTAGATTATACTTTATACCTGTACTTAAAGATAATATTATACAAATTTGATAAAAATATACGTGATTGTAGGGAGGGGGGTTAATCTTAAACCTCAACACGTATCACCAAGGGGATGGGGGGGGGGCGTAAAAAAATGCTAAAAACAATCACGTGATTAATGTACGGCCCCTAGAAAGGTTTAGGCCTACTTTACCATGCTTGCCAGACTGGTTGGTATAGGGTATTTTTTCTATGTTTTCTGTTTTGTATTACACACAAAAAAACAAATAATTGGAGGTAGAACAGGAAAGAGAAAAAAAAAACACAATAAATCACAATAAGTAATGATATAAAACAAGAAAATTACAAATAATAGAATTTTAGAAATAAATTAGGCTTCACTGACACTTTTGCATGATAGGTAGGTAATATTATTCTGCCTAGACCTGACCCATTAATTAACTATCACTTACTGATATGAGTAATACACGGGATTAATACGCAGTTTCCACTTCAAAATCAAGCTTGTTTTCATGTTAGCTCAATGATACGGTATTAATACGCAGTTTCTCCCTCAAAATCAAGCTTGTTTTCATGTTAGCTCAATGATACCTTGCAGTTGTCTAGTCATTAGTTATCCTGACTGCTGATAATAGGAGCATTATCCTGCTCCATGTATGCACAATGATTTCTCCTGTATCTGGGTGGTGATTTGACTGTATTTTTATGTATTTAAAAGAATACTAGTTCATTCATTATAAATTGTAGCCTTTTTCAAGAATCGGAAGATCCTAATTGTAAATATCATTCAAATTTCTGCAGCTGTTTATCCGTGAAAGTGAAACAGACAGACAGTTACTTACGAATTTATCATATTAGTTTGGATAAGTATGTTTATAAGCTGTGAGTTTGAAATTATTATTAACTAGTCACCTGGTTTGGCTTTGCTCGGATCTCTGAAAATTCTCGCATTTCTCTACTATTATTAGTATACACATACTAATAATAGTATGTGTATACTAGAGTGTATTAGTAGTAGGTATAGTATTACAGATTTAAACCTTCTTGAATGACTTTATCTACTGCATTAAACTAAGTGGAGTAGATTTAAAAATCCAAGCGAACCAACAGCAGAAACTTCTTCAATGTGAAGATTGCTAGTGATATACCAAAGCCCTTAGAGTCATGGACTATTAAAGGCTAAGATGAAATATCCTAATCTCTTAAATGTTGAAAGATTTACGAAATATTTTTATTTCGTTCTTAAAATTACACATTAATTTTGTAAGTAGGTACATAATGTAATATGTGGAACTCTTCTCCTCATCAATGCCATAGTTATTATTCCCCTCATTATTACTGAGGCTCAAGATAAAATAGTATTGATAGACTTTATTGCACACCAAACATCATATTATGTACCTATTTGGTAATTTTAGGTATGCAATAATATCTACTGGTTTGCCTACTCTATCATTAAAAACATCAACACATTGGGTAGCATACAACAACATTGTTAATACTCTTAGGTTTTTTCATAATTTATTATTCAGACAATTCATATTAAATCCATCTCCATAGACTTTGCATTGCATAGACTCCAAAGACCATATCTCAGAGTTTCGTTCTAAACTCAAGTGGCTCCCAATACGCTTTCGCCGGAATGCTCATATTCTTTCTCTTTTATACAGTATTCTGTTTCTCCCTCACACCCCCTCTTACCTTAAAGAACGCTTTCAGTTCTTACACAATACTCACCTAGGGACCTGAGATCATCAAAGAATTTGAAACTTAAAATGCCTAAACATTCTACCCGGTTTACAGACAAATCCTTTACTGTGCAAGCAGTAAGACTCTGGAACAATTTGCCTGAAACAATCCGTCACGCTAAAACCTTGCCCGTTTTCAAAAAGCTAGTGAAGGATTATTATCTGTCATTATAATTTATTGTTATTTATTTTAGTCTGTGTATGTATGTATCTGTATGTATGTATGTGTATGTATGTATGAGTATGTTTATATGTGTAATATGAGTAGATGTATGTATATATATGTATGTATGTTGAATATTTTTGAATTTAGTGATTGTTTTTATTATTCACATACTAAATTTAAGATTTGTGCACCCCACTACTGTTACCCCTATTAATGTCAATTACCATAATTTCCGTACTAAGGTTGTCTGTAAGAGATCGCCATGAGCGATAAGACCGCCAATTGTCACATTTGTAAATTGTATCTCTTTTTTTCTATCTGTTATAATGTGTGTACAATAAAGATAAATAAATAAAAAAAAAAAAAAAAAAAAAAAATTAATTAATAAAAAAAAAAAAAAAATTGTCGTAAAATGGGCTCCATCCACTAGTATCCCCTGGAGGATTCATTTGAAATTTTCATCCACACTGATCCCTCTACTGGAAGGATCTAATCAATCCAAATAAAAGAAAAAAACAAATAAATCCCCTGGGAGATCTAAATGAAAATGAAATCCAAAAAGATCTCCTAGGGGATCAGTGTGGACAAAAATTCCAAATGAATCCCCCAGGGGATCCTAGTAGACGGAGCCATAAAATGAATATTGAATTGTAAATATACCTTCAAGGTAGTAAGGCCACGTTGATTTCAGCACAAAAGGACCGGCTCGACCGTGATGGTACTACCCCTCTCACAGAATAGTTTTATGCTGTTATGTTGCGTTGGTGTCTGCCAGACCGGAGGCTCAATGATGTAGATTAATGTAGAAGCATCTCAATAGACAGCCAGTTTTTTTTTGTATAGAATAATTGGGGGCAAACGAGCAGATGTATCGCCTGATGGTAAGCGATTACCGCTGCCCATGGACACCCGTAACACCAGAGGCGTCACAAGTGCGTTGGGGGATGGGGGGAGGGGTTTGGGCCTCCGGTATCCTCACTCACTCGGTGAAACACAGCGCAAGCGCTGTTTCACACCGGTTTTCTGTGAGGCCATGGCCAGGCCAGGCCCATGCATGCCAAAGCATGGCTCTCTCCTACTGTAAATAGTGCACTACTCTCGTTTAGCTGCATTCATTTCATGCTTCATTTTCACAACCGCTCTTGGATTCTGCTTATGCTTTACATCAGGCAGGGAAAAGCTACTTTAGCAGACTCTTAATTAAAATAAAATATAACAAACAATATAAACTCTTTTGCAAAAAAAACGGGCACTTAAGCAAAGAACTATTTTATAGTTACTATTAGTTTGTTTTACAATTTTAGGTATTGTTATCCTAAAAATTTTATAAATAATTTAGGAAGGAATAGTTTTCATCAGTTTTATCATAACATTTTGATTAAATTATTGAGAAATAATGTTTAAGCTCAAAACACTATTATTGTACCTGCTCGCTAAATAAACATGAAACGCGTTAATTTCTTTCTTTTTCTTGAATACATTAAAAGCAGATAAAAGTTTAGTATTGAGTGTGACCCCCTCTTGCTAAAATCACGGCTTGCATTCGTCTGGGCATGCTAGCGAGTATATCTTTTATGGTTTCTTGGGGAATACGTTCCCACTCCGCTCCACTCAAATTCTTTAGCTCTCAGATGGTCTGCGGAGCCGACTGCACTGATCTCACTCGTCGCTTCAGAACGTCCCAGACATGCTCTATGGGATTGAGGTCCGGACTTCTAGCTGGGCCAGCCCAAGCGACGAATTCCGACTTCTAACATATACGCTTCCACATCGCCATCCGGTGGGCGCGAGCATTGTCGTCCATAAAAATTGAGTTTTCGCCAAGAGCGGTTAAAGCGGGTTGTGCATAAGGAATAAGAACTTCCGTTATATATCGGTGTCCAGTCAGTGTACCGTTTTCGATGAAGACTAATTCCGTACGATCCATAGAATTTATACCTGACCAAAACATAACAGAGCCTCCTCCATAAGGTGCGATTTCTTCAAAACATGCCTCTGCAAAGCGTTCTCCTCGTCTACGTAGCACTCGCCGACGTCGGTCTTCACCATGCAGAGATATCCTGGCTTCATCGGAGAACAATACCCTATCCCAGTCTTCATGAGTCCATGACACACAATTTCGAGCGAAGCTAAGCCTGGCAACTCGATGTCCACGGAGTAATTTAGGGCCGCGTGCCGGGCGATGACAGTATATTAGCAGCGAGAAGCCTCCTTCTGACCGTTCATAGACTAATTTGCACATTTCTTACTTCTTCGAGGCTGTTCTTGAGGTCCACATAAGAAGATTTGCGATTTCTCAACGCTTGACTAACTAGAAAAAGATCATCCCGTGTTTCGGTACATGTCTTTCTGCCAGAACCAGGCCTTCTCTTGACGGAACCGGTCTCTTGATAGCGCTGCCAGGTCCTTTGAACTGTCGACCGACTCACATTTAGCCCCTGAGCCACGAAGCATTGGCTGCAACCTTCTTCAAGCAGCGCAATAATTTTGCTCGCTTTTATCACTTTATCTACCATTTTCGAGATTGCTAAACAGCAATAACAATACTTTTAAATGTCAAGGACATCAGATAATTTAATAAAAATTTACAAAAAGTTAATTAGAGTCGATATTAAGTTCTTAAAAGTTGTTTTCTTTGAAAACCAGGCTCAGTGAAAAATTTGAATTTGGAATGTACTCTTATAAACATTATTTCACTTTTATAGCTGGCCAGTAACATGTTCAAATGATTAAAACCTTTTTGGTATTTTATTTTTTTCAGCCAGGAAGAAAATCGAAACCGCCCGTTTTTTTTTGCAAATGAGTGTAAAGATAATTTTCCCCCGTTTGTTGTACACATACAAAGTACCTAGTAAAAATATCTTAGACTAGCTGACCCACGCAACCTCGTTTGCGTCTCCTATTGCCCGTAGCGTGATAATTTTCTCCCGTTTTTGAAACATTATTCAATGGTGCTCCGCTCCTATTGGTCGTAGCGTCATGATATATAGCCTATAGCCTTCCTCGATAAATGTACTATCCAACACTGAAAGAATTTTTCAAATGGGACCAGCGGTTCCTGAGATAATCAAACAAACTCTTCAGCTTTATATAATAGTATAGATATCAGTTGTCACCCCCGCATACTAAATTTCATGAAAATCTTTGAAGCCGTTTCCGAGATTCAGATTATACACATATAGAAGAATTGTTCGTTTAAAGGTATTAAATAAATTTACACACTCTTTGAACTTTTAATTAAAGGCTTTTGTTCGTACGTAACAGGTGCACGTGTACAGGTGTAAGTAGTTAACATGAAAAGCAAACAGGAAAAGCAGTTAAATCATTAGTTTTTTTTTGTAATATTCGACGTCATCTTTAACAGCTTTTATTAGTCTACTTCTGGACATAGGTTCTAGCTGATTAGCCGGGTTAGTGTAGACTTGGTTTCAAGATTTTCTTCTCTTTGCAGTGATGTTTTCCAGCATAGCTCCTTTAATCGCCTATTACGACGGATGAGTCCTGGTAATGTCATTCTGTAATCTTAAAGTACGTCACCACACAAAACTTCAAATTATTTGACAATTATCACCAAATCCACATTATAAATACGAAAGTAACTCTGTCTGACTGCCGCTGCACCGATTTCAATAAAATTTTTCATGGAGATAGTTTGATTCTTGAGGAAGGACATAGGCTACTCTTTACTGCGATAACCGACAAACACGCGGACGGACCCGCGGGCAAAATTTAGTTTTATATAAAAGTGACATTGATTCATAATAATATTTTTAAAGATCATGTAAAAATAATTTATTACGAACTACCTACCATTGCTGCAATTTACGATGGGTTAAAAACCGTCGAAGGAAGATTTTGTGAATTCAGATCCTAATTTATTACTAGTACCTACCACTGCTGCTATTGAGAATATTTAAATGTTCACGGAATACAATGTCTCTCTCTTGATTCTTCTCATAGACCTCATCTAGGGACTCGACATAACTTTTCCAGGTCTGTGGCCTGTTTAAGTGACGTTTCGCGCCGCATGTAACTACAGGTGGGTCATTGGGTTGGGCCCTGTGGGCCTGCTGGTATTTCCGGGGTGTTGGTCCGGTAGAGGGGGGGGGGGGGGAGTCGTGTCTTTGCGATTAAACCCACGGGGTGACCGACCCGTTATTATTACCCGACAATTTAAAACATAACAATTTGAACTCTGTCAATTTCAACTGTTTCAAATTCAACTGTTGTCATAATCTTAGAAACACATCACACATGGACCAAACGACGTTGTGAGTATAGTCTATCGATATATCGACAGTACGAACAAAAAATCAAACATGCCTTACAATACCGCACATGATGTTTTACATCTGTCATCTCATCTACCATCTGATAATTCTGACACAACGCACGCATGTGGTGAAATCGCGCCCTGGCTTCTTGACACTTTCGTTCTTTTTCATGAACTCTCTTTCCCAGATTACAGCGAAGATGTTACACATTAATAAAATAATAATATCAAACATGCTTCCCTACGCAGTTAATACCGAAATTCAGGTTATGACCAATGGCCACCACTATAGTTGTTATGACTGGTGGTCTTTAAGAAAACATCTTACATCTGTTCCTAACAGCCTCCGGTTGTGGCGGTTGCGAAAAAAATGGTCTGAAGAACCACCAGCAGTTGCAGTTTTTATTGTAGCCGTAGGGATAAGCCCGTAATTCGCACCTTACAAAGGTCACTGATCTTTCACCAATCTTTTGGTGGCTTTTGTTAGACTGCATATTCCCGAAATTTTACGGAAACAATCATTACATTATATTAACATCATTACAAATATAAATTAAAATATTGTTTTTAAAGAGGTATGTTTCAAATAGTGTACTCCTTCTTAAAAGGCCGGCAACGCACTTTTGACGTCTCTGGTGTTTCGGGGGTGTCCATGGGCAGCGGCAAAATAACGATACATAAAATAAATAAAAGTAATATAGGTTGTTTAATAACCTATGTCTTTTTTACAAATCTAGCAAGACTACTGGTAAGAGGTACTGTATTTAAATTGGTCCTTCCTATAAAATACATAATCAACCTTATCACGTAATGTGCTGAGCTTCGAAAAAGAACATTTCTTCCTTTGGGACTATACTAACAAGCCTGTTCAGAGCTTTTAATAGACATAAAAGCCTTTGCTGGAGGCTTTTCTAAGATTTCCCGCTCGACACGAGACATTTTTTTAAAGGTAATGCATATCGTACTTATTGTTTTATTGTCTGACAACGTATCCTTATCTAAACTTTCATGAGGGTAGATGAACTGTACACACAGAACTGGCCTAGTGGTTTAGGCCGTCGCCACGCCGCTTGCCAATTCGCCAAGTGTTGTGGGTTCAAATCCTACACGGGACAACACTTTGTGTGATCCACAAATTGTTGTTCTGAGTTTGGGTGTTAATTGTATGTCTGTAAAGTTCCCCGCGACACAGGATGTTTATTCCTAATGCGGAAGTTGTCTTTTTAAACAATTAAAAAAAGAATACAAACACCAGTTCCTCATTATGTTTTCATAACAAAATTACACAGAAATTTACGAAAAAAAATAAACCACAATAAACATTAACCTTGATTTATTATGTTTTTTATTATTTTATACCTGAAAACTTTTTCTAAGACTGTTCTCAAGCATCTTTAGTTTGCAGTGTGCTTTAATAATTCATTGTTGTGTTTTCTAATAGATTTTTTTGATGTTTGATTCAGAAGGGGCAGTTGGTGTCAAGTCCCGGTAGCACAGATGCGCAGACGATTCGAAGCGACTTGATCACCTGGATCGACGGCAAAGAGACTAAATGCTTCTACATAAGACAACTTATTAGCCAAGTAAGTATTTTGTTGTCATTTTAACTATTATAATAAGACTAGTTGTTGCCCGCGGCTCCGCCCGCGTATATGTCGGTTATCGCGGCAAAAAGTAGCCTATGTGTTATTCTGATGTATAAGCTATATTACTGTGAAGTTTCATCCAAATCCGTTTAATAGTTTTTGCGTGAAAGAGTAACAAACATCCATCCATCCATCCATACTTACAAACTTTCGCGTTTATAATATTAGTATAGATTAGTTTGACTGCACGGTTGGCCTAGTGGTTTAAGCGGTCGCCACGCCGCTTTCTACTGCGCCAAGTGTTGTGGGTTCAAATCCTACATGGGACAACACTTTGTGTGATCTACAAATTATTGTTCTGAGTCTGGTGTTCTTTGTGTCTGTTTCATGTATGTTTGTAAAGTCCCCCGCTACACAGGATACATATTCCTAAAGCAGGAATTCTTAAAAAAAATGACCATTCATTCAATAATCATTCAGGTGTCTGATTGTATTTAATCGGTATACCTACTGTGTGCAATAAATAGCGGAATGTAAATGACAGATTAAAGCTACTGTATAATTGCGATTGTATAAAAAGGTATCGTATGATGTGTATTATCGAATGATCCTAATTTGGTTTGTGGATTATATTAGACTAGGCTGAGCCCCGCGGTGTTATTCGCCGTTGTTCTTGTACCTTTACAACAAAAACCGCGGGCGAAGCTAGTCAAAAATAAAGATAGCCTAAGTACTCCTTATATCATCAGCTACCTGCCAGTGAAAATCCCGTCATCATCAGTATAGCCGTTCTAGTGATTAGCCGGAACAGACGGATACAATTTTTCTTTTAGTTTTTTTTATGTTAGTACCGTACTGTACTTTCATATACATTTAGTAAGCGTAAGCTGTTAATCTGAAATTACAAACAGACACATTTTTAACCGACTTCCAAAAGGAGGAGGTTCTCAATTTCATCGGCATTTTTTTAATTTATTTTTTTAATGTATGTATATCAATTACTCCGTCAATTGTGGACCGATTTTGAAAATTCTTTTTGTATTCGAAAGGGTATGCTCCCCATGTGGTCCCATGGCCACCATATCAGGATCTGATGATGGGATCCCAAGGAAATCGAAAGAAACCCTCAAATTTACGTGAGCGCCTGCAATGAAGTTAAGAGCAATTGTCTGCATGCCTTCATATTCTGTAGACATCATTTAATTTTAAATGAAATGATGATGAGAGACTTGAGAAAGACTAAAAAGTGAAAAATAAAAATAAAAACTTCGTTTAAAAAACCGACTTCAAAATTTAAAAAGTATAAAATAACTTAATTTGTATGTGCTACCTATTCATAGGTTTGAAGTCGGTGCCAAGCCAAAATGTAATAGTAGGTACCGCACTCGCCGCGCGTGACCTTGAGCGGGATAGCTGCTCTTCGCATTGAACAAAACAACCGAAGCGTCGGTGACGTCGAAATATAGCGAGTGTGGTACCTACTATTACATTTGACTTGGCACTGACTTCAAATCTATGAATAGGTAGCACATGCAAATTAAGTTATTTTATACTTTTTAGTTTTTGAAGTCGGTTTTTTTAAACGAAGTTTTTTTTTTATTTATTTGTATAGATTTATTCTTGCTTCTGATTTATAAACCGATGTAAGTAATATTTCAATTATTATGCCCTAAGACGTAAGATCAAATCAGTCGAATTTAAGTGTTTCAAAAATGATTCCTAACTAAATTAAATTATGGTAGCTAGATGCCAATCTTCAATTATCACGTAGAGAGACCTCCTTGTATGTGATTCCATACCATACCCTAATGAATGTAATGTCCAGGATCTTTAAATTTTAGAATGCCTGTACCACCTCTTCCAGGCAATATTATGGTTCGGTTCTGGTGGGGTACGTAATAAACTCTGGATTCTTAGGTGTAAAGTTGAAGGTACTTAGAATATACAAACAGATGTTAAGAGTATTTAGTTCTGTTTTTTGTTTTGATTTCAATCTATCTATATAAATAAAAATGTATCGCCAAATGTGTTGCGAAGCGCAAAACTCGAGAACCGCTAGACCGATTTGGTTAATTTTAGTATTTTCGTTAAGGCACAAGGATGGAAGTTTCTTATGAAGAGAAAAAACGTAAAAATTACGAGAAAAGGAGTAAAAACAACACTTAGGTATTTATTTTTATCCGACTTCAAAAAATTAGAAGGTTCTGAATTCGACCGTATATATGTTTTTTTTTTATGTGTGTTCGCGTATAACTTGGTCGTTTATGAACCGATTTTCATGATTCCTTTTTTGATGGAAAGGAGATATCCCAACGGTGGTACCATGACAAGGACACTAAGATCTGATGATGGCATCCAAGAGAAATCGAGTCGAACCTTGAAGTCGGTTATGTGTTTTTGTAATTTTTTTTTACTATTTAACTGCGACAGGCTAATATCTTTTGACAAAACGAAGCCTGTCGTACAAACTAGTATACAATAAATATGGCTTATACGAGTGCGTGAAATAAATATTTAATGCTATGTTAAACTACTCTTCATCTCACTTGGCTTATCTCTTCATATATGTCCTGACCTTTGACATTACAAATTACTATAAAATACATCGAAATAGCGATAATTAGCATTGTAAGAATGATGAACTTTTTACGCTATTAATAAAGACCATTGACCGCTTTTCAAACTATTTAAAAAAAATATCTATCTAAGACTTAACCTTATAACTATTTAATAAATACTCTAATACAAGTAAGTTAAATTATTTATTACAAAATGAAATAACGAAATCCAACAAGTATATTGTACATAAAATATACCTTAACCTAGAAGGACTGAGTAAATTTGTAAAAATGTCCGGGAGAATGCTTAGCGGAATCTTTTACCTCTCCACTACAAACAGACAGAAAACAGTCCAACAACTTTTAGTCTTTATTACCCGACTACGGCAAAGCCAAAGGAGGGTTATGATTTTGACAGGCTATCTATGTATGTATGTTCATCTGTTCCCTCATAGCTCCTTAACTACTTATTAGAACTGGACAAATGAGGTATCGTTAGAAGCGTCTTGATCATCCGATGGTTATAGGCTATATTATGACGTGTCACTGAATCTAATGTGGCGCCCTCTGGCCGACATAAAGTACTGTATTAAAAAAATAATTTGAGATAAATACGCCGTGTTTGGTATCATTCGAAAGGGCGTTACTTGTACATTTTATAAATATATATATTATTAGCACTTTGTCCGTATTTATTCGATAATTGTGATATTTTATGGTACCTATTTAAAATATACTTTGCAAAGAAATTAATATTACAGAGGCACCAAAACATTTCAAATAAAAAAAACTAAAACCCAACTACGACAAAAAACGACGCTGAAAAAGTATGATACAACTTTAAAAAGCCGTGGTCACGCGTTGTTAAAGTGTTATGGACTACGGTACATTATAAAGTTCAAAAGCTGTAGTCCATGTAGTTTAATGTACCATAGTCCATAACTCTTTAACAACGCGTGACTACGGCTTTTGAAACTTGTTTCATAGTTTTTCAGCGTCTTTTTTTGTCGTAGTTGGGTTTTAGTTTTTACTTTTTTTTATTTATTGTACTTGTCCAGTCTTGGATTGCAAGAAATAAGTAGGAACTGTTTCCCTTCGTACGGACCCTAAGAAAACTGGGTAATTTATCACAAGCTACAAGTGCAAAATCTTTTCTTTAACGTTTAATTATGCAGACGTTCTAGTTTTAGTATTTAGGAGACATTTCCTACGTGTACTTACTGTACGAGTACTATGAGTTTTAACCGCATGCCAGAAAACTGCTTCTGCAAAATTTCATGCATTGTAAAATATTTATTTCAATGCGTACCATCTTGACGACAAAATCACAACAGCTTCGACAAGCTTTGCCGCCCGGTGGAAAGTTCACAAAGATTTGACTGCCTCTGTGGCGCAGTGGTAGCGTATGCGACTGCTATGCTTGAGCTCTCGGGTTCGATTCCCGGGTCGGTCAAATGTTTGTATGATCTGCAAATATTTGTTTCGGAGTTTGGGTGTTTTATATGTATGTATTTACAAAAAAAAACGTAGGGATATATGTATTTATATCAGTTGCCTAGTACCCATAACACAAGCTCTACTTAGCTTGGGACTAGATGGTGTTGTGTGTTAGATGTCCGAAATATTTATTATTATTATTTTGTAGTACGCGTTTAGCCAAATAGCTGTGCTGTCCCTGCAGTTGAAATGTCATAGTCATAATATACAAAGTACAAGTAACCTGGTACTTCACGATAAAGGGTGATTATTGATGTCGAATCACTCCAACACACAGGCGCCAGAGAAAACGCTAGCATTGGCTATTTGTTATGAGATTAGTTAACACTTAAAAGTATTGTTTTTAGTTTTTAACCAAGACCGCAACTTTGAATATTATTGATGTTAATAAAAGTTTAAACCCTCATTGAAACATCTTCTCACTTTTCGCTGGTTTTTTCTTATTGTTTGGTCTTCGCACTTTTTAGGTACTGAAGTGAATTTTTGTGTCTTATAATTTTGATAGCTTCGGTTGAGTCTTTCGACACCGAAAGATCTATAATAATTAAAATTGTAACAGCTATTTTAATGCACTTCCAAAAACAAAATATAGAGTGAAAATGTATGGAAAACTACGACAAAAGTATCATAAATGAATTTAGTTACAACGTTATCACTGATTGTTTTTTTTGTATGTGCGATAGTTTTGGGAGCATTTAAATAAAATTAAATTCAGGTGGCAACAGCTTGCACACTGTTTACCTTACACGTAATACTATTTGTACCTGAATATCTGACTTTTAAAAATAGTGGCCATGAGTTTCTTTGCCAGTATTCTTCTCATAAGGCTCTACGCATTTTGGAAACTGGAAGTTATGTATCGACATAGGCAGGCAGTCGATTTTGGTGTTTTCACCTAATTTACTTTGACAATACAGCACATGCTGTGGCGTCTGTTTGTGTCGATCTATGATTTTAAAGTTTTAAACTGTAGCTTCAATTTAACGTTCATAAATGTCACTTAATGTCTTATTGAATAAATGATTTCAATTTGAATTAAGGCCATTTGAGTGGAAACATATTCGAGTTAATGCAAGTAGAATTAAGTCTGATATGTTTTCACTGCAACGCTAATGTTATTTTCATTTTCTTTAAGACATAAATATTAGTATTGTATGTCTTATCATCTCCCTACCCTTTTCCCAACTTTATTTGCGGTTAGTGCAATAATGAGTTTTCTTCTCCTCTATCACTCGTCAGTTCACTGCTTACTCCCTTCCTGGCCATATCCTCTTTTACGCAGTCCATCCATTTTTTCTTTGGTCGTCCTCTACTCTTATATCCGTCGACTTCTATACTTAAAACTCCCTAACTATATTTTGCTCATCTCTACGCATCACGACACATTCAGTATTGTAGGTCTTAATGGAAAAATATAAAAAAATGTTTAATGTCATAGTGGAAACATTTTAATTATCATATTTTTCTCGAAATCTTCCATTAATTGTCTATTCCATACACAATAATAAGCCTTCTCATTAACAAGTGTGGAGCAATCAAAACGCAATTAATGTTATTTGTCTTCCAGGTGGACAACATCATACTGAGAGCGAACAAGATGGCCAACAACGGGAAGATGGGTGACTACGTCATCAATGGCAGAACGAAGGTAACCTATCTAGTTGATGGCAACCATAAGAATTATATTACCGGAGTCATTTATAACGTAGCTTTTTCATAATTTTATCTCATATTTTACGTTTAAACCACCCTTTCATTTATCGTCACTCTGTTGATCTAAATTTAGAGAATTATGGACCATCTTATCGAGTTATGAGTCTTAGGATATAAAGGACGCTAGCACAACAATAGAGAATCACTGAGACACCCGATTTGTTTTAATAATCATAAGGTAAATAATTGCAAATCTTGTTGTTGAAGAAAGAAGCAAGAGAAGTCTTGGTTACTTCTAAAACGGCAACGTACACATCCCTAGTAATAGAAACGTCGGATGGTAACTGTATTGACCACTAACCGTCAGATAGGACGTATAATGGTTTACTGCTTTAACTCTATACCCTACATAAACATCGAGAGTATAAATGTAATGAATTTTTTTTTTTAAATACCGATTTCCAAAAACATGCAACGAAAACTCCCTGCCAAAAAACTCTTAAAAGCGTACAATAAACTGGCTCTTCATAAATTGCTATGTGCCAATTCTTGTCTATACCTAATTCTTTATTCATTTAAATAGTAGTATTATAATGTGTGCTAGGTACCTAGAATCTGTTTGAAGTCGGTGCCAAGCGACTATCGCTTAGATTTTTGTAATTGTTCGTTCGTATTCTTTTTGGCTTGGCATTTTCATAAATAAAAAAAAGAAAAAAAATACACACAGTGGAACATAGAACCTCCTCCTTTTTGGAAGTCGGTTAAAAACATAATATTGAAATTTTTATAGTAAATACACATTCTCAAACAATGGTATGTAAAAATAAGTTTGGATAACATCGATATATGAAATTCCTCGTAAGTTGTATATTAATAACTATATTAAAGTTGTTATCTTTAAGTCCAAATAGGATTTTGGCATTAGGGACCCAAATGAAAACGTAGAGAAACGAGTTGAAATTAGGCGTAGGTACGAGTAAGTGATACAATCGGCTATAAGTATGCCGGCGCCATTTGTATGTTAATTTAACAGTTACTGTGACAAGTCTGTCAAAAATAGAATACTATTATTCTGTTTCTACCAGCCATATACAAAACCATTTTATTTGAAAACAGAGTCAAAGCTTTATATTTCCTTAGCTGACACATTATTTATGCCACTTATAGCGGAGTTAGCAGTAAATTCTGAAATTCGGATGCTGTCTTGATGTCGTCAAGAATGTTTAATAAATGCACGATTATAATAAAACCCTATCTAAATTTGTTTGATTCTTAAATTAATATGCAACGTTAAATGAAACGCAAAAGGCAAAGAATCACAAAATATGTGTTTTAACATGTCATATCGAATTTGAAGACTAAGAAGAACGAATGTGCTTAAGTTCTCTTTACTAAACAACATGTTATTGATGTAAACAATAAAGTTGACGCCATTATGCTATGTATAATGGTCTCTTATGATATACACGTCCATTCATCTGGGTTCACTAACATTGATATAATTAGTACTGTCTACTGATGATCTGCAAACAGGGTATTTCCATAAAAATATTGGATTTTTTTGCGGTGTGTGACTTTGCGGTGGGCATTATGTGGTTTTTGTCAGGATACGAACAATTTGCTTAATGTTTAACACATTTTAAGTCGAAGTATAGATATATGTATGTATGTTAGTATCATATAATATTATACTTGCTATGTGCTATGGTGAACTGCCTCGTTGGTCTAGCGGTTGACGTCTGCGACTGCCGACCAAGAGGTCTCGGGTTCAAATCCTGGGTCGGGTCAAAAAGTGTTATTGAGTTTTACTGATTATAGAAATACTTAATAACAGCTCGGAGTTTGGAAGTTGGCGTCTGAACCCCTGTGCCTCGGAGAGCACGTAAAGCTCTCGGTCCTGCGCCTGATCTCTCCCCGATCGTGTCGGTTAACCGACCCATCGGATTATAAGAGGGAACAGAGAGTGCACCTGTGTTTGCGTACACATTTGTGCACTATAATATCTCCTGCGTAGTTGGCTGGTCTCCGTTGAGACTGGCCGCCGTGGCCGTAATGAAGTGACGCATATACTACAACTTCAACATTACCTACAACTAACTTTAGCAGCTTCAATGTCGATTGTCATAGAAATCCGGCATAAAATGGAACGCCAGGCTACAACGTATCTCTGTGCCAAGTTTCATTCAGATACGTTCAGTCGGTTTGGCGGGAGTTGAGTAATAGATATCCGTTCCCCTTATATTCTCCATTATAAATAGATATATAGTATAATTATACTAAGACAGCGTCCGAAAGATAAGAGAATAAGGACCTATTGGTACAGGGTCCATATGGCCGTGCTGGTGTTCCAAACGACTCTTTAATGTAGAAACATATAAAATAGCTACCTTAAGTTTGAAATAGGTTCAAGTCGCTATAAGGATTTGAAATTTACCCTTTAACCTTTGGGACGCTACGAGTATATTGGTTAAGTTTCTAACTCTAGTATAGAAACTAGCTACTACATATTATTATGTATGTATATGTATGCGTTTAATCAGAAAGTATTCATAACATTTCGACTTGTTTTTGAAATTCAGGGTAAATGCGGCGGAACACATGCAGATCGTATTGATTTTCTTTTGATACCAATGTTTAAAGCGTTTCCTTATGTTTTACATAACAGTGTACATGTACCGATAGAATGAAGTTAGAGTGAGATTAAAACCTCATGAAGAAGAAATATCAAATGAGAAAAGAAAACTAAGTAAAAAGTTTGTTAGGTACAAGCACGAAGCAAATACAAAGAGGAGATGCCCTAATGAAATTTTTGTATGAAACAATGCGTGACAATTTGCGGGGGTGAGGGGGGGTTACTTTGCCGTTTGCCATCTACCAATCAATAGCAAAACTACTTGCATCGTTACATGTTGATGTTGCTATGTAGTTTAGCTATTTGACACTAAGCGTACGGTACGGTAAACGTACTATGTAAGGGACATACAGGCACGTACTCAGAATTTTCTTATCAGGTAGTTATTTTTTTAAAGTCAATTTTGTAAATCATTTTGATGCATGTATCGCAAAAATATTATTAGTAAGAAACATCGTACGTAACATCTATACTAATATATTCTATACTAATATATGAAGCTGAAGAGTTTGTTTGTTTGAACGCGCTAATCTCAGGAACTACTGGTGCGATTTGAAAAAAAAATGTTTCAGTGTTAGATAGCCCATTTACCGAGGAAGGCTATATATCATCACGCTTAGACCAAGAGGAGTGGAGCACCAATGAAGAATGTTGCGAAAACGGGGGAAAATTATTACGCAACGGGGAATAGGAGACGTAAACGAAGTTGCGTGGGTTAGCTAGTATAGTATAAAAGTGAAAGTTTGTGTGTTCTTTATATCTTCCCCGTAACCTTGGTGATGTATTTGATTTATTACTTATTTAAATATGTCACCGTAAGATTATAAAAACCGTTAGATTATAATCTACCTAGCGAGATTGCCAACTGTCGATAGATTTTTAACTGTGATATACTACTTACGCGCGTCAAATTGACAACTGTCCCTGATTGTTCGGTTTTATAGTAGGCCGATCAATGCCCATAGAGATAGTTTAGGTTATTACTTCTTTGATTAATCACAAATAATTTTTTCTGCCACAGCAACTTTATATAACTAATTCTAAAGCTGTGAGGTATTTTCAACATGAAATCAATTTACAATCACAGAAATACTTTACATTTGGCATCAAAGACAAATTAACAAAGAAATATGGCGGCGCGGGGACAAATGCTGTTCAACCAATCAGTGCGCGACTTGCGATTCGTAGATACCATTTTACAATCTCGCGAGATAGATTACAATCTAACGGTTTTGACAATCTGACGGTAACATATATATTAAAGAGAGAGAACAAAAACAAAGAAATATAGTACAACAACAAACACATACAATAAAGAGAACAATAACATACAAGTAGGAGTATAATACAACAAAAATTATGTTTCTACAAATTAGTTTTTCATTTATTATATTTTCAAAATCTTCAGTTTTCGTTTGATTAATTTCGTTGTGGGTTCCGAGAAAGTTTAATTTTCCTATCAAATACCTACCTAGAAAACCTATCAAATAATCAGTATAGGTAAAATTTGTTTCATTTTCAAGTACTTTAAATTCTAGATTAATATAGATATAATTTGAATATAGATAAAAAAATTAATTCTAATTACGACCCTGTCTCTTTGTTCTGTTGATGTTTGTTTTCCTAGTTGACGATAGACGTCAGTGTTCACAAAATGATTACAAAAAATACAAAAAATAATACTTTTTCGATTAAAAATTCTTTAGGCAAGAATGCAGAACATATTTCAATATTTTTTTATGATTTACTTTAAAAATACTCAGCTCTACGAACCTTTGTATTTTTATTTCCCATCACACAAAGTTTTTCCATCTAGTGGCGAATAGATTTAACTATATTTCAACAACACACAGAGATTTTTCTAGAACTATTTTAAGAAATTAAGTATAAAATTACTTACAAATGAAATATGATGCCATTCATGGCACCAGAACGTCTATTCAAGTTATTTGTACAAGATAAAACACAACACTTCATCTTTTACTTAATTGTACCGAGAATATTCAAGGATTGCGATTTTTCGATAAAGTTCGAGAACATTGACGTTGACAGTCTAATTTGTAAGTCGCGATAACTGCGATGACGTCAGGACCTGTATTTTGTCACGGGGCCTATGCGCTTATGCCATCTCCTCTTTGTATTTGCTTCGTGGGTACAAGTAACACGTTTTTAAATAACGTTTTTAACAAAGAGTTTTTACAACTAACATCGTTGCTCCTATTCTTTAAAATAACTAGCATCCTATTGCGACATGAAAAAATAACAGCTGTTGCTTTTACAATAGTAACTTTAACTGCATCGGATATTCGACCTTGTCCTACAGAGTGAATGAATGTGTGTCACTGGGTTTCTAAAACTTGCATTCATAACAGACTGTATAAGTGACGTTAACGCTCAATTTAGGGCAACACTGTCACATTAATTTCTTTTCTTAACACACTTAACAAAAAAAAGAACACTTAAATTCTTTATTTAAAATTCTTCTTTATTCTCTGTGGGTTTAAAGCATTTATTTTTATTACTGATGGATTTAATGCTAAGAAGGTAAATTTTAAAAAATAGAACCTAACCTCAGCTAACCTAGCCTCAGCTTCAAAGTGACACTTAATAGATTAGCACAAATTATATTAAAGACTAGCTGTGCCCGCGTGTATGTCGGTTATCGCGACAAATAGTAGCCTATGTGTTATTCTGATGTATAACCTATATTACTATAAAGTTTCATCCAAATCCGTTCGGTAGTTTTTGCGTGAAGAAGTAACAAACGTACACACTCACAAACTTTCGCCTTTATATGTTAGTGTGATTAGTTGATTACATTACCATTTTTGAATAAAGTAGACTTGCTTACGAGTTTTTAAATGAATTAGTGAAACTGGCCTGCAGATAGATACACCAGTGGTTGTCCACTGGTGTAGCAATGGGTCTGTTCAAAGATTTTCTTCTTACACTGCGAATGTATTTCTTTACATTTTATATTTAAGTTTCTACTTCTACGTATCTTCTATTTATTCCTAACCCGTCGTAGTACCGTAATAGTAGTTCATTTTACAAATTTTTACTTTTTTTAAACAAGATTAGGGGCCCCTTTTGCCCCCCTTTCCTTTTCTTGCTATTTTATGTCCACTTTACTTATGTTTTTCGCTCTGCATATCCACAATTGTTAGGTAGCATTAGAAATAGTAATAATTGAATTATTTTAAAACTATCTGTTGTTGATAACATATCTCATAATGATTTACATTCCATTCATGTTTGAGGTGCTGCGTAATATTATGTGTCGGTACAAGATATTGTCATACATAAATAGATATACTTGTATACATACTTATATGGAACTAGCTTTTACACGCGGCTTCGCTCACGCAGACTTTCATCCCCTGATTTACTGCCTTTGGGGTGGAATTTCAAAAATTCCTTTCTTAGTGCTCACTTACGTTATTTAAAGAACCTACATGCAAAATTTCAGGATTCTAGCTTCAGCGGTTTGGGCTGTGCGTTGATCTCTGGGTATGTCAGCACCTTACTCTTTTATATATATAGACGATGTAGATTAGATGTATTTATATCATCATCATACATACATCTATCGAAGACCATTGTTGGATATAGGCAGCTCCAATTGTCCGCCATTTGGTTCGATCCTCGACTTCTCTTTTCTGCCAGCCGTATTTAATAAGTAATCATAAATATTTTCGAACATCTAACACACAATGCCATCTAGTCCCAAACTTAGAAGAGCTTGTAATATGGGTACCTACTAGACAACTGATCTATATAAATACATAATTATATATATACTTTTTCTTGCATATACGTGCATATTATAGGTACATAGAAAACACGAGTAGTATATTTTAAGTTATAAGGATAATAGTAAATCATTCAAAATATAATGAATTTAAATAGCAATTAAGAAATAACTACATTTACTACATAATAATATATGTCAAGTGAGTCATGTACATAACCATAATTTAAAAAACAATAACAGTATTTACATACAAGTGTCAAAAAACTTCACATCTTTGCCTACCGGTAGCGTTCCCAAAAGACTGGCAGCATTACCACGTTGAATGGCAATGCTGATTCTCTGTGCTAGAAAAAGGCCGGCCTTCTGGTCTCGAGAAGCGTCAATCGGTTGCTTAGCTAGTTGTTTAAACATAGCGCGAGCACTCGGACCCCATGAACCTAGCGTCTCTACCCCAAACGGTTCAAAAATGTAATTACCTATTAAATTTTGGTACTTACGGCTTAGGCTTTCCGCAGAAGCAGCAGCAGCGCCGGCATAACCAGCTGTACTTGGAAGATGAGATGGCGCGAGGGTGTCAACGCAACTTGCGTCCCACCAAAGGCTTACCCATCTTCCATGGCAGTAACGACATACCATCTGGTCTCTTGCCATCGTCCCGTACATTTGGTTCACGTACAGCTGGAATGCCGGCGGCAACAAGATCACGATGGATAATGTCGTTAATATTGGCATGTCGAGATATTCGGCCAGCGCTTCTGCTACAAGAAAGGCCATGATGTCCGAAACTGTCAACAGCTTCTCCACACGAACAAAAATGCGGAGAAACACAAGGCGCTCCTATATAAAGCAATAGCAATTATAGCAATTTGTTTTTAATTATTTGAAAAAAAAAAAATGCTTTAAGTACCTATAAATTAATTCTATTTTGAATGATTTGGATGGCAATGTACGTATAATTTAATTAAAAAACAGAAAATAATAAATAAATAATAATAATATAGCTCATGAAAAGCGTTCGGTGACGATGACGCGAGTTTCATTATTTTTCTGCACCCAAAAAGTGCTCAACGCGCCTAAAAAAGTTTTCACTTCAAGAACTCATATAAACCAAGGTTTTGAGCTAATTAAAATACTTTAAAAATAAGCATCAAATAATGATGTAGAAGATAGATAGATTTATTTAAGTTTTTAATAGGAAAATATAACATTTCAACAAAATAGAAATTTACTTTAAATACTTCTTTTCTTGTAAACGTTGACCACAGTTAGCGATCATTTGCGCTGTGTGTTCGTTAATGTGCTAACAAATATATTTAAAAGGATGGATTATAATAAAATAAGTAGGTAGGTAGGTATCTACAACATTTCAAGTGATGCCTTGTTCTACAATTGTTGTAATAGCTAAGTACCTACCGAGGTAGGTATCATTAATTGTCTTAAGTTTACTCTTATCATTTGATACTATTTCTGTGCGGATCGTACTCATAACAAATTATCTTTATATAGCTAACAACATTCCAAACTAATTTAAAAATTATCGTTATCTTCGCAAAACTGATATAACTCGAAGGGATTGCAAGCTCGTGTGCGATAAAAACCAAAATACAGCGCGCGATATTTACGCATGCGCGGTGATGACAAGGCGTACGTGACTAGCCGCATGGCAGCGGTGCGCGGGGTGCGGGGCGCGGGCCGATTGTAAACATTAGAAGTCGTAAGAGAATCCCACGCCATCGCGAGGGATGTTTACTAACTACTATTGTTCGATTAACACGACCGATTCAAATTGGTCCATGACAACTCTTCCGTTTATATTCAATACATGTATGACCAAACAACAGGTGTGGTTAATAGACTTCATATTAACATCTACATCATTGCGGATCACTCATTAAAAGTATATTATACAAACGCCTCAGATTTTCCCAGCAGAGGGGATAATTATATCGCGTTGTTCTGGAGTGCGTGCAAGTTGAAGATTCATAGTGACAACAAAACAGTTGATACAGAGATAGAATCAACTAAGTGGCCAACAATTAGACATTATTTTGATCACACACTGTCGAGGTTTTCGTAATCTATCTGAACACTCTGAATACATTAATGCTCTGTGGACACATTTTTTCAATTTGCCTACGTATTCATAAAACAAATCCTTTTAAAAACGCGCATCATCTTCATGGCATTTGCAATAATAAAACATGCTGTTTTCCACCGTCTTTTTGGCATTGATCCCTTGTCACATCATACTCCTAGAGTTGAAATATAATACACACATCAAAAGTGTCTAGGGATCAACATATGTGTCTAGGGATCAACATATATTTTTGCAATAACTTTTCTCCTGATTGATATTAATTAAAATTTTCTTTAAGGATTCATCAAATAAAGTGTTTTCGTTTGTCACAGTAACGATAAACCATGTCACCTTTGCATTTATAAAGAAATTTGCCATTTTCCTAATAAAAGGATTTTTGACATTTGAACCACTAACATTAAAGTTCGAAAAAAAGACTGAAATAACAGTTTTCTTTAAAATTTTATTAGGTAACTTAAACAATTAATAATCCGTGTTTCTACCGCGAACACTAACACAAGAACATCGGTTTGGCATACTCAAAATGAGTTCATCCAAATCACGCTGTGGAATGGCCGCCCATGTTCGTTGCAACAACAAAAAAAGGTCTTCTTGCGACTGGATACCCTCCATATTCGGCAGAGCTCTTCTCTGTAGCATATCCCATGCATGCTCAATCGGGTTCAAGTCTGGCGACTGAGCAGGCCAGGGCCAAAGCCACATCTCAATCTCAAGAAATCCGCATAAAAATGCTTGATCCCTAGACACTTTTGATGTGTGTATGTTCTTCAAATGCAAAGATATAATCGTAAAATTACCATGTGAGCTGAAACTGTATAAGAAAACATTGTAAGGAAACTGTCATTTCTGATATTGCTGCAGAATTATTTCGTAAGGATTTTGATATTAGGTATCCAGAAACTATAGTTTCATACAACTGGAGATTCTTGACTCGTCTTGATGAAGTTTTTCAATAGCGCTAATAACTTTTAACACCTGTTCTAGAATTTAACAACAATTACTGCCTCGTTGGTCTCGAGGTTGGCGTGTGCGACTGCTGATCACGAGGTCTTGGGTTCGATTCCCGGGTCGGACCAAATGTTTGTATGATCTACAAATATTTGTTTCGGAGTTTGGGTGTGTTCTATGTATAATATGTATGTATTTACAAAAAATAGTATATATGTATTTATATCAGTTGTCTAGTACCATACCACAAGCTCTGCTTAGCTTGGATAGTCCCCGAGCATCTAAGTAGACTTCTTTACTTAGACTTAGACTTAAGTAGACTTAGATGTCTGAAATATTTATTATTAATTCAATCTCTAATGAATAAATCATTCTTAAAGTACTTATGTATTTTTGAGCTCTGAGTACTCTTTGTAAATACTCACTGCGAGAGAGGAAAACCTTTAAACAACCCCTATACCAACACGACTGGCCTGCGTGGTATAGATAGTTGGCCCAAACTTCCTTGCTAAGGAGAGGCCTATTTCCAGCAGTGGACTACTTCTGTAAACAGGTTACAAGAACAAACAAGACGCACGTTTGGCCTAGTGGTTTAACGGTCACCACGCCGTTTCCTACTTCGCTAAGTGTCGTGGGTTCAAATCCCACGTAGGACAACACTTTGTGTGATCCACAAATTGTTGTTCTGAGTCTGGGTGTTCTTTGTGTCCGTTTTATGTATGTTTGTAAAGTCCCCCGCGCCACAGGATTTATTCCTAGTGCGGGAGTTGTCTTTAAAAAAAAAAAAAGGTAAACTTTTTCAGAGCAGTTCTGTCTTTGCTAACTGAACTAGCCCTGGGAAGAAAGGACGAAACAAACTCAGTAATTGTCGTCTCTTTCAAAGTCTAGACAATCTTCTACAATTGCAAATAGGTACCTACGTTTATCTATCGGTACAGGCCCGTATTCACTTTGATTAGTGCGAGTGCAGGCCCGAAGTGCAGGTGGTGAATGATTGGTAGAAAATACAGTAGACAGCGAATTCGCGGTCCACATGTACTCGCACTAATCAAAGTGAATACGGGCCTGTACCGATAGATAAACGTATTTGCAATTGTAGAACATTGTGAAAAGCGACCCGTATTCACTTTGATTAGTGCGAGTACATGTGGACCGCGAATTCGCTGTCTACATGTATTTTCTACCAATCATTGACCACCTGCACTTCACACCTGCACTCGCACTAATCAAAGTGAATACGGGCCTTACAGTACAGTATGTTAAAACTACGTAGAGTAGTTTTGTTTTAGATAGATCTTAATATACTAAAACATTATTCTAAAGATTAATAATAACTGGACACATCTTACACACGGCTGTCTAGTCCCAAACTAATCATACTAATGATAAACATATCTACTTATAAATATACATATAAATACAAACATACTATAAATTAAATACACCCAGGCAACAACACAAGATTTGTCCATCTCAATCAGCGTTGCCAGACGTCCTGATTTTTGAATCAAAATTTTAACGTCCAGCTTTTCGGGGATAACTGGCCGGATCCGAAAGTGTAGATAGTGGAAATGCTATATCTTCAACAAAATTGACAGGCAATTAAAAAAAATAAAACTTTAAAGACACTATTGCGATCATGATCTCAAGAGCCCACGACGATCACTAACCAACAAGCTATTCAATGCATAGGTATAACAGTTAATTAATCATTGTTTAATTTTACTTCGTTCTAAATGTGGGTAGGAAAGTTTAATATGTCAATATCATAACATAACCATAGGAAAACTTCGAACTAGGAATGTCCAAACAACTTCATCTATGCCCCTTTTGTCACGTAGGCCCTTATAACAGGACAATCATATATCTTTATTGTACCTTCAGAAGTGTTTTCAATTGTAAATGCGGTTGATTCGCTATTATTCATATTACCTACATTAGTTAATAATACGGTTTATTAGACCACTCATAGATTAGTTGATTAAGTTAAAACAATAAATTCGTTCTTAAACAGTTTGAAATAAGGTTCAAAAATCCTAATCAATAAGCAAGGCTTTATATTAAAGAAACCTTAGTGCCAATAGAATTTTGAGTACAGGAATCTGACTAACTGGGGATTCTGAATAAATCACAACTCTGGGATCTTCGCCATTAGGTTAAGATTGCAAAACATAAAAATCTTGACTTTATATAATTTACTCGGACTTACTACATTCTAAATGTATGAAATATAATACTCTTAGGGATCAGAAGCGGTTTATATTAAAAAGCAGGACACCAATCAACCTAGGAAGTTTTATTCCTTTCAAGATGATGTTACATATCAGACTAATAACAAAAGTAGACATCCATGAAAACAAAGAAGCACAATTCAATTCTGACAGTAAAAAACTAATGGCCGTTTTCACCAACGTTCCCTAAATTTAAGGGACCACAAGTGCTTACGCGTCTCTTAAAATCTAGGGGCTCGAATGTTGACCACCTAACAAGGTGGTAAAGAAATTTGTCACTCGTTTTGCTTATAATTATTGAAATGGAGGAGTTATGGGATGTTTCCAATATTCTTCTTGAGACTTTAGAGATAATAAACAATCCTAGTTTATTCAATACATCGATAATACACCATAATAGACTAACTATAAAGATTTTAATAAAAGATTTTGGTTAACCAAGGAGTGTTGTTTTTTCATTAAATAAAATTGATCAAATATTGGAATATCCTGTTAACAGGTAATAATTAAATAAATAACATTATTTTAATATATGGAGGATACATTAAAATAAATATACATACTTATTATAATTTCGCTTTATTGTAAAATGTTCTTACATTTTTTTTAAAAGACAACTCCCGCAATAGGTATAAATCCTGTGTCGCGGGGGACTTTACAAACATACACGAAACGGATACAAAGAACACCCAGACTCAGAACAACAATTTGTGGATCACACAGTGTTGTCCTACGTGGGATTTGAACCCTCGACACTTGGCGAAGTAGGAAACGGCGTGGTGACCGTTAAACCACTAGGCCAAACGTGCAGTCAAAGTCATGTTGTATATATAATTATTAAATATATTTTATTAAAGAGTTATGTGTAGTGTAATATTTACTTTATAACCTCAACAACTCCCAGTCGTTGTGCCTATATATTTTTGGCAGTTGTCAGTTTGACATTTCGAGACATTGCATTTTATGACAAAAATTACAAATATTGGTGACTAAATCTTTAAATTAAACAAAAACATATTCTATTTCGTATTCTATGTTTATTACTTAGTAATAATAATCAATTTAATAATTTAAAATTGAAGAAAAACACAATCGACATATACTTGCGCACATTTACGGTTTTTGAAATCCCTACAACATAGGAGATCCTTATTTTGGTGTCACTTAGAATGGTGAAAACGAAATTAGGTAAGATTTATATTTAGGAGCTACCTACGTTAGGTGTTTCCTAGTTATGAGATGCTTTAAGTGTAGTTGGTGGTGTTATTTAAGAATACTATATTTCCTCAATTTTTTTATTTATCGAACTATAAATTCATATTGAAAAACCCTTTATCCATGGGTGTGTAAATCTTTAATTCATGATAATAGTCCAGGATCCCGTTAACATTTTGGTATTTGATTACATACTATCAAGCGTGAGTGACTTCATTATGATGAGACACCCAACTTTTAAACAAGGAACAGGAAAAAAATGAGCTAGTTACTAATCATTTTTGATGAACTCATCATCACACAACATGTATTATGTTGGAGGAAGGAGACTCTTTGATCATACCATATCAAATAATATTAAATTTTTAACAAAAAAAATGTCTTCAAAACTGGACCAAATTGAAATGGGACCACACAGGAAACACCAGCTTTCAAATAAAAAGAATCATCAAAATCGGTTCACCTAGTCGAAAAGTTTGGCGTCTCATTACAATGAAGCCACTCACGAAAAATTATCTTGATAATAATCAAATACTAAAATTTTCACGGGATCATAGGCTATAACAGTACAGCACTGAACCTTGTCGAACAAAAAATGTCCCGTTACATTTTTTGGCGCGAACCCCTGTTCTGTTTAGAAGGACGCGAACGTGCTATTGCGGGTACGGAAATGCCAATGATTGTATGTCACTCGTGCCAGATCTATGCATTGATAAGTTACTCTCATTTTTAATCCACTATGACGAAGCCAAAATATGTTTGTATGTTCCACCGTACCGCCTAGACTACTTATCTGATTTTAATGAATGAGGTGTCAATAGAGTCATAATAATGGCCCGGGTGACATAGGCTATGTAAATTTTTGTCAAAAGTTTTTACGTAGCCGGATAAGTTTGTACTTTCGAGTTGTAGATTTTTTAAATTATTCTTGTTTCACTCGTTCATTTGTTTTGTCTGTCTTGACTTGTCCCTTGGAGGTATCCTAAACGGTCAAGTTAGAAAACCGTAGGTACATCAAAATTGAGTTTTAGAAGAGTCATTAACTGTAGGTATCCTGTTCCTTTGGCACGTAACGCAGGATTACAGAATTTAACTAAAAACAAAATTTACTTCCATAGGTATGGGTATAGCCATATTAATACGTAAGGCAAAAAACTTTGTACCTACCCTTTTTTACGAAGGCCCAATGATGCAGAATCATCACTAGGCCGCCATGGTGTGGGTCGCCATGCTGCATTGTTGCATTGTCTGTATTCGCAATGATTATGGTTGGTACCACCACTCTTGGATTCTGCTTATGCTTTCCTTCAGGCAGTGTAGAGTCATTTTGGCAGGACCATACATGAAATTTGGAACAGTTTAGTTTATACGGAGTAGGGGTGCTGAAAGCTAAAAAAAATAGTCATAGGAGACTCGACTAATATAAATGAAATACAATTTTTGTAATATACCAGGTAATACCTACACAGAGGAGGATCTGCATACAACCTGAAGAAAACTTGGAGACTTTTTATTTTTTCGTAATTTTTTATATGTACCTACTATTAAAACTCGACTCGGATATCTTATCACATGCCAGAACGTCATTCATACCGAAGAGGTCGGTACGCTATAATACTATCTACACATATGTAGTTATGTACATACCTACCTATACTTACGCACTTACGCAGTCTATTTTTAACAGATCAATTATTGCAAATTTCTGTTTAACAATAATCAATTTTATTGTTTAATGAATATTTATTTTAGAAACTAACGGAATTAATGATACTATATTTAAAAATAAAAAGCAAACAATCCAAAGTTAAAGTCCGAAAAGAAGAACCAATAAACTTTACAAAATATCTGGTATAACAAATAAAAACCAATGAAATCATAGGTATATTTTTAATAATTGACACTTATGAAGTATAAACCAATCAAAAGAGTCCAATATTATGTATTACGACACATAAAGAGTGCAATGAAACTAACAACCTCTGTGTAAAAATATTGACACAATGGTTAAAATAAACACTGAATCAAAGCTAACGGAGCTAAAATAAATAAAAGGATTCTTGGGACGTTACTAATAAAATACTTTAAAACATTCCTTTTATTCATTCAGACATATTTAAGTTAGAAAATTGTTCTTGTGTTTGTTATGTCTAAGTTATAGATGTTTTAAATGTAGCTCATATATATATATGTAGTTTTTAATGTACACATAGAATCGACGTAGATCTGTTTTGCGGGTGGTACACACCTTATTGATGTGCACGTTAAAAAACTACAAACTAATCATTGTTACAAGATTGTTTGTCAATAATTGTCTTTAAAAAATGATATAGTAATCTAAATTAATAACGTGATTATTTTTAATTGTAACGTAGAACGGAATGTATTTAAAATATATTATAAAGCAAGAAGCAAATACAAAGAGGAGATGGCATAAGCGCACAGGTCCCGTGACAAAATACAGGTCCTGACGTCATCGCAGTTATCGCGACTTACAAATTAGACTGTCAACGTCAATGTTCTAGAACTTTATCGAAAAATCGCAATCCTTGAATATTCTCGGTACAATTAAGTAAAAGATGAAGTGTTGTGTTTTATCTTGTACAAATAACTTGGATAGACGTTCTGGTGCCATGAATGGCATAATATTTCATTTGTAAGTAATTTTATACTTAATTTCTTAAAATAGTTCTAGAAAAATCGCTGTGTGTTGTTGAAATATAGTTAAATCTATTCGCCACTAGATGGAAAAACTTTGTGTGATGGGAAATAAAAATACAAAGGTTGGTAGAGCTGAGTATTTATAAAGTAAATAATAAAAAAATATTGAAATATGTTCTGCATTCTTGCCTAAAGAATTTTTAATCGAAAAAGTATTCTTTTTTGTATTTTTTGTAATCATTTTGTGAACACTGACGTCTATCGTAAACTAGGAAAACAAACATCAACAGAACAAAGAGACAGGGTCGTAATTAGAATTAGGTAGGTATACATTTACAAGTAAAGATAAAGATAAGTAAGTCTTCCTCAGAGGCTTCTGGCGATGCGCTGGGGCAGCCTTCCACCATCATCTCCCCACAAGCTCGAGGTAGCTTGTGGTTTGATTTCTAAAATTCTACATAGAGAATAGTAAAATTAAATAGTTAATAATTAAAATTACCTGACCTTTTCGAAAGACATAGCAGTCAGTCGTGCAGCGAACGGACACCAGCCTATACGACATGACCCCCTATGCAGGATGCCACGCAATGCAGAACGGGTAGACCGAGGTACAACCCTTTAGCCCCATCCTTGAGCGGTAACCATGAGCGGTACCCTTGAGCCGAAACCTTGAGCCCTACAAATAAAATAGACCTCCTAAACATGTTTTCAAAGAAAGAAAAGACATGTAAAAGATTAATAAAAAAAGTTATATAAACTCACCACAGAAAGCGGGTACAAGATACACTAGTTACTAAAAGTCTACATGATGGTAGACAGAGTGATAGACAGTACAATAATCACTTCTTGAGACAGAAACAGAAAAGACTTGAGGGGCTGAAACATTTCTTTATATAGTTTTATATTTCGAAAGTTCCAGAACTATCCCTACTCACATTTTGACATGACAGATAGCCTGTCATTGTTAACTTAGATTAACCAATCGAATCATTTTAAAGGAAAACATCAAGGACGCCATTAGGAGCCTCAAAGACGTTCCAGACGGGAAACTACTTGACATTCATTAGCACGCCATCTCGCGCATCAACGGTGAACTAGTTGTAGTATCACTTGACCGCGCCTAGAACCTAAGTGTTTCGTAACCATTAAATTCCGTATTTATAATTTAATAGTATCGTATTCCATTCCTAAACAAACTACTGCCTATGCACCAAACATCGAATGGGCTAGCCGACGTTTAAGTTTTCCGCTTCCGGAGTTTAAGCTTGACCAATGGCGGAGCGTGAATACTGCGCTCATACGTCTAGTCTTATCGCGAGCCTTCATTGGCCGCGACCTCCGCGCCATCTGCATCGGCGCGAAAAAGAGAAGAAATCGCCGGCGCACGGTCAACGTGCTATCGTTAACAAATAATTCCAAGAAGGAACATTCTCAATATTTTGTGTGTGTAATTGACTTTGAGTGATGCTAGGCCTAGGAAATAAACTATTTTAAAGTGAACCACGCGACTCGAACAGGACGCGTCGTGGACACCTGCTTTTGCAGTACCCCAGGTCAAGAAGAGGCGGACGCTGCCCTAAGGTAAGCTTATATCTTTTGGTGGCGGATTCTTGAGCGTTGCAGTCCATCTCGATAAACCCATTACCGTCGGCTGCTCCCAAAGTGGCAGGAGACGCCTTTCTGTCACACTAAGTATAAACGCAGACCAATATTCAGAGATGGCACTATTAACATTAGCTTTATACGGAGTAGGGGTGCTGAAAGCTAAAAAAAATAGTCATAGGAGACTCGACTAATATAAATGAAATACAATTTTTGTAATATACCAGGTAATACCTACACAGAGGAGGATCTGCATACAACCTGAAGAAAACTTGGAGACTTTTTATTTTTTCGTAATTTTTTATATGTACCTACTATTAAAACTCGACTCGGATATCTTATCACATGCCAGAACGTCATTCATACCGAAGAGGTCGGTACGCTATAATACTATCTACACATATGTAGTTATGTACATACCTACCTATACTTACGCAGTCTATTTTTAACAGATCAATTATTGCAAATTTCTGTTTAACAATAATCAATTTTATTGTTTAATGAATATTTATTTTAGAAACTAACGGAATTAATGATACTATATTTAAAAATAAAAAGCAAACAATCCAAAGTTAAAGTCCGAAAAGAAGAACCAATAAACTTTACAAAATATCTGGTATAACAAATAAAAACCAATGAAATCATAGGTATATTTTTAATAATTGACACTTATGAAGTATAAACCAATCAAAAGAGTCCAATATTATGTATTACGACACATAAAGAGTGCAATGAAACTAACAACCTCTGTGTAAAAATATTGACACAATGGTTAAAATAAACACTGAATCAAAGCTAACCGAAAGACAAAAATACATCTAAGTTAAGAACATGGCTATTCTAATTATGTATGAATACCTTCTACCAGATTCTTCTTTACCGCTTCTGCTGTCTTTCATTATAAGCAATTACAAAAGGTCCTGAAACCAGGCTTAGGAAGTTAAAAGAAGCACAAATGAATGCACGTGTTTCAATACTCTGGGTGCTTTAAGCAGGGCGTGAAAAAGCATCTCACTAGGCCGCCATAGTGTGGGTCACCATGCTGCATTCTCGTTATTGACGATGGTGACCACCACTCTTGGATTATGCTCATGCTTTCCATCAGGCAGAGCAAGAGTCCTTTTGGCAGCTAAAACATAAAAAAAACATAAATAAATAGTTTTCCATTAAAAATAGGCAGTTTATATTTATGAAATAAAAACGAAATACTGTACGTTAATAATATGCTCTATTATTTATGTATTAAAACGTAAAACAAAAATGTTTTACCCCTTTTTATCACGAAAGTAATGCGTACGGCGGAATATGAAAGGTGTAGTTAAAGTTTATGTGGAAGAGGTGTGCAGAAAGCTAAGAAAAAAATGTATTATGGTCTAATTTCGACCACTGGGCGACCGCTAGTATTTTTAAACAGTCCACAAAATATAATACGAAAACAGATTCCGGAGTTGCCAAAAGAAAACATTTTAAAACAGGTCAACAAATATTTACTTTTGTTTATTGTGATAGATGTTGCGCTTCTAACAACATTCATTATGACAAGGATTTTAAATGGCAAAGATGGCAAGAATCCAAGAAGAAACTAAAAACCAATGAAAAATCCTTATTAAGAAAAATAAGAAATGGTTTCATGACATCATTAGGAGACACCACGTAAAACTCTGAAATTTTAAGCAACACATCGTTATCTTGATAAAATGTTAGCAGATTTTATTCAAATTTGCAAGCAAACAACAATAGTCATCAAAAAACTATTCGTGTGTTTTCCTTATCAGAACTAGTAGTAGATAGTTTGATAAATGTTGGATACAACTAGGGACGCTAAGTATACTGTATCGAAATGCGATTATAATCGGATCCTGTATCGTCTCTTTAATTTTTAAACTAAATACCAAATCTATTGTGTCAACTTGTCTAATTGAAAACGTACCTACTTAAATGTCAAAATGTTATATGCCAATGGTGCAGAAGCATCTTAATAGGCCTCTATAGTGTGGGTTGCCATGCTGCATTGTTGCTTTGTTTAATTTCGCAATGAGTATGGTGTCGTGGCCACAACTATTGGATTCTGCTCATGATTTCAGTCAAGCAGAGAAGAGTCACTTTGGCAGGCACTTATATAAATAACAATGTTTACCCTGAAAAAATGCACAGATAATAAAGGCTGACATTGCCACTACGTTGTCTTTTTCCTTTTGAGCTGGCAAATGTCCAGATGCCATTTCCGCACGTTTATACACACATCAAAAGTGTCTAGGGATCAAGCATTTTTATGCGGATTTCTTGAGATTGAGATGTGGCTTTGGCCCTGGCCTGCTCAGTCGCCAGACTTGAACCCGATTGAGCATGCATGGGATATGCTACAGAGAAGAGCTCTGCCGAATATGGAGGGTATCCAGTCGCAAGAAGACCTTTTTTTGTTGTTGCAACGAACATGGGCGGCCATTCCACAGCGTGTTTGGATGAACTCATTTTGAGTATGCCAAACCGATGTTCTTGTGTTGTTAGTGTTCGCGGTAGAAACACGGATTATTAATTGTTTAAGTTACCTAATAAAATTTTAAAGAAAACTGTTATTTCAGTCTTTTTTTCGAACTTTAATGTTAGTGGTTCAAATGTCAAAAATCCCTTTATTAGGAAAATGGCAAATTTCTTTATTAATGCAAAGGTGACTTGGTTTATCGTTACTGTGACAAACGAAAACACTTTATTTGATGAATCCTTAAAGAAAATTTTAATTAATATCAATCAGGAGAAAAGTTATTGCAAAAATATATGTTGATCCCTAGACACATATGTTGATCCCTAGACACTTTTGATGTGTGTAGTTACCGTAAAAATGACAGTGAAAGATTTATTATCGTTAGGGTTGTAACATATTACATAACTGACTGCAGCACGGATGGCGTAGTGATTATAGCGTCACCTCGCCTCGCGTTCTACTGCGCTGTGTTCTTTATTCGATACGCACAAGGGAGAACACTGTAATCCACAAATTTTGATTGGTTGGTCTGAGTCTGGGTGATATTTGTGTCTGTTTGAATGAATGTTTAGCGCACACATATATAATAATTCAATGAATAAAAAAAAACTCCCCCAGCTTAAAGGAATCAGGCTCCATAACACTGCGACTATACCTCATGTATCAAAAACTGTATCGGCAATTCGAAGGGATGACGAAAAAATTTTTTTACGTATGTGTGTTCTCTGTATGTTGATACATATGTAACACTAGCTGTTGTACGCGGCTCCGCCCGCGTGTATGTCGGTTATCGCGGCAAATAGTAGCCTATGTGTTATTCTGATGTATAAGCTATATTACTGTAAAGTTTCATCCAAATCCGTTCAGTAGATTTTGCGTGAATGAGTAACAAAGATCCATCCATCCATACTTACCAACTTTCGCGTTTATAATATTAGTATAGATATTTGTAAGTGTAAACGAACATGTGCAGATATCGTGATTGATACATCTATACTAATATTATAAAGCTGCAGAGTTTGTTTGTTTGTTTGTTTGAACGCGCTAATCTCAGGAACTACTGGTCCGATTTGAAAAATTCTTTCAGTGTTGAATAGTCCATTTATCGAGGAAGGCTATAGGCTATATTTTATTTTCAAAAAAATTAGGAATCCGTAAGAAAATTGCTATTTTCTAACCCAAGGTGTGAAATTGAAAACATATTTTTGCGTGCGCTGCAAAGACTATTGACAATAGAACAAAATAAAGTATTACGGGTTTGTAGGGCCCATTAAGATCTACAAAAAAGTCCGCGAGAGCATATATCTAACTATCATGGTTTAGTCACAATAACCGCTTTTGTGTTCGAAAAAATTATTAAATCGTCTGAAGAAAGAAACTACGTTAAATGTGTATCGTAATATTAATCCTTATCCAAATTAAGCTTTATGTTATCAAGGGTATTTATGTAGAAGTAAAATACTTTTTGTTTCATCCCAATCCGACATTTCGTTTAGAAGTTATCACGAGTATAAGACGCTAAGAGTTGGTATGTAATAATGAGTTATTTGCCAAAGAGTTTTTATCAACATAATGCGTAATATTAATCTTTATCTAAATAATTGGGTTGTTAATTATGAGTAGTAGATCTTAGAAGAGTATAATAAATACATCTATACTAATATATAAAGCTGAAGAGTTTGTTTATTTGTTTGAACGCGCTAATCTCAGGAACTACTGGTCCAATTTGAAAACTTATTTCAGTGTTAGATAGCCCATTTATCGAGGAAAGCTAGCCATAAAGGCTTCCATAAAATAATAAGATATTAATTAAATTTATAATAAAATAAATAAAATTTTAAGATCAAGGTAAAATAGCAATAGGGGATGAAAGTTTGTATGGAAATATGCAAGGTTTGTGAAGGAAAGGCAAGGCAAGGCCTATGTCCAGCAGTGGACTTCGATAGGCTGATGATGGTGATGCAAGGTTTGCGAAAATGCTTCATGAGTTTGGGACAGGAGACAAAATATTAGAGCTATTCAGATGTAACATTTACTGAGTTATCACAATATGCTTAAGTGTGCTTACCCGAACGGGCAGACATGTGAGGGCAGACGACTGTGCCGCATGCGGATGTTGAATTTTGCTACTACAAATTCGTTATTATTCACTAGGATTCGATTTGTTTACATGATTTTTTGTTTATTCAAATAATTTTCTTCGTGAAAAAATCCGAAGGAAAAGTATCCGGCGGGATTTAAACACAAAAAAAAGCAAAAGGGGTACGCCGCAAGATGAAATAAATGCCTGTATGAAACATATGTATTATGGGTACATGTTAAAAAGTTTTGCCTTACTACAATTATGCGAGTACAATTTCACAATGATTTATGAGCAGTGTCAATATGCAAATACTCTTCTAAAAATAGGAGATGATTGTATGCCAAATGACAGTAACGACATGATTACACTGAGACGTGAGTTCTGGTATATGATAGCACACATGATCTAAAAATAATATCTATTCTGATCCGCCGACTAATGAGACAGTTATCAAATAAACGAACGGATCATGTCAGACGTGGAGGAAGATGTTAACGAATACCTCTCAGGAAACAATGCAAGGGAAACTGAACCAGTCATATCATAGCTTATGCATAATGTTTTTTAAATCTTTAGAATCATCAGGAGCGCATTCCCATAAGTTAAGACTGAAAGTTAATGTTCCAGTCCTATTAATAAGAAATATTGAGCGACAAAGATATGTAATGGTACACGGCTACAAAATACACATCTGTGGTACAACATTGTAAAAGAAAATGTTTCAATTCCCCGTATTCCAATAATTCAAACTTATTTGCAATTTCAATTTAAAAGAATGCAGTTTCCGCTGAAAACAAAATTTGCAATAACATTTATCAAAGCCCAAAGACAGACGGTTAAAGTTGCAGTTCATTTAAAAAAAACATGTTTTTCAAATGGGCAGCACAATCGCGTGTATCAAATCAGCTAAATCACTATATTTTGACAAAGGATGGCAAATCAAAAACGTAGTATTTTAAAACTGAAAAAATTGAGAATTTGCTCAGACTGAGGGAAAACTCAAGCAGAATCCAACAGTGGAGGCAACCATACTCGCTGTGAAAGCAGACAATGCAGAACCAAACCGTTTGGTTCGAGAGCGTATTTCTAAGACTGAGGCGGTGACTTCCAAGACCAGCACGTGTTGTTCTGTAGAGGAAGGGAGAAGGTGGGATCAGTTGGAACAACGCTTCAGAACACTCTCCATGGTAAAGCGGTAGAGGACTGCCATAGAGGCGATATCTCTCCGCAACTGCAGAGGCTCAAAGGAATCGGTAGTATTGGGACTGTTGATAATGCGGACTGATTGCCGCTGCAAAAGATCGAGAAAATCAATGCCTATTTCCATCACAAAGATGAGAACAGTACGGACGAGCGTACCTTGGTCTTATAAACGAGTCACAAATGCTCGGGCGCGAAAAACCGTCTCACCCTGTTCAGGCTGCCTTAGTGGTGCCCTCGATGTACTCCCGTGGGTTGAGGTCTCGGCAAATATCCATGCCCAGGACACCGAGCTTATCCCGTAGTGGCAGTTGAGTGCTCTGAAAAGTGGGGAGGGGAAGAAACGGAGACTTTTTGGTAGAGAACGGGCACACCTGTGTTTTCTTAACGTTGAACTGGACCAGATTCTCATCACCCCATTGTTAAATGCGGTTCAAAACCCGGTCAAGCTCAGCGACAAGCTCTTATCCATTTTCCTCAACGTCTACTATCTTAGCTGCAGGGTATCCATAATATCGCCCATGCACTGTGCTATCGTCTGCATAGCAATGTATATTGCCAAGGGCTAATATGTCATTAACATGCAGAAGAAACATCTTGGGCGACAGGACCGAATTCTGAGGTACGCTAGCGTTTACCTCCAGAAAAACAGAGGCCGCGCCGTCCGACGCAAGGAACCCGAATGCGAAGGCGCTGATGAAGAAAAGAGTCAATCTAGAGACGACTCTAGGAGGCAGACCGAATGCTTAGAGGTCGGAGAGAAGCGAACGGTGCAAGAACAGGTTGAAAGCCTTGGCCATGTCGAATGTCGAAATAAGCTCATACAAAATACTTTTTATTTTATGTACTTATATAAATACTTAAATATGTTTTTAACAGTGAAAAGTGTGTCTTATTTTTAAAATAATATTAGCCTTAATAATTAAAACTGCTACCCAAAGTCACTGTTCCACGCGGACGAAGTCGCGGGCGCAGCTAGTTTAATAATATTTGGAAAGCTATTTCCGTCTATATTTTGACTCGAAATCCAACGACTTTAATAACAGGTAAGATAATAAAAATAGCGTAGTATTTACAAAATATACAAACCTATCGTAGCGTTTTTGCCAATTCGTTTGTAAATTTGGACTCCTACCCATCCACCGGGGTAAATTTTGCACACACAACCTCTTTTTTTGGATGTTGAAGGCTGCTAGTCAAAATCGGACTTCTATTTCGAATAATACTAAAAGAGAATAGGGCATCCTTGCTACCTCACGTAATCAAGGATTTCTTTCGCAACTCTTTAGGTACCCCCCCCCCCCCCCCTCCACCCCGGCGCCCAAAGAAAATAGAGATCTAGAACCCACTAAATAAACAACAAGAACCTACTTGACTAATACTCTACTTAGGTTTAGGTAGTTTACGTTAGTAAAAGGGGTTAGCAAGACTACTAAGAAGTGACCTTTAATACCAGAGATAAACTGATATTTGTTTTGTACATAAGAACACGTGCCATGAATTGGTAATAAATAATCTATATATATAAAAGAGTAAGGTGACTGACTGACTGAGTCTGACATACCCAGAGATCAACGCACAGCCTAAACCGCTGAAGCTAGAATCCTGAAATTTTGCATGTAGGTTATTTACATAACGTAAGTGAGCATTATACTAAGAAAGATTTTTTTGAAATTCCACCTCTAAGGGGTAAATCAGGGGATGAAAGTCTGCGTGAGCGAAGCCGCGTGTAAAAGCTAGTAACCTATATTATCCTAGTGTTCATAAAACTATATTATCGATAAATCACTTCACAGTTTCTCATCTTAACGTCTTGTCATTTTGTGTTTGTACTTAGAAGTTAGAACTGTTTGATAGGTAATTAGAATCAGATAATAATTATATCTTAATTTTTGGCAGTTTCTGCGCTTTAGAGATAATTGATGCTGAGTAATGTTAGTAAATATTTTGAACATTAGGAATATGCTTGAAGTTTATATACGTGAAAGTACAGTTATTTAAAAGAAATAGATGAATAAAAAAACGACTGGAATGATATCAGGACCTTGCAGAAAGGTGGCGGTGTTAGGCTAGTTAAGTTCTATTGTTGTAATTAGCAAGTGAGTGTGATTATCGGAGGAAAAACTCTCTTTCCCCCTGATTTTTCACGTATGCGGCAAAAACCCACTTGTCTTTTGTGTTACATAGTCACATCGATAGGGGTAGTCACTTAAAGCTGCTGACGCATTCCTATAGCTCCGCGAGATAGACTGCCGCGAGGTTTAATGGGTTTGCCGGGAGTCCCACTCACATCCTTCGTCTCCCGCACGGCAGAACATGATGCGAAAAACATTCCCCCCCTATAAAAAATGAGCTTGTCAGTTACCACTGGGTTACCAAAAAGAAAAAAATCAAGATTTTCAGCCAATGCTTTAATCTATCATGGTATTCTATCAAAATTTATTCGATGAGAGTTCAATATAGATTGGCTAATATAATAATACAAAACATTTTAAACGGTTGAAGTTCAATTGTCAAGCGATCTCTAGTACCAATTAAAATAAATATTATCATACTTGACCTATCACAATGGCCTATTAAAGCAACAATTTCAGTTTTAAAAGTGTCTGTACTGAATGAGTAATCGGACCACCCGGTGGGCATTCACACAGTCTTTTTAAATTTTTTATAACGGCTATACGCGAAGCTATTTGACTACCTTTATTTGTGCGTGACTCTAATACGAATTAAGTAGGTTTAGCCTTCTTTAAATTCATTACACTCGTTTTAATTTAAATATTAGCACCTTTTTGTGATACCAACTATTATCCGAGCATTTTTCTCGCGTGATTATTTCGTGTTTCTAACATGTTTCATGTGTGTCTTAAGAGGTGACTAAAGGCCTATCCGCACACAACAGTGCCGACACGTACCGATCAGTAAAGTATCCATCAGTGTCAGTGAAAAATGATATTGTAGCATAAATTTTGTAAGACGCTGTTCGTACTCGTCAATGGCAGTGACGTTCAGTGATGTCAGTGCTGCGCCGACGATTGCCGTGTACGCCTCAATGTCGGTACTGACTTGTATGAATAGCACGTCACCGGATATGCCTTAAGGGAGCAAACTGTGCTGGACGACATCACTGCAAAGAGAAAGGGAAACTTGAAACAATCCTTATATCAACCCGTCTGGCCAGCGTTGTATAGTAAGGACATCCAGTAGTGGACTGTTAAAGGCTGTTGATGTGAAATGAGCTGTGGGAGAGCCACGCTTCGGCATGAATGGGCTGGCTCGACTGGAGTGGCACCACGGCCTTACAGAAATCCGGTGTGAAAAAACGGTTGCGCTGTGTTTCATCGAGTGAGTGAGGATACCGGAGGCCCATACCCCAACCCTTCCCCATCCCACAAAGGCCAACGCTCTTGTGACGCCTCCGGTGTTGCGGGTGTCCATTGGCGGCGGTAATCGCTTGCCATCAGGTGATACCTCTGCTCGTTTGCCCCCTATTCCATAAAAAGAAAAATGAAATTCCGAAATTCGATTACTCCGGATTGAGTGTGAAATTTCAAAAAATCCTTTCTTAGCGGGTCTTCAGCATCTGAAGCTGCCAAAATTTCAAATCTGTAGCCGAAGCGAGTTTGGGCTCTGCGATGATGAACCACTTAGTCAGGGCAAGTAACTTTGTTTTTTTTAATTATCATTTGAAGTCTATTACACTGCGGCTTTCCCTACCATTATCGTAGACATTGTTAATGTGTAGGCCCTCCGGAAGGTTTACATAACTATAGTTGTTATGTCACATGTATCCAACGGTTCTCTATCACTTTTACTCGGCTCTCGCTGCTTGACCTAGACTGTGCCCGCTGGAGGCTATTCTATAGCCGAAAACCTATAATAAAATTCACTGTACTAATTCGATCATATTAGTGCACAAATACACAAACTCACGCATTGCATTCCATGGAAACTATTTCTACAATAAAATACCTGTACCTACTAATATGGTCATTATTGATCATTATGTCAATGATATTTTAAAACTACTTATTTTACATATAACATTCAGTACAGTACACACCAACTTCAGTAGGTATTACATTAATTTTACTGTCGAACAACCGGACCGTACGAATATTCATCATGAAATATTTAGACCTTAAGATCTGATATGCAAAAGTTATAGAAATAAATAAAAATCTTCAGCTTTAGTATAAAAATCCGTACAACTTCTCAGTTTATATGAATATTTAGGTACCTACAATACAGTTTTCTGCGAACAACAAGCTTTTGCGATACCAATATTGTTATCACTTCCTGCCCTTCACCGAATTTTATCTAGAGCTGGCCCCGTGTAAAAAAATATATCGTAGGAATATACCTATAAGATCTGTAAAAATAACCATATTTCGTGCAAATAAGTAGGTAGGTACATCATCTATTTAAGAACGGTTTTGGACAGTTCCTGGGTTTCTTTTATAGCCGACATCAAGCCTTCAAAGGAATTTAATAGATGTTAGATGTGACAAAAGGAAGAAGGTTAATTTGGATATGAGACTTTTTATTTAAACTTGAGGATCATATAATTATATTTTTTCAGTAGTGATGCCACTCCGCAAATTCTGGGGAAGGGGGGTCGATATGTCGGATTTGAACCGACTAAAACCACACGGTTTGCCATTCAGCACCTTAAATAGTATGGATCCGGGAACAGACACGTTTAGCGGAACGTCATCTTTTATGTTCAGCTATTAAATTCATTATGGAAATAACTTTAATTTAGTTAGTCTATGAAGCTCACTCTGCGACTATAAAACGAAGAGATCTGGCCACCCTACACACTGATTAAAATAATTATATATACCTAAACCTAGTATGCAGATTACTACACCAACTGTGATGATAAACTCTTTGCACCAAGAATCACATTACATGACCGTGGACACCGAACTACTTAGCTATCGCTACAAGAAAAAATAATTACTCCTAGTAACGTGTACATATCATTAGTCATTAATCAGTTGCGCGGGTAGAATTTGTTCAAAATCCTAAAGATCAATTTATTCTCCTAATATTATTAGTGTGGGAGAACGAGTGTAATGTCCCTCCAACACAAAGAGAGGATGTTGCGATCTTGTGTATATGCTAATCGGCGCGAGAAATTCTATTGCGCGATTCAGGATTGGTGGTTTCTTCGTTTCCTTCGTTACTCCGTAGTTCGACGTATCTTCGGTGGGTGGCGCTGTAGTATGTTATATTGTTGTTGTGCTGTATGTGGAGGTCGCCATAATTAGTTTAAAACACAGTTCTGATTGACTCTTGATAACACAGTAAATCTCCTAGTAAGGTATTACTAAGATCAGCAGATTACCGGCGACCGATATTAATCTCATAATAATCTAATCTATATAAATACTATGAACATGCCTTTTGTGACATTTCTAAGATCGGAAGTTAATTTTGAACGATTTTTACCCGACTAAGCGAAGCCAAAAGGATAGATAATAGTTTTGTCAGACCTGCAATGTACCTACGTATGTTTTTATGTTCCACCATCGCGTCTGAATCACTGAAGCGATTTTGATGAATGAGGTATCAATAGTAATAATAGGCTGGGTGACTTAGGTAGGCTATATAAATTCTATCAAAAGTTTTTGCGTAGTCGGGTTACAGTTTTTAAACTTCTTCTTATTTATTACTTTTTTTTATGGTATAGGGGGTAAACGAGCAGGCGTATCACCCGATGGTAAGCGATTAACGCCGCCCATGGACACCCGCAACACCAGAGAGGCGTCACAAGTGCGTTCCCGGCCTTTGGGGGATAGGGGGAGAGGTTGGGGTATGGGCCTCCGGTATCCTCGCTCACTCGGTTTTTCTGTGAGCCCGTGGTATCACTCCGGTACTTAAGAAAGAGAATAGACCCTAACCTCGTCTTTTACATCGTTACGCACGTACGTTACGTCTTTAAGATGCAACGCGTTTTGAACATAATAAAAACTCATACCGTTGGATACCACGTTGGTGACTACACATTGTCTGGCCGAAGTAGTATTCGAATACTCTATTCTTTTTAAATACAACAAAGTTAAGTTTTTGTTCCTTTCTCAGGCAATGGTGGCATGTTACCCTGGTTCCGGCAGCCATTACGTAAAGCATGTAGACAACCCGAACAAAGATGGCCGCTGCATCACCGCCATATACTATCTCAATCTGGATTGGGACGTCAAGAGGTGCGGCGGTTTACTCAGGTTCGTATATTGTTACCTCTACTGCTTATAAACACGTTTGTATTTCAAGACTTGATTACCATACTTGACTTGGGTGCTATACGAACTTGTTTGAATTATACGGGCAGTTGAAACTCTAGTTATGTTTATTTTTGCTTTAAAAAAAAGATAACTCCCGCACTTGGAATAAATCCTGTGTCGCGGGGGACTTTACAAACATACATGAAAGGGACACAAAGAACACCCAGACTCAGAACAACAATTTGTGGATCAAACAAAGTGTTGTCCTACGTGGGATTTGAACCCATGATACTTGGCGAAGTAGAAAACGGCGTGGTGACCGTTAAACCATTAGGCCAAAAGTGCAGTTATTCCGACAACAGTCTCATCGACGGGGCTAGGAGCGTGGCGTGTTTTGTAATCCGGTGACTCGGAGGTCGGGAATGGTTCGGATGGTTGAGTTGTAAGTGGACTGAGAGAAAAATATATTCTGGACATTGGACTTTGCGCTTCTACGACGCATGACCTCTAGAAGCATCATCGACGTAAGTGGTTGGCCACCACTGCACACCGGAGAAGAACAGTCACATCTACAGAACTTCAATATTGACCAGTAGCTGGGTTGTAGATGGCATTCGCTCCACGTAAAAAATCAAAGTTTAGCAATTTCGTATTTCACTTAAAGCCGACAAGCTAGTTTGGAAATAACTAATAATTAACAAAAATAAAACCGACTTCAAGGTTCGACTCGATTTCTCTTGGATTCCATCATCAGATCTTAGTGTCTTTATCATGGTAAAACCGTTGGGATATCTCCTTTCCATTAAAAAAATTATCATCAAAATCGGTTACAACAAAGTTATCCGCGAACACAAATAAAATATATTAAAAAAATATACGGTCGAATACCTCCTCCTTTTTTGAAGTCGGTTAAAATAACATTAACATATAAACGACTTCGAAAAAAATACAGTCGAATTGAGAATCTCCTTTTTAACCAACTTCAAAAAAGAAGGAGGTTATCAATTTGACTGTATTTTTTTAATGTTTATACCTCATAACTTTCGACTGGGTGACGGTTCACCCAGTCGAAAGTTCACCGGTTGATGATTCTTTTTTTATTTGAAAGATAGTGCTTCCCGTGTGGTCCCATTTCAATTTGGTCCAGTTCTTGAAGTCGGTTTTTTCTTTTTGTTGAAATTTGTGATTATTTTATTTGAAGTCGGTTAAAAAGGCTCAAAGCAAGAATTCAAGACTTGATTAAAGATTGGGGCGACAACAGATGAGACTTGCGTAAACTGTTGAATCGACGACGATATTAAAAACTTGTCTGATTACTAGCTATTTGTAAAAGTAGTCATTATAAGAATAGGTATCGCAAAAATTACCCCACTCTTTTTCGATGAGAATTAATTTTCTTTATCCCATCTCTGCCAAGAGAACGGCTGTTATAGAGAACTTTTTTATATAGAGCTGCCAAAATGACTCTGCCCTGCCTGATGGAAAGCACAAGCAGAATCCAAAAGTGGTGGTAACCATCCTCAATGTGAACAAGGACAGTGCAGCATGGTGACCAGCACTATGGCGGCCTAGTGAGATGCTTTTTCACGCCCCGCTTACCACCCGTCCCACCTTGTGGGAGACCTATCTTCAGAAGTGAACGTTTTTTGACTCAGATTCAATCATGTTATTAAAAAAAACTCGTGACTGTTTATTTCAAACTGTTACACTAAATACTTATTTCCATTAAACAGAGTGTTCCCCGAAGGTACGAATCAGGTCGCTGATATAGCACCAATCTTCGACAGAATGTTGTTCTTCTGGTCAGACAGACGGAATCCTCATGAAGTGCAGCCAGCTTATAGTACGAGGTTAGTATAATATATTTCTTACTGCAAAATATATTCTCGATTTTTTTTCCTTTTTGTTTCATTACGTTGTGTGTCTAACTCACGATGTTTTCGTGCCAAAAGTGATGCATAAATAGTGAAAAATGATCCTACAATTTAAAAACTATAAAATCAGTACTGTTAAAAGTTTGTTTACATTGATATGGAATTACTTGGATTTGTTCAAATTGGGAACCCATTTCTATGTTTTTTTTATATTTATTACAAACGAGAAGATAATACTTTGACACATGACAATCGGAAACCATAGTTTTATCTTTAAAAGAAAAACCTAAAAAATATATTTTCTAATTTTACAGATACGCCATCACGTTATGGTATTTCGACGCACACGAAAGGGAAGTGGCGCTAAGGAATTTCAGTAAGTTGTTTTCGTATATTCTCTCATTCAAAAAATACTGTACTGATTTGGGTGGGAATTGGCCTAGAAATAGATTTAAAAAAAAATAACTCGAGATCTTTCTTCAAAACTCAACGATAATCTGGCAAATTATCGTTGAGTTTTGGGACACCTGTATATCGTACATTTTTTTCCGTGACAGATTAAGGCTAGATAATATTCAAATTCAATTCATCCCGAAGCAATACGTAAGACAATAACACTGCAATAAATAAATAAATATTTCGGACATTTTAACACACAACGCCATCTAGTCCCAAGCTAAGTAGAGCTTGTGTTATGGGTACTAGACAACTTATATAAATACATATATTACTTTTTTTTTGTAAATACATACATATCATACATAGAAAACACCCAAACTCCGAAATAAATATTTGCAGATCATACAAACATTTGGTCCGACCCGGGAATCGAACCCGAGACCTCATGCACAGCAGTCGCATACGCTACCACTGCGCCACAGAGGCAGTCATATAGACAACAATAGATGGAAAACTTGACTCAAACCCCATACCACCAAGCCGTTTGACCAGCGTGGTATAAGTAATAATAATAATAATAATAAAAACTTTATTTGATACACACAGCATACAAACTAAAAAAAACTTAATCTAAATTTTCCAAACATAAAATAAAAAATTAAAACGAACATTTAAGAGGCTTGCAACATTAAGCTAAAGTCAAATGACGTGGCATTGATGACGTGTACATCTGTTATTTTGGCACACGGTTCATTTGACATTTGTGACTAATTGTGACCAGTTTAAATGAAATTCAATTCGAATTTCAAACAACAAATTAAGCCACATATTATGAACAAACATACAAGATTAAAATAAGCCTCTAAGTAGGCCAACATGTCCTTTCTAAAGTGGATTATCAAAGGCTGTTGAAGATAACGAGTTTTTTTTATGTATGCTCTACTCTGCCTGATGGAAAGCATACGCAGAATCCAAGAGTGGTGGTCACCATACTCATTGTAAATGCAACTATGAAGCATGGTGACCCACACCACGGCGGTCTAGTGATGTCAAATGGATGCGCGAAGCCGAGTATCGAAACAAATGGCATGCAGTTGGCGAGGCCTATGTACAACTGTCAGTATTTGTCGATTCATTTTTAGTTATAAACAAGATGTAGTAAATTACTTAGTGTAACTGGTCGAAAGAAATAATTGATCGAAGAGTGATCACACTGAAATATTTTTTTATTTTAGTAGCTTATCCGGCAAACGTGGCTTTGCCATAAAAAAAATTGAGATATAAAAAATAGATGTTGGTCGATTCTCAGAACTACCCGATATGCACACCAAATTTCATAAAAATCGCTGCAGCCGTTACAGAGGAGTATGGTAACTAACAATGTGACACGAGAATTTTATATATATAAGATATAGGTACTCGTACTGCATCAGGCCAATAACTTTTAACAGATTATGTTAAAAGTTTAGTCTGTCCATGCTGCCAGTTATTAAATAAAACGAACTCTGTATAAATAAAATTACATGGTCACAGAAAAAGTATGCAGAGCTTCTACTATGAAATCCAGACTGCCGAGTAATTCTAGTTCATTAGGGACTCAGAACCTGCAAAATGATTTTCGTCATCTTTTTTCTGAGGCAAAAAACGGTTCATGTAAAATTTTTGCTCCTTCAATCCAATAATTATTTATTTCGCTTCCCTATAAGACAACCCCCTTATTAATATTATAAATGCGAAGATAACTCTGTCTGTTTGTCGCGCTTTCACGCCAAAACTACTGAACCAATTGAAATGAAATTTAGTACACAGATAATTTAGAACCTGAGAAAGGACATAGACTACTTTTTAATCCAAAAAAAAACGTTGTATGGGGGATGAAAGGTTGTATAAATGTTATCCAAAGTCATTATTCCACACGGCAGAAGTCGCGGACACAGCTAGTATTATATTATTATAAATACACGCTCCACTGACGATATGTAAGTAGTATTTATTGCATACCATAAATAGGATACAATCACCTAGCACTGCGCGTGTAAAAGCTTCGTGCGGAATCGGGTATTCCCCTAGAACTTGAAAGGAGGAAAATATCCGATATCTACTAATGAATGTAACTTTATCTGTAGGTACACGTTTAATGGCAGATGTTGGTACAAGACTATCCTGTTAGTCATCAATTGTACACAATTGTGCAATATTTATTATTGTTAGTAAACATATAGCATACATATAACATTAATTATACTTATTACACTTGTTTATACTTATTAGTTATTACTTAATTATACTTGTACAATGAGACTGTTGCAACACAAATGTTTTTCATTGCAATTGATAAATTAATCTAATATCTTGCGTTTCATCCTTTTTTTAAGTTTACGATATCTTGTGATGTCTTTTATCTATATAAATATATATGTTTTTTTTCTTTTTATAAGACAACTCCCGCACTAGGAATAAATCCTGTGTCGCGGGGGACTTTACAAACATACATGAAACGGACACGAAGAACACCCAGACTCAGAACAACAATTTGTGGATCACATAAAGTATTGTCCTATGTGGGATTTGAACCCACGACACTTGGCGAAGTAGGAAACGTCGCACTATGGGGCGGTAGGGTCATTTTCATGTGAAAAATCTATAACTTCACTGTTCACTTAACTCAGATGCATTGAACTGGTTTTATAGACACCGTCAATTTTTTTAATCCGGGCTACAGTATGATCCAAGATGTCTAGGTTATGTATTTTAGCATTGATATTTAATATTTCAATGATTGATTTTTGCTGTATTAGCATCAGATATGTCGTGAAAATTGTATCGGACGTAATCACTAATATTAGAGACATAATTTTAACTGTTGATCAGAACAAGACATATGTCACGTCTGGTACAAACGAACTCTGCCGTGATACCACTATTTAGACTTGTATTAAAAATGAAATAATCCAATAATCACTGTGCATATTGACATGAAAACATACTATTTATAGTCAATTGATGATGGGGGACGTATGTAAATGAAAATCGTAAAAACCAATAAACTCTCTCTCTCAAGGAACTCTCATGATATTTTATTTATCAACCTTATTCTTATCAAATACGTATATGGGAAACAATACAATTTTTAAATCACACCTACAATTAATAAGACATACAATACATACATCGTGTGCAGATTAAACAGTTTAATTGTAATATTTTGCATCATGTCGAATTTTGTCAAAAAAAACTCACTTCGCAACGAAACTGCAAATAATTTTTGTTTGCCGTTAAAGAATATAAAATTACCTATTAAATAAAATAAATTCTAGACTGGCGGCAAATAGCGCTTAACATTCAAACCTCCAACTGAAAGTAAGATAAACGCAAAATCGATGTTCTCATTTATGACTACCCTGTACCTATATAGTTACAAATATGTTTTCAACAAGAATTTTAAAAGGAAGTTAATAATATGAGCTTTCTAAAATGGTATAATACTTTCATGGTATCGATTGTTTTCATAATAAAAATTGTTGCTGAAAACAGTAATCTAAGGAACTATTTTAAACACATTTATTTACAGCATATTTGGATGCTTTTTTGTAACAAAAATTGTATGCAAACTTATAAATTATACATTAATTATTAACGATCCATTCATAATCTACAAAATAAGGTATCTTAGACTATCCATATTAAACTTTTGCAAAAACTATTTTTGACATGCTTCTCTTAGGCGCCGCCCCATAGTGCGGCGTGGTGACCGCCAAACCACTGGGCCAAACGTGTATTATCAAAACAATATTTATAAAACTCGTTATATACTCAATGCTACATTGTCTGCATTCACAGTGAGTATGGATTTTCCTCATCCTTTTCATCAGGCAGAGAGGAGTCACTTTGACATTCTCTAAAATAAAATAAAAATTGACGAGTTTATGGCAGAGTTCTGGTAGCCTCTGCGATCTCACGGAGAAATCATCTAAGGAAAGGAAGGGATGGTTATAAGATCAGCTTAATGCGGCATAAAAACGATAAATCTACGAAATAAAAAGCACACCTGTTTTGATAATATAGCACGGATTGTGGTTCATGTTCAAAGCATCGACCAAAAAACATTGTTATACCTTGTACTTACAATTTTACAAACATATTAAACATCAACAGCTTTTAATAGTCCACTGCTGGGCATAGACCTTTCCTTAAAAAGGAGGTTTTGTCTTACACCACGCTGACCAAACCCGATATGTATAAGGTTTGTGACAAGTTGTCCTTCTATTTGCAGTGTTTCCTTAGTCGGAACATACGCAATACACGGGATGAATAAATTTGGTAATAGTCCGTATTCTTATTCTGTCACCACACGGACATACAAACACTCATCATCATAATTTACTAGCTGACCCGGCGAACTTCATACCGCCATATTTACATATCTGTCTCATCTTCCCACAGGCAGTGTACAGTCGCGGACAAAAAAAAGTTACTTTGCCCGTTTTTTTTTTGAATTTTTCTTGTACTCTAATCTTGTCCTAACAATAACGAATATCTTTATATATATAATTCTTGTGTGAGTGTGTATGTCACTGAACTTCTCTCAAACGACTGGACCGATTTTGATGAAATTTTTTGTGTGTGTTCAAGGGGATCTGGGAATGGTTTAGATTCACAAAAACGTAAACGATGTTACGTGGGTCAGCTAGTATATATATATATATATATACATAAAATAATTATTTAATTTGGTGCAGCCGTTCGGAAGTCATGCGCGTACATACATTTCGGCGATTAATCACTACATAGTATAAAACAAAGTCGCTTTCTCTGTCCCTATGTCCCTTTGTTTGCTTAACTTTAAAACTACGCAACGGATTTTGATGCGGGTTTATTTAATAAATAGAATGATTCAAGAGGAAGGTTTTTATGTATAATAAATGCATAATATAGTATGGAAACACTGTTAATTTTCGAGGTTTCTAATGTGATGTAGCAACTAAAAACAATTTTTTGCGCTTACATTGCAAACGCTGGTTGCACCCTACGAGATAGATCAAAATAATGTACTAGAGTATTGTACACCTTAAAAAGTACTACAAAAAAGTCCGCGACGGTATATGTCTATCTCTTAAGGATAACCCACAACAACCATTTTTTTTTCATTTCTTTTTACGAGAAATAATGACTTATTTACGAAGTGATTTTAAGCAATACAGAATGAATCCTTATACAATTAAGTAAATTAAATACATTGTGCATTTAATATAGATCAAAATGGCCCTTTACAGTATCTAATTTAAATCAATATATTCGAAGATATTACAGATTTAAAATGCACGAATTGTGTCGTCGGCGCGGGGCATCTGAAATCCACCCGTGCGAAGCCGGGGCGGGTCGCTAGTTTTTATATATAGATTAAAACATTTACCTGATCAAAAGTTAAATAGATCTTAAAGGTTTTTTTATTTATTTTTTTAGAAGAACGCGGTCAGCCGTCTTCAAGCAAGTGATGCAGGCCGGTCCCCAGCTTGCGAACCCACGCGAGCTGACCCCGTACTGTAGGTACATTTAGGATAAGTACCATGACTGCTGTAGCGACGCACGGAGTTGCAACTATTAGTTACACTAACACTAAACATACGAAGTAAACACGATTGTATAAACTTTCTTATTGACGCTGTGTAAATTATTCAACTTTAAAAAAAATACTAATAAATACAAAATATTATAAAAAACATTAAAGATGTAAATGTAGTAAAAAAGTTTATAGTTTATAATTAGAAAAAAAAGAACAATTTATAGATGGCTTCTTTTTTCAAACTACTTTTGAATTAAAGAATAATTGAGAATACCCGTCACTTTTTATTATAAGTCTATTCTCTTTGTGAAAATAAAAAAAAAACAAAAGTGTAAAAACTTTTAAGTATTTCATTAAATTTTAATTTGTTTGTGATTGAATTTCTGTAGAATCAAGACTAAGCACAGATGATAATAATTGTTCTCTTGATTCTTCTTTTAAATAGGAAGGGATTAGAGCGCATTCGTTACGATTGTTGCACAAAGTTAAATAGTTCTTAGATCAATCCGCTAGTTCAAACTATATTTATATTTTTTAGATACTTAAATTTTAAATAGAAGCTAAATTTAAATTCGGTTTCTAATGTCATCGCAATGATAAAAAACTGACAGCTGTCAAATAGAAGCAATTATTCTAAGTTCCTTTTTATGTAGTTAATGTTAGTCGTTTGCACAATTTGTTATTATTTAACAAATTTGCCACTTTTTTTGTTTTATTGCGAAAGTTATAATTGAATTTACGTAACTCTTGTGACTACATTTGTAATGTAGGTCGTTAAAGCAATTCCCGTGACGCTCGCGGACATATGTGTACTTTAAATATAGATATATAAATGTCGAAAGACATCAGTCATATATTAGATAGAATAGAATATACATATTAGATAGATTAAGATACAATTGTTAATGGATGTAAGTACACTTGTGCGATTACTTATTTTATTATCAATTTAATATAGAATTAAATTCATTTGATTTTAGTCTCGCTGAACTAAAATTTAGTTCAGTAGTCCTAAAGTAAGGTCTGTCTTAGTCCCTACCTGTTATACCAATACAAAATTGTTACTTATAATCATTTAAATTCCATTTTGAAACAAACTAAATTGTCGTGTGATAATCTAAAAATATTAATTTCGATTAAAGTTTATTACAGATTACAGAATTATTTTCCGATTATTATATTATTTTTTACTTACGTAATTTCCTATTTGTTAATCTGTCTTTCAGGTAGAACTATAGGTACATATAATACTTTCCTTATATTTACACTTTCGAGAAACAGTTTGATTGCTTTAAGTGTGAGTTTAGTTCGCACAATCTAATCTGACATACTTATTTTATCGTGGTTTCGTTGTGATGGAACTATTGGCTACCAAACACTATAGGTATGATATGAAAGGGCCAAGAAGGGATGGTGAATGTAGGTGTCCAAAAGAGCGAACATTACCTTAGACCGATGTGTTAGGACGCGACCATAATTCAACCTAATTTGTAAATGTCTAGAGTTGTTATTTAAATGGCATATTATTTATAGTACAGGAATCGCACGAGTGTACTCACATCCTATGGTTAGTTTTTTCGCAAACTCTTAAAGTATTAATTTTTTGTTGATGTGAATTTTATGAAGCAATATGTTGTTATAGGGATGTGCATTGTGCACTTATGGCGAGTTTCTTTCTAGTTAGAATAACTAAGTTGTCAAATTCGCCGTTATCACTTGGAATTATTCGAAAGTTTAAGCTGGTTCACTGGTCATCTTATTTCTTTTATTTTGTTTTTTTACTGTTGTTTACGGAGGGCGGGCCTTTCAAGAATCCTTTAAGGGAATCGATTTTCAAGTATATAGTCTGTTCAAACTCGACTAACGCCTGATGTACTTGGATCTAGATAATTATATTTTTCGTTTATTTCTATCTGTATATATATATTTTCTTAAATTTCTTTATTTTATTGGACTTCTTGATTACAGTGAACGGTGCGAATGGCTTAAGACTGAGTATAAATTCTACATTTGTTTAAGAGATTTCAATGTGTACATTTTTTATTTATTCGTTTTTATAACGTATTTACTATATTTCATTAGTTACAATGTTCATAATTATATTTGAAAGCTGACTAAACTAGTATTTAATCAGCCAAAAAACAAAAATTGTGTAATTATATTATGACAAATGTTTTATTTATATAATCGACTAATTATTATTTATTACTGAGGCGACTTCACCAATTTTGTTACTATTTTAGTAAGTTACTAATGTATCATTCTCAATTTTGTCATCAGTAATGCCGTGTTTTTAGCTCTTATCACATTGTATTTAGTGTGTATATACTAATCAATAAAGATTCGACTAATTATAAAGCAAAATACCTCTTTATTGTTTAATTGGTGTAAATATTAAAATGTAATTGCGAAACTAAAAAATATACATAGCTTTATAAACTATAGTTGTGTGTAAAAAGTATTAAATTTTATACAGAAATTAGTATATGTTAAATGATTTTTTCTTATTTTCTATAACATTAATTTTAAGACAAATGTGTATAAATTAATTAATCACTTAGTTACAATGTGTGATGTTATAATAAGAGGATTATGATTTTGTAAATGCTGATTATGACATGTCGTCTAATAAAAATGTATTTGTTACAATTTTAGACCAAATAGGCTTGTGTGAAGTCGTAAAATATTTTGTGGAAAGAACTCGTATTAAATTTTACATTGATGAATATTGTTTTATTTATTTTTTCACAGCCTCAAACCATAAAAATGATTGCACGAATGGCGTAATGTTCTTATGTACGCTGAGCGTTGTGGATTCAAACCCCACATGTGAACACTGTGTGATGTGATCAAATTGTTGTTCTTAGTCTGGGTGTTCTTTGTGCTCGTTTGTTGTCATGTGTTTGCAAAGTTCCCCACTACACAATATATACCTGTTGAGAATGGTTTTTTGTCTTTTTAGAACAATAAAAAAAATAAAACGAGTGTACTGAATGACAGTGGGCTAGGCACATTGCTAGAGAAACGGTTCTCGAGTGGCGACTGGTGGGGAAAACATAGCGTAGGTAGCCCCAAAGAAGGTGGTCTGTGAAAGTCACGGGAAGCCGTTGTCAGCGTGAGTCTTAGGGAGACTTATTCAACGGTGGATTTCTTGGCTAAGATGTTATGTAGTAAAAATAAAAGCTGTGTGATGTAGTAAAAACAAAAGCTGTGTGACGTATTAAAAATAAAAGCTGTGTGATGTATTAAAAATAAAATCTGTGTGACGTATTAAAAATAAAAGCTGTGTGACGTATTAAAAATAAAAGCTGTGTGATGCAGGTTAAAACAAATGCTGTGTGACGTATTACAAACAAATACGAAACTGTGTGACGTATAGCAAATACGAAACTGTGTGACGTATAGCAAATACGAAACTGTGTGACGTATAGCAAATACGAAACTGTGTGACGTATAGCAAATAAAAGCTATGTGATCTAGGAAAAATAAATAAATTGGTCAGTACCAGATTTAATTAAATTAGTGGCAGCTCTGATCGCCGTGGGACACGGCATGCACAGGATGGCCGAATGTTATAAGTAACGATTCCAACCTCGTATAAATGCCTCATTTGTTTAAATCTTAATAATTACTAGGCATACAATAAAATATATTATAAACTTATAATTCAATTGGTGATTTTATAAACAAGTAAATAGTTGATTCATATTAATATCTTGGCGCCTTCCGCTTGTCAGCTTCCGGCGCGACTTGTATTTCATATCAAATCTTTAATGTTACACAATCCTGTATTATCAAATAATAATTGTATGCTAATAATCATTAGAATATTTATGGTAAACAATATTTGATATGATCTACTAAATATGTGAATTTAGTATTGAATTGGGTCAAGCCTGTCAAATACTATAAAAATACCTTCGTTCGAGTAATTTCACGCATTCATATCCCGAACGTTCTACTTGGTGCTAATCGACCGTTACAGATGATAATATTAATTGATTTTAGACTTATTCAGAGAAACCTTTATTTTATGGGGGTATATAATAGTAATAAAGTATATAATAAAATCGAGGAAATAAAACCATTAAAGTTTATGTTTAATACGAATTGTTTGAAATTTTCATGACTGGGCAAATTATACAATTTTATCAAGCGATTTAAACTTAATTCTTCCGTTTCTTCACTTCTACATAGAATAGAAACATTATATATTTCTAATTAGATATACTTTGAATAAAGCATTATTTAAATGCGTATACAGATTCTGGATAATCGACAATCATACACCTCAAACCTAACCTTTTTAAATATAAATTATCTACTATCAAACGTTAGTTTTTATTCGAAGAACTGGAAGAGTTAATGTCACTGAGACAATTATGAGTCGAATTTTATTGACTATGTCATAGAAAGTTTTACAATATTTTGAATTAATTTATTTGATTACATATGTTTTAACTTTATACATGATTATTTAATCGCCTTTTTCTAAAGTTGTATATTTTAGAGATTAGTTTTTGAATTCGTCTCGTGAAGTACCATGTCCTTGGAAGAAGAGGTGGTACTAGCCTACCTTGATGATGATGATTATGAGGACACGGATGATTATGATGACTCACCACTCTTCACACGGGAATCGTCATACGGAGGTTTTAGATTGGTACGTTTTCAACTATACATAGTTCGACTAGCCTCTTTGTGACTCTGTTAAGTTGGAATGCGTTGGTTTGATTCCAACACAGGACAAGTATTTAAGTGATGAGAAAAATTATCATTTATTGCGGTCTGTCTCTGGGTGTGGCTTATCTATATGTTATGTATTATGGGGGAACAGGTGGCATGTCCCTCTAACATAAAGGGAGAATCCTCCGACATGCCTGGTGGGCCACTGCCCAATGCCCAACTTGATGTTGGGATGTCGTATATAATTATGATAATCGGCGCGAGAATTTCTATTGCGCGATTCAGGATTGGTAGGTTCTTCGTTTCCTTCGTTACTCCGTACTTCGACGTATATATATTCGGTAGCTCGTGCTGTAGTGTGTTTTTGTTTTGCGTTATATGTGAAAACTACCACAGTATTTAGAAATATTGAATCGTGTTTATCAGCAGTCGGCTTACTATAGCAACAGGCTCTGCGGCTTGGGATCAGATTGCGACGTGTAAACCTGTAAACTTATATTATTTTTAACCGACTTCAAAAAAAGGAGGAGGTTCTCAATTCAACTGTTTTTTTTTATGTTTGTTACCTCATAACTTTCGACTGGGTGAACCGAATAAGATGATTCTTTTTTTATTTGAAAGCTGGTGCTTCCCGTGTGGTCCCATTTAAATTTGGACCAGTTCTGACATGTCATCCATGAGAAAACCATATAAGTCTTCAATTTGCAATAAGTATGTGCGCGACAAATAACCGAATAACTCAATATTCTCGTATGGGCCCATTTCAATTTAGTCGTTCTTGAAGTCAGTGGTTTTTTGGTTAATTTTTTTTCTTTTTGTTTTAGACTAAAAGCTAAAAAAGTTCTTATTTTTTCATTCCTGTACATTGAGTTACAACTAGGACATGAAATTATTTATGTTTAATTACCCCGACAAAAACAACGGCGTAACTAACTAACAGATTAAATCATCGCTTTCGTCCATAGCATTGAATTGAGAGCAATAACGTTACAAAGTGAAGTTGGTTTTTTTTTGTTAAAATTAGTATAGGTAGGTAGGTATATGTTTTTTCAATTTTTCATCATCATCCTCCAACAGCCTTGAACAGTCCACTGCTGGATGTGGACTTACTTTATAAAGAATGTTTTGGGCTACTATATAACGCTGATTAGTAGATGTTGTGTCAAGTTTCCTCCTCTGTGAAGTGATGTTGTCCAGCGTATTTAGCTCTCTTAGTCGAGTCTTACGAATTCCAAGTGACGAAAAAGGGGGGTGGCACTCTCTATCCCCAATTCGTTACCACAAGGACAATATCAAATACACGGAAATCTGTTGGAAATTAAACTTTTGTCTTTTCAGGATTCCATAAAAACAGTAGATAAACAAAGAAATGGCAAACACATTGGGTATGTATATATATATGTTCTTATATCATCTTTCAACAAAAACAAAGATAAACCCATACGAAGCAAGCTAGAAAGAATTAATTGTACCTACTAATAATTGCACGCATAGCGTAGTGGGTTAAGCGGTCGCCACGCCGCCGCGCCGTTTCCTACTGCACTGAGTACTGCACTCACAAAGTTCAAACCCCATTGGCAATGATATTTTATAAAAATAATTTATAAAATAACACTGCACATGGGACTACACTTTGTGTAATTCACAAATTGTTATTCTTTTTGTCCACCGCGACAGAGGCGGTAGGTATATTCCTAATACGGGATCCGGCAAAAAATATGTTACACGTACATATTTGTATGTACACACATCAAAAGTGTCTAGGGATCAAGCATTTTTATGCGGATTTCTTGAGATTGAGATGTGGCTTTGGCCCTGGCCTGCTCAGTCGCCAGACTTGAACCCGATTGAGCATGCATGGGATATGCTACAGAGAAGAGCTCTGCCGAATATGGAGGGTATCCAGTCGCAAGAAGACCTTTTTTTGTTGTTGCAACGAACATGGGCGGCCATTCCACAGCGTGTTTGGATGAACTCATTTTGAGTATGCCAAACCGATGTTCTTGTGTTGTTAGTGTTCGCGGTAGAAACACGGATTATTAATTGTTTAAGTTACCTAATAAAATTTTAAAGAAAACTGTTATTTCAGTCTTTTTTTCGAACTTTAATGTTAGTGGTTCAAATGTCAAAAATCCCTTTATTAGGAAAATAGCAAATTTCTTTATTAATGCAAAGGTGACTTGGTTTATCGTTACTGTGACAAACGAAAACACTTTATTTGATGAATCCTTAAAGAAATTTTTAATTAATATCAATCAGGAGAAAAGTTATTGCAAAAATATATGTTGATCCCTAGACACATATGTTGATCCCTAGACACTTTTCATGTGTGTAGGTACATATTTATATACACATACTTAAAGTATTAAAAGTGTTGAGGTTTTTAGAATTTAGAAATTTAATCAATAAAATCAAACATTTTGGTGATATTTCTTCTTTTCTTACTAAAATGTTATCTGGATTCTAAAAGTAAACTTGTAAATCTGCTTGAAGTTCTGGGGATCAAAAAGACCCCAAAAAGGTCATTATTTTTTCTACTCTAATTTAGAAATTAGCGCCTTTTTGTATTTTGAAAATGATAACAATGATTATTAATGTTATTGTTTTTAGAAAGAAGACAGAAGAAAGTCCGAAGTTCTATATAATATACAAGACAGCGAGGGGAAGCATACATGTGAAAGAAACACGACGCCGACCATCCGTGGTGGATAACACTCCTAGGTCATTTATAGCCTAATTTATCTAAATAAACTAGCTGACCGACCCAGCGAACTTCGTACCGCCATATTTACATATCTGTCTCAGCTTCCCACAGGCAGTGTACAGTCGCGGACAAAAAAAAAGACTTTCCGTTATCTTTTTTTTTTCTTTCTAGCAAAAAAAGAATGAAAGAAATCGGACTATGTGTTATTGAATTACAACTAAGTACATATTTTGACTTTCATCCCCTCTCTCCAAGAAACCGTGCTGAATTTCGGGATAAAAGTATCCCATGTCCTACCTCGTAGTATGAACTCAAATCATGCTAAGTTTCATTTGAATCCATTCAGTAGTTTCAGCATGATGCGCGGCGAATATACAGACAGACAGACAAATGAAAAAAAATACAGTTTTGGCTTCAGTGTCGATTACAGAGAGCCCTCCAAAAAATATTTTCAAAATATCTTTAATGTACAGAATTGGACCTGTTACATTTTTATTATAAGTACTAGCTGACCCGGCGAACTTCGTACCGCCATATTTACATAGCTGTCTCAGCTTCCCACAGGCAGTGTACAGTCGCAGACAAAAAGATTAAACACTTTTCCCGTTATCTTTTATTTTTTTCTCTCTAGCAAAAAAAGAATGAATGAAATTGGACTATGTGATTGAATTACAACTAAATACATATTTTGACTTTCATCCCTTTATCCTATGTCCTACCTCGTAGTATGAACTCAAATCATGCCAAGTTTCATTTGAATCCGTTCAGTAGTTTCGGCGTGATGCGCAGCCAAGATACAGACAGACAGACAGACGGATAGACAGACAGACAGAAAAAAAAAATACAGTTTTGGCTTCAGTATCGCTTATAGATAGCCCTCCAAAAAAATTTTCAAAATATATTTAATGTACAGAATTGGACCTGTGACATTTTTATTATAAGTACTAGCTGTTGCCCGCGGCTCCGCCCGCGGCTCCGCCCGCGTGTATGTCGGTTATCGCGGCAAACAGTAACCTATGTGTTAATCTGATGTATCTTCTATACTTATAAAATAACATGTCCTGACTGACTAACTGACTGATTAATCATCGCCGAGCGGAAACTATTAAACTTGGGAATACAAAATTTGGTGAGTATGATCGTTTCATTAAGTAGATACCCATTAAGGAAGGAATTTTGGAATTTCTACCCCCAAGGGGGTGAAATAGGGGTTGAAAGTTTGTATGGAAGTCAGTCATTTTTTAAGTTAGAAACATGAAACTTTATTTTTGGGCTACTGATTAAAAATGAGTAAACACGTATTCAAGCGTTTCTGATAGATAGAGCGGATATTCTACTCCTTAAGGGTGAAATAGGGGTTGACGTTTTGTATGTAGGTTAGTCTGGAAGTCCGTCATTTTTGAAGTTAAAAACATGAAAGTTTATTTTAGGGCTATTTAAGAAATATGAAACTTTATTTTTGGATTACTTATAAAAATTAGTAGATATGTATTTCAACGTTTCCTAATATTCTACCCCTAAGGGGGTGAAATAGGGGTTGAACTTTGTTTGGCATATTTAAATTAGAAACATGAAACTTTTCTTTTGGTTTGGGCTACTGATTAAAAATGAATAGATACGTATTTAGGCCTTTCTCGATATTCTACGCTGAAGGGATGAAATAGGCGTTGACATTTCGTAAGCGGGTTAGTCTAGAAGTCCGTCAGTTTTGAAGTTAGAAACATGAAAATTTATTTTAGGGCTATTGATAAAAAAATAGGAGATACGTATTTAAGCGTTTCCCAATATTCTACCCGTAAGAGGGTAAAATAGGGGTTAAAAGTTTGTATGGAAGTCCGTCTTTTTAAAGTTAGAAACATGAAAAATTATCTTTGGGCTAATAGTTAAAAACGCATAGATACTAAGTGTCTCTGGATATTATATCTACCTCTTTTTTTGTGCGGAAATTCCCTCGGATATCACCAACTGGTGGTTATGTCGGACTCGAACCGACTAAAAACCGCACACCGTCTCGGGTTCTAGAAACCAGGGAACCAGAGCGCCCTCAAAAGGAAATCCCATAAATGATATTTCTACCCCTAAGGGGTGAATTAGGTGTTGAAATGTCGTAAGTAGATTAGTTTGGAAGTCAGTCATTTTTAATTTAGTAGCCTGAAACTTTGTCCTTAGGCTTTTAAGTACAAATAAATTAATACCTATATCATCATTTATGGGAATTCTATTTCTAAAGGGCTAAAAATAAGGGTCGAACGTTAGTATGAAATCCTTTTTAATGGGCTATTGATTAAAAATAAATAAATAGGTACGTTTAAAAACATGAATAAATTATTCATACATACTTACACAGTTTTAATTAAATATATTGTAAATAATCAACTTCCACGCGAGCAAAGCTGCGGGCAACAGCTAGTAAGCTATATTACTGTAAAGTTTCATCCAATTCCGTCCAGTGCTTTTTGCGTGATGAAGTAACAAACATACACCCTCACAAACATTAGCTTTTATAAATTAGTGTGATGTGATAAAATCGAATACGAAAAACATTGTTAAATTTATCACTACAGTTAAATGAAAAATTAGACATAACGAATGAAGCTTATTTTCAAAGCGTAAATAAAACTAAATTAATTAAGTATCTACAACTAATTCAACGAAAAAAATGGAAGGTATCTACAACTTAATAAAAGAAATTAAAACACCAACAAATAAGGCTAAGTAATTAAATATTTGCAACGAAAAACATCTGCTTACCTATGCCTATACCAATAACCTAACAAAATCCTATAAAAAAGTAAATTATAGGTACCTAGGTACCTATGCTATAACCTTACAAAATTCTAAAAATACCGAGAAAACCAATTAGTAACTACAAAAGACTATTTGCTAATTATTTAGGTACAACAAAAATCGCCTGCTTATACCTATGCTATAACCTGACAAAATCCTAAAAAAAAACTTCGTTTAAAAAAACTACCATAACCTATCATACCTATACCTATATACCTATCATAAAGATGTTTTGTATCATTTTCTGGTAAATTATGATGAACTATTATGTTAAATGTTTACTCCTCTTTCAAGTATTTTAAACTTAAAATAAATATCATAATTATAAATGATGATTTAACGTTTATGGCATTCTAGTTTTTGGTTCAGTATCAATAAGAGCATCCTCCCAAAAAATCTAAATTTCTTTAATGTACAGAATTGATCTTATACACTTTTCTTATGCGTTTAAAAGTAATCATATTACGTACCTATTGTAAAGTTAGTTACTTGATTCCAAAAGATGTCGCTGTTTTAAGCACAGAAACAATTTTCATGAAAATGTAATTGCTTCAATATCGATTAGAGAGCCCTCCCAAAAAATCATCTAAATTTCTTTAATGTACAGAACTGAACTGTTACATTTTTATTATACGTTAAAAAGAGTAATCATATTACGTACCTATTGTAAAGTTAGTTACTTGATTCCAAAAGATGTCGCTGTTTTAAGCAAAGAAATTTTTCAAGAAAATTTAAAACAACCCTTTCTATGGAAAGAGAGAACATAAAACAAATACCTACCTATCAAATACTAACTATATACCACATTAATCTCAATGCTTGTGCATAAAACGTTCCCACGATTATTTTGAATATTTAAGTCATGCGGGCACAACCAAACACACAGATTCGACGTCTACAGAGAGATATAGATATTATTTTTCCTATGGATAGAGAGGTTGCGATAAATCAAATACTTAATGCTACACCGAATTATACGTAATACGTTCTACGATTATTCCACGATATATTAATCAAAGTGTTATTAATTACGCATGGCTGGCAATAGGTGTCGCTACATGTTGTTTTACGTAATGATAAATTCTTTATATTTTTTTTTCCAATAGATAGAGAGATTGTGATAAATTAAATACTTTATGCTACAATCTTCAGAGTATCTCCTTTCTAACAAAAAAAGAATTATTGCGATCGGACTACTCCTTAATGAATTACAATTAATTACACATTTTGACTTTCATCTCCCCTCCCAAGGAAACCGTCCGGAATTTCGGAATAAAAAGTATCCTATGTCCTACCTCGGAGTATGAACTCAAATCATGCCAAGTTTCATTTGAATCCATGCTGTAGTTTCGGCGTGATGCGCGGCCAAGATACAGACAGACAGACAGACAGACAAAAATGAAAAAAAAAAATAGTTTTCGTTTCAGTATCGATAACAGAGTGCCCTCCAAAAAAATTTTCAAAATATCTTCAATGTACAGAATTTGACCTATTACATTTTTATTATAAGTATAGATATAGAAGATAGATTGGCACCTATGGGCCAGGCTGATGATACCAAGACTTTACAGAAAACCGGTGTTAACCAGTTTTTTCATAGCTCTTTAACGAATGAGTGAGGTTAATAGAGTTTAAAACTTCCGTCTCCTTTGATCTGGAGAGACTGGAAGGGCGACAACGCACTTTTAAGGCTTGAGTCCATGAGCGGTGGTAATCACTTATCATTAACTGACCCCTCTGCTCGTTGATCCCCTATAGTATAGGTACATATAGTTTTTAATAGATGTAGTCCGCGGTAATACCCGCGGTTTTTGCTGCTTTTGAATCGGATTTTGTTCGAATGAATACCTATTTCATTGATTTTCATTTTATAAGAGTAGCCTAAGTTACTCCAGTGAAAGAAAACCCATCAAAATTGGTCCAGCCGTTACAAAGATTAGCCGACAGACAAACATTTAAAAAACTGTTATTTGATGTAAGTGCCGTATGAAATACTGATTTGCATTGAGTGAAAAGCTGTTTGAAACTATCTACACAGAAACTTCAAGTTTTATTTATTACCTACATAAAAGATGATTTTAAGTTGCCTTCTTTTTTTTATGTATGGGCCTGCTGAAGTGATTCTACTTTGCCTGATGGCAAGCTCAGTGCCGTCTTTACCATAAGGGCACACGGGGCCAGTGCCCAGGGCCCCCGTCATCAGGGGGGCCTCGAGGAACCGACAACATTGTATCGGACATTATGTTCTCGTTATAATTTGCGTACCTGCATATTACATTTTTTCACAAAAAAATATAGTTCACTAGTGTGGAAGTTGGTTATAATTATATTATTATGGTTATAGTTATTTTATGTATTTAATTAAAAACTGGTAAGTATGAATAATTTATTCATGTTTTTAAACATTTTATTTATCAACTAGCGACCCGCCCAGTTTCGCATGTGTGGATTTTAGATAAATGCACCCACTGACGACACGATTCGTGCCATTAAAATCTGTAATATCTTCGAATATATTCATTTAAATTACATACTGTTAAGGGTCATATTGGTCTATATTAAATGCATAATGTATTTAAGGTACTTATTTGAATAAGGATCAATGCTGTATCGCTTAAAATCAGTTATTGTGAGAGATAGACATATACCACTCCAGACTTTATTGTAGCCCTTTTTAAGGTATACAATACTGTAGCCAATAGCCCAAATAGTCTAGTCAATAAGTTTCGTACTTGTTGACTAGACTAAAATATACAGAAGCATCACTAGGCCGCCATGGTGTGGTTCGCCATGCTGCACTGTCTGCATTCGTAATGAGTATGGTGACCACCACTCTTGGATTTTGCTTATGCTTTCCATCAGGCAGAGTAGAGTCATTTTGGCGGGCCATACATAAAAAAAAGATAGACAGAAGAAGCGACTTTGTTTTATAGTAGTGATAGCGATTTTTAATCAAGAGCCCATTAATAAGGATTTTCATACAAATTTTTGAAGGCCGGTGGGGCCATAAAGTTCTTAAGTGACTACCGTATGCATGTTATTGCTTCCGTTCCCAGATATGCAATAGAGCCCAATGCCCAGGAGAAGGCCTGCAGCAATGTACGTTGGAAATTGATGGGAATGAATGAAATGGGAATGGGAGAAAACCAACGGCAGAAAGTTCTACTTGCAGATAATTGTGCCAAAATCTAAGATTCTGGACGTTCTCCATGAAGTTCACGATGAAGCTTCAGGAGGCCATCCTTATGTCAAGAAGTGTCAGCAAGATGTGTAAGGTTATTGTCGTAGTGGTGTCCTAAAAAAAACTTGCATACTGCTGTAAAAAGGCCCACAGATGCGAAACCAAGATACCAGCAACTGTATAATGGACTGGAAACTAATTGCAGTATTTGCAGTTGATATCGCGAGCGGGAACGCGAAAACCCGATACGACTGGTGCTCAAACGGTTTTGATAAAGGTGCACTGGTTTGGCTGAATAGCTCGACACGTATGCATAGAAAAGCCCCAAATCTACAGACCATGTGGGAGGGTCCGTATAAGGTTAACCGGATTAACGACATGACCCACAGGATTCAGCGACAATCGAGTTTAAAGTAGTGCATATACACCCACTGGCTAAATATAGAATTGGCTAAATATAGCAGCAATATGGCGTGGTAGCAATAGCGATGCAATGTTACGAAAAATGAACATTCCAGAAAAAGACTCGTCAGTCGGTTTAGCCGAGAAAGTTCTAGTCGGATTCTTGAGGCACAGAATAATAAACTTAAGGGAATATACATAGCGTCGAATATAGGCTGATTGTCGCGCGGTTGGCTTGTTTTTTCGGAACCGGGCGTTTCAAGAGGCTGTTAAACTTTCCTAAATAATCTACTAATATCGGTATCTAGTATAAAAAGGCAGTTTAGTTTGAGCTACAGTGCAACAAATATCTGAGTGATATAAGTGATTAACAGAGTGACCTAGACGGTCATTAAGGACTATTATTCTGAGTTATTCTGTGGTTTTAAGAGTGTTTAATAATAGAGTCTCTTTTACACGTCAGAAGGCTTAGTTCTCAAATTCGGCGAACCCGACCACGTAATAATAAATAGAAGGTTTTGCTTAACACAAAACCTGAAATAAACCATTATGGTAATTGTAACCAAAAAACTAACAGCATACACGATTACTCTTATTAAATGTTCATAATAGAAAAATGTTAGCATTATACACTTTATTTACTTTCCAAAAGGGCCCCTAATTCTTATGTGCCCAGGGGCCCCCGCTTAGGTTAAGACGGCTCTGGGCAAGCATAAGTAGCATCCGAAAGTGGTGGTCACCATACTCAGTGCGAATGCGAAAAATTAAAAAATGCAGCATGGTGACCCACACCATGGCAGCCTAGTGATGATTATGTATCATTGGGCCTCCGGTCCCGCACTCACCAACGAAACACGACAGCACGAATGCTGTCATTTTAGGTTGATCTTCTGTGCTAGGGTAGTGCCGCCCCGGACGAGCTGGCCCGTTCGTGCTGAAATCAACGTGGCTTTACTACCTAGTTTTACTAAATGATTGATTAGATTAGAAAATAACTCAATTCTTAAAATAATTTATTGTTGTGCTGAAACTTGGCAATAGCTAATAAATATAAAAAGGAAAATGTTTGACATACTAAAATATATCTTCTATCTATATATCCAAGCAATAATATTTGGTTTAGCTTTCATCGAGCATTACTACACCTTAAGAGCGCGGCGACCGACGCTCGCAACTGCAAGTTGAAATTTGTTCGGAATATTGCTGTATCTAATATATAATAAAATAAAATATATATCTAATATCTCGTCACTGTATCTCGGTAAGCCATTGCTGCGATAGCACTACTAACTATTTGGTTTTTATAATAAACATGGATGTGTTGTAGACTACCAAAAATCATCAATGAAAACTCAATGTTTTTTATTTTCTTTTCAATAATTAGTAATTTGATAATACAAGCTATGCTTTTTTAAAATAAATAATATCTATGAAGTCGATATGTACATTGTCTCATGTACCGCAGAGAGGGGCAACACTGGTCGGAGTCGCATCACTAGTCGGTCTGTGCATGTGTGCTAGACGCGGGACAAGTGAAGGAGATGCGTTTGCGCTCTGATCTGCGGTAGTAGCGAGCCAGTGATATTTACACCTATTGAGGTTTCCTGGGAGTGGTTGCGATCACTACACGTATTGCTGTTTAAAGTATAGAAAAAACAAACTTAAAACATGCCATTTACGCTGTAAAAATGTGCAAAATTAAATTAAACTTCTTCGTTACTTTACGTAAGTTTTTTTAAATAAAAAGGGAAAAGGAGCGTGGATAAATACTGTTTAAATCTGGATATCAACATAATATAGTGGAAATATGTTCAAACTATAAATTATTTTGGTATTCACTTTGTATGGAGAACTCAGTGACCGCCGGCCCCTTAAATATGCATTACAATAAAAAAAATCTCATGCCAAAAAAGGATACTTCTTCTTGTAATGTACCTACCTACTACGTTGTCAGTGAACATTAAATTATAACTTTTTACTCTTTAAATAGTTTGTTCTTTAAATTTTAATTGAAATTCATTCTTAACCAATTTTTTTACTGATAAAATTGTTTATTTCTCAGGTTATCGTGCTTACAAGCCAACTTGTACGCCACTATACTAGAAGACGTGTTACTACAGCTTCATCTCTTAGGTAAGTATGCGCTTGTAACTCAAAAAGTAATACAAAAAACAAGTGGTTAATTTAAAAAGTTCTTGGATTCTGCTCATGCTTTCCATCAGTCAGAGTAGAGCTACTTAGAACTACTTTACGTTAGAGCTAGAACTACTTTTACATAATAAAATGGTAGATTTGATTTTTCAAATATTTGTAATATTTACAAGCTATTGGTAAGCTTTCCCATTAAGACTAGTAATTATGTATTTTATAGACAAATGCAATGTTGGGATGCGTCTTTTAAAAATCCAGTTAGATATGAATGAGTTACTTTGTGCCAAGTTCAGTGTTAAGCCGTCAAAAACCAAAGCTGAAATAGACAATATCGATGCAAAGGATGTGAATAGTGAACACCATGAGCTGTTTAAACTGATTGCTGATAGGTACGTTTTGAACTTGGAAGGAAAGCCAACATTTAAGATAGTAATAGATAAAAAAAACCGCGTAATCTCACGTAGGTATTCTCTGCTTTGGGTAAGCCAAAGGAAAACCTAATAGTCATTTTGTTAGAGATATGTATGTCATCATAAGATTGTAAAAACCGTTAGATTATGATCTACCTAGCGAGATTATAAACTTCCGATAGATTGTCAACTGTGTTATACTGCTTACGCGCGTCAAATTGTCAACCGTCCCTGATTGGTCGGTTTTACAGTAGGCAGTTCAATGGCCATAGACTTAGGTTAGAACTTCTTTGATTAATCACAAATTCATTTTATACTAACGACAATTTAATATAACCTAATTCTAAAGCTGTGAGGAATTTTCAACATGAAATCAATTTACAATCACAAAAATACTTTACATTGGGCAACAAACGAATTAACAAACAAATATGGCGGCGTGGGACATATGTTGTTCAACCAATCAGCGCGCGACTTGCGATTCGTTGCATACCATTTCACAATCTTTCGACTGTTTGCAATCTTGCGAGATAGATTACAATCTAACGGTGTTAACAATCTTATGGTGACATGTACATACATAACTTAATCATTGTGATAAATGAAGTACATACATACACAATTATTTTTGTGATTATGTGTATATGTGTACGAACACACGTAATTTTATTGTTATGTGATGATATCAATAATTTTTTTTACTTCAAAAAGGAATTAACTAAATGTAGGTGTATCAAAGTTGCAAACATTTTTTTCCAAATCAACAAATCATTTATGTATTTCACTCTCATCAGTGACTTCACTGCTGATCGAAGGTCTCCCCCAAGGAGAGCCAACCAGTCCGCATCTATACGCTGCCAGCCAAATAATACCTATTATAATTTATAATCACATTTGGTACATATTTATTTTATTTATTATATTAATTTGTGATCACTTCTAGACGATTATGCAACGACGTCATAAAGGAAACATATCTAGACCTGTCGCTAAACCAGAGGTTCTTCCAATTGAGTAAACATAGAAAATCCGTTTTATACCGGGAGCAGATTAACCAGAAACTAATAGAAGACGAATCTCGAAATAAATTGTAAGAATCGATTTACGGTCCATATAGATAGACAAATATTGGCCATTCTGAAGATTCCTCTGCCTGTCGTGTCAGACTATATAATATACTTATCTTATGCTAGATCCAGAGAAGTTAGGAAGTAGATTTTTCCTCACAAGTGTTCACAATTATTCAATTTTCTAAATTTGCTTAAATAGAAGAGTACAGAGAATTTTCTTGACATTAATATTATACTGATAAAATAGGGAGAGGGAGGGGTTGAATACATCATCAGTAAAAAAACTATATGCATTTTTTACATAGGGTTCTATTACTATTTGCTCCCCGTGAAGTAAGGAGGTTCCTGGTTGATTCATTCGAGATGTTTATTCCAGAAAACGACGTGAATTACTGAGAAATTTACGACATCAAAGGAATCATATGAAATCTTCTGTATATGAGACCAATGCTCTCGTGAGTGATCTGATATGTCGAATTGAGGTTAGTACAACATTCCTTTTGCTTGGTATTAAACGTCATCTCTTAAACACAAACTAAGCATAGTTTGTAAAATCTAGAATCTGGGTAAAGATACCATATTATATACCTATGTAGATAAACTCCCAATGACCTTGATCAACGCTTAAATAGTGTAGCCACTTATAAGCTGCTAATATAACTTTTTTTAGCATTGACACTCTGCGACATCTTGTCGTTATTATTCTTTCGATGAGTGGAAAACTTACAGCTAACAACAATAAAATAAAGCAGATTAATTACCTGAATTAAATGTTAAAAGATCTCTAAGTTTAGAAAGAGGTATCATAATAATATCAGTAATCATAACTAAAAAAGATCTCTAGGATTCAGCACTACAGAGAGAAGCTCGCCAGCGATACATGGATACATGGCAAGGAGTGCGGACTGAACAACACATCTTAACCATTCAAAATAAGGAAGCTGTACCGTCTGAAGCGATCGCACATTACCGGAGGAAAAGTGACGAAGAACAGCGCGTGCACACTGAAATTGAAGCGCTTACTAACCTTCAGTACCATGTAAGTGATACAGAATGAACCTTAGAGGCATAATAAAAATAACTAAATAAATTAACTATTCGATAAACTATGATTTGTTAAGTACCTGCTAAGTTTAGAAAGGTTAAATAAGTTGTCCTAAAAACAAACTAGTGCTGTCGTAAAAACAAATGGATGCCCTGACATCGGGGCATACAGGAGTAGGCTCTTGGTGCATGCTGTTTGCAGATGACATCGTGTTGGTCGGTAAAAACCCCGGGTGAGGTCCAAAATAGACTGGGAAATGGCAACAAAGGCTGGAGAATGGTTTGAAAATCAACAGAACTAAAATTGAGTATATGTTCTGCGATTTCGGTGGTCTCTCCGGGCCTGAAACCATTTCGCTGGATGGGATAGCAATAACAGTCTGTTCCAACTTCAAGCACCTCGGCGCCGCCTTGCAATGTGATGCGAAATCGATCAAACTGTACAGCATCGAATCAATATGGAATGGATGAAGTGATGGAAGGTTACGGGAATAATTAGTGACCCCAGTTTCCCCTTGAAACTAAAAGGGCAATATACAAAACTATCATCAGATATGCCGTCTTATATGGAGTTGAAAGTTAGTCCATTAAGAGAATGGATGAGAGACGCCTAAATGTAGTTGAAATGTGAATGCTGAGATGAATGTGTGGTGTGACTCGAATAGACCTAGTTAGGAATGACTTTATTCGAGGTAGCCTGAAAGTAGCGTCACTGAATGAAAAGTTAGAAAATACGGAGGAATAAGGAAATTGTGACGAGGAAAGTGTTAGGTATGGGAGTTGAAGGGTACAAGAAAAGACGAAGACCAAAGAAAAGGTAGATGGATTGTGCGAAAGAGGATATGGCTAGGAGTGGAGCTAACAGTGAAATAACGAGTGATAGAGTAGAATGGAAGGATAGAACATACTACGTCGATCCCAAATAAGATTGGGAAAAGGGCACACCTTATTTTATAACCTTAAAATTATACTATTGATTTGTTTGTGGTCTTTGTGTAATGTCTTTTGTCTATAATGTCAGCATTATTACTCTCGTATTCCTGTAATCTGTGGGAGTAATTATTGTAGATTTAACTAATTTCATATACAATTACTGAAAGACTCTCTCATTTTTTTATGATATGAGGGTAGAAAAAGATTTCTGTAAGTTAATTTGATTTATATTATTAATAGATGAAAAATCTCTGAAAATTTTAGGAAACATTACTTCTCATAGAAGACATGATGAAGAAATATGATAAGGAAATAGAAACAATTGATATAAAGTTGCAAATATTGAAAAAAAAATTGGAAGATCAAACTGAAACCAAAAATGAAATGGCGCAAAGGGTTAGTTGTTTGGACAAATATATTTGTACAGCTCTGTCTCTTGGTTATTTCAATTACAAAAAAACAATGCGCTATAGTGTAGCAGGTTGGAGACGAAAGATTTTTTCACTGTAATTTTTATAATAGGTGAGCCAATAAAAGGGTTCTAGGGTTTCTGTTGCCCAGTTTACAGCTGCGTAATTCGTGTTTTTATTTTTATTTTTTGACCCTGGTTACCTCTTTCAGTCTCTTCTCAGAATCTAGGGTCACACAACTCTGATTTGTGCGCCTATAACCTGACTCTAACTTGTGATGTGTGAAAGAATAATTGTATACTTCGGTCGATCCTGGTCCAAATGTGCCAAAACATGGGAATCTCGCGTTCTTTGAAGTTTTCCTCTTTGTTTTGATCGATTGACTACCAAATTCAAATTATCATCATCTCATCCAAAGGACGTTCACTGCAAGGCATAGGCTTTTCCCACGGTTCTCCATAGGTCTGCCCGCACACAATTCAAATACTAATTTCAAAATTCACTAACAGCTTGCTGATCACGAAGAAGAGATGAAGGCATGGGTCCAGTTCAAAGATGAACGAGAAAATCTTCGTCAGCATCGCCTGAAAATTACGAATGCAGCGATAGCAGTACAATCGTGGTGGCGGGGACTACTTGTCAGGCTAGAACTTGGACCATATAATCCAAGAGTCAGGAAGATGTTAGAGAAACAGAAAAAAAATAAACAGAAAAAAAAAAGAAATATAAGAACACTTTATGATTTGATACTAGAATAGCTATAGATGGTAACTAGAAGAGTTTATTAATTGTCCCCTTTTCATTTGTGTAAAATTTCCCATTTATTTATTAGTCAATTTTGTAAAATTAACACCTCGCACCGCTTACGCTAATTCTGTTTAGTTTTGTTACATTTATATTAAATGTTTATATTTTCTATTTTTCATTTTGCTAATGTTATTTTGTTTAATATAAACTTTTTGATTGGTTGTTGTTTTTTTATTGTTGTTCATTATTCTTTACACGTTCCTCAGATGACCCCTTATAAATTGTGCCTACCTACACTTATCGAACACTAACAGTAATGTAACGCATTAGACACCAAACTGACGTAATGTCTCAGAAAATGAGGAAATAGTGTTTCTGGAAGTTAAAAATATTCTTTAGATCCTAACGTAGATCCTAACAACATAATATCCTTTTGGTGAATTCCAGTCAGTTAGCTGTTAGACTACGAGCCCGTGTCGGAAATTGAGGGGTCATGTGAACCACCAGGAGACCTTTTTGGCTTTTTAGAAAGATACTCAGCTGGACATAAGGCAAGTGACGGCATAGTGCTGAATGTTATTGTTTTATGCCCCTATATCTTTCTAAAAAGGTCTCCTAGTGGTTCACATGACCCATCAATTTTCGACACGGGCATGTAGTCTATGTGTACATTCAGTGTTTAACTAAAGTTAATACACACGAACACAGAGTCCCAAGCCACGCTAAATGACAATGAAATATTCATTTTCATTTGCACTCAATATCAGGATCTGTATCTCGCGCAGAAGGTCACAGTTATTGACTTTTGAACACACCTGCTCAGTGTGCGGAGGATAGTAGTCTCACACTACCATCTGATCCTAAATAAGGCATATCATATCGTAACCAGATTGCTTCTCTGTGTTCCTTTCCCCAGTTTTAATAACACATATGTACATCTAATGATCTAACAATACTTATTAATTGTATTATTTGCTCGGTGTTTTAAAAAACCAAAAAGTTGTTAAATATTTTTATTTGCAACATAACTACTAATTTATGACGTAGTTATCACATTAATAAACAAAACTATTAATTTTATTAGACTAACAAGTTACAACTTTCTTAAAATTAATACATTTTCTTACTACCTCTTCTTAACATTATACATTCTTAATATTATATTCTTCTTTTTAAACGGCCCCAGCTCTCGTCTAAAAGGTTTGATGTGGCAGAAACCTTATCGTTTTAATCGACTTTCATTACTCTGTAGTGACTCTTACCTACACAGAATTGGCCACTCGAGAAAAGATAGTACTCTATACCTACCTACAACATGAAGTTGTGTTATAGCATGTTCAGGTACAGCTCCAAACAAGGCTGCCTGGAATTCTGATACAGTACACTACTTTAATAAACAGTCTACTCTTGAAGTTCCTGTGATAAAAACACTTCTTGCAGCTTTCCAATTAAAATTGGGAGAAGTTTGCCTCATAAGTTATGAACTACATAATTATAATGGACAACTCAACATAAATTTTATGCAAATCATAGCCCTGTAGAGTACAAAATAATTATCAAATCTCGTAATCGTTTGTTTAAATTTCTATTTCTAGTTACTGTGAATAGAATTAGAATGAACCGTCATGAAAAGTGCAATAAATTTAATTAACTTAAATATTTTTTTCATGTAGTTTACTTATGCATTTTAATGTCCAAAATAACCATTTGACAACAGCAAAATGTTTTTACAAATAATAAATAATCAACTCAGTCAAAAGACGTCCACTACTACACATAGGAACGTAAAACTGCTTTACATACACCCTATTTTTAAGTAGGTGAGTTATAATGGACAGTCATGGACAACTCCTAAATAGGAGAGTTGCAGCCTTTTTAGACATTTCCCTAAGGGTTATGGGGAAGGGTAACGTTCCTCCAGTAACACTACTCACTCGTCGAGAAGCAGCTAAAGACTTTTTACAACGGTTTTCATTGATTTCTTCACAAAACAGAACTTGAAACAGAACTTTTTTTAAGAAATCTTAAAAAAAGAATAATAAAAATGCAAACTATGTCCATTTGACATTTTTAAAATCAGAATCATATGGTCTATTGCTTATTATTTTGTACGGAGAACTTTTTATTTATTTTCTATATGAAAATCATTTTACTGAATACTCGTAGCTGTTGCTAGCTGGGCTAGCTGATAGCATATTTCTTAACAACGTAAAACATGCCTAACGCTATAATGCGCCTCCAGCGCGTGCATGAGCCCGAAGACCCGTCGGAGTACGATGATGGCTTTCCCAGAGAAACAGCCGCTAAGATAAGAGGGGTAAATAATATATATGAATTAAACATCTCGTGGGTCTAGGTCACTAGGTCTGGGTAAGAGTATTCCTACGTCATAGTATATATTGTTAAATTAATATAATTTATACATAGCTAAGCCTGACCAGCTATGTCAGCATATTTCAGATATGAGTATATTATCGATCACGTAGTATTTAGACATTCTTTATCTCGTCGAGAATAAGACGTGATTATATGCATTGTACCGATAGATTTTAGTATATATAATGTAGCTGTAAGTTGGTATGACTAGCCATACGTTACCATGTAACATTAGAGTATTATGGAGCCGTGGCTCCAGCGTAATAAATACTACTTTTTTTTTATTTTATTTTTTTATGTTTGGCCCGCCAAAATGACTCTACTCTGCCTGATGGAAAACATAAGCAGAATCCAAGAGTGGTGGTCACCATACTCATTGCGAATGCAGACAATGCAGTATGGCGACCCACACTATGGCGGCCTAGTGATGCTGCTGCATCTTTTAGTCCAGTCAACAAGTATGGAACTTGTTGACTAGACTAATTGGGCCTCCGGTCTCGCACTCACCAACGAAACACGACAGCACTGCTGCTGTCATTTTACGTTGATTTTCTGTGCGAGGGTAGTACCGCCCCGGTCGAGCCGGCCCGTTCGTGCTGAAATCAGCGTGGCTCTACTACCTTGTATAAGTTCGCTATAAAGAGCTAACTAAGGAAGCAAACTACGCAAGAACACAGCGACGAAGAGGAAGGAAAACTTGAAAAAAATCCTATAGCAACCCATTTGGCCTGGGTGGTATAGTAGGAAGACCTTTCCAAGGAGTGGCCTATGCTCAGCAGTGGACTACTGAAATCCGTTCACCCAGACCGGCCCGAGCCGGTCTGGGTGAACGTGATAAAAATCTGATCTCCTCTCCGAAGAGGAGATCAGATTTTTATCACGTTGGAAACAGAGTTTTGTGTAATTGTAGTAAGGTTTACTTTTGCATGTGCACTTCTTTTGTCATTCAGAATGCTTGAACGCGCTTCATGTGAAATAATAAGAGGATCCGACCGGCTCCGATTGCGTGCTCTTTCTCGCTTGCGGTCGCTCAGGTCTCTTCTAGCCGGTCTATGTGAAATATTTGGCGGCTCCGCTCCGGCCAATTCCAAGCGTATACGATCCGGTCTGTGTGAACGGACCCTTAAAGGCTGTTGATGATGATGATAAATAATATTTTTAAGAATATTCCCTGACTGATAATATATTTTCTATAAACGAGTGCATCTTTGCTTATAAAAGCGACACGACAACTGAAACGAATAAAGTTATATGTATAAATTTCACAGGACTCAGGCCTATCCGTAAATGATTCTTTTAATTTGGAGGAAGATGATTTCAAGTAAGTATTGATATTTAATGATTTTCTTACACCGGGAATGTTTTTAGCAGCATGCCATGTCCGTTGGAGAGACGGAAGGCATGTGTGAGACTACCGGACAACCCAGCAGTCGACAGAAGTTCCAAGAAGGCATCGAAGGCTACATCTTCTCTTATATTGAATAATAAGAGAAGAGACTTAACTAATCAACACGTTCCTTGAGTGTAAACAACATCATTATAACTATTAATTTTAGTAGTTTATAATAATTTAATTAAATTAGTAGGTACTCAATAATAACGTACGCCGAGACTTTTTGTCTCGCCAGCATTGCCTCCTATTACTCAGACTCCGGGTCTTTTAGACTCTTTAATTAAAAACATATCTTATGTTTCTAATGTTTTGAGAACACTTAGCTTTTAGCTTCGTTTCTATGCTTCAATAAAGTATTTTATGATTGTACGGTTTTTCAACACTTTAACAAATGCTTTCTATATATTAAACTAGCTGACCCGGCGAACTTCGTACCGCCATATTTACATATCTGTCTCAGCTTCCCACAGGCAGTGTACAGTCGCGGATAAAAAAACACTTTTCCCGTTATCTTTTATTTTTTTCTTTCTAGCAAAAAAAGAATGAATGAAATTGGACTAGTGTGTTATTGAATTACAACTAAGTAAATATTTTGACTTTCATCCCCTCTTTCCAGGAAACCGTACTGAATTTCGGGATAAAAAGTATCCTATGTCCTACCTCGTAGTATGAACTCAAATCATGCCAAGTTTCATTTGAATCCGTTCAGTAGTTCCGGCGTGATGCGCGGCCAAGATACAGACAGACAGACGGACAGACAGACAGACAAAAATGAAAAAAATTACAGTTTTGGCTTCTGTATCGATTATAGAGAGCCCTCCAAAAAAAAATTTCTAAATATCTTTAATGTACAGAATTGGACCTGTTACATTTTTATTATAAGTATAGATAGATATATAGATAAAGATATTATAATTAATTAATTACTTTTTGTGTTAATTAGAAATTGTAAACAAAACAACAGGAGTCAGAGGTAGTGCTTAGGTATAATTTAAATGCTCTTTTTTTTCAGTTTGCAATTTTTCCAAGCCAGTTTGTTTGCAACTTTAATCGAAGATGCTATCACAGAAATTCGCCTCTTAGGTACCAATTACTTTTTTTATTTAATAATTAGCTAACTAATAAGGACAGTGAGTAATAAGAACCAGAAAGAAGGAAACCAGAAGCCAGAGTACATAAAAGCTTTTGGTAAAATTTATATAGTCTATGTCACCAGGGTCATTATTCCGAATACATTGACACCTCGTTAATTAAAATCCCCATCCCCCAAAGGCCGGCAACGCACTTGTAATGCCTCTGGTGTTGCGGGTGTTCATGGGCGGCGGTAATCGCTTACCACCAGGCGATACGTCTGCTCGTTTGCCCCTATTTCATAAAAAAAAATCAGTTCTGTAGTTTCGACGCTACGTTAGATCATACAAGCATACAAAGACTATTAAAAATATTAACCTTATTTTTGGCTTTGGCTTCGTTGTAGTCTAGTAAAAAAGAGATAATGGAGAATTGTTCCATTAATGGTACAAATAGTTTTTCTGAGTCTGGGTGTTTTTTGTGTCCGTTTTTAAAGACCCCCGCGACACAGAGTATATTCCTTGTACAAAAGTTCTTTCAAAGAAAAAAAACAAAAATCTACAGGTCTATTAAATTGACCGTAAGTACTTACCCAATTAATGTTCAATACTTTTTTAAAATTTTAGAGGAGTGCAACAATGAGCTGCGTATCCTGAAAACCATGACGGACATGCATCTGCTTGTCTTGACAAAATATAACGTAACACGGAAACATAACCCTGACGAGTTGGCTGACATCGACCACAAGAACCTTGGCTGTGACAAATACAAACTGAACAAATTAGTCGCTGACAGGTTAGTCTTCATAAAGGTTCCAGGTATATTTTACATAAATTAAAGATACATGAAAAGAAAAATCCTTTAAATTCTGTTCGAATTTTCATAATCAATACCTGATTGAATAAAAGATTATGAAAAAGTTTTTATAGGGACAAATTAATAGTTTTATTGCTACTAAGTAATCGAAGACGATATTGCATATTTTAAAAACATAACAAACAACTTTAATAAGCTTATCGCACATTTCGAAAGATTTCCGCAACTGTTAAAATTAAAATTGAGTTAAAATTTAAATTATTTTGCTTATCATTCAGGGTTCCATTATTAAAAATTCATAATGATCAGGGGATAAAAAAAATCTCCCTTGAGGATTACTAATTATGAAAGCAGGTAGCTAATTAGGTATTTTATAAGTGAAATCCAAAAAGTGGAATCACCTTTTATTGGATAGTTATTTTGTAAAAGACAAACTATTATGATAATTTCTTGTAACGAAAACTTTTAACAACTTTTAAAATATGAAGCTAATAAAGAAACAAATATTTAAGAAACTTAAAAAATAAGACGAAACTTTTACATTCTAACTAGGTATAGCTACAGGAAATCATAATTTTCTCATGTGACTAATCTTACAAATATCTCTTTCAGAAATATTGCTAGCTCAGTCTTTGTATCTACGTACCTTGACTTGGCGATCTACAAACGCTTTGATACTCTATTGACCTATAACAAAAGCATCTTGGACACTGATACATATGGGGCATTTTTAGCTGAGGATACCATGAATAATAAAATGTGAGCAATTGCCGTGTCTCGTTTTTAAAACTTTCTCCATTCCCTTGCTCGTCACCAAGTGTGCGAGGTAGATAATCAGAGTCCCGACCGGCCCAACTAGTTCTAAGAAGATAAACCATGTAGCCAAGTGAGTCTTAAGTCTATGAGCAATGGTAATTACTTACTATCAAGTGTGGCGATGCATTAAGAATGCAGAGTGGTACTATCCCTATTAATTTCTCAATGGATGACGTAAGAGTCAAATAAGGCATACAATGTTGTTGCCAACAGTGATGTTGTCACTGCAAAAATTTAAACAAAATAAAAATCGATTTTTCTTGGATGCCATTATCAGATCATCAAGAATCATCAAAATCGGTTCATAAACGACGAAGTTATCCGCGAACACACATTAAAAAAAATGCGGTCGAATTGACAAACCTCCTCCTTTTTTTGAAGTCGGTTAAAAAGAAGTAAGAAAACTTGAAACAAACCCTTATTATTTTTACGTGGCGGTGTTCTTCGTTTAATGTGTGTAGGTATAATAGTCGTAACATCATATCGTTTGTAAATTTGATAGTTTTCAATATCGTACCTAATGTGGGTGATAAGATTGCAGAAAATGAATAAAAAAATCCGCCTATTTTCCTCTGGGTGAATTAATTTCAATGTCAGCTACTCCGTTCCTTGCTTGATTTTATTAATTTTCCTGAGATTTTTCTTTTAGAAAACGCCGTGAATTGTTAAGGCAAGTAAGACAACAGCGAAATCATATCAAAACTGTCACTTACGACACTGAACAGACCATCGAGGTTCTCAAGGGTCAACTAGAAGTAAGTGCCTCAGATCATTAACTCATCTCTATTTAAAAGATATGACTAACTTTCTTCTTTCTTTATTCGTATGACAGCAACAAAAGAATTATTATTTGAATACTAGTTTTTGCTCGCGGCTCCGCCCGCGTATATGTTGGTCATCGCGGCAAATAGTAGCGGTGTTATTCTGATGTATAAGCTATATTACTGTAAAGTTTCATTCAAATCATCAACTATTTTTGTGCGAGAGAGTAACATACATCCATCCATGGGCGTAGCCACGGTGGGGCAGGGTGGGGCACTTGCCCCACCCTGGCTCTGACCTGTAAGGTTCCTTTTTTTACGTGTGGAAACCCCACGGGCCTTCATCGTCACCCCAACGGGGTTAGCGGCGGGGTTGTATGTCGGATGCGAATCGACTAAAACCACACTGTGTGCCACTCTGCGCCTAAGAAGGGAGAGATCCGGGAACTACTGTTATTAATACATCCGGAGGGGAGGGGTCCCAGCGCCTGCCCCAGGGGGAACCCATCCCGTCCATCCACGGCCATACTCAAGGCGGCATGAGATGCTGGTAAGAGCGCCTTCGCTGCCCGGTTCGCCGGCAGCGAATTGGGTCCGAGTGGAGATTGACTTCCCGGGACCTCTCCGCCGCCTCCTTCTGGACAGCGGTAAAACAGCTGACGCCACCGGTCATGGAGCGTATGACGGCCGGTAGCGAGAGATGACTGCAGTGAGTGCCCGACGCTGCGACGCCCAGGCGCTAGGCGGTGCAAACCACTAGCGTGTGATGGGCCGAGTCCTCACTGCAATCGCAGTTGTGACTGGTGGGACAGTGGGACCAAGTGCAGGCACTTCCCGAAGCAACCGTACCCGGCAAGGACCTGTGTCAGTCGGAAAGAAAGGGTCCCATGCTGCCACCTTGCCCACTCGAGGATGACCTGGAGTAGGAGGCTGGGTGGAGTCTACAACCGGGATGACCAGCGAACCATGGTGGCTCGACGAGCGGCTTCACGCTACTCGCGTATCTCTTCGGGCGGAGGGCGAAAGCTGTTCTCTGCCCGGAAGTCAGCCGTCCGCCGATAAACTTCGGCGAGCACTTCCGCCTCCAAATCCCACGGAGGAGATCCGGCCAAGGCGTACGCCGCCTCGGTCGACACGGTGCGGTAACAGGTTCTAACAGCCAATATCCTCTGGGGACACCATAGCCGCGTCCTATTCACACCGGTGCACCATACAGCGCCATCGACCTGACAACCCCCATGTAGAGCAGTCTTGTCGCGACACTGGCTGCACCCAAATTGAGCACAAAAGTCGCCCAAGGGCAGAGGCAGCGTCGACCAGCTTTGGACCAAGCTGTCGAAAGTGCTCGTCGAAGAGCCACCTACCGTCGAGGATCAGGCCCAGAGACTATTTAGAGGAGCGTACGAGGTCCAAGAGGGCGTCTTGAGACGGCGACCCATGTCGTGCGGCGTTCCGCAGGGGTCTGTCCTTGGACCACTCCTGTGGAACGTGGTGTACGACTGGGTCCTACGAGGTCGTCTTCCCATCGGTCTGGGCGTAATTTGTTACGCCGATGACACTCTTGTCACAGCCCGGGGGGCGAACTTCCAAGAGGCGTCGCGCCTGGCTACCTGGGGTGTGTCTCTGGTGGTCGGGCGCATCGAGGCGCTGGGCTTACGGGTGGCATTGGACAAGACGGAGGCCCTATTGTTCCATGGGCCCCGTCGTGGTCCACCCGCCGGCGCCTTCATAGAGGTCAACTCGGTCCTCGTACCGGTTCGGGCCCAGATGAGGTATATGGGCCTGATCCTCGACGGTAGGTGGCTCTTCGACGAGGACTTTCGACAGCTTGGTCCAAAGCTGGTCGACGCTGCCTCCGCCCTTGGGCGACTTTTGCCCAATTTGGGTGGAGCCAGCGTCGCAACGCGACTCATGTACACGGGGGTTGTCCGGTCGATGACGCTGTATGGTGCACCGGTGTGGGTGGCGGGTCTGACTGCCCTAAATAAGGCCCGCCTCTGGCGGCCTCAGAGGGTATTGGCAGTCAAGGCCATACGCGGATACCGCACGGTGTCGACCGAGGCGGCGTGCGCCTTGGCCGGAACCTCCCCCGTGGGATTTGGAGGCGGAAGTGCTCGCCGAAGTTTATCGACGGGAGGCTGAATATCGGACGAAGAGTGGCATTCGCCCTCCGCCCGAAGGGGTACGCGAGTGGCGTGAAGCCGCCCGTCGAGCCACTATGGCTAGATGGTCGCTCCGGCTGGAGAAGGAGATCTCTCGCTACCGGCCGTCATACGCTCCATGGCCGGTAGCGATAGCAGTTTCTGCGAAGAAGTCATCTCGCAGAAGGAGGTGGCGGAGAAGGCCCGGTAGGATGATATCCACTCGGAACCAATCCGCCGCCGGCGAACCGGGGGGCGGGGGCGTGCCTATCAGCGCCTCATGCCGCCCTGAGTGTGGCCGCTGATGGTCGGGACGGGCTTTCCCCTCCATCCGCTCTATTGGCCACCCGCGAGGGGGCGACGTACGCGTGTGCCGTACGTCGCCTACATTGAGAGTCCATCAGGTGACGGTGCCCGCTTCTGTGCAGGCAAGCACTGGGAGGGGTCCGGATGTGTTAATATCAGCAGTTCCCGGATTCCTCCCTTCACAGGCGCAGAGTTGCACACCGTGTGGTTTTAGTCGGTTCGAGTCCGACACACCGCCCCGCCGCAAACCCCGGTGGGGTGACGGTCCGAGGGGATTTCCATACGTAAAAAAAAAGGTTTAAGGCCATACGTCCCCACGCTGGCCGAGCGCAGGTTGGGGACTGGCAAGACAAGCGTTGTCGCTACGTTAGCTTGCTGTTGGACGTTTTTAAGCCGCCCAAAGGCCTCCAACTAAACTTCACGACTGTTATCCTATGATAACAACCGGGACCGACTGCTTAACGTGACATCTGAAACACGGAGACGCTCATGGTATCATGACACTAGCGGTCACCCATCCAGGTACTGACCGCGCCTTCGTAACTTACCCTCGGTGATTGTTTCTAATCACTGAGTGCAACTGGACTGTGAGTGCCATAGTTTGCTAGTTACATATTATTTTAGACTGCTGCCCCACCCTGAGCCCATGGCTGGCTACGCCCATGCATCCATCCATCAATCGATACATACAAACTTTCGCGTTTATAATATTAGTAGGATAGATTTTCTAGGCCGTTGTGTCTTGCCCGGTGTAGCATGGCCTCCTGCTGGTGAAGTATGGCCCTCCTAGAATAGAGGAATAGATCCAAAAGATAATTTTATAATCTAAAATCCGACATCTTAGCTTTCTTTTAGCGCAATATTCATTAAACTTTCGTAGACTTTTCGATGATGAGTTTCTGATATAAACGGAAGTTCAAATGTAATTCATACATATTAATTAACATTACAATTAAAATTCTTCACGAGGGAATCCATTTAGGGTCTCATTTAGTCCGTATTTACAATGCTAAACAGGGATACGTGTTAAGTCCGCTGAGCGTGTTTCGTCTCACCTATCATGGAAATAGAAACAACAACTCGAAGCTGAACTTCTTGATAAATGAAAATAATACTGTAAACGAATGTTTATAACATAATATTTCAAACCGGGCAGCAGCAACATAACTGAAATCTTTTATTCAGTAAAATTTTAATGCCATAGGATGCCACGCTAGTCTCCGAGGCTAGGAGCAGATACATGGACAATTGGCAGGTTGCCCGCACTGAGCAGAATACCCAGACTATTTTCGACAAAGAGGCAGGACCCTCTCAAACCATCAAGTACTACCGCCAAAGACACGACCACGAATCCCGTGTTCACTCGGAAATAGAGATACTAACTAATATACGCATAAGCGTAAGTTTCTTCAATTGATTATATTTTTCTCTTTTTGTAATTTGAAATAAAGAAAATGTTTTTAAATAGCTCGACACGCTAAAAACAGAGGAAAGTTTAAAATAACTAGGTTAGTAAATTTTTAAACAGAGTTGAAAAAATAGATGAAGGATTTCAATTCAGTTTTATTTTTATACTAGCATTTGTCCGCGGCTCCGCCCGCGTGTCGGTTATCGCTGCAAATAGTAGCCTATGTGTTATTCTGATGTATAAGCAATATTACTGTAAAGTTTCATCTAAATCCGTTCAGTAGTTTTTGCGTGAAAGAGTAACAAACATCCATCCATCCATACTTACAAATTTCGCGTTTATAATATAACTCGTAGTAGGATTTGTTGCCCCAAAAGTTAGTTATTTATTAACTGATTTGATTTCCGCAACTACTACCAAAGTTGTAGATACAAGTAGGTACTTAACTTTAAAATATTTTGGCATTCCCTAGTACTTTCCGTCGGGGCGGCGAAATTGTAGTCCAAACAGAAGTAATAATAATAACTATAAATTTAAAATTTAGAAAACCCCCTATGCAGCATCAGGTCGAAGTTATCAATTACATGCTTGTCATTTAACGATTATACCTACTGGCACGTTTTGCAGACATACGGTTATTCTTCCCCACTTTCACCCCCATAACTTTAAACGACTCAACCGAATTTCATGAAACATGTCTAAGAACACTCGCACGTAACTCACCTTTCATACAAAAAAAACTAAATTGAAATAGCTTCATCCGTTCGCGAGCTACGGTGCCACAGACAGACAGACAGACAGACAGACACGTCAAACTTATAACACCCCTCTTTTTGCGTCGGGGGTTAAAAATTTAAATGAGTTGTGAAAAACATATAGTATCTTCATTCTCATAAATAATTATTATTACTTTTAAACTTAACTATTGTTCCTGTTAAGTCCAGTGTACATAATTAAGCAAAAAAAATATGTCAGTTAAATAATTTCATGTTTGCGCGTAACTTGTTCTAACATTTTAATAATATTTTTTGAGTTGTGGTGCCGAGTTTAAAGTCTAGACCCAGTCCTAGGGTAAGTTAAACTCACCTTTCCGTTTTATGTGATCGTTAGTTAATGTCAGGCAAACCTCTGTAGTCCATTTGCGTTGGAAAAATAGTGACGCATCATCTGGCCAATCTTGTTGCTAGAAATTATGGTTTTGTACAAAAGCTTGGAATCTTAATCAGGATTCGATCACTTTTTTTATTTTCTAATAACCTATCAAAATACTCCACTCTGCCATATTATTATGCAAACCTTGAGTAGAATTTAAGAGTGTTGGTCACACTCCTTATTGCGAAGGCGGACAATGCAGCATGGTGACCCACGCTATGGCGGCCTTTTTCGTGACGCATTACTGACGAATATTACTAACATATGAATGTATTTAAAAAGCTAAAATTAAAAATTTAAAAAACCCCCTACGCAAGCACTTAATCGAGTGATCATACGCCAAAAATGCCTTACATCATTTCGGAAAAGAGCTGATACTCTTACACTGCTGAACCGATACTAACCAAACATACCTAAAGACTACCGCAAGGAAACTGGCTTTCAAATGAAAAAAACCGTATTGAAATCGGTTTGAGAGCTACGATGCTACAGACAGACACACACAGACAGACATCGACTTCAAATTTATAACACTCCTCTTTTTGCGTAGGGGGTTAAAAATAAGTAAGTTTATCAGCAGTCTGGATGCCATAACACAAGGCTGTACCTAATTTAGGATGAGATGATAGCCGTGTGTGACGTGTTGAATGAATAAATCAAGTATTTACTGAACATACCTACATTCCAGGAAATATTACAAGAAGTAGAGAAGTGGATGAACAAATATGACACAGATATAGAGAGCATAGATTTAAAAATTCAACTTAAGAAGACCGACTACAATAATCAAACAGCAACAAGACAAGAAATGGAAGAATTGGTAAGATCATCACCACAAACATTAAATTATATACTTACCTAACTCTAATGGACCTACTTACGGTAACGGATTATGGAGGAACAGAATATGGAGTGTCACTGTCTCTATTCATGTCTAGGGCGTCTTTACCTATAGTTTTTTTTATGGAATAGGCGGCAGTCGAGAAGACGTATCGCCTGATGGTAAGCGATTACCGCCGCTCATGGACACCCGCAACACCAACGCAATTTCATCGGATGCGGCACTTTTAATAAATCTGCGAGCTTACTGAAGCTCGCTACACCTTCTATAGGGCGCTAGAGGAATGATTGCACACAGGCGCTTTACGGGCTAGAGACGCCCTGTTCATGTCGTAAGAGACTAAAGGAGCAAACTACCCAAGACAACATCACTGAAAAGAACAGAAAAACTTAAAACACACTTTACCAACCCGTCTGGCCCGCGTGATATAGTTGACCAAAGCCTTGTTTCTCAACAGAGGCTTAATGCAGCAGTGTTCTAGTAAAAGATGTTGGTGGGAAAATTAAAGTTGCCACGAAGACTTAAAAGGGTGTGGTTTTTGCAATGCCATTTACAATTAGGTACTTTTATAACTGTGTATACTGTTATAACAGTCTGAATTTGCGCAGTCGATGCAGTCATAAAGCCAAAAGCATTACTTAAATAACTTAAAAACAAAACTAAAAATGACAACATTGAAAAACAACCTTCTAATAAAGTTATTCGATGTCTATCTTTTACGATATAACACCCTCTTTCAAAATAAATAGAAAAATTCGTCACAATACACTCACAACACTCCACGCTATGAAAGTTGAGCAGACGGCTAGTCAATTTCTTATAAGTATATAGAATTGTATAAATTTGTGGCAAAAATGAACTAATTTTTTCTCCAACAGTATGAGAAGCACGATATTGAAATGAAAGAATGGATCAAGTTCACTACGGATCGCGAAGCAGAAAGACAATACCGTCTAAAGATGAACACAGCTGCGATCGCAGTACAGTCCTGGTGGCGTGGTCTTCTTGTTAGGCTAGAACTTGGGCCATTTAAGCCAAGCAAGAGGAAGGGTGGCAAACCAGCCGACAAAAAGAAAAAGAAATAACAAGAAAAATAATTCCCAGTACTCAGTAATGAGCCGTGCAAGAAATAGATTTTAGCATCGACCTAGATGTACAGGATTTCTCTAACGAGTTTTTATAAAGTTTTGGCTGTAGTGAAACAAACAAATACGGCCTTCTCATAGTGAAATGAATAATTGAATTTACATATTCAAAGTTCCAAATGTTGAATTGTCAATAGTTACCCAAAAATTTTGCATTAAAAGATTATATTTATTTATTTAAATGTTACTGCACTTGTACAAATGTGGACTTAATGCCATGGGGCATTCTCTCCAAGTCCACCTTAAGGCCAGATTTACTAAAATTATACAACTACTAGTTTTAAAACCAGAAAGTCCAAGACATTTATGTAGTTAAAATGATTTTTTCTTTTTGGGTATGTAGGCATCTCTGGTTAAGGTTAAAACGCACCACACAAATGCTCCGACCTTTAACATAAATTAATTTGAATAAAGGCATGCAACACAGGCCACTTATTATTAAGGCGGTTTTTATATCTGTGCTATTAAAAACCATTCTAAAACTTGGAATGATTTTATTCTTTGTCCATAAGATAGGTACACAATTTTAACTTTTTGAGGGATTGTGAATTGTTTCCCTTGTCCAAACATATTGCCTAACTCCGTTTTTATATTATGTAGTTTATTTATAAGATAGCTTTTTATATTGTTTTAGAATAATTTATTTTAATAGTGATCTTAAATAAATATCTTTAGAAGCAGATTTAGTAATTTTTGTGTAACTAATGTACATTATTGACAATATTTGTTAGCTATGAAATTATAATTATTTACCTAATTTAATTGGATAATTTGTTTTTATTATTAAATGAATTTATTACTAATATATTTTTTGTTCATTAAAACTGTCGTACTTTATTTTAATTCTAAAAATATATTTTTTGTTATATTAACCGCACTGATGACCTCTGGCTCAGCCAGAGGTCATCAGTTCGGTTCCATCTGGAATAAATAATTATGTGAGCACCATCATTTATTATGTATCTAAGTGTAACTTTTATAATAAATATGACATGTATATATGAGCGGTCACAAACTCTAGAGGTAACATACATAACGGAGTCATAAACTTATAAATACACTCAGGGGCGTAGCTTCCGGCGTATCGGCCGTATCAATGATAAGGATCCCCCGGGCTACAAGGGCCCCTAACGTGAGTAGGCAAAAATTAATAAAATGTTATCGACAATGCGACTTAACCGCAACAGCTGAAAGAAGTTTTTCCAAATTAAAACCGATAAAAAAATACCTAAGAACTTCGATGAGACAGATTTTTTTTACCGTGGGAGTGGGAGATCCATGCTTTGGCATGAATGGGCCGGCTCGACCGGTGGCATCAACCACAGCCTCGCAGAAAACCGGTGTGAAACAGCGCTTGCGTTGTGTTTTACCGAGTGAGTGAGTATACCGGAGACGCATCCCCCAACCCCCATAGTTTGTTACCCCAGGAGAGTACCAACTGCGCTAGCATTGGAGAATCCTTTTCTGGGCGACCACGCTCAGGACACAACGTGCCTGAGCGTGGACGCCCAGGCTGTCCTTCGTAGTCTGGGAGGGGGGGGGGGGGACAAAATTGTGCTCATTTATGCAGAATTTCCATGGCACCATACTCAGCGTGGTAGGTCGTGGACATTTGCAACATCAGGAGATTACATAGTAATCTTAATGCTGTCCATCACCACCTCGAGACAGCAAAGCCAGTCTTGCCCTATTTGACCGAGATGCAGATATCGTCTCCAGTGAACACATCCTACCACACTTACCCTGGATACGGGCTAGAACACTCCTTCATACCTATGGCCGGAGTATGCGTATACGTCAGAGACGATATCAGTTTTCGTCGCCTCAGCAATCTTAAAGGTAGACCTCTTCATTTTATGGCTCCATGTAGACAGCGACGACCATCTATAAGTCTCTATAAGTCCCACAGCGGTGATGCCGAAACTGACCGACTCTTCGAGTAGGTACATTCAGATGACTACAGACTTCGTGCAGCAGCAGATCCCGTCCGCGGAAATCATCTTACTGGGCGATTTTAACGCCCACCACGCCGACTGGCTTAGTTCCATTAAAACGGATCATGCGGGATTCCCCTAAAGAGCGCACTCCTTCTTAAAAGGCCGGCAACGCACTTGTGACGTATCTAGTGCTGCGGGTGTACATGGGAGGTGGTAATCGCTTTCAATTGATTACCAAACGAGCAGGCGATACGTCTGCTCGTTTGGTAATATCATATACCATAATACCATAAAATATATAAGGTAAGCTTTTGAATGACTATATTTTCCAGGAAACTTTGCAAGAAGTGGAGCAGTGGATGGACAAATATGACAAAGACATGGAGCGCATAGATTTGAAGATACAGTTGATGAAAAACGATTACAATAGTCAAACCAACACGAGGACTGAAATGGAGGAACTGGTTAGATTATTGAATTTATTATTATCCTATCAAAGGGCTTTTATTCATTTTGTAGGAACCGAATATAAAATGGTATGTAAATCAAAGGTCGACTGGAATAAAATGCCTGTGGCATTATGACCGCCTTATGCAATATAATTGCAGGAAGCTTAAATAAATATAGTTACTCAAAGTTTATGCAAATAATAAAAATAACACCGCGAGACTCAGCTAGTAAGAAAATAATAATCTGTATCTATTTTTTCCTCAACAGTATGAGAAGCACGAAATTGAAATGAGAGATTGGATCAAGTTCACTACGGATCGCGAAGCAGAAAGACAATACCGTCTGAAGATGAACACAGCTGCGATTATTGTACAGGCTTGGTGGCGTGGTCTTCTCGTGAGACTTGAACTAGGGCCATACAAACAAAAGAAGAAACCCAAGAAGAAAAAATAACTTCATTGGAATTATATTCTTAAAGTCGAACTACAAAAGTAACACGACTACGGCGAAGCTAAAAGGAAGAATAATAGTTTTAGCAATACTATTTACGATTGTATGTTCCACTGTAGCACCTAAAATGCTGTACCGATTTTCATGAATGAGGTGTCAATAGATTCGTAATAAATTAAGGTCCAGTCCAGGTGACACACATTTTATCAAAAGTTTTATGTAGGCAGGTTACCTATAGTTTTTTAAGCTTTTTCTTGTTTTGAATATTCTAAAATAAGGTAGTAGCGTTATTAACGTACACATATAGGTACATTAAACATTTAGTCCGGTGGTCTTCATGGAGATAAACTTAATTATGATTTCTAAGCCCCATATACGTTGATTTGTGTTCTTTTGTTGGGTTCTGTAGTTAGCAAACCCATAAATTTTCAGCATTTTTTCCATCCATTCGCCTGTCCGCTACTTTACTCAGGCATTATCACTTCAACTTAAAACAGGTAAAAGGCTCTAATTCAACGTGAGTATAGGTACTAATGAATTCCTCTTTACGGGATTTTTTAAATTCCTAACGGGCTAATACACCCGATATTGTGTATTGTAACGTTGAAGCCGAAGGTTCAAGGTGAGGCATTGATGGTGAGATGACGAGATATAAATTAGACTCGATCAAGATAACTCACATTTTTAATTATTATACACAACAGAGTTTACACAGAATAGATTAACGAGATTACACAGGGTGAGGGTTCTAGAAGGTGTTCCACTAGCAGCGTCCTCCACGTCAGAGGAGAGACTTAACTGGAGTAGGAGATACGTAGTAGGCCACGGCTGGAGAGGCGCCTTGCAGAGGCGCCGGCCGTGAGACGCCAGCAGGAAGAGGTGCTGTGCTGGGTCGGCTTTAGAGGCCGACCCCCGTAGGGGCGCGCAGAAATAGTGTATATACAGGTATTCATATATTAAAAATATTGCTGGTTTGTGTACTTAACCATTTCCCATTTAAAGATATTTCTCTTAAGGTGACATTCAAAAGTTGCTGCATTGAGTAGGCATGATTTACTAATTGGCTACGCCTCGCGGTGTTACCCGCGATTGTTGTACCTACCTTGCTCATTCCCAGAGAATATTAAATTTTAGGGATAAAAAGTAGCCTATAGGCTATTCCAGACTATAATCTATCTTTGTGCTAAATTTCATTCAGATCTGTTCAACTGTTTTTCCGCTTAAGAGTAACAAACATCTTCACACAGTTTCATATAAGTATATTAGGTAGGTTTGAACAAGTTCTATTTTTTAGGATAGCTTTCATTCTATTTTAGGATAATTTAGTTTAGTAGTTGAAAACTTTACTATTCTCATTTTTAATTCTTAACTATTATTTGGTTAATTTATTTTTTAATTTTTAATGCAAATATTTTTAATGGATCACAAACGGACTATCTGAATTGAGCCCTAGAGACAGAAAATCAGTGTAGGCAAAAGATCTTTTAGAAAATATTATTCAGAATTCGAATGTAACAGGATCAAGCTTGCCCTGTAGCCTTAGCAAAATATAAATTAAAGATTATCTTTCTTGTCATGTATATTGTTAGATTAAATCTGAATATTTTATAAGTGCAATAAAATAGTAAAAAAAATCGTGTTCTATTGTACTTAATAAAAGAGATTTCTATTTTAACACAGTCCATGGTCTAATTAACAGAACTAGGTACGGACAAAAATGTTTGTTCGTGGTACCTACTGCCAGTAAGAATACTCAGTAGGACTTCGGGCCATGGACCTACTAACATACTTATACATTACATTTATACACGACACAGTGCCTGAATTTCCCTTTTATCTAACAAGTTTGAGTTGGTCCCTTTATTTTTCAACAGACTTCAAACAGATTTTAGGTACCTAGCATCCATATCCATTCGAGCTCAAAATTAAAGGCAGTTTATTTTACGCTTAATGTTTTTGCTGCATGGATTTTTCGTTGTTATTTTTTGGAGTCGGTTCAATTTTAAAAAAAGTTTAAGTTTGAAAGTTCCCAAAAGCGTCACAATTTATTCTAAACACACACGGATGTCGCACTTTGCAGTTCATCAACCGACGGTTATAGTCAAAATCAGTGTTCCGCAAAGGGTGTGCCGTGGTCATCTGTTGGTGTGCCTCGGAAAAGTAAGGTTATCCCACAAACCTAAATAGACGGCCTAAAGAAAAATACTTAGGTACACAGATGTTAACTACGCGAAAGCTGCTTTCGCGTGAAATAGGGCTAGAACTAGTCCTAGCCCTATTTCTATTCTTCCCTTCCTGAACATTTTCGCCCTATTTCCATTCGACTCTTCCTGAATAATTTCGCTCTATTTCTATACTGCCCTTCCTGAACATTTTCACCCTATTCCTATTCTACGCGCTACCTAATTTTTTAAATATTTCAGTGTCGCATAAAATCTTTTTTCTGCAATTTAAGTTTAGGTTTGTTGATAAATAATGAATATAGTTTTGTTAACTAATTAGAAACATTGTTTTGTTGATTAATAATAAATGTAGATTAATATTACATATTTTTCTACTATCTATCTATTATCTATCTAAGAATCGAACCCGAGACCTCAAGCACAGCAGTCGCATACTCTACCACTGCGCCACCGAGGCATTCATGTATTTAAGCAGTCATGATTTCTCTCGATACCTGAAATCTTCAATTATATTATCGGTAGGTAGGTATATCAGACAATCAAATTTTTTCAACAAATATTTATGCATTTCTATTTGAAGTTTTAATTTGTGATTATATTATTGATCCATCTATATATATAAAAGAAAGCCGTGTTAGTTACAAAATTTTATAACTCAAGAACGGCTGAACCGATTTCTTTGAAAATTGGTGGGGAGGTAGCTTAGAACCAGGAGACGGACATAGGATACTTTTTATATAGGTTTTTTTTTTACTTTGCCCCTCAGCTAGTTATTATACGAGAAGCAAAAGCTTTATAGTCTTTATACCCCTTTTTACGAAATTTATGCGAATGGAGGAGTTTTTGCACAATAAGGGCTCCGACACATAACTGCGATGCGATGCGGCGTGAAGTTCTTGCGGTGTATATGTGTGGGAGCCCTAAGACTTTATATGGAGGAAAAGTGCAAAAGGTAAAAAAAAGGGTTATATTGGAACTGACCACTGGGCGACCATATAGTTGTTTCAAATAAGGATCCCATTTAATTTGTATTAAAATAACCAAATACCAGGAAGTACTCCAACAGATTAGGGAAATTCATTGCAGAGGTTTTCTAACTTTCCATCAGTGCTTTCCATAGAAAAAGTCAAATGCTTTGACGTTAAAACATGTCATTATTAATAAAACTGTGTTTTGTACCGAAAAGAAACAGTAAAATTATAAAGACAAGATATGTATATGTAGTTAATACTTAATTTAACCAAAATTAATAAAAAATATGATATAGGTAAACTTTAGTAGTTAAGTAAACCAAATTATGATCGTAAGAATTTCTATTATGTACTAGAAAACAGTTAATTTAGTGGGTAAAAAAGGATGGCCTGTGATAAGGTAGGTATTATCATGATTTCTGCTGTATTTCATTACTTATAGTAACTGGTACCACAGAATAATCTATACGATAGTGCTACGTTTGTATAAAACTATTGTTAATTAACTGACTTGTTGGTCTTGCGGTAGAAGTATGCGACTGCCGATCAAGAGGTCTCGGGTTCAAATCCCGGGTCGGGCCAAAAGTGTTAGAGTTTTTCTGATTATATAAATACTTAATAACAGCTCGGAGTTTGGTAGTTGTGGTCTGGGGGTTCAGACCCCAACTACTTACGTGCCTCGGAGAGCACGTTAAGCCGTAGCGTAGTTGGCTGGTCTCCATTAAACTGGCCGACGTGGCGGTAATCGGCTAGGAGAACATCTCGAACATCACGTGTGTGTGTGTGTGTGTGTGTGTGTGTGTGTGTGTGTGTGTGTGTGTGTGTGTGGAAGCGTAGGACCTGATCTTCCGTTGTCTCGTCTTGGGTAGGTCACCACTGTCCCTGCAAACATTTAAATTTGCCAAATAGTCAAATAGGAAACGAATTCAATAGAAAAAAGGATATTGTTTACAATGTTTTCTAAAATAAAATAGTCTAAGTTACTCCATAAAACATCAGTCATCATCTGCCAGTGAAAGTCTTGCCAAAATCGGTCAAGATGTTTTAGAGACAGACAAGAAATTAAAAAAATGATTTTTTGATGTAAGTGTGTGCTTGTATGGATAGTACAGATGTATCTATTAATTATTTTATTTTCATTCAAGAGTATCAACTCGTGGGAGTTGATAAGACAGCATGAATTTCACTTATCCTTATCTGATATCACTGAAGATGATCACGAATCAAAGTATAGTATATCATGCAATGAAAGGTAACTTTGATCATTTATTTTCATTAAATAAATTTTTCTAAAAAATTTGCCGTAAAAAGTTACTACTAGTTATATCAACAGCAATTTACCAGTGAAAGTCCCGTTAAAATCCGTATAGCCGTACCAGAGATTAGCTGGTACAAACAGACACACAGACAAAAAAAACATTTTTTTATTTAAGTACCGTCTGCTTTTATATGCATTTATTGAAAAGCTGTTATTCTGAAATTACAAACAGACACTTTAATTGTATTTATTAGTAGATATATATTTTTTCTTCTTGAATTGACATTTTGTTTACAGTTCGCTCATTTTACGCGATCTACTTTGTGTTGTATTAGAAGACATAAAATTGCAACTGCATTGCTTAAGTAAGTAATAGCCATTTAAAAAGAATATACTCTACGACCCCCAAACCTTGAATAAAAGAGCTTACTCCTTCTTAAAAGGGCGGCACTTGTGACGCCTCAGGTGTTGCGGGTCTCCATGGGCGGTAATCGCTTACCATCAGGTGATACGTTTGCTCGTTTTCCCCCTATTCCATATTTTTTTTTTATATAATACACTAAAATAAATTTTTATTTCATTAAATTACTATAAGAAGAGGGATAAATGAACCCCGCCCGATCTGAAGGTCTAAGCAGCAAAACCCCGATTTTCCCTTGCTAAAAAAGCGCTTGCGCCTATTTATGCACAATTATGCAAACATTTTTAATATGGCCAATGTTTATCAAAAATTCAAAAGGTTCGTAGTACGAGTACCTACGTACGTACCGTACTGACGTGTCCATCTAGCTCCCGATTTAGCAAATGAAAAATCTTATAAAATTACGTGCCCGAGTATCCAGATATTTTGAGAATGTGACGATTTGGGAAATAGACATTCAGCTATACAGACTAACTGAGAGTTGGACATTTTGCTACATGGACCTTTTCCTAATTAGGCTTACTGCTCATTAGACGTTTCGCGCTGTTCGACGTTTTGCTGCTTAGACCTTCTGATTGGGAGCGAAATGAACACCCTGAAATAATAATTATTTTATTGCAATATACCAGAAGAATACCGCAACAAAGTACCAACTGCTATCCGTGAGATAAACTTACCTGACTCACTGGATGAACTAGTGGAACTTAAGAAAAACAACTCTGAAAGTATTCTGATGTATGCTAAACTTGATGCAGACAGGTAAACTTAATTATAAAGTTTAATAGGCTAAGCCTAGTGTTAGCCACACTGACACGGACACAAAATTGTGTATAAACTGAATTGCCAATAAAGATTATTATAATATAGAACAACTCTAAAAGACGCAGACATATTTGCATTAATGAAATGAATTTCAATATAAACTTTCGAAAACCTCATTTGTGTAGCTCCTGTAGGATTACAGTGTAAAGTCAATTTTTTTAAATAATATTATACAGTTTTATACCTTAATTAACAGACACATATGAAACATACCCAGAACAACAATTTGTAGATCACACAGATTGTGATGACCACAATGATCTCTGACCCGAACCCAAGTTGACATTCTACAAACGTAAACGATAATAGAAAACTTATGCCAATGACGTCTATCGACGTTAAGTCACGTGGTCAAAACAAAATATTAGTCAATACAAGAGAATACAGGCATTAGCGATTGTTGAAAGAGATTCAACGCCAAACACTTGCATTTTGTCTTAGGGGGCTGGTCACTTTAATTATTCTAATTAAAGTAATTAGAAAATTAAAGATATTAATGAACTCTATAACCTAAATAAACTTAACTAATACATTTTCTTTGTGTTCTAGGAAATACGTATCTGAAGTGATAGAAAACACATATTGGGAACTAAAAAAAACAAAACACTTTCTCTTACTTTAAGGAAAGTGTTCACAGATTTGTTGGACATGAAAACTATCGCAATGATTTAGTTCGAGATAAAGAAAGAAATAAAATGTAAGTAATAGTACATTACGATATAAGTGCGGTAAGTTAAAAATTACAACCGAGGCGATATTGCTAGCCCGAGCCGCAGGCGAGGGCTACAAGAAAGCTGAGGCTGTAATTATCAAAGCGCACCTATGTCATACGACGTTCTATAACATATTTGCGAGGAAATAAATAAAACTCGGACTTTCTTGATCGAATAAATACTTAATTACTTGTTAAAGCAGTTATAAAAATTTGAATAATTTGTAAAAATTTTTATTACGTTGCCAGTTGGCATTTTTAAGCTTGTCAAGTTATTATTATTAATTAAAATTTCACCAGTCTCTCTCTCACTCTCTTGAGTGAAAGTAGGAGAAACGAGACCACAGAGTTCAGCAGTCGGCGGCAGCGGCGGAGGCGGCTGCGGAACTCTGTGGTCTCGTCTCCTACTTTCACTCATAAAATGTTGACCACTTTTCTGACATAAAAACTCTTTGCTAATATTTAAAAGAGTATTGTTCGAGCACCTTGATAAACCGTGAGTTTTACTTTATTAAAAAAAAAACGTGCGTTTTACATTACAATAACGCACAAGTACGTAATGAGATACATTACGATATTGAAATTGGTGAAATAAGAGACCCTTTACGAGCAAATATGTTATAAAAAACTTTTCACGTCAACGAGTTTGAAGCAAAACTGTCTGTGTGTGAGTTTGATGCAATGTCATCCTATTATGACCAAATGAGTTATTTCTATATTAAAAACAGGTAAACGGGCGATTGAGAGACTACCATTGTCCATCGCCTATGTACATCTGCAAGTTTAGTATCACAACTCTATTTATGCTCTCTGAGTCTCCACATCCCTCCAAGACTTGAAAACAAGCGGGCTGGGTTAATAAAATTGGGTTTCCTGACACCTGTTTCCTGACTGACCGTGACTTAACTCCGATTGGGCTAGCCGATATGTGCCAAAGATGAATCTTTTTGATTGCCTCTGTGGCGCAGTCACAGTGGTAACGTATGCTTCTGTGCCTCAGGTCTCGGATTCGATTCCCGGGTTCGACCTTATATTTGTATGACCTGGAAATATTTGTTTAAGAGTTTGGGTGTTTTCTTATGTTGAAAATGTATGCACATATTTACAAAAAAACTGTGAGTATTTAAATAATCTAACAGTCAATCTGGCTTTCAAAGTATACCTAACCTTTACTTAGTTTAAGACCAGATAGGGTTGTGTGCTAAGAGACACTCTAAGGTTGTGTGAGGTTGTGTGTCAGATGTCCGAAGATACTTAAAATATTTATATATGATTCTCTTACAGTAAACAAAAATCATAGGTACCAGTTGACTTTGTTCACTCACTGTATCTGGTTGAATTGAATTTAAAAATAAAAGTTTTTTTGGATGTCCCTGTACATAATTGAATAAATGAAATAAAATGCTGGTTGAAGTTCGAAGAAAATTATAAACGTTTTAGATAAACCTTGCTAGCGGTGGAAAAACGCAAATAGGGTGTGAGAAATCTTGTCCTAGAGAAAAGTAGGTGTGCATGTATTGTTCCCAAACAAGCATGACAAAGTAGACATGACTTTGCCCTTTACATTCTAAATTAGCCTCTATTAGCTCTAAAGTCTAAAGGTTCGCTGGAAGAAAACTCAGGTTTGGGTTAATTAAAGGTAGTAGAGCCACGCTGATTTCAGCACGAACGGGCCGGCTCGACCGGGGCGGTACTACCCTCGCACAGAAAATCAACGTGAAATGACAGCAGCAGTGCTGTCGTGTTTCGTTGGTGAGTGCGAAACCGGAGGCCCAATTAGTCTAGTCAACAAGTTCCATACTTGTTGACTAGACTAAAAGATGCAGCAGCATCACTAGGCCGCCATAGTGTGGGTCGCCATGCTGCATTGTCTGCATCCGCAATGAGTATGGTGACCATCACTCATGGATTCTGCTTATGTTTTCCATCAGGCAGAGTAGAGTCATTTTGGCGGGCCAAACATAAAAAAAAAAAAAAAAAATAAGCACGCCTTTGTACCTACATGTAATCTCCTTGAAGCTTACTTAGTTATCAAACTATGTGTACAATCAAGAATAAATAAACAAAAACTAATAAAAATTATCTTTTTAAGAACTCGCAAAAACCTTGTCAAGCAACTAAGATTACAACGCTGCCATAACAAAGTTCAATTACACGATATAAACGGAGCTGTCGAAAAATTGGAGAGGGCAATCGATGTAAGAATATCTTTTTTTTCTTATTTCAACATCACAAATCTAAAAAGGTTATCTGTATGATTATGAATACGAAGTTCAACCACTTCCATTCATCCGCTGGGTGTAAGATTCGGCTAAGAAAGCAAACTACAGAAGACAATACTACTGCAAAGAGAAGAAATACAAACCCAAAATGAACCCATCTGCAAAGAGAAAGAAAACAAACCTAATACCAACCCGTCTATCTAGAAAAGATAGAAACATAACACTAATTCTATAAAAATTCCTATAGCTACATAAAAAACTTAGATTCTCGTAGCTTTAAATGTAGGTAGCATGTATGACAATGAATCATATTCCTGACTATATTCGTTTAGGATACTCAACCAATGTTTGAAGTTAAAGGTAGATATATAGACAACTGGCAACTGGCGAGAACAGAACAGCACATTGTGAAAATTACTAATAAAGAGAATATTCCTCGCTTGAGTATAAATCGCTTTAGGCAAAAATACCAAAATGAAGAACAAGTGCATTGTGAGATTATACGGCTAACTATAATTCAAATAACCGTAAGTAGATTAGTACACTAACTATAGTTTTTATCTATCGCTTTCCAATAAATTGTTAATGAGAAACGTTGCTTTTGAATTTCCTGGCGAACAGGTTGCATTTCCAGGTTGATTGTAATGTCTTACCTGTACCAGTTTGCCATAATTCCGGTCGTCTTAGAATCCTAGATTTTGAACTAGATTTCAACTAGACAGGGGCGTCTTTACCTAGAGAGCAGGATGTACGGTGCACACGGGCGCAACGGTGTTAAGGGCGCCGGCTGCGTCACTTTTGATAAATCTGTGCACTTACGTACTTTAGTAAGTGCACAGACTTATCAAAAGTGCCTGTAAGGCGCTACGCTTCCCTATGGGAGCTAGCGTAATGATTGCACATGGGCGCTACACAGGATTGGGACGCCTCTGCAGCCAGGTTGCACTAACTGAGACCACGGGCAGACTTTGCTGACCAATCTCTAGGAGTTTGTTATACTAACTAATAATCATAAATTATTGCATTCTGCATACAATTCGTGACCATTGAATTGAATCTTGTGAACAAGTTGTACTTATTAAATTATGTCCGTCAATTAATGGTTTCAAAGCTTATATTGATATCAAATCTTAATGGTAATATAATTTTTAAAGCTGTTTTCCTGTTTTCAGGAAATTTTATCTCAGATTGAGGTAATAATGGATAAATATGATAAAGGTTTAGAAAATATTGAACTCAAGATACAAATATGTAAGAATAATTATTATGATATATGTAAGAAAAGAATGAATATGGAACAAAAGGTTAGTAGAAAAATGAAGGTTAGGCCTGCCTTCTGCAATAACCTTTATTAATATATTTTCCTAATTCCCTCTTCAATTTAATAATTAATTATTAGTCTATTACTGTTATGATGGACCAACGTCATTACTATAAATGTAACCCTAGTCATACTTACTTTCAATCACATAACGATTCATAGATTTTTTATCTTAATCACATTTAACAGTTAATTATTATTTAATGTGACTAGTCACAATTACCAATTAATTAAATGTTCAAACTATAGTGATATAAAAACATCAGTAGTAAATTCAGTCAGTCAATAATTCCAATACAATTTTTAATAGCTGGAGCAACGGGATAACACGATGAAAAATTGGATAAAATTTAAAGAAGATAGAGAAAAAGTTCGCCTTAATAACGAGAAAATGCCGAATGCAGCACACATTATACAAGATTGGTGGCGTGGTTTGCTTGTGCGTCTACAGCTTGGACCATATGCAGAAAAAAAAATAGTAAAAAAGACCAAACAGAAAAAATAAGAATTTAACAAAGACAGATTACTACAGATTACCCTTAGTATTTATTTATTTCATGTACACTTATTTCTAGTTATTAACGTATGTATCTATCTAACTTTTTTGTTTCAAGGAAGAAGAGTGTTTAAAAAGATTAAGTTTATTCAAATGTTGTAGTCGATTAAGTTATATTTGGAGAGTTCGTGAAGAAATAATCCTATTATACTTTTATATCTTTAAGTTTTATCTTATATTTGACTTTAGTTTCAGATATTTCTAGTTAATAACGTACCTAGCTTTTATGTTTCAAGAAAGAAGAAAGTTTAGAAATATTAAGTTTACTAAGTGTTATAGTCGATTTGGTTATGTTATGTTGGAGATTTGGTTAAGAAATAATCCTGTTAACCTTTAACTCTTTAAGTCGTGTCTTATATTTGATACTAGTTGACCCACGCAACGTCGTTTGCGTCTCCTATTGCCCGTAGCGTGATAATTTTCCCCCGTTTTTGAAACATTCTTCATTGGTGCTCCGCTCCTATTGGTCTTAGCGTGATGCTATATAGCCTATAGCCTTCCTTGATAAATGGGCTATCTAATACTGAAAGAATTTTTCAAATTGGACCAGTACTTCCTGAGATTAGCGCGTACAAACAAACAAACTCTTCAGTTTTATATATTAGTATAGCAGTTTATATGTATTTATTATACTCTTCTAAGAACTAATACTCATAATCAACAACACATTTATTTGGATAAAGATTAATATTAGGTATTATGTTGATAAAAACTCTTTGGCAAATAACTCATTATAGGTACCAACTCTTAGCGTCTTATACTCGTGATAACTTCTAAACGAAATGTCTGATTGGGATGAAACAAAAAGTATTTTACTTCTACATAAATACCCTTGATAATATAATGCTTAATTTGGATAAGGATTAATATTACGATACACATTTAACGTAGTTTCTTTTTTCAGACGATTTAATAATTTTGAACACAAAATCGGTTATTGTAACTAAACCATGATAGTTAGATATATGCTCTCCCGGACTTTTTTGTAGATCTTAATGGGACCTACAAACCCGTAATACATTATTTTGTTCTATTGTCAATAGTTACTGCAGCGCACGCAAAAATAGGTTTTCGATTTCACACCTTGGTCTACGAAATAGCAATTTTCTTACGGATCCCTAATTTTTTTGAAAATAAAATTTAGCCTATAACCTTCCTCGATAAATGGACTATCCAACACTGAAAGAATTTTTCAAATCGGACCAGTAGTTCCTGAGATTAGCGCGTTCAAACAAACAAACTAACTCTGCAGCTTTATAATATTAGTATACATAAGTTTCAGATATTTCTAGTTAATACAAGTAACATTTTAACAAAATAAAAACCGACTTCAAATTCACGTTCGACTCGATTTCTCTTGGATGCCATCGCCATCATCAAATCTTAGTGTCCTTATCATGGTACCACCGTTGGGACTTCTCCTTTCCATTAAAAATAATCATTAAAATCGATTCATACCTAAAATCCTCCTCCTTTTTTGAAGTCGATTAAAAATAACGTACCTATAAAAGTTTATTTGTTTAAAGGTAGAACAATATTTCAATATTCTTTTTTAAGTGTTGTAGTTGATTGGTAATTTGGTTAAGAAATAATCCAATATTTTTTTATTTCGTTAAGTCTGTCTTGTATTTCTTATAATTTATATAATATAATAAGAATAACATTTCATTCATGCTCTGAAGAGCACGTAAAGCCGTCGGTCGGTCTTGCGCCTGATCTCTCACCAGTCGTGTCGGGTAGCCATTCGTATGATTGTAAGAGTGCTTGAACAGAGAGTGCACATGTGCTTGTACACTCACTTGTGCACTATAATATCGTATCCAAAAGCGGCTAGGAGAGTATCATTATATTTGAGTTTAAAATAAAGTGAAGAAATCTGATTATGAATGGTTTCATTCTCATATCTCCCCATCGTTTGTATTTTGTTATGCCCTATGCAAAGAATTGAACTGATGTACTAGTAATGGTATTACCTTATTAGTAATTAGAAAAAATAATTTCCCATGGTCCACACAGGTGAGCTATGGGCAAAAGTAAAATTCTGTAGCAAACTTATGTTAATTAAGCGGGTGGACCAAGGGCACCAGAGGAAATTCTTCTTCAGCCTACTGCCGTCCGCTGCTGAACGAAGACCTCCACCATTGAGCGCCAACCATCTGATATTGGGCAGTCGTATCCATCCGCTGCTAGCCATTTTCTCCAAGTCGTTAGTATACCGTCTCGCAGGGCGTCCTACCTACACTACGTTTGCCTAATCGCGGTCTCCGCTCTAACACTTGTCGACCCCAGCGACTATCAATCCACCTGGAGACATGACCGGCCCAGTTCAACTTTAGCGTTCTAATTTTCCGTGCGATATCGGTTACTCCAGTTCTCTGTCGAAGTGTTTCGTTAGAAATTCTATCGACTAGAGAAGCACCCAGCATCACACGCTCCACCACACGCTGAGCGACTTTAAACTTGTGGATTAGTCCAACGGCGAGTGTCCACGTCTCGGCTCCATATGTCATTAAGGGTAAAAGATTATTGTATGTTAGCTCAGACCGCGACGGACACTGGTTTCTGCCATTTAGCTTCTCAGAAAATAACGAGTGCAACGCTATTTTGGTAAGTCGCCTATTATTTTAGTTATTTAATAACAATGTTTGCAAAAATTACCCCAAAGTTTTTAGGACAGTTCTTGATATATTGGTGCGGCCGCGGGGAAAAGTATACTGTCAGACTCATGGTGTCTGTCATGGTCCGTCGTCCCACGTTCCCGTCCGTTCCAATAGAGTGTCTTGAAACCATCTTCCAATGCGTTGGTAAACAGTTTCGGAGAAATAATGTCTTCTAGTAAAACCCCACGATGCAATGGAATTGATTTTGTGCTATGTTCTTGTACTTGGACGGTCATTGTAGCGGCTTTGTACATACATCTTAGCACTTGGATATATCAGCAGTCAACCAGTAATCTCTGCATGGATTCCAGGACAGACCAGGGGGATTAAGCGTGGCCACCTAGCACCTTAGGTGGTACACCCTGCGAAATAACGGACGAGGCTCTGGCGACCGACATCGTGTCGGTATAACCACACAACTGCGAGAATCACTAAATTTCCGCTTGCCAAGCGTGATGACTATGGCAAATTTCCCTCCACATGACTGTTAACCAAAACAGAGGCAAACGTAAAAAATCCATTCTTTACTCGAGCCGTCCATCTGAACGAAGGTCTAACCCAAAGAGCCATCTAAGTATTTTAAAGTTAGAGCTTAGTTGTCATCTATTTCCGGAACCAGGAGACTTAACACAGTGTTTAAAGCTATATTCCTGCCAGTAAGTGAATGACTAGCTGGTCAATAATTAAAATAATTTATTGCGATGACAGCGAACAGAACTGCAATCATTTTGTTGATAGAGAATAACCAAAAATAAATTAAAAGTAGGGATAGTAAGAGAAGACTTTCAGAATACTTTAGAAGAAGGTTGTATCTATAGGAGGTATACCAGCTCTAAGCAGTAAAAATAGTATCCAATTCCTTAGAACTTCTCCAACTATCCAGCAGCGGAACTTATAATATAGGTAGTAAGGTTGAGAGGAAGTGAAAGAAACATGTTTACCTGCTTAAAAGACTGTGAACTCGATTTGGTCTTAAGCCAAGCAGTATTTAAAAGTATTCGAAGGTTTTGACCTAGCGACGACCTTTCCTTGATTAAATAATTTCAAATTTAGAAATGATTTACCTATTGCAAGCAAGAAAAGAAAAATGTGATTATTGTCTACTTTTGTTGAGAAGGTAGCTTTAATTTTTGTAGTAATTGCTGTAAAACTTATAGACTCAGTACAGAAGAATAGCTTTAGACCAAAACGAGAAAGATAAAAAAGTGTTTTTAGTTTACACTTACAGAACCCCAACTAAGTTAGTTAACTACCGAGCGTAGTTACTTTCAACAAATTAATTGATGTTAATAAACCGACTGACAAGATGTTAATAATGCTGTATGTTATGATAGAATATTACTACAGGCAAAACTTAATACTAAGTTATCTATCTAAAAATACAAGACTTGTAAACACAATTATCTAATAATGTTTAATCGATATTCTGCCCATCACTACCTGCTACGTCAGTGAAGTCATGTGACCAATTCAGCCAATCAGAAAGCTGTGTTTGACAACTAAAATGTAAACTCTCCACGCGAATGTTATCAAAAACTTGTATTTATAGCTTTATTTATTAATTTATTTCATTTATTATGCCAAAAAAGGAAAAGGTGAGTTTAAGAAAAGGGAAAAAAATATTTAGAATAATTATAAATCTTTGAAAGACGAAAAAACGGTAGTTTACGCAGTCGGCATTTTACGCTTCTATCGTTATAACTTGTTATACCTACTATGCCATGTCAGTTCGTTTATGGTTGGTATGCGGTGCTGCTTAATTTACTGTGTTAAATCTCTGTATATTGGTGATTACCGTGTGTTGTGAAGTTTTAAGTGGCCACTGTTGTTCGCAGGAAGCGATGAAGACTAAAACGGATAAAAACAAAAACGGAGACGGTGAGACTGAGGTGAGTTTTACACTAATTTATGAGATCCGATCATCTTCCCGTTGGTATTCGAGTTACACCGATGTTTACTGCGATACTGGACGAAACTTGCTATAATAAGAAATTGTAAGACATAAAATAACGTCTATATTAAGTAAATTAACCTATGGTTAATGTAATGAAACATATTTAAAGCTGAAATATTTTTTGGGAGAACAGGAAAATGAAAATAAAAAAAATCTAGTCAGAGAAAAAACTATGTTAGTGTGCCATTTTATTGCTTGTAATATGTTTTTTTACTTAGTAATTGCTGTCTGACATATTATACTTACTTATTTACATTTTACTTTAACTATGAAGAAAATCCTATAAATAAATGGTTAAAATGTTCCAAAGCCCCTAAACATAGCCAAAGCTTCTATAAATATGGTGTCTGACTTGTGAGATTTGCTTGGCCATTTGCTCAAAACTCTAAGGAGTAGAAGTCAATGCTCTATTATTCATCTGTCTATGATAAGACTTCCATTACAGCTCAGTTCATGTATTAAATAACTTATTTTCCCACAACATATGGGACATTGGCAAAATTGTGGTCACACTCTACAACTAAGCCATTAATCAAAAGTTGAAATCTTTAAAAAACATTGAATTCATCACTGTTCAGAAGTTAAATTCAATTTCTTTAACCTATCTGAGAATTGATACTAACTGATATTGATGTATGGCGAGTCTGCTGGCTTATATTTATTGAGTACTTTGAGCGGATTCAGTTTACTCAATCATGTCAGGCAAGAAAGTGGAGTGTTCTTAGAACATAATGTCAAATGCTAGTCAACATAAAAAAAGTGTTACCACAAAGAGAAGCTCATAATTGAAAAATTAATAACAATAATGTAATTAATGTACTTATCCACATGTACATACTCTCGTGAATAAATGAAGATCTTTTCATACACTGTCAAAGAAAGAAATGAATAAGAATCTAATAAGAATTTCCAATTGTTATGAAGATTATATGAAGCTTCACATAAAAACGTAAAAACTTGGAGAAGGAAATACTGAAATAATGGATTTGCAATCAATTATTTTTAATTGCTATTTTTTTGACATCTTCCACATTAGAAATAAATCCTGAGTTGCAGGATCATTACAAACATACATAAAACGGATGAAGAACACCGAGACACAGTAAAACAATTTGTGGATCATTCAAAGCTATGTGATCCGTGCATGATAGTATTTGTATGTGGTGATGAATGAAGAATACAGAGTGCACACCACTATTCATCCCATGGGTTTCGTGAGAGGTGACTAAGGGACAACACTGCAAAGAGCAGAATTTTTTTAACAACCCTCGGTACTATCTTTGCACAGAAGATCAACGTAAAATGACAGCATTCGTGCTGTCGTGTTCCGTTGGTCAGTGCGAGACCGGAGGCCCAAAGATGCAGAAGCGTCACTAGGCCGTGGGCCTCAATAGTGTGGGTCACCATGCTGCATTGTTGCATTGTCTGAATTCACAATGGGTATGGTGACCACCACTCGTGGATTATGCTTATGCTTTCCATCAGGCAGAGTAGAGTCATTGTGGCAGGGCCATACATTAAAAAGAAACACAACACTTGAACAAACACTGCCAACAGTATGGTACAGTAAAGTAGTCTAAAACCCCCCTTTCTAAGGGGAAACCTTTGTCTAGTAGTGTACTATGACTATGAATTATAAAGTACATAATTTTTGTGATTATTGATTAAGTTGTTTACCACACAAGTGAAATTTTAACAAAATAAAAAACCAACTTCGAGAGCAACCAAATCAATTGATTTCTCTTGGATACTATCATCAGATCTTAGTGTCCTTATCATGGTACTACCGTTGTACCGACAACCGAGAGTATAAATTACTGTGATATATTTTCAGTATACACTGCTTCTATTAAGTAAATTATAAAATCAAAAATATTCAAAAGTTATAAACACATTTATAGATGCAGACACATGTAGATGATTGTATTTAAACTATCACCACTTGTAAACGTCACAAAAATGAAGATAACGCGACTCAATAGCATTTAGAATTTGGAGATAAGTAAAAATACCTTTCTCTAATGACATTTTGAAGTTTCTGGTCTGGTTAACTCATACTAATGAGTTGGTGCACTAGCACTCCCTTTTGTTCTACCTTAGATTACATCAACAACAGCGAGTAACACTGCGGGACGCAGCTAGTCGTAAAATAAAAGTAGCGAAAGTGCCGTCAAAATTGATCCACGCGTTCCAGCCAGAACAGACAGGCTAAATTTTTAAATAAGATAGTTTCAATGGATGTACCGTATTGTTTTATATGCATTTAGTGAAAAACTGTTTTATTTATTTGCATAGATGGAGATGTTTCATTTTTTGTGTACTCGAATAGCTTAAACCTTTGACCACCAAGGACGTCCACGTCAGACCAAATTACGCCAACAACATCTAATCCTATTTTCAACGTGGATAGACGTCTTTGGCGACAAGTGGTGGAACATAAGAAAAATGCTTTATCTTTTTAAACGACTTCAAAGGAGGAGGTTCTCAATTCGACCGTATATAATTACCTATGTTTATTTTTTTATATGTGTGTTCGCGGATAACTTCGTCGTTTATGAACCGATTTTGATGATTCTTTTTTTAATGGAAAGGAGATATCCCAACGGTGGTACCATGATAAGGACACTAAGATCTGATGATGGCATCCAAGAGAAATCGAGTCGAACCTTGAAGTCGGTTTTTGTTAAAATTTTATTTATCACAATTTAACGGAACAATTACTTATGTAATCATCATCTCAGCCAAAAGACGTCCATTGCTGGACGTAGGCCTCCCCCAAGTTTCTCCACCACAACCGGTCAATTACGTATTAATGTAACCAATTATGCAATATTTTTCACTTGTGTTTTTCAAACACTTGTATTGGAATTTATGTTTCAAAAACATTCTCAAGCCTAACAAAACAGGTAAAACGTTAACTTGGCAAGAAGCTCCAACTGCTAAGCATTTTCTCCAATTACCATACAATTAAGGACACATCTTTATTTATCTGTATACATCTTAAGGATACATCTTATATATTATAATGTTGACGACAATAAGTAGGTTGAAGTGAATTCGTATGTAATGTCATGTACTATTCGCTTTAGCGACTGAGTAAGAATACGTCGACTAATTGCTTCATAACTTTAAGGTTTTCTAGGAAGGCTTGACGAGTGTGATCGACTGATATACTACGGGCCTCCGTGAAACACAGCGCTAACGCTATTTCACACCGATTTTCTGTGAGGCCGTGGTATCCCTCCGGTCGAGCCGGCCCATCCATGCCGAAGCGTGGCTCTCCCACGGATAATATCAGACCTTGGCACTGAATTTACTGGGTTAGATGAATCGCTCCATCTAAAGTTTCGGTGGTGGAAACGGCCTGTGGACAAAACAAAAAAATGACTCATAGTTAATGCAGATACACATATGCAACGTTGTTTAATTGAGCACTGATCTGAAGGGGTTTGCGCGTGCGTATATAATAGAAGGTCCCGGGCTCTCCCGATTTTGAAAGCAATATCACACATCCTATAGTTTGAATAGCCTCAACAAAAATATTGGTGGTAGGTAGTTACAGCCTGTAGGTATTTCCAGATGAAAGAAGTAAGAGCAGAAGATGGACGTATGGTAGTAAAGTATTGTCTATGAGGTAGCCTGTTGATATGCTTTTTTGCGATCTTATATATCTATCTATCCAGTGACTAATGTGTTGTTTACATAGGAACGTCCTGTATTTAATACCTTTGTTGTGGAAGGATTATACATCAAGTCTCGTTAACGGCCTTCGAAAATGGCAGGTACTCCATTCGATTTATTGGGTAGACGTGTAGTATGTCTACCCAATAAGGCCGTTACCGGTTAAGTAACATGATGCCTTGGGCTCGTATGCTATCTGCATAGACAGGCCGATTCAAACTATGGTCATTTCTTCAAAAGGCTAACCCAGACCACAGAATAACTAATAGTACTTACATCCCAGACCTTATACCATGCTCGCATGGCTTTTATTTAAAAGACAACTCTGATTTTTTGTTCATTACTTCCCAGGGAAAGTTTAGGAAATGCCGGTGTCTTTTAGCTGTAAAGTCCGACGTGTAAAAATATCTGCAAAAGATTAACTTACAAAAATAAATATCGTTTAGCTCTTTCTTCTCTTTATTAGTCTGCGAAGGGATAGATAGGTCGGTCGGTATAAACGTCCAAATTTTTCCACTATAATTCTGATCCTACTTCGTAATAAAGAGCAAGCTTTTAAGATAAAATTTACCTACCTATTTTGAAATAAACATACTTCTAAACATGAACACGTTACAGATATACCCAGTGACAACAAATGATTGTGCTCATGACACAATTTTTGTTCTGGTTGGAAATTGAACCCACGATCTCTAGCTTAACTAAAGCAGTGGGCTGTTGATGATGATGATTTAAACGAAAAGAGTTGAAAAAGAGAAGCCAAGGTAGTAGAGCCACGCTGATTTCAGCACGAACGGGCCGGCTCGACCGGGGCGGTACTACCCTCGCACAGAAGATCAACGTAAATGACAGCGTTCGTGCTGTCGTGTTTCGTCGGTGAGTGCGAGACCGGAGGCCCAATGATGCAGAAGCATCAGTAGCCCACCATGGTGTAGGTCACCATGCTGCATTGTTGCATTGTCTGCATTCGCAGTATGGTCACCACCACTCTTGGCTTCTGCTTATACTTTCCATCAGGCAGAGTAGAGTCATTTTGGCAGGGCCAAACATTAAAAAAAAACATTACTTATATCGATTGTCAACATGTGAAGAGCATATATGAGTGTTGTTGATGAGTAAAGAGTTATAATATTGTTGTTTTGTTGAGTTATGTAAATTGTGATAGAGGTAATCTTATACATAGGTGTTTGAAGTTTTGCTTTTAATTGAGATAATAATAATAAATCGCTTTATTGTACACCAGATAACTATACATTACAACTTAAAGCTAGGTAGGTCGGTAGTACAACTGGCGGTCTTATTGCTCAACGGCAATCTCTCTTCTTGAGATAATGCGTATTAGAATTAGTCATTACTATTGTTTAACTACAATTTAACTCGTTTTTTTTATGTATGACTCGCCAAAATGACTCTACTCTGCCTGATGGAAAGCATAAGCAGAATACAAGAGTGGTGGTCATCATACTCATTGCGAATGCAGACAATGCAGCATGGCGACCTAGTGATGCTTCTGCTTCTTTTAGTCTAGTCAACAAGTATGGAACTTGTTGACTAGACTATTTGGGCCTCTATTCTCGCACTCACCAACGAAACACGACAGCACGAACGCTGTCATTTTACGTTGATTTTCTGTGCGAGGGTAGTACCGCCCCGGTCGAGCCGGCCCATTCGTGAAACTGAAACAACAATATAAGAATTTTCTACAACCACGGTGCAATGAAAATATTTTTTTAACTCAATCTTTATTAGTTTCAAGAAGGTCAAGGGTTTATTATAAAGTCGGTTGAGAATCTCTGGGCACCCCTATACTTATCTCATGATCAGATTTTATTACTTTTTGGGAGAAAGATAATTTAAACCTCTACTTACCTATAAGTAATAATTATTTATTTGCTTTCTAAAATTTGTTAAAACTCGATGCGATTCAATAGTCATAAATTTTAGTAGAATGATAGAACGCAGATAATCTCGAAAACGCCAATCAGTAAGTGAAGTAGCTTATAAATCTGTCTGTAGGCCACCGTATACATGCTGCTTCACTATTTTACGACTGCATCGACTTTTATGCGCTGGCCCTAATTTGCTTTATGGAAACGTCCTGTATCTGTTATACTCGTATCCACTCCTTGGCTTTCGCGATTTTAATAAGAAACGGTATGTATATATATGGAAACAAATGTATACCTCTATTGTGCACTAGTATATGGCCTGCTTAATTGAAAAACATTCACTACTTTTACTAGGCGCCTAGATCGTAAGATTGATATGATTTTTAACCGACTTCAAAAAAAGGAGGAGGTTCTCAATTCGACTGTTTTTTTTTTTGTTTGTTACTTACCTCATAACTTTCGACTGGGTGAACCGATTTTGATGATTCTTTTTTTATTTAAAAGCTGGTGCTTCCCATGTGGTCCCATTTTACCATTAAGTCTTCAATTTGCATTAAGTATGTGCGCGACAAATTAAAGAATTACTCTCTTAATTACTCTCGTATTTCGGGCCCATTTCAATTTGGTCGTTCTTGAAGTCGGTTGGTTTTTTGTTAAAATTTTGTATTATTAAGTACAAAGATGCAATACTAGTTTTTGCTCGCGGCTCCGCCCTCATGTATGTTGGTTATCGCGGCAAATAGTAGCCTATGTGTTATTCTGATGTATAAACTATATTACTGGAAAGTTTCATCCAAATCCGTTCTGTAGATTTTGCGTGAAAGAATAACAAACATCCATCCATCCATTTATACTTACAAACTTTCGCGTTTATAATATTAGTAGTATATGCAATACTAGTCATGTATGTAGGTTATCGCGGCAAATAGTAGCCTATGTGTTATTCTCATATATAAGCTATATTACTGTAAGGTTTCGTCCAAATCCGTTCAGTAGTTTTTGCGTGAAAGAGTAACAAACATACATCCATCCATACTTACAAACTTTCGCGTTTATAATATTAGTAGGATCTACTTACCCATTTTTAAGTACTTACCCATCTAAGCAATCGCAGTAAACATTCTGTAAATATCTGTTCCATCATAATATTACAACTAAACACCGGAATCGCATCAATCTTCTTCATTAAATGTCTCAAAAGAGCAACGTAACATCTAAATCTGATTTGCGTAAAAAGTGTAACTATTTTTCCGTGCAATTTTAGACTCTATGTCTTAGGAATTATGCGTCGAATGTTTATCAATGATATAAACGAATATGTAAACACGTTGAGGTGTATGTAGGAGGATTTGGCATCTCGAATGATGGCGGCCACAGTATGTGCGCATCTCCGTAAGAAACTAAGACGCGCCTCTGCGGTATAATTTTCTGATCATTTCTTTGGGCAGACTGAAACAGTAAATAGTGATAGTGGTATAATGTTTACGTTGGCAGATCTGTGGAATTCCGTCGCTTTTGTATGTATGTTTTCGTCGCTTTATTAATGTACCTACTTTTGTTTTTATTTACTAGTCTTTCTACACTTTTATACATAACATGTGTTTTTGTTTTAGTATGTTTGATTCTTTCCGACCGTAATTTCACATCAGGTCATGTTATATTTAATTAACACCGACTTACTTACTGGGTCACAATACACGTTGGAACTTCAGAATCAAAGTCCATCCAGATCCAGACTGTAAACAATAGCCGATGGTTTACGCAATTCTTCATGTTTACAAACTTCTCATGAACCATGTGTGCAGTTAAACAAAATTTACGACCACGCGTCTCTCTTATCTTGACTCATCGATTCAATCTATACTTATAATAAAAATGTAACAGGTCCAATTCTGTACATTAAAGATATTTAGAAATTTTTTTTTGGAGGGCTTTCTATAATCGATACTGAAGCCAAAACTGTAATTTTTTTCGCTTCGCCCCGCGGCGTTACCCGCGGTACGCCAATAACCACGGGTAATACCGCGGGATTCAGCTAGTATTAATTAAGTATGATAGCACACGTTGTGTACAGAATGTTCATAATTCAATCCGGCATCTGTTCAGCCTTTAAAGTATGTAACATGATTTAGTTGCCATTAAATCGCTTCGGTAGTCTACTTATAGGTACAGCAAAAAGGTTGAATCACCCGAAATGTGCGCATAAATCATTATTCGCGTGAAAGATTACGGACTTAACGTGGTTTTACGATATACCTACTCGCGAAATCTTTGACTTCTATAAATAATATCTTCGCCTTTTCGTTCGTAACTTGACTCAATAACAGTTTATTGCAAACGCTATAGTCATTAAAATATCTATTCTTTTTGTATTTATTGTTTCAGAACAATGATGTCAGACATTTCAATGTCGCCAATTCATTTTATGATGTCTTAGGCCAGGGTATTGTAAAAAGGAAATCTGTAATTAAAAAATAAAAATACATATTTGCCTAGGAGATTTTTTTCTTTCTGTTTTGTCCAGATTTAGATTTTTTTTAATAAACTTTAGCAATGGGCCAAGCAAGAAGAATCAAAGCAAACGACATTTATTAATTACTAATTATCTATATAGTTACAACATTCCGCACGTAGCGACTTAGCTGCCAGGTATTTGTAAATAATACCTGTACCTACATACAAATCAATCTTTAATCTTCTTTCACTAGAAGCTTAAAAAAGCGGCCAAGTGCGAGTCGGACTCGCCCATGAAGGGTTCCGCAGCAGCAAGTAACATAATATAATTTTTATTTTATTTTATTTTTATATTTGTGTTGATTGAATGAAAGGTAAATTGCAGTTTACAATTTATGACGTATTAAAAAAAACTACTTACTAGATTTCGTTCAAACCAATTTTCGTTAGAAGTTTGCATGGTAATGTACATCATATATTTTTTTTAGATTTATCATTCTCTTATTTTAGAAGTTACAGGGGGGGGACACACATTTTACCACTTTGGGAGTGTCTCTCGCGCAAACTATTCAGTTAAGAAAAAAATGATATTAGAAACCTCAATATCATTTTCGAAGACCTATCCATAGAAAAAAAAATTTGAGTTTCAGTTCTAAGTATGGGGACCCCCAAAATTTATTGTTTTTTTCTATTTTTGTGTGAAAATCTTAATGCAGTTCACAAAATACATCTACTTACCAAGTTTCAACATTATAGTTATTATAGTTTCGGAAAAAAGAGGCTGTGACATACGGACGGACAGACAGACGGACAGTCAGACAGACAGACATGACGAATCTATAAGGGTTCCGTTTTTTGCTTTTGGCACGGAACCCTAAAAATGAGTTTTTTTTTATCGTTTGCTCTCTGATGTATTGATCATTATATTTCAGTAGTTTTATTTTTATTAAAGAATGGTAGGTATAATATTCATTTGAAGTGTGGACTGGCTGCAACTCCAAACCCTAGCGTAGTTCTGGAGTTATCTCTCATGTTGCAGGCTTTATAAATAAAAAAATGCCTACATAAAATCCGTATCCACACTGGATAGAACTTTATATAAATTACAACTTGTGGGAAGTACCTACATACAAACTAGAAGGAATTCTGTCTCGATTACCTACACGTAATGTACGTTGCAAATGCCCACGGAAATCTAACAGCAATTGACACACTGCGTCATCCCTGTTGTCTATTGGTCATCTATACATCTATAAATAAATAAAATTGGAGTGTCTGTTACTAATATAAAAAAATAAACGCTTTTTAGTAAATTCATATGTATGTACACACGGTACATACTTATACCAAAATAAGATGTTTTAAAATTTTTGTCTGTCTCTGTCCGTTTGTTCCGGCTAATCTCTGGAACGGCTGTACCGATTTTGACGGGACTTTCACTGATAGGTTGTAGTATAAGGTAGCTGATGATATAAGGAGTAACTTAGGCTACTTTTTTAGACTAGTTTCGCTCCGCGGCGTTACTCGCGGTACGCCAATGACCGCGGGTAACACCGCGGAGTTCAGCTAGTGTTGAATAAATTTGAAAACATTTGCATTTTTACCCGACTACGGCTAAGCCAAAAGAGGGTTATGAAGCGTCGTTTCTTGTCGTAGTAGGGTTTTAGTTTTAACTTTTATTTTACAGTGATGATTATAAATCGCGAGACACTACTTACTCCGCCCTTGTATAGAATTACCAATAACCAATCTAAAATATATATATAATTTATGTAACTTCCTGTGCGTCCTTCGCCAATTACAATCAATCAACTCAACCCTACTCCAACAGAAGCTGAAGTTTCGTTATCCATCGTATTTGTCGACGTCAAACTACCTAACAATATATTTCTTACGCGTTCTAGTTATTTGTCCTCGTATTGATGCACTTATTATGTTAATCTGATGGAATCGCTAATACTAATTTTCTCTATATAACAACGAGAAAGCATAGCTGTTATCTCTTTCCATTGATTCAACTTTTAATATCGCATGTGTGTGCTATGATTACGAACAGTAGTTTCTTAAAACAATTAAGGGGTGTTAACGAAGACGTTAGGGCCCTAAAGAAAGAGGATTGAAAGAATGTGTGATCGCTGTCTCACTTTCAAAATAATTGTCGACATGTGGTGTGGAATAAAAACCTTCTATCTGTCAAGAAAATTGACTACGTAGAAGTATCCTTTTATTAATTATAGAAAAAGTATATACCATATCTAAGATATATATTATGTCTTTATTTGCAGTAGGTATATACCTACTTTTTCTATGTATGTAGCTTTTTTATATAAATTGTGGGAGGTTTCAGTCAGAAAACAAAGATAAACGTATTAAAACACAATGGCGGTGAACACATCACTAGGAAATATTATGTCCTCAAAAATGACTACAAATTGTTCTGTTTTGTGTTTATGTAGTTTTATAGTAAATATTTATAAATAAAAAGTAGCATATTATTGTGGCTAATATATTAATGTAGACTCTAGTTAGTGAACTTAGTGAACGTTTCTTTAATCCACTTTTTTATCGTCCTTTTTACTACGCAATACTGGTTGAACAATATGACGTAACCGGATCCTTTTATGATTCTCTTGTGGTGTTCTTTCCCACATTAAGTTCCGGCTCTCTTAGTTAACTGCCAATTATATTTGACATATATAATTTTAAGCTTTGTCGTTTTATAATAAATAAACTATGACTGAAGCCCAAAGCCACCATCTCCTTGATTTGTGGTGAGTCAAATCCTAGCAGCTCCTTGTGGTGACGGATAAACAATACGCAGTGTCACCACTCCTATGTATCCTGTGGGTGTCGTAAGAGTCGATGAATGGAGTAAACTGCTCAAGGTAACGCCACTGCATAGAGAAAAGAAAACCGAAAACCCAGCGTAGTGTAGGAGGTCAATACCACCTTTATAAGCACAGGCCTATAACCAGCTGTGGACTGTTGATGTGATGTAAAATCCTGGCAACACACTTGTGACTTTAAATTGCAGATGCCCAAAGGCGCCAGTACCAATGCGCCACCGAGAGCCACGCTTCGGCATGAATGGGCCGGCTCGACCAGTGTGATACCACGGCCTCACAGAAAGCCGGTGTGAAACAGCGCTTGCGCTGTGTTTGAGTGAGGCTACCGGAGGCCCATACCCCAAACCTACCCCCATCCCGTAGGGCCGGCAACGCAGTTGTGACGCCTCTGGTGTGTTCTGCGCGTTTGCCCCCTATTCCATATAAAAAAATATCTTTAATATTTAAGGCAATTAGTTCAGTATAATTGTAATTATACTTATTATTATATGATAATGCACTAAAATACTGCTGATATTTTTGGTATTTATGGTCACACGTTTGTCCTCTATTACGCAATCCGGCGAACGTTTGCAAGCGTCTGTTTTTATGCCCTCGTTAAATTCATATAACTGTTCATAATATTACTCGTGAGTCGCATTAGTCGCATTAAAATATAATACTTTGATTAGAAGACACCTGCCTGTAAAAAAAAAGAAAAAATATGTTAAAGTAAATAAGCACTATGTCCTTCTTGCTGAGTACAGGCAAAAGAATGGATGACATCGATATAATTCTTATGAAAAAATTCTAACTTGTACGAAACCCACAAATGATTACAGGGTAGTAATATCATCATGTCACGAGATCGGAGTCCCAATGATGCAGAATCATCTCAATATAAACCACCTAGTTGTTGCCCGCGGCTCCGCCCGCGTGTATATCGGTTATCGCGGCAAATAGTAACATATGTGTTATTCTGATGTCTAAGTTGTATTACTGTAAAGTTTCATCAAAATTCAGTTTTCAATTCGTTCAGTAGATTTTGCGTGAAAGACTAACAACATCCATCCATCCATACTTACAAACTTTCGTGTTTATAATATTACTTTGTAGGATTTATAAAAAAACTGTTTAGATTACGAGATTAAAGCTCGCTATGTACATAATTGTTGCTTCAACAACGAAGCAAACCTTTTCTTGAGGTTCACAGAAAACCTCTATACCCCTCTTTCTGTGTTCAAAACGGAGGTAATGTAGGTCTTAAATTAAGCTATGACCATCAACATCTCGTCAACAGATAAAGCTATCTAGAATGTTCAAATCTTCGCTATTGACTGTCATGGCAAGCGGTAGTCATAAATTCTTGTCTTTAGCTCTATAATTATTATATTTATGTACATTAACATTACACAAACATGTACTTACCTATTTAATATACTTATCATAAAACGCCAACGCTTAAAAGTACATCAAAATAAATAAATGCATATAAAAATATACATACTCTTCGCTTCACGTGGGAGAGCCACGCTTCGACATGACCGGAGTGATACCACGGCCTCACAGAAAACCGGTGTGAAATAGTGCTTGCGCTGTGTTTCACCGTGTGAGTGAGGATACCGGAGGCCCATATTCCAACCCCCCTCCCCCTATCTCCCCCCATCCCCCCAAAGGCCGGCAATGCACTTGTGACGCCTGGTGTCCATGGGTGGCGGTAATCGCTTACCATCAGGCAATACGTCTACTCGTTTGCACGCCCATTCTATAAAAGAAAAACTTTTGGATTACTTCCATACGTACCCTGACGTAATACCATATTTTTAATATCGTACTTTCTTTAGCTACAGAATAACTTTACATAGGAATACTTCAACACTAGTATGTTAAATCATTTTTCATCCCGGCAAATTTGTTTTTCTACAAATGCACAGAGATAATTAATTACTAGTCGCTGGTAACAAACAAAACATTTACGAGGCTTTGCAACGATTACAATCAAGCTAATTAATTGGCTCTTACTTCTAATTGTGTGTCACGCTGTGCGTGTTATCTGTTAACCTAGTCACGTCAGAACACTGAACAGAGAGCTATACATGTGTACTTTTTGCCACTTCCATTTTCCATTTGCCCTTCATTACGTTTTCGACTGCCTCGTTGGCGCAGTGGTAACGTATGCGACTGCTGTGCTTGAGGTCTCGGGTTCGATTCCCGGGTCGGACCAAATCTTTGTATGACCTGCAAATATTTGTTTCGGAGTTTGGGTGTTTTCTATGTATAATATGAATGTATTTACAAAAAAAAAAAAAACTTCGTTTAAAACACCGACTTCAAAAACTAAAAAGTATAAAATAACTTAATTTAAATGTGCTACTTATTCATAGATTTGGAGTCGGTGCCAAGCCAAATGACGAACGTCAACGACGTCACCGACGCTTCGGTTGTTTTGTTCAACGCGAAGAGCAGCTATCCCGCTCAAGGTCACGCGCGGCGAGTGCGGTACCTATTATTGCATTTTGGCTTGGCACCGACTTCAATCCTATGAATAGGTAGCACATACAAATTAAGTTATTTTATACTTTTTGGTTTTTGAAGTCGATTTTTTTAAACGAAGTTTTTTTATTTTTCGCTTTTTAGTCTTTCTCAAGTCTCTCATCATCATTTCATTTAAAATTTAATGATGTCTACAGAATATGAAGGCATGCAGACAATTGCTCGTAACTTCATTGCAGGCGCTCACGTAAATTTGAGGGTTTCCTTCAATTTCCTTAGGATCCCATCATCAGATCCTGATATGGTGGCCATGGGACCACATGGGGAGCATACCCTTTCGAATACAAAAATAATTTTCAAAATCGGTCCACAATTGACGGAGTAATCGATGTACATACATAAAAAAAGAAAAAAAAACCGATGAAATTGAGAACCTCCTCCTTTTGGAAGTCGGTTAAAAAAAATATGTAATTATATCAGTTGTCTAGTACCCACAACACAAGCTCTGCTTAGCTTGGGGCTAGATGGCGTTGTGTGTTAGATGTCCAAAATATTTATTATTTATTATATTTTTACATCATCTTCATCAATAGCCATTAATACACCACTAAAGGACAGCAGCCTCTCTTTCTCCCCTAGAAAGTAGGTTTTGGTTTACTATTTCTTTTTATAATTTGGGACAAATTTATTAACAGTTAACCCTAAATTTATCAATACATAGGTAAATTAAAAACTTAATGCAGGATACATAAACTTTGTCAATTCTTTTTGTCATTTAGGACCTGTTTCACCGACTACAAATAAGTTCCGGATATCTGACAGATTATTTAACTCAATTTATATGAGAGATACGTGAAATTATCTGTCAGATAAGCTAACCTGTCTGTTATAAGTGGAACAGTGCCTTAGTCTCTTCCTTTCTTGAATTAGATTAAAATTAATCAAAACAATGTAATTTACTTTTAACCGACTTCAAAATAGGAGGTTCGCAATTTGATATTTTTTTATTTAAATACTAAAACTAAGCAAAAAACGCATTTATATTTAGTACGTATACTCACACTAAACGCATTATCATATTTCTTACGGTTCTATGTATATTCGAGGCCAGTCTGTAAAGACCTTCGCTGTCAGTTGCACTGCTCGCGCCATCAGTAATTTTACAAATCGCTAGTACATTAACAGCATTGTATGATGACATGAAAATAAACGCCCTTATCTTTGTAGATTCATTTCAAGGCATAACTAACCCATATAACTATTTGTGAATCTGTGTAGCCTTGCTCTTAAATTTATAATTTGTTTGACTAATGACTAATTGTGCTCTATAAAAAGACTTGGTTCGTTTAAGGTGGATTATACAATCGGAAAAATTGAGATAAAAGTACTCAAATAGGTACCTGCGATATTTTTCAAAGGATACTAGATATCCTTTAAAAATATCGCTACAATATCGTTACAAAACTGTATATACACTCTCAGGCACAATTAACCGCCCACCTTGTATTTCTTTCAGTTTATAGTAGTCGACAAATTTTGACCACATTTGATGTAAGTTATGTTAAAAGCAGCTATTAAGGATAAATAAAATCACAAAAGTCTTGAAAAACCCCGTTTAATAAAAAAAAACGCCAAAAATCAATTTTGCAAAAAATTTGCATGAAAATGTGATGACTTTAATTTTGAAAAAAATCTAACGATTTCTTTTTAATTTAAATTTTAATAATGAGTGTTACTACCTCGGGCCGTAATGACTTCTTAAAGCCGGTTTGGCAATCCATCCACGAGGTCTTGAATATCCGACTGAGGGATATTGTGCCACTCCTCTATCGCAGCCGTCTTGAGCTCTTGTAAGGTCGTAGGGGCTGATATTCTTGCTCGAATACGTCTTTTCAGGTTGTCCCAAATGTGCTCAATCGGCTTAAGATCGGGACTGCGTGACGGCCATGGCAAAACTTGAATGCCGACCTCATCGAGGTATTGAGCGACGGATCTTGCGGTATGGCATCGAGCATTGTCGTGCATTAATTTAAAGTTTTCACCAATAAATGGTGCGAAAGGTATGACGTGGTCTTGTAAGACTTCCTCCACGTATCTTTGAGCGGTCACACTGCCTCTATCAAACACCACTAGATCGGTACGAGCCTCGTAAGAGATACCTCCCCAAACCATTATGGATCCTCCCTGATAACCCACGGTTTCGATTATTGCACATGGAGCAAACCGTTCATTTTGGCGCCTGTAAACACGCTGACGTCCATCTGGACCTCTTAAGGCTATTCTGCTCTCATCTGAGAACAGTACGGTCTTCCATTCTTCCGTAGTCCAGTCAGCATATTCTCGTGCAAAGGCAAGTCTTGCCTTTGCACGCATGCAATGCATGATGCTGTGCAAGCAGTTGTGGACCGCGAGCTGGACGAAAAGCTCTCAGACTCCTTTCAGCCAGTCTTCTTCTAAAGGTACGTTCACTTACAGTGACATTTCTCACCTCAAACAGACGTGTGTGCGCTTCAGTAGAAAGAAAGAAAGAAAATTATTTATTCTGACATACACAGGACAGTACATGGTTTTACACAGATGAAACATAAAAGAAAACAATCGATTATCCTATGCTATGCCAGAAAAGGCTCCTATCTCAGCATAATGCTGTAGCTAGTGACTACAGCGCTGGTATTACGATAGGGCCCGCGCCCGGTTTCGTCGGTCCGTCCGTGTCTGGTGGTATATTTTTATATTTGTGTGTGTGCTATGTAGAATGTTACACATATATATATATATACATATAAATATATATATATATCCATAATAGGTAAAGTTAAATAGATATCAGAAGAGTAGACAGTAACCAATGTTAAACTAAGTTTAGGCTAATCCTACACGTACTCAGCCCGCGGCCCAGCGACACACTAAATACTGTCAAATATTTAATCTGTGCGAGCCGCGCAAACACTTGTTTGACTTCTACCTCTTTTGTCTCTGACAAAAGAAGAGAGACCGCGGAACATAATGTTGTTTGTGTAAATTAATAGACATTAGTTTTAGTGTAAATAAAAGACGTGACAGGTGTTTTGATTGTGGTGTTGCTGTTTTGCGTTGAATGAGTATTGTTTTTGTGCGCCTTGTGACAGTATTAGCAGTAGCAGTGCAAAAGCGATTTCTTAGCACGTTACTGACAACAAAGCGGTCATCCAGAGCCGAAGTGCACCGATGTCGGCCTTGACCTGGCCTCCTCGTGTATGACCAGTCTCTCGAAAGCGTCTGACGGCATCCCGTACCGTAGTTCGAGGTACACCAAGCGTACGAGCGATGCGACGTTGGCTATACCCAGCGTCAGCTAAAGTCACTAATCTAGCAGCACCAGTTGCGATGCAACTGGTGCTGCTAGTGCAGTGGCATTTTTTCCAGTCACAAACAATAATCGTACACTAAAAACTCAAATTAAACAATGTTCGCACACGATAGCAGACAAGAACAAGAAATGTAATCAAGGTAACGTAACTGCAACAATGTCAAACAGCGACTAAATTCCAAAAACGCTTTGGTGATACAAGTTTAAGGGTCGAAATTAGGGTTTTAAGTGTTTAGTTTATTGCTAAAGGACCCACTTAACAAAAAACAAAACGGTAGATAAACCTCAGTTAACATAAACAAACAGAGTGACGAAAAATATAGGTGGGCGATTAATTGTGCCTGTAAGTGTAAGTATTGTGTAGCTGTTTTTCATATTATTTTTAAACATCCACCAAATTGTCTAACACAATACCTGCCAAAACCAAAATTTTACAAAGAACAAAAAAATTCAAAATAATGTAAATACTATGCAAACAAATCGATTTAATTAATAGTAAAAAGTAAAAATATAAACAGCTCGACAATGGTGCATCCATGTCGGCAATGGCGGCTTCTCAACCGATCTTGTTTAAATTCAATCAATGAGGCCTAATATATATTATTATATAATCATAATGCAACCATTCATCAATTATTTACGATGTAACTATTTATCACTGTAGTAAAATTTAATGAAATCAAAATTACTCGTGAAAAAACATAAGATGTTAAAATTGTTCTGTGACTACCTTATAAATGCTACCATTCCATCCATGCTACCAATCCATTATACAGACAGGTCTGTGGTAACATTACGAAGGTCTGAAGAAATCGCATTTCCATTCCATATAAACTGGTAACGTAGATAAAAATGAATTGTGTTCGAATTTCAACCATGAAGCAACCTCTAGTAATTTAAATACATACATAAGTTAGTAGTAATTAACATGTCACTGCATAAAATTGCTTTAAAACATCTTTCAAACCGTCAAATAATGTTTTTCGTACGAGAAAACATATGGGATATTATTAACCACGGCGCATCTTTGTTTACTTTCAAGTCTATTTGATGTGGGCGAGCGCGCTGACGTTTACTGCGGCCGCACAGGTCATCTGGTTTATTTAAGGGTTAAGGCCGGGTGCATATCTCTGCATTACAACCATTTTACGAGTATAATTCTAAGGACACTGAATAAAATATCTCGATTGTGGCGTTTGCGTGATGAAGTAGTATTGCTAAATTAGACAAGACGCCAAAAATCTACTGATTTTGATCTTGAACGAAACTGCTGGCTGTGATTTAAAGGTAAACGTGATAAAATCTTTTATATATATAAAAATGAATCACCGAAATGTATGTACGCGCATAACTTCCGAGGGGCTGCACCAAATTAAATAATTCATTTTTTTATGTGTTCGTTATTGTTAGGACAAGGTTTGTGTACAAGAAAAATTCAAAGATAACGGGAAAGTCTTTCTTTTTGTCCGCGACTGTACACTGCCTGTGGGAAGCTGAGACAGATATGTAAATATGGGGGTACGAAGTTCGCCGGGTCATCTAGTAAAAGATAAAATTTTATCACAATAGCTTGTCCTCGAATTATATTCCACATATATAGTACTATGGCAGTATTCAATTTGAATTTGACTATTATCCATAGTGACGGGATTCCTTGATCCATATGCACTGGTTGTACTAGTTTCTTATACTACTATAATATATGTGCTATTCATTCATTATCTGATTATGATTTCAAGGCATTTCCAAAGCCATTGATTTTGACTACGAGATTTTCAAGTCAAAAGTTGTTCTATATTTTGTACATTGACGAAGTTCTTGTTTGCATAGTCTTCTTTATGGTTTTATAGGAACTCTCTGCCGTAGTTACCTACTTTAGGTTATTTTAATTTACCTAGGAATTTCTGTGTTCGTTGTAGGGCAACTTTTATCATGGCCACCTCGATAGCTCTGCCATCTGACGGACGGGATTTTAAAGAGTTTTATATTGGAATGAAGTTTTTAGGCAAAGGTTTTTATGTTTACCGTAGGCAAATTGACATTTAGCTTTTTCCTGAACATCGTCTTTATTGTTTCTGGAAAAGAAGCTTAAAGCGGTTAATTTTATGTATACTACGAGTGTATTTTGGGCTTAAAACCTTTATTATCTTATGTGCCTATATTTGAATATTATAATACTACTAACAGCACTCATCCATAACAACGTTAAACATTAGTCTTAGCGAAACTTAGGCAAAGTTCCAACAAATTTCACGAGAAATAAATCGAACAAGTTGAACGAACAATAAATTTACTTACAAAAGAGAAATCGTTCTGTATCTTCAAAGAAGTGTACATCTATTGCTTCATTCTGCTGCATTTTTTATGCTCCAGTTTGATCTATTGATACATTCGTGGCTACTATACTATTATTTTTTTTATTTTAAAACTCCAAAAAAAAGGTTACATATAGTAATATCACACTAATTAACAAAAATAACGCGATATCTGACATCACCATCGCCATATCGCCATGTCTGTCTGTCAAATGCGAACTAAAGTTGAAACACCAAGTGTTATAATATCCATCATCATGATCTCCCTACCCTTTTCCCAAATTTATTTTTAATTAGTGCAATGAGTTTTCTTCCTGCATTCTCTTCTATCACTCGTCAGTTCACTGCTTACTCCCTTTCTGACCATGTCCTCTTTTACAAGGTCCATCCATTTTTTCTTTGGTCGTCCTCAAATCATAAATCTGTCGAGTTCCATACTTAAATGTTATAATATCCAATACTATTAAAATAATATACGAGTAACTTCTATACCTTGAGAAATCAATGGAGTGGTTAGAAGCAAAAACGAATAAAAGAGAATGGTGTTTAGTTTTTTTTTAGCCGAATTCAAAAAAGGAGGAGGTTCCCAATTCGTTTTTAATTTTTTTATGTGTGTTCGCGGATAACTTCGTCGTTAATGAACCGATTTTGATGATTTTTTTTTAACGGAAAGGAGATATCCCAACGGTGGTAGGATAAGGACATTAAGATCTGATGATGGCATCCAAGAGAAATCGAGTCAAACCTTGAAGTCGGTTTTTGTTTTTGTTAAAATTTTACTTGTTATAGTATCGGTTTTAATTTATTGTATTTAGATTTTCTTAAATTTTTAGAATAAGGGCTTTCGATCCCGAACGAACTAATTCACATATCGTAGTTTGACAACATTATGATAATTAATTAGACACATGGAAGTAAGTTTGTAACAATAAAGTCAGCTTGCATTGTGTTATGAGTTTCTGCGTAATACTTTCTTCAATATACATAATAAATATATATGTACTTACTTGATGAAAATACAATGTTATCACATTGAATTGTTCAGCAGTAATTGTAGAAAAATACGGAACAATAATGAATAAGTCATTGTCTATCGCCTGTTAAGTTTCTGGCTTTTGTAACGAGTCTTTTATTTTAAGAACATCGTTATTACTTTAGTATTCTTTTAAATAATGGTACTAACAATACATGTGTTATATTATGTTAAATTCGACGCGCCCGGGCAAAAACCGGCACATAAAATTATGTAAAGAAGAACTAAGATTTGCACAGAGTCAAATGTCATACCATCTCATGTCAAATTAATGCGATAGACGTGGAGAAACTTGCGAATATTTCTTCTCTAGCTGCATTTGATTATTTCTGTCTGTATAGTAAGGTTAAACAAACTATTTAATATCTTTTGATTAATATTGAATGTATAGAACATCTTTAAGTTCTCTTCATACTAATTTTAAAAAGTTTCAAAGTTAACTTTGTCTGACACTCTTTCACAGCTAAATAGCCGATTTGAATAACATTACAATTGAGATCTTTTGTTTCTTAAAGAAAGACATAGGCTACTATTTACCGCAATAACCGACATACACATGGGGGCAGACGCAAGACAAAAGGTAGTCTCTATGTATACGAGGGACTGCCTCGGTGGCGCAGTGGTAGCGTATGGGACTGCTGTGTTTGAGGTCTCGGGTTCGATTCCCGGGTCGGACCAAATGTTTGTATGATCTGCAAATATTTGTTTCGGAGTTTGAGTGTTTTCTATGTTTTATATGTAGGTAGGCATTAACAAACAAAAAGTATATAATATATGTATCTCTGTAGCTCAGCTTAGCTTGAGACTAGACGGCGTTGTGTGTTAGATGTCCGAAATATTTATTTATTTATCCTTCAAATGAATAGACTGGCGCTTCTATTTTCGCGTTGTCTCGGACTTTCGAGTACATGTCCCCTCGCCCTAGGGTAAGGAACATAAGCCGACAGCCATGATAGTAATAATACCAATATGTATTAAACAAGAATAAAATAGGGTTGGATTTTCGTAGGATTTGAAAATGCGCCAAGAATCTGAATGAGGGGGACTTCACTAAAATCTGGGCAAAATTTAACTACTACTACCACTAGACTGTGTTTTTAATTCTATTCTAGAACATAGCTGTGGTATTCTTCAACTGGTTACTTTTGGTTAGAGATAGAGGATAAAATAATATGTCAACAGAATTATATTATCTTTCATACCTAATGTGTTAAGTTATCAAGCCGTAGGAGTACGTACATTTCATTTACTTTAACATTAGATAGATATCATTTCTTCGAACCCGGGAAACGATATTCAAATTTGTATCTTTAGACATGAAGCTTACTGCTTTGATACCTTTGGAAATTATTAAGGCTGTGGCGGTAAATTAGATTTTGTGCTCATGTTCATGTAGCCCTTCTACGGGTATTATTACTTGGCCTTTAGTTCGCATTGCCACAACAAACAAGCCTGTGTCTGACAGCCTCTAAGAACAAACTCAACAAACTGATGATAATAAGAAATTAAGTCTCTGTTTGTATTTGCTAACAATTTGTGGCTAACATTGCGCTTTGTTACCATAGGGAATTATTGTAACATGTTACGTATCGTACGTACGTACGTACGTATAGTCGATGATTAGAGTAGCTGCAAAGGTTTACTTAAAGACATATAAATGATATTTCACGTTATCGTGAAATATCATTTATATCTTTCATACACACATCAAAAGTGTCTAGGGATCAACATATATTTTTGCAATAACTTTTCTCCTGATTGATATTAATTAAAATTTTCTTTAAGGATTCATCAAATAAAGTGTTTTCGTTTGTCTCAGTAACGATAAACCAAGTCACCTTTGCATTAATAAAGAAATTTGCCATTTTCCTAATAAAAGGATTTTTGACATTTGAACCCCTAACATTAAAGTTCGAAAAAAAGACTGAAATAACAGTTTTCTTTAAAATTTTATTAGGTAACTTAAACAATTAATAATCCGTGTTTCTACCGCGAACACTAACACAAGAACATCGGTTTGGCATACTCATAATGAGTTCATCCAAATCACGCTGTGGAATGGCCGCCCATGTTCGTTGCAACAACAAAAAAAGGTCTTCTTGCGACTGGATACCCTCCATATTCGGCAGAGCTCTTCTCTGTAGCATATCCCATGCATGCTCAATCGGGTTCAAGTCTGGCGACTGAGCAGGCCCGGGCCAAAGCCACATCTCAATCTCAAGAAATCCGCATAAAAATGCTTGATCCCTAGACACTTTTGATGTGTGTATTTGGTCTGTGTTTTAAGCACACATTATTAAACCTATCATTCGCGAGACACTTTTAATTATCCTAGAATGAAACTAAGCTATCCATGACACGGGTTTTAAAAAGTTCTCAATGAGCATGTATATCTAACTGTAAGTTATACGCATACGAACGTTAATTAAGTAGTATTTGTTTTTAATTATTTAGTAATTTGTAAATGGAAATGTATTGGAGCCATTACTGGTTTACTAATACTAATGTAATTTTAGTTGCGATAATTTAACTATACGGCAAAAAATTTGACGGCTGACTAGTTGCACATCGTGACCGCGTCCCTGCACACTTGTATATTAAACCTAATTTTAATAAGTTTGTGGCGACCTCCACATACAGCGCAACAATAACATAACATACTACAGCGCCATCTACCGAAGATACATCGAACTACGGAGTAACGAAGGAAACTAAGAAACTACCAATTACCAATCCTGAATCGCGCAGTGAAAGTTCGCGCGCCAATTAAGATACATACAACATCCCAACATCAACCGTTGGGCAGTTGGCCCGCCAGGCATGATCACCTCGCCTGGTCGGAGGATCCTCCCTTTGTGTTGGAGGGACATGACACTCGTTCCTCCACAGTGGTGACCCCGACGTGATTGGAAGCAGCATCAGCACGCCACCATCATGTTCACTCCCACAGCAAGTCTCACAGCCAGCCAGCAACTTAGGCCTCAACAGGGATACACCACAAGCAGGAAGCGACCGCTCCAGCCTGGTTTACCCCTACGGCCTCATCAGCGTCTAGGCACAGCACACTGCAGCTACGGTTCATGTAAGCAGAGCATATCTCTCCAGTCTATTCAGCAGCCAGCCACTACGCAGCAACCGCCCCGACTCACTGGGGACCTCACCGCAGCACCGCGCACCGCCTGCCATCCCGACTCACTGGGACTTGCAGCACTCAGTTCCGACTCACTGGAACTGCTCACTCCTGGCACTGGCAAGCTCCACAACAGAGCACAGACAGCTGACTCAACAACGTATCGACCTCCGGTCTTGGAGGGGAGTGATGTGGCGACCTCCACATACAGCGCAACAATAACATAACATACTACAGCGCCATCTACCGAAGATACATCGAACTACGGAGTAACGAAGGAAACTAAGAAACTACCAATTACCAATCCTGAATCGCGCAGTGAAAGTTCGCGCGCCAATTAAGATACATACAACATCCCAACATCAACCGTTGGGCAGTTGGCCCGCCAGGCATGATCACCTCGCCTGGTCGGAGGATCCTCCCTTTGTGTTGGAGGGACATGACACTCGTTCCTCCACAAGTTAAAGTGGCTGCTACTGTAATAACAATTGTGAATATAAAATAAATATATTTATTTTTGTGAAATTGGCAATTAAACGCGAGCGGTCAGACGTAGTCGGACATATTGATATTTACCCACTAGGCCTATTTGAGTGACACATCTTATATGTTATTTAATACATTTCGAAATGCATGCAACATTGGCTGTTGTGGTATTGTACGTGTAGAAAATCTTTCACGCCGCCAGGGTCGCTGTTGCGATGTGTCCGAAGAATTCAACTGACTAAAATCACACGGTGTGCCACACTGCGCCTTAGAGGGTTTTCACATTATCCGATCCGACATCGGTGTCGGGCGACGATACGATATCGGAGGAAGTTAAATGTATGAAATATGTATCCGTCTTTCATATTGTCCGGCCCGATATCGGATATCGGAGCCGACACATACATACATTTTACCTCCTCCGGTAGGTATCCCGACACCGATAGCGTATCGGATAATGTGAAATGGCTCTTAGATAGGAGTGATGCGGTAACAGCTGTTATTAAGGAATCCGGTACCTTTAGGGATCAGTGATACAAATCATTATTTATAAATTAGTTGTATAGTACACGATACTCACACAAGTGTCCACAAATTTACATATAACTTTAGTTCATGTCTCCGAGTGCATGTCGGATATCGCGGTAATCATAAGCCTATGACACTCACAAATAATGTGGCTTTCTGTTGATAAAAGAATTATTAAAATATGTTCAGTAGATCCCGAGATTGCCCCCTACAACCTCACAAACTTTAACTCTTTATAATACTAGTATAGATTTTATAACAAAGTGTGTAGCAGAATATTCGGTAATAGTATTTTATTCAACGATTACGCATACTTGTAATCATTACCTCACTGGTAAATACTTACTCGCCTAGCAATAGCAACACAAAAACTGCTATGTCATTCGCTCGTTGTCTATTGCTATACATTGAAAGGAAAATGCTATGAAAATTTATATGATACGTTTTTTTAACTATATAATGGCCAAACTTTAAACAGTAATCTTTATTATGTGTTAGAAGTTAGTTATCCATGAAAAAATGAAAAGCTCGAAAAAGAAAGTATCGTGTCATCGGTTGCAACTGTAATAAGTAAAAACTAGCCAAAGGTGGGCAACTAAGAAAAAAAAAAAAACAACCTATTTTTATTGACTGCCTCTGTAGCGCAGTGGTAGCGTATGCGACTGCTGTGCTTGGGGTCTCCGGTTCGTTGTCTAGTACCCATTTTTTTTTTTTTTTTTTTTTTTTAACGTGTGGAAATCCCCTCGGACCTTCACCCGCGCCGGGGCTTGCGGCGGGGCGGTGTGTCGGACTCGAACCGACTAAAACCACACGGTGTGCCACTCTGCGCCTGTGAAGGGAGGAATCCGGGAACTGCAGTTATTAACACGTCCGGACCATTTAACACGTCCGGACCGTTGTCTAGTACCCATAACACAAGCTCTGCTTAGCTTGGGATTAGATGGCGTTGTGTGTTAGACGCCCGAAATATTTATAAATAATTATTTATTTTATTTCTAAGTTGCCAAGCCTTGGGAGTTTTTTTACCTAATAGGTATAAAAAGTACATTCTTCCAAATAAACAAAAAAAAATCTATCACTTCATTAATGACGAAATTTGTAACTAAGTAAAAGTATTGTCGTCTGGGGTAGTATATTATGGGGATCTTGTGTCAACTGCGGTGAATTTCCGTGCGTTTAAGCGATTCTGCCATACATACTATAGAAATCAAATATAGCTCACTTAGGACCCATAATATTTTTTTTTATCCGTGGTGCTTCCCGGTTTGAAAAAGGCGTCTGCCTATTTTGACTCTATTTTGTCTCCCGCTTTGCTAAGGAGGGAAGTGGACTTATTATATTTCCAACTCCTCCAGTTTTCTTCTGATTAATTTCGTTGCGGGTTCCAAGACAGTTAAATTTTTCCTGGGACTTCCCGAGTGTCATAACTCGGTGTTTTCGTGGGTCACCGCTGTTGATCCTGGTGTACAGGAGTTACAGTGGTGGGCGTGTGGGCGGGATTAGTCCCATTAAAAAAAACTAAGTAAAAGTAAAAATTTATTTAATTAAGAACCTCCTATTTTAAAATCGGTTCAAAACTAGTAAAGTAAAAAGTAAAATCATACATCGAACCGTAGAACCTGAAGCACTTTTTTAAAACAAAGATGTTACTTATTATTATAGGAATAATCGTAGTGTTGTGTTATGAAGTTATGACATAGCATGTCAGTAATTAAATAGTAATTGGCAGCAGTCATGCACAATTTCCGTTTTAAATTCATAAATATTTATCATTTTAATTTCACTATTATGTTTATTTAGGAATAAAATCTAGAACTGTTCACTTATTGTTGTCATTCGTCCTTAAAAGAAACAGGAAAATATGTACGGAATAATTGCTAATCGTGTATCGCGATACTGAAAGTTGTCACGCTTAGTTAGCATAATTAATTATACAGGGTTACTGGTAACATGTAGCAATCCCTTTAAGGGGTGATAGTAGAGATCATTAGCTATCAAATTGTCCTCGGGTACATGTGTCAAAAATGTACCGTTTTGGAAATAAAATAAAAAAAACTATTTTTTTTAAGAAAAGTGGATCACGCTATTTCAAAGTGCTCTTAAAACAAACACTTGCGTATTTAATGGTTGTTGTTGGTGTTTTTAGTTTGCTAACACCCTAATACGTAATAATAACACAAAAAAGAACAGAAATGTAGTACCGTTACTTCAGGGACCCTAAAAATTTTCATACATTTTACTGTTTCTAAACTTCTACTAAATGCAATTTTATTTAATAAAATCACCTTACAATTTTATCGGCGTAATAGCTTAAGAACAAGTAACCCTGTATACGTACAACTTCCCAATCGTTGAACCACGGCTAAACAAACAGGCAGGGATCCTCCCTTTGTATTAGAGGGTTATGACACTTGCCCCTCGAAGGGTTCTATCTAGGAAGGGTGCCATCTATTATGTTTTTGAGGCCTAACACCTTTCTTCATAATTTGCCTGCAGTTGTAAACAGATTGGTACTTCTTTAGAAAAGCCTCCAAAGCCATTTGAACATATTTAGTACCTACCTGTAAAATTATTTATAATATTTCTATACTTCTAATCCGTATGGATTGCATCTAACAATGCAATATCACATAAGTAGGTCTAAGTATAAGTTGTAGTAGTATAAGTTGTCAGTTTTTTTTTTAATAGACAACTCCCGCACTAGGAATAAATCCTGTGTCGCGGGGGACTTTACAAACATACATGAAACGGACACAGAGAACACCCAGACTCGAAACAACAATTTGTGGATCACACAGTGTTTTCCTACGTGGGATTTGAACCCATGACACTTGGCGAAATAGGAAACGGCGTGGTGACCGTTAAACCAAGGCCAAGCGTGCAGTCTTCTTTCTTTTAACTGAATGTTGATTCAGTTACCTAGTTAAAAATAAATCAAATGAAGAAGTGCAGTTATTTTGTACTGTTGATTGCCTATCTTGGATCAAGTTACTCTATGCCGTCGCAGTCCAGCTAACGAAGTTATCACCAAGTAGCTTTCCGACCTTTTTCCTTGAGATGGCGTGTTCTAAATCACGTTACTGTAACCGAGGTGACCCAGTTGACTAGTTTTTCAATAAATTCAGATTTCCTGGCGGAAAGAATTGTAGTGTACACTGATCTTCATGTAAATAATAGCTAAAATAATTCACAAATAGTTAACTTAATGAACTTATCTCTAAATTTCATTATAGTCTACAGATCTACGTTTCGAAGTGTGCATTGACTATGAACATAGTATACGTACTGTCACAGAATTCTTATAGGTTACTATTATGTAACTATAGCTGAACCCCGCAGTTTTATCCGCGGTGCAACAACAACCATAACACATTAATTTTTAATTACAAACAGACACTTCAATTTTATTAATTTGTATAGATTAACGTTGAAAAATAGCTTACCTCCTGAAGGTCGTTCTTTTACCTATTTTTGTAAAGTTTTTAAAATAGTTAATGTAAGATTTAAGTCGGTATAACTATACACATACTGTACTGTATACATAAATTTATTGAAATTTAAATTTATGTATACAGTACACCTAAGTCCCGTAATGTACATCGAAAACCGTGGTATATTTTACCTGCAATGAGAACCACGACACAAATATGTCGTATTTTTTCTCATACATAATTATCTGAATGCACCAAAATGAGTCATATGTGCAAAGCTAGTGAAAGTGTATGTTTAAATCAAACGAAGAAGTGATAGGTTGTCTGATTCTCGCAAAACACGAGCCACCGAACAGTGCATGCAAGTGAAACTTTTTATGTTTCATAGCAATAAAACTTTATTGTTCTCTGAATCGTGAGCGTCTTCAGTGTGCTTTTAGTTCGTCTGTCTGCATGCGTAGTGACGCTCCGTCTGCCGAATTTTACAAAAATAAGTATAGTTTGTTCAGTGTATAGTTGAAAGTGAAAAGGAATGTACCGGTTTCAGTGATAGTGGTTTAAGTGGTTAAAATGTTGGTGTCTGCCGTGTCAACGGGCAACTTGACGGGGCATTCTTTGTCCTCTATGTTTCGGAAGTGCCAGAATCGATCTCCTGTTACGGTAAGCTTTGATTTGAATATAACGATTAGCTTTTCTTCAAATATTTTAGAAAACAACTAATAAGCATAGGATGACCCTTATGCTAAGTAGAAATCGTAAAGATTGGCAACATTGATAGTGTGTATTTTTTTTTGGATACAAATACCTACTCCAAATAATGAGAATAAAAAACATACAACATAAAGTGATCAAATGGGATTTGCCCTTAAAAATTAATAGGATTTTGTAAAAAAAAAAAAAAAATATGTTTGGGCCTGCCAAAATGACCCTACTCTGCCTGATGGAAAGCAAAGTAGAATCCAAGAGTGGTGGTCATCATACTCATGCAAAAATGCAACAATGCAGCATGGTGACCCACACCATGGCGGCCTAGTGATGCTTCTGCATCACTGGGCCTCCGGTCTCGCACTCAACAACGAAGCTCGACAGCACAATCGCTGTCATTTTACGTTGATCTTCTGTGCGAGGGTAGTACCGCCCCGGTCGAGCCGGCCCGACAGTGCTGAAATCAGCGTGGCTCTACTTGATAGGTGCAAAGAGACTGGATTTCTTATAAAGTTAAACAAAAATTGTATTGCATTATTTGCTACACACATTTTAACACGTGAAGGATACAAACATTTTAAATGTAGTATACCCATATTAATACTTGAAAAAAAAAAATATTTTACATGTTGGAACGTTAATTATATAATAACACAGAAAATCAACGTAAATTGACAGCGTTCGTGCTGTCGTGTTTCGTTGGTGAGTGCGAGACCGGAGGCCCAAATAGTCTAGTCAACAAGTTCCATACTTGTTGACTAGACTAAAAGATGCAGCAGCATCACTAGGCCGCCATGGTGTGGGTCGCCATGCTGCATTGTCTGCATTCGCAGTGAGCATGGTGACCACCACTTTTGGATTCTCCTTATGCTTTCCATCAGGCAGAGTAGAGTCATTATGGCGGGCCAAACATTAAAAAAAAAAAAAAAAAATTAGTTTCATTCAGATAATAAACTGGTTTTGATAGCAATAATGTTACATTTTTAGTGTACCAAGAAAGAATGTACACATTTTGGGTTGATATATTTTTAACTTAAAAGTATGAGAACATGGCCTTAATTGTGATACAGAAAATATAACTAACGAGGCCATACCGACACATTATTATGAAAAAAAAACAACTTTAAATATGAATTTAGTTTAGTTGTCTGTCTAACAAAACTATTGATCGAAAATAAAGTACGAAAACTATCGGCCAAGCCTGTCTTCGGTATATTTACTAACATTGTTTGCTACTTGTACCTAACTCAATTCGATAATAACACTAAGTGTTTGCCCCTCTAAAGTGATAATAATTTCATTATAAATTGGAAGAAAATAGAAAAGTTTATAACCAGTTACTATAAACTCACTTTATGCGAATTTCACTATTCCGAGTTTCTATGGAAATTTGATTTCGGAACGTTAGGTAATTTATCTGTTAAAATGTCCATGTTAATTTATACATTGTTATTAATTGTGATGCATACATTTGACGTCACTAATCTTGCAACTTAAGAAGAGGTGACAATAACATATGAAATGCAAACAGAGACAAAACTACTGCGAAAAATATTGTAACTTATCCTCAAATGTTTAAAATGGTTTAAAAATTGTTTTAATAAGTTTATCGAAATCTGAGCAGACGCAGTTTATAGACATAGACTCCATGTTGAATATCTAATATGTATTATACATTTATGATATTTTAAATCGCCGCTGTTTAACGGTATTTTCCATACGTCACCGCACTGTTATGTTACTATTTTGCTTAACATACAACGGAATATTCCTTTTTATTACATTGGCCGTGATCGATGGAATAGTTCTACGATAGATTTTTAGGCATTTACTATGTTTTAAAATGACACGCTAGATCAGAGGATTGCTAACTTTCTGTATAATTTCAAATTGGGTAGGAGATTAAGACGAGTTAAGCTTGAATGTGTGATATCTGCAAATCATGTTGATTTTCTATCATCATTATCAATAGCCTTTAACAGTCCACTTGGAAGTCCTACCGTGGGAGAGCCACGCTTCGGCATGAATGGGCCGGCTCGACCGGAGTGATACCACGGCCTCACAGAAAACCGGTCTGAAACCGCTGTGTTTCACCGAGTGAGTGAGGATACCGGATGCCCATATCCCAACCCCTCCTCCCATCCCACTTGTGATGCCTCTGATGTTGCGGGTGTCCATGGGCGGCGGTAGTCGCTTACCATCAAGCGATACGTCTGCTCGTTTGCCTGCTACTCCATAAAAAAACAGCTGGCCGTAGGCCTCTCCGTCAACTATAGAATTTTAGACTTGTCCAGTTTATGGTTCTTCTCGTAGACCCCAGCTTTGGGTCTCGAAGTGACTTATCCAGGTCTACGGCCTGTCAGAGTGGTCTTCCTTGCCCATAATTTCTAAACCTTGGGTTATTATCTCACAGTATATGCTAATACGACTAAACTCTTACTGTTTCATAACTGTTAAAGTAAGAAATAAATTATCACAAGACAGTATCAGACACACACACATTATAATTTACACTAAGCTAGTGGTATTGAGAGTTATTAGTCTATAACTCTATAACTACTAGATAGTCTTGTTTCTGATCCTGAAAAAATATTATTCAATCCATTGTTCCTTTAAAAACACATCTTCCTTCAATTTCTTTGTGTCAGTATCAAATACAACGACTCATCAATTTCTTTAGTGTCGTAAACAATTAAAACGGCGATTTGAGATGTTTTCCTTATTGTAAACTGGCAAGTGGCATTCAACTCAAAATCTGACTTGATATTAGCTGACCCGGCAAATGTTGTTTTGCCATAAAAATAAAATAAAAATTAGGGGTGGGTTACCCTTATAATTCAGGGGTATGGAAAATAGATGTTGGCGAATCTCAGACCTATCCGATATGCACACAAAATTTCATAAAAATCGATCAAGCCGTCTCGGAGGAGTTTGATACCGCGACACGAGATATTTATATATTCGATTAATACTTGAAGTAAAAATTTTGTACCCTTTTTATGAACACTATACGAACGTGTATCCTTTTTAGGAAAACTATGAGACTCCGTTCGCAGTATCAAATTCGGCACAGTAACTAGTGATTAATAATTATACAATTTTGTATTCCTCTAGTGCCACAACCAAACTCATTTTACGACTTTTTTATATCGATCTCACATACTGTTTCATTTACTTATCAATACCATCCCATTAGTTCAATATTCTATTATTATTAATTATTGAATGGTGGGTATAATCAACATTTAGTTTCAAGTAACACATTTCTACGCATTCGCTAGAAAATGTTAAGAAACCTGTTTCATATTCTGATACATTTTCTGTTAAGTCCGTTACACAAAGGTCAACGTTACTGTTAGCTACTACATAGACAACAAAAGCCGTGAGATTATACTTCTCTATATAACAGACTAGCTGACCCGGCGAACTTCGTACCGCCATATTTACATATCTGTCTCAGCTTCCCACAGGCAGTGTACAGTCGCGGACAAAAAAAAGACTTTTATTTTTTTTCTCTATAGCAAAAAATAATGAATAAAATCGTACTATGTGTTATTGAATTACAACTAAGTACATATTTTGACTTTCATCCCCTCTCTCCAGGAAACCGTGCTGAATTTCGGGATAAAAAGTATCCTATGTCTTACCTCGTAGTATGAACTCAAATCATGCCAAGTTTCATTTGAATCCATTCAGTAGTTTCGGCGTGATGCGCGGCCAAGATACAGACAGACAGACTGACGGACATACAGACAGACAAAAATGAAAAAAAAATACAGTTTTGGCTTCAGTATCGATTATAGAAAGCCCTCCAAAAAATTTTTTCTAAATATCTTTAATGTACAGAATTGGACATGTTATATTTTTATTATAAGTATAGAAGTGCGCACGACAGACTCTGGTAATAAAATCATTGTTATTCTTGTCCATTCGACTCCAAAAGACATTGAAACGGATCCTTATTAATTCTGAAAGTAGTTATTAACCCGATGTACCTAATCTAATATTTTTATAATCACAAATTTTAACAAAAAAAAACGACTTCAATCTGGACCAATTTAAATGGAACCACGCGGGAAGCGCCAGCTTTCAAATAAAAAAAGAATCATTAAAATCGGTTCACCCAGTCGAAAGTTATGAGGTAACGAACATAAAAAAACAGTCGAATTGAGAACCTCCTCCTTCTTTTTAAGTCGGTTAAAAAGAGCAATTATATATAATCTGAATCTCGGAAACAGCTCTAACGATTTTCGATCGATAAATCGATCTAGCTAGGATTCATATTTAGAAAATTTTGCAAAAAAAAAAACTAGCAAAACTCCAGGTATACTCGTATTGTTTCAATGATGAACATGTAACCGATAAAGAACTCTTCTTCCGAATCTTTTGCTGAAATAGTTTGGGGTTGACTTTAAGTCTACTACGATAGTTCTGAACTTCATTTTTTTACACGGAGTGATTGCCATCAGAGATTCACATCCTAAGTACTAGGCGATATCGAAATTCTTTAAAAAGGCTATTGCTGGCAATCTGAACCGACGGGTTAACGTGCTCTCCGAGACATGGAGAATGGTCACCCATCAACAGCCTAACCTGGCTAGGGCTACTTAACTTAGCCTTTGCTGAGTGATATCCGAGTAGTTTGTACTCAGTAACAACTCAGCCAAGAGCCTAGTTACGGATAAATAAACATATAATAAACAATTTGTACTCTCAGTTATTTTCTTACTATTTTATGTATGGACCCAACGAAATGACTCTACACTGCTTGATAGAAAGCATAAGCAGAATCCAAAAGTTGTGGTCACCATACTCATTGCGATTGCAGGCAATGCAACAGTGCAGCAATGTGACCCCCACTATAGCGGCCAAGTGAGATGCTTCTGCATCATTGGACCTCCAGGCAGTTAGAAAGAAACGACTATTTCTTTATGAATTTACCCCATACTATATCATGGTTATTACTATTGCCAACTCTAATATATTTTCATGATTTGAAAAAATCTTGTTTGCATTGGCAACCATAATTATCTTTACTGCTTTCTCAAATGTAAAAATATAACAATCATGTGTTTAGACAAACATCGTGAGGCAGACTGATAGCTGTCTAATAAATAAATATTTTTTGGAGAGAAATTATAATGCCGAAACTCTAAAAAAAAATCTTTTGCATGAAAGTGTTCTTATGAGACTGTATGGACATTAAACGTAGAAGACATTTTTTTGTAAAAAGTTATGCGTAACTTGGACTGTCTTGTTTTCCTGCATATTACTTTGATTTGTCACCTATGACTATGGGTGACCTAATATTGGCTTGCAGAAACTTTTATCTGGGGATACTTGTCCTTTTTCACCTCGCCCATTACCATCGCCAAATCTTACCGAACACGGCAGGTTCATTAAACCAATGCCGCTTTATCACAAGTCTATTTGTCAGACTAATAAAAGTACTAGAGTTAATTGCTGCACTGGATTGTAGCAGCCGTCCAAGAAACCTAAGAGCGATAAGAACCGGATTCCTATCCAGTGAGCCACCCTCTACAGTCAATGGGTTACTACCCAGCTACTTCGTTGTAATGAAATCAGATCTAATCGGTCTGTGCTTCCTACTGCCAGTAGCTAAACTAGAATTTACTCGGCAAAAAGTATGTTTAGACTTATTTCTTAGTTATAATTGGTAATAAAGGACCCAATTTCTCAAGATTCCTATATTATCTAGAGTACCTACCCTAAATCATATTGCAATCCTACTAATAATATTATAAACTCGAAGTTTGTAAGTATGACGATGGATGTTTGTTACTCTTTCACGCAAAAACTACTGAACGAATTTGGATGAAACTTTACAGTAATATAGCTTATACATCAGAATAACACTTAGGCTACTATTTACCGCGATAACCGACATACACGCTGGCGGAGCCGCGAGCAAAAACTAGTAAGATTATAAAATAATATTATAAATTTTTTTCTGTTAAAGCTTGAATTTTCTTCATTCCATTTTTTAAAAGCACGTGCCAATAGTAAATATGAATTTGTCATGTACAAACATGTTACGTATGTTAGTCCATGTCTTGGTACAACACCTAAAGTAGTTATATTGTTGACTTAGATTTATTTGTAAACCGTGCATAAATCATTTTCATATTTATTTAAATCTATTAATAAGTCTGAATCTAGTATAAATGGCATTGACTCTAAAATTGTTTAACAATTAAAAAAGAAGATGATCTTGAACGACTTTATAGATTTTCATCTATTCTATAATACTTAGAACATCCTCGTTTATGTCACTTTTCGTGAAAGCATAAATAGAAATACCTTTTAGTTAGTTTAAACAGTCTAAAGAAGTATTTATGTGCGTGATAGTAGGTATCACGATTGTACATCTATATCTATCCTACTATAAACGCGAAAGTTTGTAAGTATGGATGGATGTTTCTTACTCTTTCACGCAAAAACTACTGCACGGATTTCGATGAAACTTTACAGTAATATAGCTTATACATCAGAATAACACATAGGCTACTATTTGCCGCGATAACCGACATATACGCGGGCGGAGCCGCGGGCAACCACTAGTCTTTTATAAAAAGAATTAATTTAGTTTGCTGCTCAGTATGTGCCAAATTAAAAATATTTCTTTGGATAGTATTTAATTCCGGCCATTGAAACTAGGCATCACGGAAGACAGTAATGACATTCGACAAAGTAATGGACGCGAAAAAATTCAATAAAATAGAAATCTGTTCCGCCTAGCAATTGATACACATTGTCCGAAGTATTGCACTCGTAACGTCATAAACACATTCTCCTACCTTTATTCACGGCACAGCTACGTTACGCTCATAAAATTATCAAACTATGTCGAACTGTATCCAACTTGTATTGATTACGTGGATACCATCTAACCTTGACATTGTATTCGAATGGACTGTAATTTGTTTCAGTCGGTCCTCCCACGGTTCTAATAAATTATTTTGATAGAATCGATTGCAGCCATCACTAGAAGGTAGGTTCGTATCGAAATAAATCCTTTGAAATTATTAGCTAAGTACTTTGACAACTACAGTTTAGAACATTCGTATACAAATCCGTATTTTCTATACGAATATTTTATACTTTGATATAATCATAGATTTCTTTCGTTAGTTTGAAACTGTACCTAATATAGTTTATATTACCTAATAAGTTTAATATTTTTCCTCCGATGTTATTTTGACCAGAATCTTTTGCCTTATAGGATTCATCATATAAGCAATGACACAATATACTATAGACCGTCCCTCCCTTGGCCAATACTGTACGCCGCAAAAAGCTAGAAAAGTTCAACTAAATCTAGATGGCGCTCAAAATAAGCTCTAAAATGCAGTTTAACAAAGTTTAACAGTATTTTATTGATGTGCTTCAATTCTAGTAACTATATTATTATTTTTCAAATATAAAACTTGCTTTGTATTGCTTGCTTTAAAAAAATGATTTTCAATTGCATAACTAAAAGTTATCACCTATGTTTAGGAGATGTCGTTGCAATCGATTTAAATAAACTTGAAAATAATGACCTATTTACTACGCTAGATGTCACATTTATAAGTTATTTGGTTGAATCAGAGAAACAATGCACTCATGAATGGCAACATTGCAAAAATCGTTCATATCTTCCAGTAGTTAATACGGAACGGCAACGTCGCTTGAGCCGCGTACTCAGTTCAAAAATTTAATTATAAGAATGTTTATTTTTAACCGACTTCAAAAAAAGAAGGTAGTTATCAATTCGACTGTATTTTTATTTTTAACCGACTTCCAAAAAGGAGGAGGTTCTATGTTCCACTGTATGTTTTTTTTTATGTATGTTCACCGATTACTGCGTCAATTGTGGACCGATTTTGAAAATTCTTTTTGTATTCGAAAGGGTATGCTCCCGAGGTAGTCTCATTGTCACCATATCAGGATCTGATGATGGGATCCCAGGGAAATCGAGGGAAACCCTCATTTTTTTAGGCACATATTATGTTTTCGTATATTTTCTGAAGTTAACCCGGTATTTGCGTCTGGTAGTCATCATTTTATGATGATGAGCTGATGGTGTAAGGTACAATTCCTTAACGGTTAGGAGTTGGAGGATGAATCTTTAAATATCATATGTATGTATGTTACCTTTAGTCGTATTCTTTCAAATTATTTAGGTAAGCTGATGATCGAAGGTACAACTCCTCAACGGTTAGGAGTTGGAGGATAATTTTTTCAATTTCATACGTATCTATAGACCTTTAGTCGTATACTTTCAAGTTATTTAGGTGAGCTGATGATAGAAGGTTAAACTCTTCAACAGTTAGTGATAAGATGATGATTTTAATATTACACGTACGTATATACCTTAAGTTGTATTCTTTCAGTTAATCATATGGATCGTTTTATTGAGTAGACATCCACTAAGGAAGGTATTTTGGAATTTCTACCCCTAAGGGGGTGAAATACGGGTTGAAAGTGTGGCCGAAAGTCCGTCATTTTTAAGTTAGAAACATGAAACTTTAACTTTGGGCTACTGATTAAAAATGAGTAGATACGTATTTAACCGTTTTTGGATATTTTTTAACTTGGTTACGCGCGATGCGACGTAATATGACGTGACGACCCCTGGTAATACCACGGCCTCACAGAAAACCGATGTGAAAAAGTGCTTGCGCTGTGTTTCACCGAGTGAGTGAGGATACCGGAGGCTCATACCCCAACCACTCCCCCCATCCCACTCCACTATGCCCCAAAGGCCGGCAACGCATTTGTCAAATTATTTTAGAAATAATCAAACTTTACAAAATATACTATAAAACAATATATTATTTTCTGTAAATAAATGCAAAAAGCCAACAACACGTGGTATTCCCAGGCGGTCACCCATCCAATTACTAACCACGCCCGATGTGGCTTAACTTCGGTGATCAGACGAGAACCGGTGCATTCAACACGGTATGGACGTTAGCAATCAGTTTGTTATATTTAACGTTGAGTATCCAGCACTATGACGTCAACTCAATGTTAAGTGTCGCTACAACTTTTGGCGCGAAAAGCGCGTTAGGGAATATCGTTAAAAAACATTTCAGATTGTTTTATTAATAACTAGGTTTCGCCCGCGACTTCGTTCGCATTTAATAAAAAGTATCCTATATTACTTCTAATACCTCTACAAGAATATGTGTTTCATGATGATCAGATTGATCAGCTAAGTAGTTTTCTCCGGAAAGCGTAACAAAGGAACTTACGTTCGCATTTTTAACATTAGGATTATATAAAAGACGCAAACCGAAAGAAAATCCTTAATTACACCTTTTAGTCATCTACAGTTGTTAATTAATATGTGCAAGCCATTCTCGACATTATTAACTCGTAATTATCAAATTTTTTATTTGCATACATTCACGATCAACAACATTTATAAACACCAAAAACTGTTTTAGACATGTGTCATTAAGGACGGGAATTGTAACTGCAACATGCAACTGTATTTTATTAATTCATCAATTATTATTTTGTTTTTTTAATCCATTAAAAAAATAAAATGTCAGTCCTTAGTTCCTTACTTATGTCAATTGAGAAACATACATACAAAGTTTAAAGTGAATCCATTGAAAATAAAAAAAGTTTTAAACAATGAATAAAAAAAAAAGATTGTAAAGAGAAACAGACATTTCAATTTTATTTATTTGTGTTGATCTCTTTGACGATAAAATAAAATATTACATAAATTAGGTAGGTACTAAGATAATTAATTATTTAAAAAACGACATCTAGTGGTACATTTCGCAATAATACAATGACAATAAACTTGACAGTTGACTGTTGGGTTCGTATTGGTGTTGGGGGTCAGAAAATATCGTTGTAATTCACGATTTGATGCACTTAGTGACATCTAGGGAACATTAAGCTTACTATAAATCCGCGTACAGGTCTCGCCTAGTAGAGTGTTGGTCTAGTATATATTTCGTCAGTGATATAAGTAAGAAGTGCAGTGGTATATTTTTAACCGACTCCCAAAAAGGAGGAGGTTCTATGTTCCACTGTGTTTTTTTTTTTTTTTATATGTATGTTACCCGATTACTCCGTCAGTTGTGGACCGATTTAATTATTTTTTTTGTATTCGAAAGGGTATGCTTCCGAGGTGGTCCCATTGCCAGCATATCAGGATCTGATCATGGGATCCCAGGGAAATCGAAGGAAACTCTCATTTTTTATAGGCACATACTATGTTTTTCGTATATTTTCTGAAGTTACACCCGTATTTGCGTCTGGTAGTCATCATTTTATGATGATGAGCTGATGATGTAAGGTACAACTCCTTAACGGTTAGGAGTTGGAGGATAAATCTTTAAATATCAGATGTATATATGTTACCTTTAGTCGTATTCTTTCAAATTATTTAGGTAAGCTGATGATGGAAGGTGGAAGGTACAACTCCTCAACGGTTAGGAGTTGGAGGATAATTCTTTCAATTTCATACGTATCTAAAGACCTTCAGTCGTATACTTTCAAGTTATTTAGGTGAACTGATGATAGAAGGTTAAACTCTTCAACAGTTAGGAATTAGAGGATGATTTCAATAATTACACGTACGTTTAGACCTTCATTTGTATTCTTGATGATGAAATTTGATGAAATAGTTCAACTTACTACTTACCTACGATTGTTTGCACTAAAAACTGAAAAATAAAAACTTTTTATAAAAAAAAAACTTTATAAAAAATAAAGAATTAGGTATAGGCAATTTATGAAGAACCAGTTTATTTTACGCTTTTAAGTGTTTTTTTGGCAGAGAGTTTTCGTTGGATGTTTTTTGGAAGTCGGTTTTTTTTTTGTTTTCTCACCAGTGTTAGATTTTTCCTTACCACTTCACCTTAGTCAAATCAGTTACTTTTTTCATCTGTCAAAATGATAATTTTGTATGAACAATGTACTAAAAACTAACCTGTGACGTCACTGTTTTAGGCTACTCAATTGAGCAATATATTTCAATGTTTATTTGGTTAAAATTTGTAATAGAAATGAAAAGCTGTAATAATTATATTTTCCGTGATGTTTTGTAGTATTCGTTTTATGAAGGAGACATCGGTATTTATTTACGATACAGTCAACTACCCTATTAAGAATACGGAGTATCACCACTCCTAGTCATCGTATGGGTGTCATAAGAGCCTTCTGTGTCCAGCAGGGAACAATTAAAGATTGCAGATGTGACCAGGATAAAATATAACACCAGAGTCTGATTACTCCAGCCATGTCTCTGCCAGCCAGCTTTGACAAGCACATCTAACTGCGGCACCGTATGGTCAACCTACTTACCAGCAGTAAACGACGCCAATTCGAGTACAACTGGTGTCCCAACATCATAATTAGCAATTGTTTTCTCGTTCTCTAAAAACAAGGTTATCATAGAGTTTTTACATTAACTGTTACATGTTTTCTTATGTTGGTTGTTTGTGGTTTACCATTTCTTTGGTAAATAATATCACGTCCTATTTGAAGTAATCGGAGTAACTTAACATTTATATGCAAATTGTCGTAGTCATACACTACAGTCTACCCACTTGATATACCTACTCATGAAGGTCCAAGGTCCGGGCTATTCATTTCTTTCGTTTTCAATAATCATACATGAAATGGACAGAAAGAACATCCCACGACGTATTTACGATACTTTTTAAAGTAATTATGGTTGCTGTAATAAGCTCTTCCATCCAGTATTGTGTAATCAGTATAAAAAGTTAGTAATAATTGACGAGTGGGTATTTACCTCTTTAAAAGAAGAAGTAAGAATACACTAAACATGTTATACTAAACACGAAATACTGTAGAGAGTCCGTACGTATGTGATACCGTACAAAGTATTAATAAAATCAGTCAAATAGCCATTAGTAGTGGTATTTGTGCTATTTTATCTATGGCGCATTGTGTCATTAAAAACAGTTGGTTCCTTGACTTCTCATTTCATTGACAAACTTCCAAATCAATATCTTTAAATAAATATAACTGGCGACGAGGAAGACTGGATTTTTCAATATTAAATACACGAATAATTAATTTATTACAATCATTACCTCCATTTACGTTCTACCGCTGCTGTGGAACTCATAGGCGTTCATGAAGCTAATCATCTTAAATATAATTGAATTTATTTATTTATTACATCATGCACTTTGATGCACTGACTGACTTTATGCCTAAGGCATTCTCTATTAGTCAACCATTGGGCGATGCAAAGACTAATTGCCAACACTAGTAATAAAGTTCTCCCACAGATGGCAATAATTTTACTACTCCCAGCATTTTCACGACTAATTAATCTTAGGCTTTAAAAATGCCTCTGTCCATCTGGTATGTAATAAGCCGATACCAGATATACTCCATTCCATCGGTGATTAGACATTTATGACAGCACGTCGCCACAGAATGCATGTTAGCTATTTTCCATCGATCGTTGCCAGTAAACTGTGCACGCAATGACTAGTAAATAGAAATACCTGCACAAGTATTCCTATTTCTGTTTTTTTAATATCAGTTCTTTTTTACGTCAGATTTTTAAATGTGAGAATTTTTTGTCTCTAAAGTATATAATTTGTAGATATACTTATATTATACGTACACGACGTGAACGTAACTTCTGTATCGACAGTATCATGTGAAAAAAAACTATGAAACTCAAGGGAGAGTGATAAAATATCGCTGCTTTCACTCATAAAAGATTTCTTATCTATACTTATTATAAATCCCCAATACTTTTAATCTTAGATCACCATATACAAACTATCACAAAGTACCTACAACTAAAATTACAGATATACCTACATAGATACTTGAACATTTTAATTCAAATTATTATAATTTAATAAATATTGGGCAATTATAAGGATTTACGATGTTCCCACCCCCACATCCTATTTGGGATGTGAAAGATCCAAAGGACGGCGTTAGTCACCATCAAGTTAACCTTCTTGTCTTTTGCCCATGTGGGTCTATAATAGACCTATAATAAGGCCATAAAAAACACAGCGATGGTGTCAGTGCCAATATACTTAAATTTGTAAATACATCCATTACTTGTCCAAACATATTCTTATCCAAATAGCCTATAACGTGGTACACAACACAACTGTAGTATATACTCGTAATACATCCTATCTGCTTCAGTATATTTAACTGTTACTATTGCAATAACTAATACATGAGAGTGATTAAGCAAAATAGCATGTAAGATATTACGATGTTGGCAGGATAGAGCATATTTTCGGATTGAAATTGGAGTCTAACAATATCTCTAGTACCTCTTACTCTTATTTTGGTAATCAGTAATGAACATGATAGAGAATTGACTGCGACTATTTATACCTAGTTTAGTAGTAGTAGTTTTGAGTTTCCTAAGGCTTTACCGTTGTTTGTTTGCTTACCAAGTTAAGAATAAATCAGATAAGCTGCCAGACTGAACATCTTTAGAATAAATAATCATATTCGTCATAAAGTCGCTTTAAGACGTTTATTATCTTAATGGCAACAGGAAAATTATTCAAGATGGTTGTCATATTGTTTAGGTTAAGAAATAACGGTAAATCCGTTGGCGATTGCAAGGGTTTATACTTTCTAGCAATTCGAGTTACAAGTGTTTGACCTTTACCTGGTCGGAATTATGCTGAATCTCCAATCCATTAGCAAAAGCAATATCTCTGAATCTTCTTATTTCTAAATGAGCGTGCTAAAGTGACTACTGTGACTGATGGAAAGCATGAGCAGCATCCAAGTGTAGTGGTCACCATAGTCATTGCGAATGCAGACAATGCAACGCAGCATGGTGAGAGAGTGACATCCACACAATGTCAGCCTATTGAGATGCTTCTGGATCATTGGGTTAACAATAACATTTTCTTTCTCTTATAAGCTAATCCCTAGAAAGGAGATTTCGGTCTAATATACCACGCCGGCCGCTGGAATTTGTGTCAATGTTTCATTCTTCTTGCAGTGCTTATTTGGCTGACTCAGACTCCCACGTAATGAATAGGGGGGTGACCTTCCTTTTGTTACTACTAATTTTCCCACCTAATCCCTGAAGTTACCGATTTGCGACAATAAGTTTGCTCTTAAATCTCTGTCCTTCCCCATTCGTGGATATAGCGTTAACCTATTTGTTAATCTACTATAGCTGCATACTGAATATAAAGCCGTAATAAGCGTGTAGCTATAAGTGCAAGAGTTGGATAAACAAACACTTTTTTTTTTCACCTACGTCTACTTACTTAATGCATATTGCCTAGGTACTCCATTCAATAGCTTTGCACTTAGAGGAATTTCCTTCTATTTGTAAATAGGACTATTGTCATTAAGGCCACGCGGTTTCCATGGTCTCCGTTCTTGCATCATATTTCCAACTTTCATATTTTTCTTAGTATAAGTTGAATCTTTGTGTTGACGCATAATATAATGCATCACATTTTTATGTTGTTACTTTTTCTGGTCAAGACCCTGAATTCTAGATAACTCTTGTCTGTAATACCTTTTCAGCACCCAAAAAATTGATACGTAACAAAACAGTTCTTGTCTTTTTAACTTAGTAAATAAATAAATAAATATTTCGGACATCTAACACACATCGCCATCTAGTCCCATGCTAAGAAGAGCTTGTGTTATGGGTATGGTAAAAAAAAGTATATATGTATTTGTATCAGTTGTCTAGCAACTGATACAAATACATATATACTTTTTTTTTTGTAAATACATACATATTATACATAGAAAACACCCAAACTCCGAAACAAATATTTGTAGATCATACAAACATTTGTTCCGACCCAGGAATCGAACCCAAGACCTCATGATCAGCAGTCGCACACGTCAACCGCTAGACCAACGAGGCAGTCAAATGCAACGTTTACGCTATTTAGCTAATCGTGATTATGATTAAAATAGATTTTGTATACGATAGATACTAATTGATAGTAATGATACAAGCAAGCCAGAGAGAATTGAGACAATTCATCAATAGTTCACTCAAGACATGAGTACTAATCGACTGTAGTAAATTGTTTTAATTGTCTTAGTACTTCTTACTGTATATCACTTTAACATCATTTTCAAAGTTATTTTAGTCACAAGATACGTCACACATATCCAATGGCATGTCTCGCTGCATACCGTATCGTATTTGTGCATATGTAATAAATGTTAAACAAGGCTTCGGAATACCAAGGTCAAAGACAATGGTATTACACTTGACCGTGTGTTAGGTCAAACTTAATAACTTACGTTCGATAATGTGAAGGACTGAGTTTCGCTTCAAGTCCACCTTGGCTATTCCAAGGTCAAATAACACCATTAAAATTTCATCTTGCTGTTGGAAACCGAGTAAATGTAAAAAACAATTTGCAACGACTTTAAATAGTTAAGAATGTTAGGGAGAGACCAATTTTAGCGATAATATCTATTGTACAACCGAACTTAAGTAGTAAACGCCAGTACTTGATCAGTTCGTTGTATTTAGTTTTTGTACAATAAAGAACATTGCAATTAATAATTTTTAAAAAATCTACAATTTTCATCGAATTTACACATCGACGAAACAATACTCTTTATCTTTATTGTGGAATATTTTCTTAAAATGTACGCTGTTCCTTTAATAGAAAAAAAAAGGATTAAAATCGATTCATTAATTTCTGCGGTAAAAAACTATAGTTTGACGCAGATAATTTTATCTGACAAAACTCTAACTACCTACTCATAGAGAGTTTATTACTGACATTCCATTTCATAGATCTCTAAAGTATTTTTTTCTTTCCCAGCAAACTCGTCCAGAGAAGCAGTTATCATCCTTGGCATCAGGGCCTCCACCACCAGCGGCTATCGTTCCTCGCGCTACCGCCGATGGCCCAAAGCCACCAGACTGGAACGGCCAACCCAGAAGACATGGATCTAGCCGCTTCAACGTTCACAATCACAACCAGGAGCTGGTGAAACTGCCACCTATTAAAGGTAAGTTTCTTCGATAATAGGGCCATCTGATATTTTGGTGGATAAAATTACTTGAAATTAGTTCGCATCATCAGTCGAGGCCGAGATGAACAAAACCAACAATTAAGAATTTTATAAAACAGTGGCATGGGACGTGTTTTGGTCAGAGAGCGAAAGACTAACTTATTGAACTATTGGTGTATGTCTAATTCTTCAAAATGAGATTCGTTGAAAAGCAAGAGAAATGTCCCAAATTATCCTCTCATTCTCGGATTTTTTTGGGCATATCAAGTAGATAATTTACTCACTGCTTTATTTATCTACGAAGATTTTGTTCCTGGGAAACATTCATTCGACAGCATTTTCTTCCAAATCACAAGTATATGCGAATAATTATTAATATTTTTCGTAACATTAATACGAGTTCGTCAACAAATTTCTCCAAGACACCAGCTAAAAGATAAATTAAAACATCAAATAAGGTCAGTCAGTTGACTTTCAATTTAAGACAAACAGATTCCCATGTCTCTTTTGTCCATTCGACTAATGAATCGAGTACTGAAGTTGAGGACAATCGATTTTATTATATGTTTACTTCAAATGAGTTATGGGGCTCTTCATGTACGAGGGGATATATTTAACACTAGCTGACCCACGCAACGTCGTTTACGTCTCCTATTGCCCGTAGCTTAATAATTTCCCCCCGTTTTTGTAACATTCTTCATTGATGCGCCGCTCCTATTGGTCTTAGCGTGATGATATATAACAATTTTTCAAATCGGGCCAGTAATTCCTGAGATTAGCGCTTCAGCTTTATAATATATTAAGTATAGAAGTATAGATGTGGCATCTTTTAAAGTGATGAGGAAACTGTTCAATTTTTCCTCACCACAATTACTATGTAATTATCTCGATGATAAGGTATTTCCTGAACGTTGAAAAGTTGTAAATAGTTACATATTATTGTTGATTTAAATTTCCGTATTTTTTTTGTTGCTTATGTTTTGCTGCAGTCTGTCCAAATATACTTTACGTAGTCTCTTGAAACTCTGTAATACGCCGTACAAATGAGGATTTTTTATGGATCTATATTCAGTCAGAACATATTTATTTATATTATTATATTTATTTACCTACTTAGAAAGTTTTCATTATGAATATATATTTCTATGTTAAATATAAAGATGAATTAAATTAAAAAAAACTTCTGTTGACGAAGTTTTAATCAATTATTCACGCACAAAAACTTCCTAACATCTTATAAGACGATACCCGATTGGAACCTAGGCATTTAATCTTAACCTAGAGAAAGTAAAAGCGAAATAACAAGTATCTATGGAAATCACAGTAAAAAATATACAGTTGAATCTATGGCATTTAACATAGTTTGACATAAAAATTCATACTATTGAAATATAAAATGATAGAACCCATTTGTATGATTATTATTTGGCACAGTTTTACAGTTTTATAGTTTGACTAGCTGCACCCCGTGGTATTACCTGTTTTTTTTTGTTGCTTTTGAAGCTGATATTGTTCACTATTTCATTGGTTTTCATTTTATTTATGTGTAACCTTATTTATTTATTTTTTAAATAGCCTAAATATTATCATCTATCAAAGAAAGTTCTGTCAAAATCGATCCAACCATTTCAGAGATTAGCCAAAACAAACACAAAGAATTAAAAAAATAAAATTGATTTAGGTACCGTGTATAATTTAGTGAGCTATTAATATGAAATTACAAATGGACTTTAATTTTATTTATTTGTATGGATTATATACTGGGTAGTAGGTACAAATTCCGACACCATTAATAAAAAAACCATATTCTATTAGGTAAAACTGGGGTGAAGCAATAAAGAAAATACTATACCCTCGAGAGAAACGTTTGAATGTAACTCTCGCATGCCGTATAAGCACGAGTAGGGTAATTTCGTCTATTTAATATAATTTATTTCAAACGGGACTTATGTAACGGGATTACTATATGTGTAATCTCGCCGCGCGCACGTAACTGTCTGTTTTACTTACATTCTGTTTCATTCGTTGTATAACTCTCAGGCATTCTGAAGGTCAACATTTTCTATTACTATTGATCTGACAGTAAAGACAGTCTAAAAAGGATTGTCATTAAGATAATATTGTAGCAGTCATTAATCTAAAATTGAGTGAGACATTCTTCAGATAAATATGCGTTCGTTTTTTGCCATTTAACTTTAGGGTGGTTTAAGTGGTGTTCTTTATTAACTTTGTAGTAGAAAGAAAGCCAACTGCCTCACAACTAAAACTAGACCTGTGTAGCGTAAATATCTATATATTAATACGTGAAGCAAAAACTTTATACGAATACGTACGAAATTTGGCACAGTTAAAGTTTATGTGGAGAAAGAATGCAGAAAGTTTTTACTGCACGGTTGGCCTAGTGGTTTAGGCGGTCGCCACGCCGCTTGCCAATTCGCCAAGTGTTGTGTGTTCAAATCCTACACGGGACAACACTTTGTGTGATCCACAAATTGTTGTTCTGAGTTTGGGTGTTACTTGTGTCCGTTTCATGTATGTCCGTAAAGTCCCCCGCGACACAGGATGTTTATTCCTAATGCGGGAGTTGTATTTTTAAATAAAATAAAAAAAAAGTTTAAAAAAAAATGTTGGTCGAATTTGACCACTGGACGAGTCTAGTACTCGTCCAGTGGTCAAAATTCGACCGATCGACTAATGGTTATTACTAGCAACCCGCCCCGACTTCGCACGGAAAATATAATATAGCCTATGTTACCCCGAGACGATGTGTGACTTCATTTTTTCCAACGTCTTCAACAAATATCGTTATATTTTAGCCAATATAATCAAATATTAAAAAAAAAAATACGGAAACCTTCCTCAAGAATCACTCTATCTATTCGTGAAAACCGCATTAAAATCCGTGCAGTAGCTTTTGAGTTTGGGAACAGAAAGTCAGACAGACGCGGCGGAGGTCTTTGTATATATGTAGCGATTATGTAAGTATGGTACATCCGTACAACCCTGCAATGGAATAAAATTAAACAAAAGTACAGTTTTTACATTATTCAAACGTTCAAAGTTCGCATATCGATTGGAACAAGTACGTGACAGCAAGAACAGACGAGGAACAAGAATTACAAGACTTTTTGTTACGAAGTATTCTATCATGTATTTATAAATTTACTGACAGGGTTTATTATCTCAAGGTTGTTGTTTGGTATAGCAGTAATAGGCGGTACACACTACAACGATTTATCGTAGCGATTTTACTGTGCAGTTCGTTTTTTAATTTTATTAGCAATTTTATCGATATTGTGGACGGAAATTGGCTCAGATATTTCTCAAAAAATCTGAACCAATTTTCGTCCACACTATCGATAAAACTGCACAAACGAACTGCACAGTTAAATCGCTACGATAAATCGTTGTAGTGTGTACCGCCTCTAAAACGCCAAGGACCCATTATAGTCTTGACAACTTTTGTGTTTCCATCATTCATGAAAGGCTTTGATTTTGTACTGTTGACCATGGACCTTTAGGTCTACTATACCAAGCTGGTCAGACGGTATGGTTTAATAGGGTTTGTGTCAAATTTCCGCGCTTTACAGCGGTGGTATCCAGGATACACAGAATAAATAATAGTACTTACGTACAGAAGTTCCACTGTCGAACAAAAGTCAAGTTAAGGCATAAAAAAAATTCAACTCTGTGACCTCGCAAGCGACTACCTACAAACATAATAATTAGTTCGTTTCGTAGTCATTTTTCGCAGTAAGTACACGTAATATTCAACTTGTTTGCGCACGATGCGACGCGGCTAGCGTGCGCAGCGTGCGAGCCGAGCGCCGAGTGGCAACCATTGCCTAGTAGTCCTTCTCGGAAGGCGCTCGGCGGAACATACCTTAACTGAGAAGTGAAACCCCCCTGATCCTGGGTAGTTTGCTCTTACGGCTTAGTCGTTTTTTACTACATTGTTTTACAAAGAAAAAAAATTGGCAGTCATAAAAACTGCCGGTAAATCATTATGTCGGTGTCGTGGTGACGCGTAGTCATAAGATTCTCCCCTACCAAAAAGTGCTTAATGCGGCCCTAGAAGTTTTGTGACGTCAGCATGTCGGTGACGCGGTGACACGAACTCATAAGATATTCCCCTACCAAAAAGTGCTCAACGCGGCTAAAGAAGTTTTCACTTCAATAAAATTTACGAAGAGTCACATTTCTGTTCAAACTCCAGTCGCTCGACTGAGGAAATCATATTTTAAAAGCTTTTAAGAAAGGCTAACGTTGACACAGTGTTTGTATAGATACGTCCCAGCTGGCCCCATCTGCGTCGCGGCCGGCCCCGTCTGCGTCGCGCCCGGCCCCGTCTGCGTCCCAGCCGGCCCCGTCTATGTCGTGGCCGCCCCCGTCCACGTCCCAGCCAGCTCCGTCTACGTCGCAGCTGGCCCCTACCGTCCCTGGGGTGTCCGAAGATGTCCTGCAGCAGATGCTGCAGTACATGCTGCACGCGATGGGAAACCTCGTGGATGGGCGAATTGCGGGTCTGGAGGCAAGACTACCGCCGGCCCCTATTATTCGGCCGCCGCTTGCGGCGCCAAAATCAAAGGTCGCGTCGGCACCGACCCCTCTTCCCGTGGTGGGGGGTCGCGTGACGTACGCGGCGGCGACGTCGGTGCCGGGCACTGCAGCCGCGCGCAAGACGCAGCAGCGGGCGAAGGCGCCGGCCAAGACGGCTGCACCGCAGCCGAGGCCAAATATGGCAGCGACTGGAGCGGAGATTGCTCCGCTCCCCACTCCAATACCCCTGCCTGGCCCCTCCACATCTGCCCCCTCCAATGAGGGTTGGCAGGTAGTCGGGGGGTCAAAGAAGTCGAAGAAGGCCAAGAAGCGGGCCAAGAAGGCTGCCCAAAAGGCGGCCTCTGGCCCGCAGTCGTCATCGGTGGCAAGGGCCACCCCAAAGAAGCCGCGGAAGTTGCAGCCGCCTAAGACCGCGGCTGTAGTGGTCACGGTGTCACCGGAGGCGGCAAGTGGGGGACTGTCCTACGCGGCCGTCTTTAAGACGGCCCGGGACTGTCTCGCCGGCGACTTCGCGACGGCAGGGGTTCGACTGCGCCTCGCCCAAACGGGAGCTCGAATCCTCGAGTTCCCTGGGGCTGAAGGCGCCAAGACTGCGGACACGTTTGCTGAGAAGCTGCGGGGTGTATTTTCGGACACGGATGGTGTCAAGATCGCCAGGCCTACGAAATGCGCTGAGTTGCGCATCTCGGGCCTGGACGATTCGGTGACGGCCGAAGACGTTCGCGTTGCAATCCGGGCAAAGACGGGTTGCAACGCGGAGAGCGTCAGAGTTGGCGCCATTCGCCCCGGTCCGGGAGGGCTTGGCGCAGTGTGGGTGAGTTGCCCCGTGGCGTCGGCCAAAGTTTTGGGCGACGCCGGCAGGCTTCTCATCGGTTTTGTGAGTGCCAGGGCAACAGTCCTGGCGGCAAGACCGATGAGATGCTATAAATGCCTAGGATCGGGGCACACACGCGTCAAGTGCGGGAACTGTTTCGACTGCAGCGGTCTCTGTTTCCGCTGCGGTCGACCGGGGCACAAGGCGGCAGAATGTTCTGCCGCCCCTCACTGCCCTATTTGTGCGGCGGACAACAAGCCCGCCAATCATCACATGGGGCAGGGGGGCTGTAAGCCATCCCGCGCTTCTCAGCAGACATCGGGGGCTAGCCAATCGACCCAGGCTGCCTCCGATGTCGTTCGTGCGTCTACATCGTCGCCCATGGAGGAGGTTGTAGAGACGATCCCTTAATGGATCACGTCTCCAACCTCCTTGTCCAGACGAACCTAAACCACTGTGCCGCGGCGCAGGATCTCTTCCTGCAAACCATGGCGCAGTGGTCGATCGGTGTTGCCGTAGTCGCGGAGCCCTACTTCGTTCCTCCCCGTCCAAACTGGATGGGTGACTGGGACGGCTCCGTGGCAGTCGTCGGTTCCGCGGTGGCTCATTCCTCGCCCTTGTCGCTTAGAGACAAGGGCTCTGGATATGTTGCCGCCGAATGGGGGGGATCACCGTTTACGGTGTTTACTTCTCCCCCAACCGGAGTTTGAGCGACTTCGAGGTCTTCCTTAACAACTTGGAGACCTCGATGCGGCGATTAGCGTCTGGGCACGTCCTCGTGCTGGGGGACTTCAACGCAAAATCCATTGCGTGGGGGTCCCCCGGGACGGACGCCAAGGGCGAAGCCGTTGAGGAGTGGGCGGCTTCGGTGGGCCTCTGTTTGCTGAACAGAGGCTCCACCAACACGTGCGTGCGACAGCAAGGGGGGTCGATAGTGGACCTTTCGTTCGCTACCCCTGCTGTTGCCGCACGAGTAAGGAACTGGTGTGTCCTGGCAGAGGTTGAGACGCTCTCGGATCACCTGTATATCCGATTTGAGCTCTCCCGGTCCCAGGGCCCCAGTAGGGGTCACACGGCGCGGCATCCTTCCCGCTTTCCGCGGTGGGCTGTTGCCAAGCTGGACAGGGACCTACTAGAGGAGGCGGCCATTATTCATTCTTGGCTGTCTCCGCAGGCCCCGACCGAGGAGGTCGGTGTGGACGAGGGGGCTGGCCGTTTTCGCGATGCGATTACGCAGATCTGCGATTCGGCCATGCCCCGCGTCCAAGGTCGTCGGCCTCCACGGAAGGAGGTCTACTGGTGGTCCCAGGAGTTGGCGGACCTCCGTGCGGCTTGTACTCGTGCCCGGAGGTCCTACACCCGCAGCAGGCGACGTCACCGTGGAAACGGTGGCGGGGACCAGCTTCATGAGGAGTACCGCGAATCGCGGAAAACTCTGAAGCTGGCCATTTGCCGCGCCAAAGAGGTAAAAAGAAAGGAGATGCTGGAGAGTCTCGACCGTGACCCCTGGGGTCGCCCATACCGTGCGGTGCGTCAGAAGCTCCGCACGTCGGGCCCCCCCCTTACCGAGACTCTCCAGCCCAGCTTCCTGCAGGAAGTGGTCGAGGGCTTTTTCCCTGAGCGGGCGGAGCACACACCCCCGTCGATGGCCTATGCGGTCATAGAGGACGGGGGTAGAGAGGACGATGTGCCGCCCGTTAGGGAATCGGAGGTTGGGGCGGCTGTTCTTCGGATCCGTTCCAAGAACACCGCCCCCGGGCCGGACGGGGTTCCAGCCCGAGTGATGGCCCGAGCCCTCGACCATATGTCGGACCGCCTCAGGGAAGTGTTGGACGCTAGCCTGGCGTCCGGACGCTTCCCTGAGTGCTGGAAATGCGGGAAGCTGGTCCTGTTGAGGAAGCCGGGACGGCCTACCGATTCGGTCGCGGCCTATAGGCCCATCGTGTTGCTGGACGAGGCGGGTAAACTTTTTGAGAGGATACTCTCTGCCCGCATCGTCCGGCACCTCTGCGAGGTGGGGCCCGACCTGTCGGACGCCCAATTCGGATTCCGAGAGGGGCGTTCGACGGTCGATGCCGTGATGCGCCTTAGGGCCGTGACCGAAGAGGCAGTAAGCTGTGGCGGCGTGGTGTTGGCGGTGTCCTTGGACATCGCCAACGCCTTCAATAGTCTGCCATTTAGCTGCATCAGGGAAGCACTCCACTATCACGGGGTGCCAGAGTACCTGAGGCGGCTAGTGGCAGACTATCTAGAGGAGCGTACCGTCGTGTACGAGGACCGAGAGGGCGTCTTGAGACGGCGACCCATGTCGTGCGGCGTTCCGCAGGGGTCTGTCCTTGGACCACTCCTGTGGAACGTGGGGTACGACTGGGTCCTTCGAAGTCGTCTGCCCCCCGGGCTGGGCGTAATTTGTTACGCCGATGACACATTGGTCACAGCCCGGGGAGCGAACTTCCAAGAGGCGGCGTGCCTGGCCACCAGGGGAGTTTCTCTGGTGGTCGGGCGCATCGAGGCGCTGGGCTTACGGGTGGCCCTGGACAAGACGGAGGCCCTATTGTTCCATGGGCCCCGTCGTGGTCCACCCGCCGGCGCCTCCATAGAGGTCAACTCGGTCCTCGTACCGGTTCGGGCCCAGATGAGGTATCTGGGCCTGATACTCGACGGTAGGTGGCTCTTCGACGAGCACTTCCGACAGCTTGGTCCGAAGCTGGTCGGCGCTGCCTCCGCCCTTGGGCGACTTTTGCCCAATTTGGGTGGAGCCAGCGTCGCAACGCGACTCCTTTACACGGGGGTTGTTCGGTCGATGGCGCTGTATGGTGCACCGGTGTGGGTGGCGGCTCTGACTGCCCTAAATAAGGCTCGCCTCTGGCGGCCTCAGAGGGTATTGGCAGTCAGAGCCATACGCGGATACCGCACGGTGTCGACCGAGGCGGCGTGCGCCCTGGCCGGAACACCCCCGTGGGATTTGGAGGCGGAAGTGCTCGCCGAAGTTTATCGACGGGTGGCTGAATATCGGGCGGAGTATGGCTATCGCCCTCCGCCCGAAGAGGTACGCGAGTGGCGTGAAGCCGCCCGTCGAGCCACCATGGCTCGCTGGTCGTTCCGGCTGGAGACTCCACGCGCCTGCTTTGCCGCCGTGGAGGCTCTCCAGCCGGTCATCATCGAGTGGGCAGGGCGGCAGCACGGGACCCTTTCCTTCCGACTGACGCAGGTCCTTTCCGGGCATGGTTGCTTCGGGAAGTACCTGCACTCGGTCGCTAGGAGGGAATTGAGTCCCGCCTGCCACCACTGCGACTGCAGTGAGGACTCGGCCCAGCATACGCTGGCGATCTGCCCTGCATGGGCGTCGCAGCGCCGGGCCCTCACTGCAGTCATCGGAGGAGATCTCTCGCTACCGGCCGTCATACGCTCCATGGCCGGTAGCGATAGCAGTTTTACCGCGGTCGCAACCTTCTGCGAAGATGTAATCTCGCAGAAGGAGGTGGCGGAGAAGGCCCGGGAGGACGATGTCCACTCGGACCCAATCCGCCGCCGGCGAACCGGGCGGCGGAGGCGCGCCTATCAGCGCCTCATGCCGCCCTGAGTGTGGCCGCGGATGGTCGGGACGGGCTTTCCCCTCCATCCGCTCTAGTGGCCTCCCGCGAGGGGGCGACGTACGCGTGTGCCGTACGTCGCCTAATTGAGAGGATACCAGCAGACGGTGCCCGCTTCTGTGCGGGCAGGCGCTGGGAGGGGTCCGGATGTGTTAATAACTGCAGTTCCCGGACTCCTCCCTTCACAGGCGCAGAGTGGCACACCGTGTGGTTTTAGTCGGTTCGAGTCCGACACACCGCCCCGCCGCAAGCCCCGGTGGGGTGACGGTCCGAGGGGATTTCCACACGTTAAAAAAAAAAAAAAAAAAAAGTGTTTGTATAGATTCTGTTTCACATTGAATCTGACGTCTTCAAAATAGTAAAAGGGAAATATAATTGATGGTATCTAAAGTTATTAGATCCGAATTAAGTTTGTTAGTTTTTTCATTTGGTAAATACATTTATAAAAATATAGTATATATAATATGTGTTGTCCTCGAATTTTATGGATACTTTAAAAGCAGCATAAATAAGCTTTTGTATTTATTTATAACGAACAAGGTTACATCAAGAATTTATAAATTGTTTATCAGTAGAATAAATACTACTAATAATTCTTACATTTATAAAATATACTAACTGATCCGCGCAATTTCGTCTGCGTCGCCTATTGCCCGTACCGTGATGTTATACATAATATACATCATCATCATCACCCCTCTGCAGTTCACTGCTGGACATAGGCCTCTCCCAAGGAACACCACAGATCCCGGCTTTCTGCATCCAGTCGTTGCCAGCCCTCTTACGTAAGTCATCCCGCCATCTGGTCAGAGGGCGTCCCACCCTACGTTTGCCAAGACGCGGTCTCCACTCTGAAATACGCTTACTCCAGCGATATTATACAGCCTGAACAAATTCATTTACCATAGAAAAAGGTTATAGCGAGTCAACTTTAAAAAATACAAATATGCAGACTGAGGCTTTTTTTTAGAAATTTTAAAGAGGAACAATTCTTGCATACATTATTTTCGCAAAACTTTAATCGTTTACGCAACGCACGCAATGAAAGCTCTTACAACGAATAATTTTCGCCCGTTTTTGCAACATTTTTCATTGATACTCAATAGCTTTTTTCTGGTTGTAGCTTAATGGTAAATACTGGAACTCTTCAGCTTTATCTATCTATCTATGTATATAAAAATTAATCGCCGAAATATATGTACGCGCATAACTTCCGATCGGCTGCACCAATTTTTTTTTTAAGTGTTCTTTATTGTTAGAACAAGGTTTGTGTACAAGAATAATTAAAAGATAACGGCACTGTTACAGTGCCTGTGGGAAGCTGAGACAGATATGTAAATATGGCGGTACGAAGGTCGTCGGGTCAGCTAGTATTGGTATAGATATAAATAGGAATACGAATTGAATTATCATCAAATTCTAATCAACAAATTATTGGCAGTAACGATTGAGCAAACAATTTAATGATTTCAATTACCAACTGTGCCAATTACCCTCTATTCATTTACCTACTCAATTGATTATTGAATACAAATTCATAAAATGTTTGTATAGGTAACTGAATCTAATAATGATATACCATTTTTTTTATTTGTTTTATTGATTATACCTATTACTCTAAGTACAGACCTAATTGAGTGAAGACGAGTGTCGCTTTTTCTTTAAGTGCCCTTAGTGAGTGTATTGTTTTTAAAGACAACTCACACTCTAGCGTAAAATACTTTACAAACATTCGTAAAAAGGTCACAAAAGTCCAGATCCAGAACATAATATGATGTTGAACACTGGAAGTCCTGAAATAACTGCTTACGCCACCCATGCAGTCAAAATATATTTTCCGTAATACGACTATTTTAACTAGAAATTGTGTTAGCATAATATTAATTCTGTACATGGATCTTCAAGGAATGGGCTCTGATTACATTCATAATCTCCTTACCGACTTACAAAGCATTGCGTATGTCTTCGTTCCTCAGCCTTGGCGCTGAGCTAAGGTTATTATATATGTCGGGCTTATTACGTCGATAATATTTCTCTACTGCTTATTACCTGCTTGTCACAAGTTGTTCTACCTTAAAGGGGATCCTTTAATATCTCAGATATTAAATTCATATTTAGTTTATACACATAAATATTAGCGTAATGTTACTTGTGATTATGACTACCACGGTGGAGTAGTGGTAGCGTTTACGATTGCTTCTTCTGTTCCCGGATTCGATCCCCGGGTCGGACCAAATGTTTGTATGATCTGCAAATATTTGTTAAAGAGTTTGGGTGTTTTCTGTGTATAATGTGTATGTATTTACAAAAATAAAGTATGTCTTTCGATTCCTACTACAAAGTTAACAAAGAATAATATATTTTATTGTAACGACACTAAAACTTTGCCGTGCTTAATAGTTAAAGATAACACAAGTCTTCTACTAGATATCAATCTTGAACCAATAAAACACGCTTAAGCCCCTTGTAATCTTATAAGACACACTGACCTACACAGTGGACAGTGCGTTCCGTAATCTGTATGTAAATCGAAATAAGGCCGAGTCTACTCTGCTTAACAAAAATAGTTGACAATATTTTGTAGAATCGATTAATTAAATTCATCCAAAAATTATAACAAAAACTAAAACTGACTTCAAGATTCGACTCGATTTCTCTTGGATGCCATCATCAGATATTAGTGTCCTTATCATGGTACCACCGTTAGGATATCTCCTTTCCATTAAAAAAAGAATCATCAAAATCGTTTTATAAACTACGAAGTTATCCGCGAACACACATAAAACAAAAACATACATATATTCGGTCGAATTGAGAACCTCCTCCTTTTTTGAAGTCGGTTAAAAAAAGGTTTAATATACTATTATAGTATGTATATAAATTAAATAACTTCACAAATCTCACACACGAGATCGCAAACTAGGCAGAAATTGTATAAATGTATGTCAGTTGATGTGAACCGTATTACCCGTGTGAGATTTGTAAAGTTATAGATATACCACGGTACGAATCGGTCGACTCGACCGGAGTGAAGGTCTTACGGAAAACCGGAATTAAATATTTCTTCTGTTACTTTTTCTGAGTGAGTGAAGCTACAGGCAAGTACAAGAGTTCTGAAAAAGGGGCCACTCGTGTCTCTTTCACTGCATGGGTCTAGGGATGGTCACTTACCACCACTCAGGACATTTGCTTGTTTGTTAGCAAAAAAAAAACAAAAAAAAAAGATCTGCTAATTCCGTTTTAGTACAGCATATTTATCTCTAGGATTTTGTATTAAGATACTCACTTATGATTGCAATAAAAACTTTAAGTGAAGTCATCTTTACACATGTAGAACTCAGTATAAAATACCATAAATCAGAATGATGTATTAAATTGCTAAATAATTAAAATCCATACTAAAATTATAAATTTGAAGAAGTCTGTCTGTCTGGAACGCTTTCACAGATTTACCGCTTAACCGATTTCAAACAAATTTTGCATGGGGATACTTTGATACTTGATGAAGGGCAATAGGTTACTCTTTACCGCGATAACTGACATACACACAGGCGGAGCCGCGGGCAAAAGCTCTTTTTTTAAAACTAAGAGCGAATAATAAAAAAACCTTGTTGGTTTGTGTTGTTACGGCTCTAACATAGTTAAGGAAAATGCCTAAAATATTTAATAACAGCACAGGAATGCTGGTCAAAAAATTTAGATATTAATTCCCTGAAGCTCACGTAGCCTGTAATGTATATTTATGAAAACAATACCAAATTGACAAGCGCGTACACTAGGTAGAAGTACGCTATTAATGTTTTTTTTGTATGTTTTGGAAGGAGCTACTACCCATACGTTACGCCAGCTCTAGTCAGATACATAGACCTGGACAATCCAAACGTTAATGTAAAGTTTTACAAAACAATTGATACGGTACGTCTGTTTACGGAACTGTAGATAAAACATCAAACTTCTTGTTCACTAAAACTATTTATTAACACCGTAATCATCTCAGCCGAAAGACGTTCACTACTAGACATTGGCTTTATATACATATATCTGAATAGCAACACAAAATGTGTAACAGCTGACCAACGATTGCAATAATGATCACTTCGTTACTCAGCCTATTTGATTCTAACTTATCTAAATTTAGACTTTCTTAAATCTTACCACTCATATTTTAAGAAAATAACTGATTGACAAGTTACGTAGCCAACCCTTTGTGTGAGCGGTTTTCGTCACGTGACAGCCGCCCATTTCTACGATGAAGGGTTCCCCTGTATGTAATTTTTCATACTCGCCAAGGGACATTAGTTTCCTAGGGGAAAACGGCAGACAATGGCTTTTTATAACGAAGTGGGACGAACCAGAAACCCACGAAAATGTATCTAATATCGTTAATATCGGTCTTTTCCATGGAAGAAAAATTTGTGGTAAAATTTCAGAAAGCGATTGTTAGCGTGTGATTATGTAGTAAAGTAAAGAATAATCTTTTCGAGCACCGTGAATTTAGTTAACTCCTTTATTTTATACGATAAAAATGGTTTTTAAGTTCAGTGGAGACTGGAAGTTATACATCGACACATGCAGGCAGTATATTTTGGTGTTTTCACCTAATTTACCTTGACAATCCAGTACATGCTGTGGCGTCTGTTTGTGTCGATCTATTATTTTTAATTGTAGCATTTAATTTAACGTTCATAAATGTCATGTTAGTGCCTAATTGATTAAATGATTTTGAATTTGAACGGTGTTTTATGTGTTTGCAAAAACATGGTTTTGATATCGAGGGAAATGTGTTTTGTTAGACCTTGCATTGATGAATTAAAACTAAACTGATGCTAGCTGTATTATGAACAGCCCAACTTAAATTGATAGCTCAGAAGTTGATTAAATTATATTACTTCTCTCATTGGGAACACTTATTCGCATATACTTCTATTACAAGTTATATCACGATATCCACGTTATTTCTGAATGTATTTTATAGTTTTCTTATGATTGATTTAATTCCTTACAGCTTTATATGAATAAAAACATAAACAGAATAATATTCGTGTATAAACTTAGGAACTAAACTATATACGCAAACATATAAATGTTCACTAAGTTATCGAGTTTGATATAATTTGTAAGTGGAAAAACAATCCTCTCTTGGAAAGCTTTCTTCTATAACTACTTAGTATGTAAAGCTGTATGATACAGTGTGCTCGCCTTGATCGGTAAAGCCAGGCAGGGAAAGTGCGTCATCCAGGTTGGGAGTCTTTAACTCCACTTACCTGTATGACGGAAAACTAAGTTAAGGGCACGTACCTACCTAATTACAGAGATGTGATCAGTATAGTACGCATTGTACCAATTTGACTTTGACTGAATTTGACTGCACGTTTGGCCTAGTGGTTTAACGGTCACCACGCCGTTTCCTACTTCGCCAAGTGTCCTGGGTTCAAATCCCACGTAGGACAACACTTTGTGTGATCCACAAATTGTTGTTCTGAGTCTGGGTGTTCTTTGTGTCCGTTTCATGTATGTTTGTAAAGTACCCTGCGACACAGGATTTATTCATAGTGCGGGAGTTAAAAAAAATTTTTTTTAACTCCCGCACTTTACAACATTTTTTTTTAAAAAAATTTTATGTTTTCTGCAGCCTGTCAAATAATAGCCCAGTTGTCAACGATTATATTTTACTAGCTTTTGCCAGCGTTTTCGTCCGCGTGGTGGTCAACATCAGACATCATAGAGGACTTAAAAGAGCAGTTTTGAAAAACTACTCACATAGTTTTTTTAGCAAATTTTATCTGATTTGAATTTAAAGTTTTTTTTTATGGAATAGGGGGCAAACGAGCAGACGATGGTAAACGATTACCGCCGCTCATGGACACCCGCAATACTATAGGCGTCACGAGTGCGTTGCCAGCCTTGGGATGGGGAGGGGTATGGGCCTATCCTCACATTCCTCACTCACTCGGTGAAAGCACAAGCACTGTTTCACACCGGTTTTCTGTGAGGCCGTGGTATCACTCCGGTCGAGCCGGCCCATTCATGCGGAAGCGAGGCTCTCCCACGGTTGTAAAATGTGATTTCTACTCGACCCAAAGGTTGACGAAGTTGAAGAGGATGCCCTGGGCATTAAGTCCGCCGATGTGCCAAAGATAATAAATGAATAAAAATAAATTTTATTTACTGGAATAGATAATATGCACACTGTCCAAAATATGCACCTAAAACATGCAATAAGGCCTCTATAATGTAAATGTTAACCGTTAAAAGAGCATATAAGTTTTGTTACAATATCCTCATAAATCTATCTTTATATATATAATTCTTCTGTGAGTGTGTATGTCACTGAACTTCTCTCAAACGACTGGACCGATTTTGATGAATTTTTTTGTGTGTGTTCAAGGGGATCTGGGAATGGTTTAGATTCACAAAAACGTAAACGATGTTACGTGGGTCAGCTAGTATATATATATAAGAGGAAGGTGACTGACTGACTGACATACCCAGAGATCAACGCACAGCCCAAACCGCTGAACCTAGAATCCTGAAATTTTGCATGTAGGTTCTTTATATAACGTAAGTGAGCACTAAGAAATGAATTGATGAAAGTCTGCGTGAGCGAAGCCGCGTGTAAAAGATAGCCTACCTATAAAGATGTGGACTAACCACACTTCATGTAACTTTAAAACAATTTAGTGCAATGTGTTGGAGTATTATCGTATTTTCTTCAAGGCAAATTATATCACAATCGCGTTGCCCCATCACTTAAATGTCGATGGCTAAATAATTGACGCTTGATGAGGGTATAATGCGGTCTGGTCGTTCAGGGTTGAACAAATCAATGTAGTTTTGATAGAAACAGAAATACGTATCTTCTTGTATTGAGGCAATGATGCACTCGATTGGACTTATGCATGCTTAGAGTATTCTCCTTTATGGAGGTTCGGTAGTACAGCACTGAGCTGCTTAATCTATGTACGAGTATATACATTTTCAAGTTCGTTTTTGTATGAAGTACTTTGAGATAGTTCAGCAAAATTAACAGGATTTAGGAATCAAACTTTGAGCTCTTTTGACCAAACAGCCCGTAAGATTACATATGATGCCGTTTGGAAGAAAAGGGAGCTCTGAATTTTTGATACTTCCGAATTTACCGAATATATTTTTTTTGTTACATGTGCGTAAATTAATTGAGCCCTCACCATTACTCATTAGACACATACAGAGGTTTGATTCTTTTATTCTTGAAATTTTATTTATTTATTTATTAGGGAATACAAACAGTAGCATATTAAGTGTACATAGGGTTATTATTAGAAAACTAAACTTAGTAAATATACTACCCACTACGTTTTCCACAGATTACTTATGGGGGTTTAAGTATTCATATAAGCAAAGTTGGCAATTAATCATAAGCACTCAACCTTCATTGTCTATTAAATTAAATTATATGTAAGTAGTAATTTGTCACTAGGGAAATATTAACTGGTACTTCTCAGGAGTGTGAGAAATACCAGTAACAACAGTGGGTACTACAAATATCAATAACAATAACATCGTGATACATTGCATGCTTGATATAAAGTGTTGAAACAATAAAAAAAAAACAAAGCAAAAAATGAACAGTGTTCTTAAAAAAAACCTAAAGCCGTAGGGGCCCACTACCGATCGCTTAAAACTTCAATTACATATTTTTTAAAACGTAACTTACTGTAATGTAATATATCTATGTCACAAATATTTTTATTATAAGTGTCAACTAAGCGGTGCAGCGGAGAACGCACATCAGCATTGGTTCTGCAAGGACCAGTGGCAAATAGTCGTCTGGTGCGCACCTCGCGCACCTGCACTGTTCGAGGAATCAGGTAGCACAACCCATGTACTAAGTCTGGGCAGTCAAATTTATTGCGGCATATGCCGAATAGAGTCATGGTATCGAGGAGAATCCTTCTGGATTCCAACGTTAATAGATTATATTTTTTAAGAAGTAGTTGGTGTGATATTTTTTTATGAAAACATCTGAACTGCATTGCACGAAGATATTTGCGTTGCACCAATTCAATAGCTTCCTTATACTTCACATAGTGCGGATTCCATATGGGTATTGCATATTCCAACTGTGGCCTGATTATCGACTTATATAGATGTAGGAATGTAGTTGGTTGACGAAAATCATGGGTTGCTCTCATTACAAAGCCGAACATTTAATAAGCCTTATTGACTATGTTCTCAACGTGGATGTCCAAATTGAGTTTAGAGTCAAGATATACGCCAAGATCTCGAACACCTGTAACTTTGTCAAGAACAGTATTAAAAAGTCTATAATTAAATTTAATTGTTTTTATTTTTTTAGTAAAGGTAATGCTATGACATTTGGCACTTTGGCATTTGACAAATAACAACCACCAACCATAGTTTATGGGTGATTCCCGAAGAGTTTAAAAAAGGGCACCACCAATATTGTTTCAAAACAATCATCTACTAACCAGAAGAGAACTCATATCGGTCAACCTAACTTTGAACTTATCGACGTTCATTTGTATATGAAAATCAAATGCCATATTTTTTAAATAAAATTTTCATTACGATTAAAAAGTAGTCCATTAAACCTTCTTTATGTCCATGTTTAGTGTCTATGAAATCACAACGCCTTGAAGGTCACGCATTTCTTGCGGTAGCCTGCTTTCTATCATCTGCACTTTTATTAGTCTTACAACGCAAGTATGGGTCATTATAACAGACAATAGTTGATTGTTATAGTCCATTACAAAGGTTAATTGATTAGCAGATTTTCCAAACCATTACTTTGTAACAGGTACATGAGACAGTTAAGGTCACGTACTCGGGTTATTCTTTTATACTTACGCTCATATCTCAGGTAGACAGGGGCGTATTATAAGTCGCCATTTTACCGACTATATTTTAGGTTCAGTTATGTAATAAGGAACAATCCGATTACCTTCAATCGAATAGGAATTAGACGAGGAAATTGAAAGTATATGCAAGCGGATCAAGATCGCATACCCGTATCTCGAATTAGTTGTCCTCACTTATTCTTTCATACAACAGTATAAATCTTACCAGTTCTCTACATAACGTAAATTGATCAGAACGAAACATCTATATGATTTATTTTAGTATTGCCTAGGGGTATGCCTGATAACTTGACAGCATGTAGGCCAGATCGCATCAACACCTGTAAAGTTCTATGAGAACAAAGCCACCCACGGTAAATCATGACAGTCCCGTTTTCTGTGTAGCAAACTATTAAATATTTCTGCACTAATTTTAATGCAGTTACAGTACGGTAAGCTTAAGTAATATGGTAATCTTATGATTATGAGAATTCCGAATGAATTAATTAATTATGGCATACCAACCATTATGCTTAGTTAACGTGCACTGTAAATAGCTCTGATTGAAGTAAACACCTATAGTAGTTCGTTTTATAACAAACTAGCTGACCCACGCAACCTCGTTTGCATCTCCTATTGCCCATAGCGTGATAATTTTTCCCCGTTTTTGAAACATTCTTCCTTGGTGCACCGCTCCTATTGGTTGTAGCGTAATAATATATAGCCTATAGACTTCCTCGATAAATGTGCTATCCAACACTGAAAGAATTATTCAAATCGGACCAGTACTTCCTGAGATAAGCGCGTTCAAACAAACAAACAAACTCTTTAGCTTTAAATATTATTATAGTAACAAATATATTTCTTAAAAAAAACTATTTCTTTCGACTGAACAGTAGCAGAGAAACTGGCTAGCAAAGAGGTCTACCTACTATACATATGTATATTATTATTATTAATATCCTAAACAGGACATTCTGCGGATCCTTCTGATTATCAAAAGTATGACTTTGAGTTATTAGTCCTGGTGATTAAGATACACACATCAAAAGTGTCTAGGGATCAACATATGTGTCTAGGGATCAACATATATTTTTGCAATAACTTTTCTCCTGATTGATATTAATTAAAATTTTCTTTAAGGATTCATCAAATAAAGTGTTTTCGTTTTTCACAGTAACGATAAACCAAGTCACCTTTGCATTAATAAAGAAATTTGCCATTTTCCTAATAAAGGGATTTTTGACATTTGAACCACTAACATTAAAGTTCGAAAAAAAGACTGAAATAACAGTTTTCTTTAAAATTTTATTAGGTAACTTAAACAATTAATAATCCGTGTTTCTACCGCGAACACTAACAACACAAGAATCGGTTTGGCATACTCAAAATGAGTTCATCCAAATCACGCTGTGGAATGGCCGCCCATGTTCGTTCTAGGGATCAAGCATTTTTATGCGGATTTCTTGAGATTGAGATGTGGCTTTGGCCCTGGCCTGCTCAGTCGCCAGACTTGAACCCGATTGAGCATGCATGGGATATGCTACAGAGAAGAGCTCTGCCGAATATGGAGGGTATCCAGTCGCAAGAAGACCTTTTTTTGTTGTTGCAACGAACATGGGCGGCCATTCCACAGCGTGTTTGGATGAACTCATTTTGAGTATGCCAAACCGATGTTCTTGTGTTGTTAGTGTTCGCGGTAGAAACACGGATTATTAATTGTTTAAGTTACCTAATAAAATTTTAAAGAAAACTGATATTTCAGTCTTTTTTTCGAACTTTAATGTTAGTGGTTCAAATTTCAAAAATCCCTTTATTAGGAAAATGGCAAATTTCTTTATTAATGCAAAGGTGACTTGGTTTATCGTTACTGAGACAAACGAAAACACTTTATTTGATGAATCCTTAAAGAAAATTTTAATTAATATCAATCAGGAGAAAAGTTATTGCAAAAATATATGTTGATCCCTAGACACATATGTTGATCCCTAGACACTTTTGATGTGTGTATATAGATTGACTACAATTGTAGAATGGGTGATCGAGAAAGGCTAAATCTGCACCTTTATTTTCTCAGTAGTAGTTCTTTAAGATTGTAAGAGCTTTTGACGCTAAATGACGTCTAAAGTGGTATGTGTCCTTAGCTTTTTACTCGGCATCCCTTTGTGTCGTGTTTCGTTTCCGGCCGCTTTTCACCGCTGGAAACTACGTCTAGTCAAGTGTACGTTCAGATCATGCCGAACATGTCATTTGTTTTAATTTTTCCAAAAGTTTCTGGAAACATGAAATGTCCCTTAACATGGGATAATATTACTCCTATGTTTAACTGGAGTGATAAGACAGTTGCGTACTGCTAGAATGATAAGTGGCCTTAAAGGGCAAATTGGCGCTTGCATTGTTTCCAGACCAATATTATCTTCAAGAAAAGAGCGTCCAGACCTCGAAAGCAAGCAACCCGCTTGTGACTCCTAAGTAGCAGCATTTTCCATCAGAGATGATTATCCGACTTGTTATCCCCCTACATTATAAAACTCCACTCACCCACCTCCACCGCTATCAGCGAAGCCTGACGTTTACTACCTACTTTGTTATAGTCAAAAAGTTATACATCCTGCTATGTTTTAGTGCGTTTTACAGCTTAACAGACACAGTATTAAGTACAACTAGTTTGAACGTACACTTCTCTTCCTAAACAGCCGGTGGGCACTCCACTGAGCCCGTCCTAATTTCCAGCTAAACAACCGCTTTGTGTTGCATAATGACATTTTATGATGCCAAAATGGTGCAGTGTCAGTCCAAGGGTGCTTTAAGCTGGGTTAGTACTTCCCAGTTCAGTAATTCATCGTTTTATTAACTTTAGTTGACCCTTACCCATGGCTTCATTGACTATTTTCTTTAAGGCTGTTGTTTTGGAACGTAAGCAAAGTTGCAAGTTGTAATATTATTTCTACAAATAAAAGTTAATCACTAAACGCAAAACTAGAGAACTGCTCGACAATTGTTTCATTTTTTTATATTTTCATGTAGGGATAAGGAAAAAAATGTTAGGTGTGCAAAAACAAAAAGTAAAAAACAAACGCGGGTACCACCGCGGGGCTCCGCTAGTTGTATTTACATGTTTTTGGGACTGAAAATTTAATAAAGAAGAAAAAAGATATAATTTTTATTAAACAAGGATTCGGTTCTATTGTACGCAGTGCTGAGGACAACATAACTTTCTTCTAGTACTAAATCGGTATAACAAGTCACTTATGTATGTATCTTTTTAGTTTTTATAACATTTTTTCTTTCGTAGTAGTAGTGTCGTAATAGTGTCGCTGTGCCAAGACGCGGTACAGGCGGATAAAGCCCCTATTACAGTCAGACACGCGGCTTCCCATTATGCACGTCACTTGGTCGATTCACCTTCTTATACCTATAATAATAAATAATTGAATGAGAGCAGATGTGGAAAATGTTATGGGATACTACGCGCTGGACATGTCTCCTCGTTCATGGCATACTACTTTTTAACCGACTTCCAAAAAGGAGGAGGTTCTATGTTCCACTATATGTTTTTTTTAGAGATGTGCCGACTAGTCGGTAAAGCCGACTATCCGGCAACAATCGTAGTCGACGATTAGTCGGCGAATAGTCGGCAAAAAGCGCCGACTATTCGGCTTATTACTTTGTATGTATTTCTCAATAATATATTTGTCAATTTTTATTTTTTATTCAGTTTTAGACATTTTGAAATGTAAAACAAAGCAATCTTTCTTTTTTTAACCAGTTTCTAAAATTACTTGCTGATAAAAAACATAACATTTATTAAACAAAATGTTTGCTTGTAGTGTTTGCACTTTTTTTCCTTTCCACCACGAGAAATAATCATTGACATTGATTACACATAACTGCATTAGGGTCCAATGTGACGGCGTGGCCTCTGATTTTCTAGAGGTAAACGCTGACGTACCTCAGGGCTCCGTCCTGTCGCCCTCACTGTTTCTTCTTTAACCCACAATGTTAGCCCATGGCAACATGATAATTGTTAGGCAGACCACAGCGCAGTCCATGGGCGATATTTTGGACAACTTGCAGTCAAGCTGGCAGACGTTGAGGAAAAACGTTAGAAAGACGTTGAGAGATGTGGCCGCTACAAACGGCCCGAGACCGGTGACACCCCGGTGCGGCCGTGGGTTGTCGTCTAAGGAGGGTCGGTGTTCCGACTCTTACTGTGTAGAACGGTAGGAGGCGCAACAGCGACCCGCCCCGGGGGTGACTATGGTTACCCCGGGTTGCACCTCAGTTATGAGATACGGCAGGAGGGTTTCCAGAAACCGCTGATGCGTTTCTGGAGCTCCTCCTGACTGCCGAGGTAAGCCGCCGCGAGGCTTAGTGGGTAGACCATCGAGTCCCACACACGTCCTTCGTGTGTCCCCCCCACGGAGGGTATGGTGCACAATGCAATCCCGCGTAAAAGAAAAGAAAAAAAAAGAAGGTTCGCTCGTGTGTGGAGTACTGTTCTCATCTTTGCGATGGTGTCGCACAGTATCTGTTTGACGCTCTCGACCGGTTACAGCGGCGAGCAATCCGCATTGTCGACAGTCCCTAAGCCACCGAGTCCCTTGAGCTGAGCCTCTGCAGTTGCGAAGAGATATAGCCCCCATGGCAGTCCTCTATTGCCTTTATCATGGTGAGTGTTCTGAAGAGCTCTTTCAACTGGTCCTCTCCTCTCCCTTCCTCTATAGGACAACACGTGCCGGCCTCGGAAGTCACCACTTCAGAGTGGTAGACATACGTTCTCGCACTAATCCCTTCGGTTCTTCCTTCCTGTGCTGAGTGGTCAAAATCTGGAACTCACTACCAGCGCACGTGTTTGCTTCCCACTACGATCCCGGGTCCATTCAGCGGGTCGTGAAAAAGCATCTCACCAGGTCACGCTGTCCTGTGTGTCCACACACTTCTGCATTGTCCTTATTACCTACCTACTACTTACATTGAGGATTGTGACCAGCACTTTTGGATTCTACTCATGATTTCCATCAGGCAGGGCAGAGTCATTTTGGCAGCAAATAGCTAAAAAAAATATCGAGAGTATTACTAAGGCGGCCTCGCGGAAACTTCGCGTACTGAATAGGGTAAGACGGTTCTTTGCACCCGAGCATCTGTCTTCTTTATAAGACCCAGGTTCGCGCGTTCGTGGAGGTCGGTTCTCATCTTTTTGATGGATCCACACAGAATTTGCTTGATGCTCTTGATCGGTTGCAGCGGCCAGCAGTCCGCATTATCAACAGTCCCGATGCCACCGAGTCCCTTGAGCCTTTGCACTTGCGGAGAGATATCGCCTCTGTGACAGTCCTCTAGCGTGTTTACCATGGACAGTATTCTGAAGAGCCAACTAATCCCACGTTCTCCCATCTCCTGCAGGATAACACGTACTGGCATTAGAAGGCACCGCTTCAGAGTCGTAGAAATACGCTTTGGAACTAAACGGCTCCGTTCTGCCTTCCTGTGCCGAGCAGTTTTTAACTGTTTGGTACTACCAGCGGACATGTTTCCCTTCCACTATGATCCCGGGTCCTGTAGGCGGCGTGAGAAAATGCATCTCATTAGGCCGCCATAGTATAGGACGCTATACAGCATTTTCTGCGTTCGCAGTGAGTATGGTGTTGGAGTGTTGGATTCTACTCAAGCTTTCATCAAGCTCAGCAGAATCACTTTGGCAGGCTTTCAAAAAAAAAAAAAAAACATCGTCCACTTGTTTAAAAAACATCGGCACAAGTGATTTTCTTTTTCATTTAACTCTTCACTTCAATCAACAATAATAATAATATCTTTAAGCAAAAATATTTTTTACACTAAAACACACCTCCGACTACGACCCTTACAGAAGCAAAAATGAAGAAACAAGGTTCGCAGGCGGCGTTTGCGACTGGGGCGCGAATCAGCTGTAAACGAAGAGTTACGGAAATGTCCGTAACCACGATCGGTTTGGCCGATTAATCGGCCGACTAGTCGGCCTTTTTAGGGCCGACTAATCGGCTAGTCGGCAAAAGTAATGATCGGCCCATCTCTAGTTTTTTTATATGTATGTTCACCGATTACTCCGTCAGTTGTGGACCGATTTTGAAATTTTTTTTTGTATTCGAACGGGTATGCTTCCGAGGTGGTCCCATTGCCAGCATATCAGGATCTGATGATGGGATCCCAGGGAAATCGAGGGAAACCCTTATTTTTTATAGGCACATACTATGTTTTTCGTATATTTTCTGAAGTTACACCGGTATTTGCGTGTGGCAGTCATCATTTTATGATGATGAGCTGATGATGTAAGGTACAACTCCTTAACGGTTAGGAGTTGGAGGATAAATCTTTAAATATCATATGTATATATGTTACCTTTAGTCGTATTCTTTCAAATTATTTAGGTAAGCTGATGATGGAAGGTGGAAAGTACAACTCCTCAACGGTTAGGAGTTGGAGGATAATTCTTTCAATTTCATACGTATCTAAAGACCTTCAGTCGTATACTTTCAAGTTATTTAGGTGAGCTGATGATAGAAGGTTAAACTCTTCAACAGTTAGGAATTAGAGGACGATTTTAATATTACACGTACATATAGACCTTAATTTGTATCCTTGATGATGAAATTTGATGAAATAGTTCAACTTACTACTTACCTACGATTGTTTGCACTAAAAACTGAAAAATAAAAACTTTTAATAAAATAAGTGTTTTTTTGGCAGAGAGTTTTCGTTGGATGTTTTTTGGAAGTCGGTTTTTTTTTACACTTATAAAATTGTTATTTTTAATCGAATGGGCAATATTCGAGATCATTATTGACGTTTTATCAATTTCAAAATGAATAAATGATTCGAATAAATAATCTATAATTGTTAGGATTGCAGAAAATGCAAAATATATATTAACTAGTGTTTCTTCGTTCCAAATGATCTAGTTCAGGGCTGGAGATAATACTAGATAATGATGGTAATATACTTTTATCAATTGTCCATCATAATTTATATGACGATCTTATTTCGGAGTCTGTGATAAGATGATATATTAAGGTCTAAGAGCCGCTTAAGTTCGACTTACACCCATCTGATAACGTGATCTGATGTGTTCAGTAATTAATACAATCTCAAAAAAATGCGTCTTTTGTTTATCAGATGAGTTTCAATCGATCTTCGCCGACTCTTGTACTATTACTGACAAGAGTAGACTATGTCGTAAAGAATATGTTTTCAAAAGATCTGCATACGTGAAGTTCGTTATTATTAAATTTATAGTTGATACACCTAGTTCTACATTAACCGCACTTTCCATGGTTTTGATCGGAACATTCGGAACACGATCAGAAAATGTGATAAATGTGCAGCTTATAGTAAATAGCTTTTGTATTTATTTAACACAAGTGGTTGCCCGCGGCTCCGCCCGCGTATATGTAGATTATCGCGCTAAATAGTAGCCTATGTGTTATTCTGATGTATAAGCTATATTACTGTAAAGTTTCATCCAAATCCGTTCAGTAGTTTTTGCGTGGAAGAGTAACAAACATCCATCCATCCATTCATACAAACAACCTTTCGCGTTTATAATATTAGTATAGATACAACGGTGTAAACTGACAAATCATACTTGCTTGTTAGTGTACGCCGCAGGCGGGCCCTTTGATTTTGCGGCACGTGCGACGGCGGCGCGATCAAGTTGACCGTATCTAAGCGAATATACTATACAGGCTCTGCCTTGTTTGGAATCAGACGGCCTTGCCTAAAATGTGGCAAGGTATTACTATTAATACATTGTTTCTATTGAACTTTCACCCTTATGTATCTACACTAGAAACCCTTTTATGGATCCAATAAGGCACTTGCCACTAATTGGGTCACGGAACATTGTCACTAGGTTACTAATCTCGCTAATTTCATCAACGGTCCACTAATCGTCTCTCTTATCTTAATTTAGAGTTCGTAACACGTTCAACATACTTGAGTTTATAATACTATCATTACAAATTAACAGTCATTTGATAAGCGTTGAATCACGAAGACTAGTAATAAAACATATAATAAAACTTGATTTTTGGTTTGATCCTTCTGCATGTATAATATGTACATAGATCATTGATGAATAGACTCTTGAAATGTACGTACTGAAATGAAATGAAATCTTATATTTTGCAATTAGGTTACAGGAATACTTTTGCAAGTAAACATTTTTTTTGAGCAGGTAGCTAAATTTTAACATTGAAAATAAACAACATGTACTGAAAATTGTTTTCCTTAGGATTGACTTAGGACCAGTTTCACCACTTGCTGGTAAAGTCCCTGATACACAAATGTAAACTTATCTGTAAGATAACTACAGATTTCGGTTTCAGAAGTCTTGATATGTACGATAAACATACATTTTACCAGGAAACTTATATCTGTTTAATGGTGTTATATGGTTGACAACTATCTGAAAATGTTTCACAAACTGGTGAAACTAGCTCTTAGTGTATCACCTCTAGTAATAATAAAATTAACTGTATGCGTATGTATGACCAGACCACTGAACTTACTTAAATCTATATATTAATATACTTGAAGTAAAAACTTTGTACCCTTTTTACGAAAATTATGCTAACGAAGGAGTTTAAAATATGGCACAGGTAAATATGGAGAAGGGGTGCAGAAAGCTAAAACAACAAAAAAAATGCCAGTGATAAAGACTGCCGATAGAAGTGAAAACTTATAACTAAGAATGTTATTTGTAAAATTAATGCGTAAAATTAGAAATTTCATAGTGTTTATTTAAATTTAAATTATCAACATCAAACATTAAGATGTCGGTGACGCGAACCCCATAAGATTTTCTCTTACCATAAAGTCCTCAACGCGGCTAAAGAAGTTTTTACTTCAAAAATTCAAAATTTAAAAAATCCCCTACTCAAGCACTTAATCGAGTAATACGCCAATGCTATTTTTGCAGACATTCGGTTATTCTTCCACACTTTCACCCCCATAACTTTTAAACGACTCAACCGATTTTCATGAAACATGTCTAAGAACACTCGCACGTAACTCACCTTTCATACAAAAAAAACTAAATTGAAATCGCTTCATCCGTTCGCGAGTTATGGTGCCACAGACAGACACGACAAACTTATAACACCCCTCTTTTTGCGTCGGGGGTTAAAAATTATAATTAAAATTAAACGAATTATTTTCGAATATCCTCTAGTATCTAGTATTTCTAAATACATACATAGATTACACCCGACACAGAACAAGTGTCCGTCCTCATCACACAATTGTTTATACCCTCGACCTCTGAGGTTTAACTTAGTCTAATTTAATTTTACTAATGCCAAACAGGTCAATCGAAAGGCGAGTGTAGTCTAGTTTGTGTTCCGTTGCGATAATAAGTTAGCATATCATTAGAGTTAGGAAAGAATATATTTATAATGATGTATGTTGACACCGAATTTTACTCAATTTAAATGTAACACCAATCGCCCTCTCTCCCTCCCTTATCTTGTAGCCAAAGCACCAACAACTTTTTTTGTTAAATAGTGCCATGCAGCTGATAATTATCTGAAGCTTTTTCAGAAACTGGTGAAAGTGACTCTAAAACTATAAAATTCCCTTGCTCAAAACAACTTCTTTCATTGACAAAAGTTTAAATTTATAACTTTAAGTTTTCTCACCGATAACATACATAGAAATACTTTGCAATCTTGATTTCTCTGCCTCGTTGGTCTCGCGGTTGGCGTGTGCAACTGCTGATCATGAGGTCTCGGGTTCGATTCCCGAGTCGGACCAAATGTTTGTATGATCTACAAATATTTGTTTCGGAGTTTGGGTGTTTTCTATGTATAATATGTATGTATTTACAAAAAAAAAAGTATATAATATGTATTTGTATCAGTTGTCTAGTACCCATAACACAAGCTCTGCTTAGCTTGGGACTAGATGGCGTTGTGTGTTAGATGTCCGAAATATTTATTTATTTATTTATTATTTCTAAGTTTATGAAATGTATGTGTCCATTGTGCTTGATTTTTTTTAATAATAGCTTTTGCATATTTTGGTTGTATCTGGATACGCGGTAATGTTCTCCGCGAACGATAATAAATAATGCCACGCTCTTTATTGGAATAAAGAAAAATAGCGCATGATGTCATAAAATTTGGTGAAATGGTTTTTCTTCTGGGTCGATAGAACTAAAATATTTACAGTCCCCTTCTAGAAATGTGTCCAATAAGTTCTGATATAAAAACTATTCCCCTTAAAACACACAGTACGCGATATTATCCAGACGAAACGTATCTCAGTCTCTAAGACGAACGTTTTTATTATAAGTGACCACAAAATTGCAGAACTTCTTCTGAAATTTGCTTCTCTAATAAGTAGGAAGCAGATACACAATACACTGACTCTTGGACTTTAACTTTCATATATGTATATGAAAATTAATTGCTGTCCCTTGGTCTTACAGGAACTTGGAAATACAGGACCGATATGGCTGAAATTTTTTCGTCTTGACATATTTTCAAGAAATTAACTCTAGGGAAAGTTTAAACGGCGATCACAGCTAGTAGATATATTACAAACCTAATGAGGTTCTTACTTGTAATTTTATAAAATATTAAGTAAACCACATATTACTTCCCCTATGATTATCGCTTTGCATTCAATCCACCCCTACAAGAAAGAGCGTGATGATGCATAAATTTTCTAATTTATAACCATCCCTAAATATAACGAGACAACCCCAGGATATGCTCCTAATCTTGTGAAGTACGGATTTAGGGGAGGCACGTATGGTGTAGAAAATTAATTATATATTTGTATTCTTTAGGGAAATTGTAGACTTTGATCTAAAGAGTCAGAATATATCGGTGTTATCCTAAAGACTCTAAGTTTTAGTATTTTAACTTGACACTCTTACTTAAAAATGTAAAAAAGTGAATAATAAAAGTATAATTAACTGGCAAAGCGTATAAACTTAATCAAAATAACAAGTTAAATGCAGTTTCACCTAAAATAAATCATTTATGTAATCCAGGGTGCAGTGGGTAACTTGATGAAAAATGTAGGTACTTCGGGATGAGTTGGATGGCTCACTTTCCATCTTTTCCCATCTTAACCTAAATGGTCTTCTTTACAATGATTGAAAATAAATTGGAGTGGTTTAACTCGCAAATGATTCAGCGTTAGCAGATTTGGTTATGTTGATTGATGCAGTAAATTGTTTACTGACACTATTAACTGAGTGACTTCTTTACAAAGGTATTAAGTTAATGTCTATAAAACACATCCCATACTTACCCTTCAGAGTTGTTGTGAATGTTATAAGTAGTACTATACTTAAAATTTATTTGTAGACGAACAAAAACCTAAAAAATTTAACCCATAAATACTATGTATTTAGTTTTAGTAGAAACGGTTTCATAAACCTGTAGTGATTCGGTAAAGAAAATCAACGTAAAATGACAGCGCTCGTGCTGTCGTGTTTCGTTGGTGTGTGCGAGACCGGAGGCCCAAATAGTCTAGCCGCCATGGTGTGGGTCGCCATGCTGCATTGTCTGCATTCGCAATGAGTATGGTGACCACTACTCTTGGATTCTGCTTATGCTTTCCATCAGGCAGAGTAGAGTCATTTTGGCGGGCCTTTAAAACAAAAATCGTGACACAAAAATCTATATATGTATTATAATCACAATAATTTATATATTATAATCACAATTGAAGTTTTGTAGTTCAATGAACTACCAACTAATCATTCAAAATATACTTTTTAAGAAACTAACCCTTCTCACATATACACTTGAACTCTAGCACATCAGGACCAACGGCAATGACACACGGAACACACCGAGTTATGACACTCGGGAAGTCCCAGGAACAAATAAACTTTCTTGGAAGGGAATTAATCAGAAGAAACTAGAGAAGTTAGAAATATAATAAGCCCACCTATCCCCTTAGCAAAGCGAGAAACAAAACGATGTGCCTACACACGGAAGAAAAAAAAACAAATACAAAAAAATACATACAGTGGAACATAGACCCTCCTCCTTTTTGGAAGTCGGTTAAAAAGTTGATAAAAACAGTTGCCGTAACGTAATTGAAAAGTAAAGTTATAGTTACTTTATATTCAACTCAATCCGATTTGTAATTCATTGAGAGTTTTAATATAAATCAAGCGAAGCAAACTGCCCAGTTTTTATGTATAACTGTTAACAAAGTTTCCCTCTCCACCGAAATTAAATTTCGTTCGTAATCAGTTTAAATACATTTTAGTGTTATTTTACTTTACAAAATACGGCCCAACTCACGCAACGGATAAACGTCGAACGATAATTGCACTCCGCAGAGATTTAATTTTGCCGAATTTTAGGGAAAATTTTCTGTTTTCCAATATATTTTTTCTTTAACCCAGGAAAATATCCTTCAAAATTACACAAGGAAATTTTAACTTTGAAGCTTCTGAATGATGATTTAGATCCTAATAGTGCTTTTAATTTTTCTCATGCACTTTAATTTCTTTTTACATTTTTTGTTACATTTTTTTTGTAATTTACAAGCAATATTTAACTCAGAAGGATAGGAGTGGCGTATCACCATAACGATTTACTACCGGACGATTTACCAGAAAATATTTGAAATAAGGAAGATTTTTTTTTTTTTTTTTTCTTTATTTATTTAATGAGGGCTTAGTCACGAAGTGATTATGCCGCCCTCATAGAAAAATATAACTTATGGCCTATTAAACATATACATTTTAGCTATAAAATATAGTGTTCCCGCTTCCTCCGAGCACGGGCGAGCGAGAATGCTATTACATTCACCCACATTAAAATTAGGTTTACAGAATAATTGCTTTCTTTCAGCTTCGTTTCGGACACATTCCATCAAAATATGATATACGTCTTCAACTTTGTTACAAATTGAGCAGTTGGGGGAACCAACCTTCCCCATTAAAAATGCAAAGCTGTTTAGTGGGATATGTCCAGATCGAAGTCTAAAAGCCATGACTATGTCTGACCTGCTCATATTAGCGTGATCAATCCAGAGATGTTTCATAATAGTAGGCTGAATGGTCCGGTACCAAATACCTTTAGTCAGCGATCTTTTATCAAAATATTCTGACCATAGTTGGAAACACCGATCTTTAACCACGTAAAATAAATCAGAATAATAAGGCGTGTACGCAAAATTTACGCCATCAACAAGAGATTCTTTAGCAAGTCTATCCACAGTCTCATTCTCGGTCAATCCAATATGTGCAGGTATCCATTGTAATGTTACATATTTATTATTACTTTCTAAATGTTGTATAGAACGCATTATATTATAGGCTATCGGGGTTCCTCGAATCTTCGAAGAACACCGAGCTAAATGCTGGAGAGCACTCTTCGAATCTGAGAAAATAACATACTTGCCGCCATTAAATGATTCAACATATGCTAAGGCTTCACTTATTGCAATAAGTTCAGCATACATTATGTTCATATTACAGCTTATATTGAGTTTCATAGAAGTGTTGGTTTGTGGATCGAAAATCGCCGCTCCAACTCTGCTACCTTCCTTCGACCCGTCAGTGAAAATTTTATAACATGCGTCATAATACCGATTAATGTATTGACTACAAACTTCTCTTAGTTTAGATGGTGAAATAAGGAAGATGATTTACAGTAAATTAAACGAATCGATGCCTCAAAGGGGAGGGTAACGGCTGGCACAGGAATGCGTTTGCGGGGTGGAGACGGGCTAAACGACGCGATACCACCCAAACAAACTTACCCTTATGTATTTTATATTATTTTTGTACTTTCTTGGAAAAACGTTTGTCTGTCTTACAGTTTGCCCTAACTGCTTTGTTATCTTTATTAGCCACTGTAATAGCGAGATATTAATTGCAAAATCCCTTTAGTTGTTGTTGAAATTAATTCTGTTCAATGAAATACGTATATCAAAGAAAACCAATTTACTATGAAATGCTGATTAATCTTTACGTATCTTTAATAAACCTTACCTTTGCATATTCATGATATGTATTAGTTTCAACATATATCTAAATGGCCCATTTGTTTATTGTTCCTCATGGATGACGCGTTCGTGACCCCCCCAACCTCCTCAAATTGTGAACTGTCGTAATATCAGGGCTGACCCGATGTGATTAGTTTCTGCGTCATTACACGGACCGCTCAGTGCCGTACGCCTGCTTTACTTGTACACGGCTTTTCTAGGTATAACCTAATTATAGTTTATGATGTAAATCTGTTTTTGAAATGCTCACTGGGGAATAGGGGTTACAATATTGCAGTGAAAATCTGAATCTGCTGATTATGTAAATGTTGTGTTGTGTTGTGACAACCCTAACAGAGGTTGTATAGAGCTGGCAGGAGGCTCGCGGGGTGCGGAGAGTGTTGCGCGCGCAGGATCGGTGCCGCAAGTGTCGAGTCGCGGCAGAGACCGGCGCGTGGCAGTCCGGCCGCCCCCGCAGCTCGCACCGGTCCCGGCGCTGCCGGGCTCCCGCTCGGATGCCGCTGCCGGCCGCCGCCTGCGATGGTCCATGCCGGGCCGGCCGCGCGCGCGCCTTCTCGCGCGATGTTCGCCGCCGCTGAGAGCAAACCGCGTCGTGCCGTCTCGCCGCTCGGTATACCAAAGTCTCCGTCGTTTCACTCGGGACTAGATCTTGTTGCGAACCAATCGGCTACCAAGCGCTCAGAGAGCGTATCGGACGTCGCGCGCGCTTTTCGTTTCGCGTTGCTCGCCGGCTCCGGCATGGAAGGCCAGGGCCTGCCGCAGAAGGCGCCGTCACCGCCTGACGCGCGCAGCCCGCCGCCCCCCACCGCAGCCGCCGTTTCGCCCGAGCGCTCGCCACCGATACCTAATGCCGATAAGGAAAGTTTGATGGTACAACTACCACCACTCAAAGGTTCGTCGGCATTATCAACAAAAGTCCATGATTATTACTTACTTCGTTGAATCACACCTATGCACTTAATGAAGCTACCGCAAACACCAATTTACCACTGTTTAGTGTTTACAAATACATGCTCTGTGTGACAATTATCCTCTCAATGATCAATATATATAAACGAATATAACATATAGATACATCAGAAAGATGGAAAATAACTTTTTCTATGAACTATCATACCATGCCATGTAAATGCTTAGCGGTATGTTCAGTCAATAACTAAATGTCACCCACGCCACGCAATTGTCAACCTTGAAAGCCCACATCATAATAGCGGCCCCTTAAATAACGAGGGTGAATTGCTGAAATCAATGATAATCTTACGTACATATAAGTATATAGTAAAAATGGCAAAAATGCCGCAGAAATATATCGACCCACCGGCGACCAGCGGCCGGCCCTGTTTCTATGTATGCCATGGGAAATGGATTGCGACGTCCTTGCGCCCTGCACTACATTTCCAATAAAATTACTCGACGGTCGTATAAACCTAGTCGTGCTATGAATATAGGTAACTGGTTAGTTGCTTTGAAACGGCCTTTTTTATATAAGTATGTAAATTTGCTAATGAGTGAAAATTAGCACATCGAGGTCGTTCGCCTACTAGCGTTGTTTATACTCATCGACATACTATCGAAGCCTTCACATAACGAAAACCAGTTTGTAAACTACACACATCAAAAGTGTCTAGGGATCAACATATGTGTCTAGGGATCAACATATATCTTTGCAATAACTTTTCTCCTGATTGATATTAATTAAAATTTTCTTTAAGGATTCATCAAATAAAGTGTTTTCGTTTGTCACAGTAACGATAAACCAAGTCACCTTTGCATTAATAAAGAAATTTGCCATTTTCCTAATAAAGGGCTTTTTGACATTTGAACCACTAACATTAAAGTTCGAAAAAAAACTGAAATAACAGTTTTCTTTAAAATTTTATTAGGTAACTTAAACAATTAATAATCCGTGTTTCTACCGCGAACACTAACAACACAAGAATCGGTTTGGCATACTCAAAATGAGTTCATCCAAATCACGCTGTGGAATGGCCGCCCATGTTCGTTGCCACAACAAAAAAAGGTCTTCTTGTGACTGGATACCCTCCATATTCGGCAGAGCTCTTCTCTGTAGCATATCCCATGCATGCTCAATCGGGTTCAAGTCTGGCGACTGAGTAGGCCAGGGCTAAAGCCACATCTCAATCTCAAGAAATCCGCATAAAAATGCTTGATCCCTAGACACTTTTGATGTGTGTATAAAGACAATGACTTATGAGACTAACGATTTATAAACAAAATCGACTTTTACTAATTATTATAAATAATAATAAATATTCCTGACATCTAACACGCAACGCCATCTAGTCCCAAGCTAAGCAGAGCTTGTATTATGGATACTAGACAACTTTTACAACAACAACAAATATACTTTTTTTTGTAAATGCTTACATATTATACATAGATAACATCCAGACTCCGAAACATATATTTTCAGATCATACAAACATTTGGTCCGACCCGGGATCCAACCTGACCAGACCTCAAGCACAGCAGTCGCATACACTACCACTGCCCTACCGAGGCAGTTATATATTAGGGTACAGTTGAGAATAGTCTAAGATACTTAAACCAAAAACAACCAAGTTCTCCGAACGGAGATGGCGAAGTACTCGATACTATCGACAAGACGGTCGTAACGGAACTCCTGATAAACCTCCGGTATCTATCGACTCGATAGATACCGGAGGTTTATCAGGAGTTCCGTCTTGAGAGCTGTATTCAAGCCCTCTAGCTCCAGGCTACCGTGACTAAACTTGTTTGGTTTCAAACAAATGTTTACAATCCGTACTTTACGACTTTCTTATTTATTTCAAGAAATTTTCTAAATATCAACTTTTAACAATCAAAAATCCTACATTTTACATTACATACTTTGTACACTTCTCATCCAAACCAAGATTTTAAAAATGTTCGACTGCTATTTCACTATTTGGAATATTTTAGTTGTGTTCGTGACGGCACGTTTTCGAACATAACTCATCGAACCCCTTGTAGAAGCTGTCTGGAAAGGGTGACAAATTTATTACGAAAGGAAAAGAGACTATTAGATTTCGGGAAAAACTGTGTCTTTACTTAAAGTTGTGTCCTTTATATATTTGAATTGGGTAATAAATATTTCCTCACTTTAAATATCTGTAAGCAAAGCATGTCTTATGTATTGTTGTATATATACATTTGTTTATACCGCAAAAATAATTAAAATGTAACTTAGGTTTCACTTTCGTAGTCTTTAGCATCTAAAATCAATGCAAAGGCACATATTTATAACTAGCTGACCCACGCAACCTCATTTGCGTCTCCTTTTGCCCGTAGCGTGATAATTTTCCGGCGGTTTTAAACATTCTTCATCGGTGCTCCGCTCCTATTGGTCTTAGCGAGATGATATATATATCCTATAGCCTTCCTCGATAAATGGGCTATCCAACACTGAAGTAATTTTTCAAATCGGACCAGCGGTTCCTCAGATTAGCGCATTCAAACAAACAAACAAACAAACTCTTCAGCTTTATTATAATAGTTAGTGTCCGACCGAAACTGGTTTTTCAGCCGAAATATTATAATTTGCAACAGTGTTACAATGGCGCTCGAAAATTGTGAATATTTTCACACTAAAGGTTTGGTCATTTTGTTGTCGTCAAATCAACTTGTAGCGATGGATGACCTTGATAAGTTGTTAAAAAAGATAAATAATAAAAATTGAAATGATGACTTTGAGGAGCATCGTGATGACTTGTAATAAATTGTATTCTTTTCCTTAATTTTCTCTCTCGGATTTTTCTTTAATCAAATTTCAATGAGACAGTACAGAAAGTGTAACTTTCAAATTCAAATAGTATTTTCCAAACCAGTTTAGAGCTGACACAAAAAACATACAACCGATTTTCGAAACTATTGTTGCTTTTTTAAATCTGTTAAAAATAGATTAAGTTTGTAAGTGTTTGGCTGCTCAATCATCACAACCTTTATACATCTTGTTTTGTAAGCTTACTTAGATTTAGCATTGGCGACAGTTTCAATAGTTTGACCTTAGTTTGACATTTCGTCAGTAAATCAATTTAAAAGGGCTTTCCTCATATTGTGCAATTATATTATTTACTAATGGTAAGCTCCTTTGCTTAAAAATTACTGAGTAATTGAACTCGATTATTTATCAGAAATATTCAATCACAGAAATATTGGTGCCAATTCTATTGTTGCGTCTCCAAATTGATACCGGAGGCCCAATGATGCAGAAGCATCACTAGGCTGCCATGGTGTGGGTAACCATGTTGCATTGTCTGTATTCGCAATGAGTATGGTGACCATCTTGGATTCTGCTTATGCTTTCCATCAGGCAGATTAGAGTCATTTTGGCAGGCCCATACATTTTTTTTTCTCTTTTTTTAGTAATAATAAATTTAATAACAACTTACATTTTAGATGAAATTTGAGAAATTTTCTTTTTGTCTACAGATGCGCCGCCCGCTGAACGCGAGCAACTCTTTGTACAGAAACTACGACAATGTTGTCTGTTATTCGACTTTGCGGACGAGCCACTGTCCGATCTCAAATGGAAGGAGGTCAAACGAGCCGCCTTACTGGAGATGGTGGAGTACGTCACGTCACAACGGGGCGTCATTACAGAACCCATATACCCTGAAGCAGTCAGTATGGTGAGTAATTTGTTGTGTTGCCATAGAATTGACAGTCCGGCCATTCATAATTCGCACGTATGGGATAGTTCCACGGAGTTCTGACCGTGGGAGAGCCACGCTTCGGCATGAATGGGCCGGCTCGACCGAAGTGATACCACGGCCTCTCAGAAAACCGGTGTGATATAGTGCTTGCGCTGTGTTTCACCGAGTGAGTGAGGATACCGGAGGCCCATACCCCAACCCTCCCCCTATCTCCCGCCCCCCCATCCCCCAAAGGCCGGTAACGCACTTGTGATGCCTCTGGTGTTGCGGGTGTCCATGGGCGGCGGTAATCGCTTACCATCAGGCGATACGTCTGCTCGTTTGCCGGTCTATTCCATTCCATAAAAAAAAAAAAAAAAAGTCATAGCAGGGTCTCTAAGTAAACTGATGTTTACCACAGCAGGGAGAGTGAAGGGGTGGGTGGGGGATTTGGGAATTGGTCACCCGTAAAGGCAGACACAGGCACTTGTTTCTCTTGAATTGAAAGTAAATTAAACAGTAGTCACTTTTTATCAGATTAGCCGTCTCTTCATCAAGGTAATCATTCGATTATGCCTTAAAAACGATCTCTTTTTTACCCGACTTTAGTGAAGTCAAAAGGAAGGGCAAATATTTATGGAAATCTATGTATGTTTGAATGTTCCGCCGTGATGGCTAAGCTACTGAACCGAATGAGGTGTCAGTAGATTCGTAATAATGATGTCTTAACTCAGTTATTATACTTTGTCCATTCGTTTATTTTCTTTTTAACAGCTCACGCCTATAAATTACCGTTTTTTTCTTCGGAATAATGTACAGTAATGTCGTACTTTATTGACGGTGACGGTACTTTAGTGAAGTGGCCTATGCATAACAAACAACCACAGACTATAAAACAGTACTTGAAATACGATAAATCGATCATATGATAAAAATAATTTGACTTCATGTAAGTATTTTTTCTGTTAATTTAATAAAAAAAAGGAAATAAAAATAGTATCTATGACTCCAAGATTGATTATTTGCAAGGAATTAAGTCGAAATCTTGGAATTTAGGATTAAACCAAGAGTAAAGAACAATAACTCTGTCCATTCATCTAATTTACTGATTTATTATTTATATTTATTTCTTACATAATATAAAAAACTAATAAAGGAATAATAAAATTAATATTTAAACTAAAAATATTTAATAAATATTAATATATTTAAAACCGCTACCATTTTTAGATAAAATTCGTTTCTTATACCGACAGATATATTAATAAATATTTATTTATTTTATTATTTTAAAAATATTTAATTAAATCGATTGGAAGTTCTTCATAAATAAAATCGCTTTTCATTTCAAATCGAATCGGTAATGTGTAACGGCGTCACTAATTTCGAAATTTCTTGAACTGTCAAAAAGAAAATAAACGAATGGACAGAGTATAAGTATGTGTAGAAATGTAACGACCGTTGCCATGCCATGAAACAAACTAAAATTTTATATTTTTTTAATGTGATCGTACACACTATAGCCAGATGGCGCTAGGTACTTTTTATTTTTAACCGACTTCAAAAAAGGAGGAGTTTCTCAATTCGACCGTATATGTTTTTTTTATATGTGTTCGCGGATAACTTCGTCGTTTATCAACCGATTTTGATGATTCTTTTTTTAATGGAAAGGATATATCCCAACGGTGGTACCATGATAAGGACACTAAGATCTGATGATGTCATCCAAGAGAAATCGAGGCGAACCTTGAAGTCAGTTTTTGTTCAAATTTTGTTACAACAGGACAATTCAAATTCAGCCATCAGTATGCATTCACTTAATGCCTACCCTCGTAATTTCATGATGATATATTAAGTAGCTAAGGCATGAAAACTTAAAAAAAAATAAAGTCACTTCTCAACAATGATATTTTATTTAGGGCAAGTTAGGATATTACCTTTTCAAGCTTTGGTTTTGATCAATTTTATAATTTACACATAAGAGATGGGCAAAAATCTACGGTGTTTAAAGACTTCTAAAAAACCGGGTTAGTAATAAACTTAGAAACAAAATTTAGTTAATTACAATATGGATCCCATTAAAGCCCATTTCTTATCTACAAACATCATTTAAAAAACAATTAACATGCAATTAAACAAAGATTTATGTAAATTTTATTATAAAACCGCTAACATTTTTAGATAAAATTCGTTTCTTATACCGACAGATATGTAAGCGATATCTTCAGTGATGCTTGTGGCGTTCGATTAGGAACCGCTGTCGGCATAAAATATAGGAAAGTTGCTCGAAAACTGAACTGAATCTTATGCATTCAAGAATAGCCATTAGAAACAAATATAATATCCATACTTCTAATATTATATATTGGAAAGTAGGTCTGTCTGTCTGTTACCCTTTCACTGCGAAACCGCTGCACCGATTCAATGAAATTTGGCATGGAGATACTGTGATTCTTGAGGAAGGACATAAGCTATTCTTTACTGCGATAAGCGACATACACGTGGACGGGATATAGGTACGCAATCTATATCTATATACTTATAATAAAAATGTAACAGGTCCAATTCTGTACATTAAAGATATTTAGAAAAAAAAATTTGGAGGGCTTTCTATAATCGATACTGTAGCCAAAACTGTATTTTTTTTTCATTTTTATCTGTCTGTATATTGGCCGCGCATCACGCCGAAACTACTGAACGTATTCAAATGAAACTTGGCATGATTTGAGTTCATACTACGAGGCAGGACATAGGATACTTTTTATCCCGGAATTCAGTACGGTTTCCTGGAGAGAGGGGATGAAAGTCAAAATATGTACTTAGTTGTAATTCAATAACACATAGTCCAATTTCATTCATTCTTTTTTTGCTAGAAAGAAAAAAAAAGAAAAGATAACGGAAAAGTGTTTTTTTTTGTCCGTGACTGTACACTGCCTGTGGGAAGCTGAGACAGATATGTAAATATGGCGGTACGAAGTTCGCCGGGTCAGCTAGTATATTATAACACAAGAGAGGACACGAACGTAAGAGTCGTTTCTGTGTAAGATATAAAAAACTTTGGTGCTCAATTCGACAGTTGGTTTTCTGTGTTTGTTATATCGCTTTTGTGATAATTGTAAACGTTCAATGATTTTTATTTAATGTCAAAGACAAAATTGACTTATTTCAAAGAATTCCTTAAAAAACTGTTTGTAGTCTTTGTAATTTGTAAAACATTAAAGAACAACACAACGCCACAGGAACAATTAGTTGTTTTTTTTTTCAAAAACTACCTAATTAGTAATGCAAATGCCAACTTGTTGCAAATCACAATACAAACTACAACTGCCCGTTTCCAAATATATAGTTGAGGAAGAAATTGGACAAACACACTCACGTTCTTTCTTTTTTAACCGACTTCAAAAAAGGAGGAGTGTTTTTTTTATGTGTTATCGTGGATAACTTCGTCGTTTATGAACCGATTTTTTATGAATCTTTTTTTAATGGAAAGGGGATATCCCAACGGTGGTAAGGTATGATTAGGACAAGTACCATGATAAGGATTATAAGATCTGACATCTTACTGAAATACACAATTCTGTTATCGTGCGTGTTATTCAGATATTAATATAATACTCGTCTGTATGATATTCTTTAACAATTTAAGTAAGCAAACGAAAATGTTGACTTAATATGCTCTTGCGACAGATAAAGAACAGGACACCATCACTGCAAAGAGAAGGAAAAGCTATACTAATATTATAAACGCGAAAGTTTGTAAGTATGGATGGATGTTTGTTACCCTTTCACGCAAAAACTATTGAACGGATTTGGATGAAACTTTACGTTAATATTGCTTGTACATCAGAATAACACATAGGCTACTATTTGCAGCGATAACCGACATACACGCGGGCGGAGCCGAGGGCAACAACTGGTCACACTAATCACACTAATATATGAAGGCGAAAGTTTGTATGTTTGTTACTTCTTCACGCAAAAACTACTGAACGGTTTTTGATGAAACTTTACAGTAATATAGCTTATACATCAGAATAATACATAGGCTACTATTTGCCGCGATAATCGACATACACGCGGGCGGAGCCGAGAGCAACAACTAGTCAGACTAATCACACTAATATATGAAGGCGAAAGTTTGTGTGTATGTTTGTTACTTCTTCACGCAAAAACTACTGAACGGCTTTGGATGAAACTTTACAGTAATATAGCTTATACATCAGAATAACACATAGGCTACTATTTGCCGCGATAATCGACATACACGCGGGCGGAGCCGAGAGCAACAACTAGTCAGACTAATCACACTAATATATGAAGGCGAAAGTTTGTGTGTATGTTTGTTACTTCTTCACGCAAAAACTACTGAACGGCTTTGGATGAAACTTTACAGTAATATAGCTTATACATCAGAATAACACATAGGCTACTATTTGCCGCGCTAATCGACATACACGCGGGCGGAGCCGCGGGCAACAGCTAGTATGAAACAACCCGCCTGACCAGCGTGGTATAGTAAGCCAAACCTTTCTAAGAACAGGCCTTTGTCCAGCAGTGTACTGATTAAGCTTGTTAATGATTTATGTCCAGAGACATCCCACATTGTATTTGCATCCTTACGCGATATAATAGAAGCAGGTACTGTTCACATGCGACCTCCTTTTTACCCGACTGCGAAAGGAGGGTTATGTTTTTGGAGTGTATGTATATTTCTTTGGCACGCCCAAGAGCCTAAACGGCTTGTCGTATTTTTAACCGACTTCCAAAAAGGAGGAGGTTCTATGTTCCACTGTATGTATGTTTTTTTTTATTTTTTTTTTTTTTTTATTTTATGTATGTTACCTGATTACTCCGTCAGTTGTGGACCGATTTTGATTTTTTTTTTGTGTTCGACAGGGTATGTTTCCGTGGTGGTCCCATTGCCAGCATATCAGGATCTGATGATGGGATCCCAGGGAAATCGAGGGAAACCCTCATTTTTTATAGGCACATACTATGTTTTTCGTATATTTTCTGAAGTTACACCGGTATTTGCGTCTGGTAGTCATCATTTTATGATGATGAGCTGATGATGTAAGGTACCACTCCTTAACGGTTAGGAGTTGGAGGATAAATCTTTAAATATCATATGTATATGAGTTACCTTTAGTCGTATTCTTACAAATTATTTAGGTAAGCTGATGATGGAAGGTGGAAGGTACAACTCCTCAACGGTTAGGAGTTGGAGAATAATTCTTTCAATTTCATACGTATCTAAAGACCTCCAGTCGTATACTTTCAAGCTATTTAGGTGAGCTGATGATAGAAGATTAAACTCTTCAACAGTTAGGGATTAGAGGATGATTTTAATATTACACGTACCTTAATTTGTATTCTTGATGATGAAATTTGATGAAATAATTCAACTTACTACTTACCTACGATTGTTTGCACTAAAAACTGTAAAATAAAAACTTTTTATATATATATAAATGAATAAAGAATTAGGTATAGGCAATTTATGAAGAACCAGTTTATTTTACGCTTTTAAGTGTTTTTTGACAGAGAGTTTTCGTTGGATGTTTTTGGAAGTCGGTTTTTTTTTAATAATTATGTGAGTGGTGTTTATTGTATTTGTATTTTCAAAATAAAAATTTTTTTACGGTGATTACGTATATATATAAATTTGTACTTGTCTCCTCTAACCCCTTGAGGCATAACATAATCTAATCATAGGATTTTGAAAACCAGTATGACCTCTGGGATTTGACCACCAAAAATTTCTGCTGTGTATTGAGAGTGAAAGCAGGTATAAATATATGAGTCAGACACGATTAGTTTTCCTTCATTGATTGATTAATAATAAATAAATAAATATTTCGGACATCTAACACACAACGCCATCTAGTCCCAAACTAAGCAGAGTTTGTATTGTGAGTACTAGACAACTGATACAAATACATTATATACATCTTTTTGTAAATACATACATATAATACATAGAAAACACCCAAACTCCGAAATAAATATTTTCAGATCATACAAACATTTGGTTCGAACCGGGAATCGAACCCGAGACCTCAAGCACAGCAGTAGGATACGCTACTACGGCACCATCGAGGCAGTCCAACTTATATCAAAAGACCCAATTTGTGAAAATTTTAAATGTCTGCATGCGCCACTATTATTTTATCATCCCCCAAGATTCTACACTGTTTGAGTATTATTAGTCAACATTTGCCGTGGGAGAGCCTCGCTTCGGTGTGAATGGGCTGGTTCGACCGGAGTGATAGCACGGGCTCACAGAAAACCGGTGGGAAATTGTGCTTGCTCTGTGTTTCACCGAGTGACGCTTTTGGGGTTGCAGGTGTCCATGGGCGGCGGTAATCGCTTACCATCAGGCCATACGTCTGCTCGTTTGCCCTCCTATTCCATAAAAAAAACATTTCTTACGTATTATTTCTTGCTTTAAAAACTTCAAAGTTGTGGAGTGGGTGTAGGCGGAGGGTTCGTTTTTGCGGATTCTCATTCTCCACGCGTTGCTGAACAGAAATCAACTTGTGCTTACAGTTCACGAAACATAAATTGTTTGGAAAGACCGCGGAATGTACTTACAATTGGAATCTTTATTTAACTTTTCTTTTAAGAGGCTTATATTTTTCTTTAAGAGGTTTCATGTTAAATAGAGAATTAAAATCAAGTGCTTATTTTTTTATTTTTTGTTTGATGTAGGGTAGGTATTTGTCTCAAATAGAAGAATTGATTATTTTTTACCATGAATTTGATAAGTTTTTTTTTGAAAGGAAATCAGTTTTTTTATTATTTTACTTCTAATTAAGTTACTTAATAAGTGTTTGAAGTTTAGCTATACTAAAATGAGCATTTGTCTTAAGCAGTCCAATCTTTATGATTTTCCAATCACGGTGCAATCATCTAACTTCACGAGATTGACGTTGGAAGCATGTCAAGTATTCTCGAGTTCGCCCAACTTACGAATTGACTTCGGAACTTAATTACATTTCAGTTAGTCCTGAGAGGCGAAATGCATTTAAGAAGTTAGTTTCAAGAATCGTTTTTATAACTTCACCGCTCATAATATTATAGACACTCCACCTTTACGGTTGAAAGGGTAGACAGAAGCGTGTTAAACGTTCGCATTAGTTTCATATCATTATAATATAAATATACATACATAATACTACATAGTATAAAACAAAGTCGCTTTCTCTGTCCCTATGTCCCTTTGTTTGCTTAAATCTTTAAAACTACGCAACGGATTTTAATGCGGGTTTCTTTAATACATAGAGTGATTCAAGAGGAAGGTTTTTATGTATAATAAATGCATAATATAGTATGGGAACACTGTTGATTTTCGAGGTTTCTAATGTGGTGTAGCAAATAAACACATTTTTTTGCGCTTACATTGCAAACGCTGGTTGCACCCTACGAGATAGATCAAAATAATGTACTACAGTATTGTACACCTTAAAAAGTACTACAAAAAAGTCCGCGACGGTATATGTCTATCTCTTAGGGATAACCCACAACAACCATTTTTTATTCCTTTCTTTTTACGAGAAATAATGGCTTATTTACGAAGTGATTTTAAGCAATACAGAATGAATCCTTATACCATTAAGTAAATTAAATACATTGTGCATTTAATATAGATCAAAATGGTCTTTTACAGTATCTAATTTAAATGAATATATTCAAAGATATTACAGATTTAAAATGCACGAATTGTGTCGTCGGCGGGGGCATCTGAAATCCACCCGTGCGAAGCCGGGGCGGGTCGCTAGTACATAATAAGTTTTTTTCTAATGTATGGTCCGCCAAAATGACTCTACTCTGCCTGATGGAAAGCATAAGCAGAATCCAAGAATGGTGGTCACCATACTCATTGCGAATGCACAAATGCAACATGGCGACCAACACCATGGCGGCCTAGTGATGCTTCTACATCTTTTAGTCTAGACAACAAGTATGGATAAGTTATGGAATCAGGCGTTACTTTGCGGAAATCCATGACATTGTGGCAGTTCGCGCATGAATGCAATCCACGTTAGTGTATGGCTACTTTGCTCATTGTTAGTGCATTCTTATTAGTATGCAATTATAACTCTATGATGGCCACGTTCAATTCTATAATAATAGTAGCTGTCCCGTGCGTTCCCTGGTTTTATGACGTAAAATGACAGCGTTCGTGCTGTCGTGTTTCGTTGGTGAGCGCGAGACCGGAGGCCCAAATAGTCTAATCAACAAGTTCCATACTTGTTAAATGCTATGAAATATATTTAGCTTTAATTCCGCTCAAACGCTCGACGAGTCAACATCTCCTGAGGATGCCCCGTGGAGGGGCGAAACACGTGTCGAGTATAGGTTTGGTTGCATGGCATGCTAATTATTTCTCACTTGTTTTGTATGTGTACATATGCATGACGGTGGGATTTGCGCCCTGCTTTCAGACCTGGATATTTGTCTCGCGGAATTAAAGCTAAATATATTTCATAGCATTTAACAAGTATGGAACTTGTTGATTAGACTATTTGGGCCTCCGGTCTCGCGCTCACCAACGAAACACGACAGCACGAACGCTGTCATTTTACGTCATAAAACCAGGGAACGCACGGGACAGCTACTATTATTATAGAATTGAACGTGGCCATCATAGAGTTATAATTGCATACTAATAAGAATGCACTAACAATGAGCAAAGTAGCCATACACTAACGTGGATTGCATTCATGCGCGAACTGCCACTTTAAATGTATGCACACCATTAGACGCGCCAAGGTTAAGATCGCAGTACTATTACTATAATCAACAACAACAGACATGTTATTGATGTACATGCGTGGGATTTTAAATTTACGGGATAATGGAAACTTTTGTCTGAATTCTGCTTAAGATCTTACAATCTCTTTAACACAACAAAGGAAAAGTTTGGAAAAAATAAACCTTTTGTTTGTTGCTGAATATCGTCTATGGGCCTCGTGGTTCCTTGTACTTGTACTTGAAAACTCACATTACTCAAATGGCAAGTAAAATATATCGACTACGGGCCCATGTGGAAAATTGATGGGTCATATAAACCACCATGAGACCTTTTTTAAAAGATACAGAGGCATAAAGAAATAACATTCAGCACTATGCCGTCACTTGTAAGCTGCCCAACTGAGTAGTGGTGAAGGGGAAGATCCCGTCCCCTGCACCACTACTCAGTTGCAGCAGTCAGCAACCCTCGATTTTTCTCCCTTGTCGCATGATTTTTGTACGGCGTTGCGGAATAATGGATAAGAACAGGTATTGAAATTGTATGGAACCGATGCCGTACAAAATAGTGCGCCATTAAGTTGGATTTCCTGGTGTCCAGGTCTCCTGGTGGTTCATATGACCCATAAATTTTCAACACGAGCCTATAGTCTATATATATATACTTTTATGTAAGGCTAAGTAATATATTACTTCGATTGTCACGTATGAAAGTAATTTAACAGTAAGTCAGTTTCTTTATTCCTTACACTACACTTACACTTACTTGACCAATCAATATGATCTTAACATTCACGTGGTTAGATATAGAATACTGGGAGGGTCCTCAGCGGTCGGCAAAGCACTTACGACTGTTGACGTTGGCCTCCAATGCGAGAAAAAAATATGTCCTACAATAATTTATAATCAAAATAAAATATCTGACTCAATGCCTACTTCGAACTTAATTCTTCATCCTTTTTTTTCCGAGTTTGAAGCTACACTTACATTTTTGTCAAAATACCTAGTCCGTATTTTCGAAGTCAACAAAAAATCTAAACCTATGTTATTATAATATTGGTCTCGAATCGTCAACAGCCAGGAATTTTCAATTCGGCTGGACTCTTTGGCGCTGCGTAGAGATGTGGCTTCGCTATGCATCTTCTACCGCATTTACTATGAGGAGTGCTCCGAGGAATTGTTCGGGCTGATTCCTGCCGCCTCTTTCCGCCATCGCCCTACGCGACAGCAGTTTTATCCCCATCACTTAGATGGCTGGCAGTCCACAACTGTTCGGTTTTCTAGGAACTTTCTGCCTCGCACAACAAAACTGTGGAATGAACTGTCGCCTGCGGTATTCCCGGACCAATACGACCTTCAAACCTTCAAGAAAAGAGCGTACTCTTTCTTAAAAGGCCGGCAACGCACTTGTGACGCCTCTGGTGTTGAGGGTGTCCATGGGCGGCGGTAATCGCTTACCATCAGGCGATACGACTGCTCGTTTGCCACCTATGCAATAAAAAAAAATTAATTCACCCTTGAACTTTCTCTTCTGTCCACAGTTTGCGATAAATTTATTTCGCACACTACCGCCGTCATCAAATCCTAATGGCGCAGAGTTTGATCCCGAGGAAGATGAGCCGACGTTGGAGGCAGCCTGGCCACATTTACAGTTGGTATACGAACTGTTTTTAAGGCTACTGGAGTCGCCAGACTTCCAACCCAACATCGCCAAGAAATATATTGATCAGAAGTTTGTTTTACAGGTAAGTTCCATACATTAGTTAGTTTTCTATTAGGTATCATTTGTAGAATATCGTCATGGCTAGGGGGGCATGGGCGTAGCCACGGTGGGGCAGGGTGGGGCACTTGCCTCACCCTGGCTCTGGCCTGTAAGGTACCTTTTTTACTTACCTCCATTGGACGTCACTCCAACGGGGTTTGCGGCAGGGTGGTGTATCGGAGTCAGATCGACTAAAACCACACGGTTTGCCACTTTGCGCCTGAGAAGGGAGGGATCTGGAAACTGCCGTTATTGCTGCCCGCGGGAGGCGGATGCGAAGGCGACGAGTTTCACCTCCACGGATGCGGAGGTTAACGGAGGCGGAGGCGGAGGTAAAAGTAGATGTAGAAAAAAATATTATTTGTGGTTTATTAATGTGTCGTTGTAATGGTGTAACGGACGTAGACTGGTTTAATTTCCCTTGTTCTCTTTCTTTTTCTATTTCACACAGTTCTTCATATTTTTCTTTATGCGTGTCTATGCATAAAGAAAAATATGAAGAACTTCACATAGGCCCACCCGCCCCAACCCCAAACGCGTTCCCGCCGCGTAATCGTGAATTCTGGACCTTTTCGCGCGCAACACGCGGCCGTCCGGCTGAGTCATCGTCGAGCGCCGCTGTTATTGTTCTATTATTCGTAAATAATATTAACCTCCGTTACAGCTCCGCAAAAAACTGTACGGAGGCGAGCCCAATTCTGGGCGGTCAGAGCCGCCACCCACACCAGTGTACCATACAGCTCCATCGACCGGACAACCCCCGTGTAGAACCGTCTTGTCGCGATGCTATCTCCACCCACATTAAGCAAAAGTTGCCCAAAGGCAGAGGCAGCGTTGACCAGCTTCGGAGCAAGCTGTCGGAAGTGTTCGTCGAAGAGTCACCTACCGATACTTCATCTGGGCCCGAACCTGTACGAGGACCGAGGTGACCACGATAGAGGCGCCGAGGGGCGGACCACGACGGGGCCCATGGAACATCAGGGCCTCAGTCTTATCTAGGGCCACTCGTAGGCCCAGCGCCCAACCACCAAAGAGACACCCCTGGTGGCCAGCCACGGCTACTCTTGGAAGTTTCCCCCCCGGGCCATGATCAAAGTGTCATCGGCGTAACAAATTACGCCTAGCCCGGAGGGGAAGACGACTTCGAAGGACCCAATCGTACCCCACGTTTCATAGGAGTGGTCTAAGGACAGACCCCTGCGGAACACCGCACGACATGGGTCGCCGTCTCAAGATGCCCTCTCGGTCCTTGTATATGACGGTACGCTCCTCTAAATAGTCTGCCACTAGCCGCCTCAGGTACTCTGGCACGCCATAGTTGTGGAGTGCTTCCCTGATGCAGCTAAATGGCAGACTATTGAATGTATTGGCGATGTCGAACGACACCGTCAACAGCACGCCGCCACAGCCCACTGCCTCTTCGATCACGGCCCTCAGCCGCAACACGGCATCGACCGTCGGACACCCCTTTCGAGATGCAAATTGAGCGTCCGACAGATCGAGCCCCACCTCGCAAAGATGCCGGACGACACGGGCAGTATTCTTTCAAATAATTTGCCCGCCTCGTCCAGCAACACGATGAAGTTATAGGCCGCGTCCGAATCGGTAGGGGTAAGACCGCGGGTATACTTAGTTTGCTAGTTATATATTATTTTAGATTGCCCCACCCTGAGCCCATGGCTGGCTACGCCCATGTAGGGGGGCAGATAACGTATCAGTCTCACAAAAAAGTTTTCGAATTACAATGCGCCTGACGTAGCATTATTAGTCTCTCCGTAATAGAGACAAAACTTCATTAGAATATACAGAAACTTATCTCATTACATTACAGTTCCAAAACTGTTATTAATTAAATTTACCCTCGTTTCCATAATATACTGAAGCATGAATGTCTTTGTAAGACGGAGTTAGTCATAGATGTCTTGATTAAAACGTCCCCTACAGAAAGGGAGCATCTTGCCTGGTTGTACTTTGACAATGGGCGACTTTAGGAGGGGGTTATTGTTATAATAATGTGTTCTATTGATTTTATGCAGATTCATATTCTTCTTTGTTATTCTGAGTGATGAATGAACGAATGAATGGCTGTTGAATATTTGAATGAATGAATATTATGACTTTATGTCTGAAAAGTGTTGAAGCTTCGAGTGTTTTAATTGTTTTTATATCAGTGAGAATATTGGACATACCCATACTATCTATTATATATATTTCTCGAACCACGTTGCTGCTTCTGAACAAAAAAATATTATAATATTAGTAATGATTACACAGTAACCTCCTACCTCCCAGCTCCACAGAAAAAAATTATCATCCTACTATTGTATGTCCTTGATAGGAATCAATCTCACGAACTCAGCAGTCATCACAAAACCACTATCCAGATGACCTCCATCCAATGAATAATTGAAAATGAGCCCGGCTCGGTCTGATTTATACGTTATTATGATTTATCGAAGCCTCTTATATGCTGATTGGGAACGAATACACCCGGTGGGTTTTATTTATTACGGTAGTGAGCAGTTTGTTATATGTAATCGTAATACAGATATCGCTGAGAGGATTTGTGGCTGATTTATAGTTCCGTTTCAATATTCTCATTGATATATCTAATGTACATTTTATAAGTTATTGATATTGTTAGAAAAATTAGTGAAACAAAAACCCTACTGCGGATGAAACTGCAAAAGATTGAATGGCAACTGGGAATTATGATAGCCAGTATACGTGATGTTTGGATGATATATTATGTGATGAACATACAATCAATGACAACTTTTAACAAGCCAGGTAACAGTAAGGAATTACACTACAATTGGTTTTCCAAGAACATAAGATTCACTAACTGTAATAAATTTTATAGTGGTATAGTTTTTATTTGAGTAATAAGTGTTTCCCATCATGCAATGTATAATTTACATGTGTTTTTGTGTACACATGTAAAACATAGTAGAAAAACATTTTACCTGAGAAAATCTTAACGAGTTTTTGATATCGGTCGACTTGAGGTTGTGCATGCTAATCGCTTGTGATTTGCTATTAAAATTACATTGCTGTACTTACTTCACTTCACATTACATCAGCTGGCTTTCAGAGTCCACTGCTGGACATAGGCCTCTCCTTGGCAAGAAGGTTTTGTTTCAAGTTTTCCCCTTCTCTTGCGTGTCCTGCGTAGTTTGCTACCTTAGTCACCTTTTACGATACTCACATGATGAATAAGGGGTCACACTCAGTATTTTTAATCCATCACCCCGCAGGTATCAGCCTAAGATCCCACTGCTCGTTTTTTTTTTTTTAACTTCCGCACTAGGAATAAATCCTGTGTCGCGGGGGACTTTACAAACATACATGAAACGGACACAAAGAACACCCAGACTCAGAAGAACAACAACAACAACAGATTCTGCAGGTATCTATATTTTTTTGGTGAAATTAATTTTAAATGAAAGTTGAGGAAAAGTATTCAATGGATTAGCGACAGGTTGCCTATAAAAATTAGCCACAATTACCTTTAACTAATTTTTGGAAAATTAATTTGGAAACATAAATTGCACTTATATGTTATTTATCAATTTTACGTCATTTTAAAGAAAATGATGTAAAGAAAAAGATGGTTGCCAGGTGTAAACAGGTATGTTATTGTTACTTATAGTAGTGGCAGGCAGTAGCAGTGGGATCTTGTACTGTATCTGTTTGTAAATACTTGTAAACAAAATCTATACTCATAATAATAAAGTGATTAAAAAAACTATTTAAGCCAATATTATGACTTATTTTAATTGCATCGTGGGGGCGTTACCGATTGTTCAACGCCGATGATGTTTCGATGAACAATTGCAACAACTAGTAATTCCAATTTGTGCTCATAAAGTAAACTAATAGGATTTATTTAGTACCTGTTTGAATAGATTTTGTATTTTACTACCCTATTTCCGTTAAAATATTCTAATACCCTAGAAACCCGTAACTAATAACTATGCGCTCCAGAATCAAACAATAAAAACTTAACTTATATTCGCACTACAGAAAATGAAATTAACAAAGTTTAAATTCGTTTTTAAAACCCAACCGGCGCCATGCAAATATGTACTTAATTAAATAAATTTACATCCTAATCCGATTCCCAAGCCCCACTATTGGTATAGTGATTATTTTACAAGAAGTAAATAAACAGTAGCAAGTATCACAGTTTATTGACTATCATCCATTAAGGAGTTTCATTGTTCGTCTGATATCGTCGGTTGTATTTTTACCACCAATACAGGAATTAGTTTTGGTGCCATTATTTAAGGAGTATTTACTAGCAGCCGACAAAAACATTATCTGCTGACGTCATTATCAGATCATCACCACGTTCAAACATAAATCACACGAATCGACTGCAATACAAATCTCAAAGGTGATAAAACAACTAATAAAATATTCAAGCACGCTGTCCCGTAAGTACCTTTGAATATTTCTAAGCACATAATTGGCCAGCGGCTACAAACGTAACTGAAAGCTAAATATGACCTTAACCTGTTATCATTTAATGGAAGCAACTGGCGGCGCCTCGAACTTGCTTACTAAATATTGATTATTCAACCGCGTGTGTATTCCTGAACGAAACCTAGGCAACGTGGCCAATCGCAATGAATACATCACAAACGTACACCTGGTGATATATAACTATGCGTGTATTTATAAAGATTAATAATGGTTAACTTGAACTTCGTATCACTGATGTAATAATATTATGATTAACTAGCTTTTGCACGCGGCTTCGCTCACGCAGACTTGGAATTTCCAAAATTCCTTTCTTAGTGCTCACTTACGTTATATAAAGAACCTACATGCAAAATTTCAGGATTCTAGGAGAAAAATGTTAGGTTAAGCAATTAAACACGCAATAATTATGTTAACACCAGCATTATTTGTTACAGTTACTAGAATTATTCGACTCTGAAGACCCCCGGGAGCGTGACTTCTTGAAGACCACGCTGCATAGGATATACGGCAAGTTTCTCGTGCTACGCGCGTACATAAGGAAACAGATCAATAATGTTTTTTATAGGTGAGTTGGATAGATACAAGTAACACTAAGCATACGTACGTCATAAGCATACAGGCTTTGTACAAACAATTTGTGATAATGGGTGACCGATTTGGTAACGTTGACTGTACATATTATAGGCGCAGAAATCAGTTTTAATGTTTAGTTTTCATGTCTCGTGTATTAAAAATATATTTAGAGATTTCACATCTTTATTCGTTATATTCGTCGATTGCTGACAATTTAATATCTTACCTCATTTTTATTATTTTCTGGAAGCAGAATACTTATAGACTTAACATCGGACTAGATTTCCCATAACGTCGTCATCGGTCTTCATACCATTTTTCGAGGTTTTCGAGGGATGAATCGCATACATGACACCGAATAGAAGGTTCCATTGACTGATCTTATTAGCGCTGCAATAAGACACGGAGGCCCAAGTCTAAACCTTGCTAGTATTATTGGTCACATGTTGTAATATAGGTATATCAGAAGATGGAGAAGAAGATACCAAATAAACTTCTCTAGTTTATTCTGCCGACATACAAAGTAAATTTGGTAACTCGGCAAACATACAGTTAACTTAAAATATTGTTAAGTTTTACTCTCGAATGTTTATCTACTGTACTAAGTTTTGCAAGATTGCGTTACATGTTACGATGTAGCATGTCATGCAATCTAAACTTTTGGCACATAGAATCCTATAAATATGAAGGAAACCCTGCACTCAAAAGAAAACTCGTTGAAATAAATAATAAAATATATATTTTATAATAAAAGTTACCAAGTAATAAAGTTGTACCAGATTACCTTTAATTTGATTCTAAGTCTAGCTAACCAATCCTGATGTAAAAATACGTTGTCTAATGTACACACATCAAAAGTGTCTAGGGATCAACATATGTGTCTAGGGATCAACATATATTTTTGCAATAACTTTTCTCCTGATTGATATTAATTAAAATTTTCTTTAAGGATTCATCAAATAAAGTGTTTTCGTTTGTCACAGTAACGATAAACCAAGTCACCTTTGCATTAATAAAGAAATTTGCCATTTTCCTAATAAAGGGATTTTTGAAATTTGAACCACTAACATTAAAGTTCGAAAAAAAGACTGAAATAACAGTTTTCTTTAAAATTTTATTAGGTAACTTAAACAATTAATAATCCGTGTTTCTACCGCGAACACTAACACAAGAACATTGGTTTGGCATACTCAAAATGAGTTCATCCAAATCACGCTGTGGAATGGCCGCCCATGTTCGTTGCAACAACAAAAAAAGGTCTTCTTGCGACTGGATACCCTCCATATTCGGCAGAGCTCTTCTCTGTAGCATATCCCATGCATGCTCAATTGGGTTCAAGTCTGGCGACTGAGCAGGCCAGGGCCAAAGCCACATCTCAATCTCAAGAAATCCGCATAAAAATGCTTGATCCCTAGACACTTTTGATGTGTGTATTTTAGAATGTAAAATAAGGTGACTATTGCACTAACATCATCTCCCTGCCTTTTCCCATTTTATTTGTAATCGGTGCAATAAATTTTCTTCTTCCATTCTTCTTCATCACTCGTCATTTCACTGCTTACTCCTTACCTGGCCATATCCTCTGTAACGCAGACCATCCATTTTTTATTTGATCATTCTCGACTCTTATATCCGTCGACTTCTATACTTAAAGCTCTTTTCACTACATTTAGCTCATATCTACGCATCGCATGTCCATACCAGGGTAACCTGATGCTCCTCAACTTTTCACCTACTAGTACTTTCAGGCTCTCTCTAATTCCCCCTCACCTCATCCATTCTAGTCACAACACGTATGATTCTCAACACTGAACCAATGATGATTATTTTTAAGACTTTTTTTCATGATATATTATCTATGGCTTAGGTTTATTTACGAAACGGAACATCACAATGGCATCGCGGAGCTGCTGGAGATCCTCGGGTCCATTATAAACGGATTCGCGTTGCCACTCAAAGAGGAACACAAACTGTTTTTACTGAGGGTAAGTATATTCAAATGTGTTTCTTTCATATTTAATTTTTTGCAAAATGTTATTCTGCTTGTTTTAAGGTCGAGATTGGTCCTGAGTTTATTTAATTACTAATAACAATAAATCCCCGTTTGACATGATAAAAACATAGTTTCCTATTTATTTTATCTACCTAAGAATGAAGCGCCAAATGTATTTCTACGTACAAATTCGACCAATTCGGCTATTTTAAGACATAAGCAAGATTCTTGTTTCCCAATAAAAGGAAATTGATATACGTTATTTCACTTTGATATAAAAAGAGAAACCCTATACTGAATAGCTTTTCTTCATTCACAAATTTTGAATGTAAATTAGTATTTTTAACCGACTTCCAAAAAGGAGGAGGTTCTGTGTTCCACTTTATGTGAGAGAGAGACAGATAATTTAATTTGTAATTGTTCATTCGTATTCTTTTTGGCTTGGCACCGACTTTTAACAGATTCTAAGTACCTAGCACACATTATAATACTACCATTTAAATGAATAAAGAATTAGGTATAGACAAGAATTGGCACAGCAATTTATGAAGAGCCAGTTTATTTTAAGCTTTTCAGTTTTTTTTTTGGCCCTGCCAAGTTTTCGAAATCGTTTTTGGATGTTTTTTGAAAGTCGTTTTTTTTGTTTGATAGCTTCGTCTTAGTATAGTTTTGGGGTCAATGTTGAATTAAATACGCATTCATATTACGCAGATTCAATAAATATAAATGTTACATATACTGTGAACATTTTCAATAACCGCATTAAACTGAAATGCATTTTACAAATGTCTTCATTTATACCCGACTGGCAAAATTGCATTGTTGGCAGAAATATTACTGCATTTACTGGAAAATTGTGTTAAATGCTACAATATGAGTTACTCAAGGCTAAAACTGTAAAATGTTTATGTGTATGTGAGACGGTAAATCTTCTATACTGTAGTATTATAAATATACGGAAGAAATCTTCGTTCTTAAAAGAAGCTTTCCTCGCAGCTTTCTACTTCCATAAGTAGCATTGTTTAACTGATTTTTGTAGTAATAGGTATAAATAACTATAAATTCTCAAAATTAAAAAAAAAAAACCCCCGACTTAATAACCTGAGTTCCCTTTAAAAGTAAAAAACACGTGATGCGCTTTCATTTGAGACCCCACTCGATTATATTTTTGCAGACATTCGGTTATTCTTCCCCACTTTCACCCCCATAACTTTTAAACGGCTCAACCGATTTTCATGAAACATGTCTAAGAACACTCGCACGTAACTCACCTTTCATACAAAAAAAAACCAAATTGAAATCGCTTCATCCGTTCGCGAGCTACGGTGCCACAGGCAGACAGACACGTCAACCTTATTGCATGGGGGGTGAATAAAGAACTGGACTGTAAATAAATAATACAGTTCGTCTAGGTAAAATAATTTAAGCGAATAGAGGTGTTTGTCTGACATTATAAAGTGCGATTCACATCGCTATGCATCTCGCTACAAACTTCATTAATATAATTTTAACCTTTGATATTCTTTAGAAAGTGTAAAAAATAGTAGTATAAAGTAAAAGCTGTTAGATGACGAAGTGTGACTTAGTTTAGAACTCACTACTGAATTTGTTCGACCCGTCAAGGTAGCGATTTACTTTGAGCTTCATACCAGCAATTCAGAAGGTCTAGTGTGAGCTTATTTGACATCTACACGATCGTCACAGTGACCGCTTTTGCGTAGCGATTGGCTCCTCCTGAATACTTCACCACTCGCAACCAAAAGAGCCAGTGGATGTGAAACAAACTCACACAAGATGTTCAGTTTGAGGCCAGGCCTGCTATATAAATAAGGCCTGCATTTTTTTTTTATAGTTGATAATATTGTAAAGCTATTGTAATCATAGTTTCTTATGTAACCTCACTTTTTTTCAGGTTTTACTTCCATTACACAAGGCGAAGTCATTATCAGTATACCATCCACAATTGGCCTACTGCGTGGTACAGTTCTTAGAAAAGGACCCCTCGCTAACACAACCTGTAGTTAGGTAAATTAATTCTCGTGTTATATATTGTGGTTCTTATGAAGGGTGGGCGGTGAATGCAGTTGCTCATTCTGCACACGCTGATTATTTTCTATGTTTTTATTATTATTATTTATTATTTTGAAGTTACGAGAATTTGTAATTTGATACAAATTCACTTTTAATTATAGTTGTATATTTTTTTTTATTAAACGATTTTTATTAGCTTCATCTGTATGTTTGTAACTCCTTTGGACTTGATTTTGACCCACTTCAAACGGACACATTTCATTTAAACTTAGTAGACTTATCGAGGACTGATGACAATACAATCATTTGAAAAAAAAAAAGTTTAAAAAAAAACACAAAATCACGATTTTATAAATAAACCAACCTAAAAGTAGAAAATATTGTTTTTATTTTATATATTTTATACATTAGGTATGCATACATATTATTATGCTGCATTGTTATCACATTATTTAATGAAGCCTTTTCGTCTGCGAGCACTCGTTCAGTCGTAGGGTCTTTGTAGTGCAAAAAATGACAAGGAAAGGAGAAACCAAAATCTCCCTTTTAGATGATTCTTGAATCCAAAACAATAACTTAATCATCGGACCTTTGAAATCAAAGTATTTTTTTTAATTAACATCGTACCATTCCAGGGCGTTACTGAAATATTGGCCGAAGACACATTCGCCTAAAGAGGTCATGTTTCTGAACGAAATGGAGGAGATCTTAGACGTGATCGAACCGGCCGAGTTCCAGAAGATCATGGACCCGTTGTTCAAGCAGCTCGCAAAATGCGTTTCCAGTCCGCATTTCCAGGTTAGACTCAATTTTACTAGAACCTTTTTATGATAATATTATCCTATACATCAAGAGCCGTTATTATACGACTGCAGTACGTAGGTCTCTCCTCCATTATCCATATTAATAATCCTTCGAAGTAAAATCCTGTTAATACACACATACATTTCGTTTTCAACTGTTAGATTACCTTGTGTTAATTTCAGTGTTTTATAACCATTTATATAAAACTAGCTGACCTACGCAACCTCATTTGCGTCCAAACTACCATTCCCCGTTTTAACCCCAAAAGGGGGTTGATTTGTAAAGATACATTATTTGTACACCTCCACACCATCTATAGAGCATACATTTTAAATTTCAAGTCTGACTTCAAAAACATAGGACTTTCATACAAACTTCCAACCCCAGTTTTACCCCCTTAGGGGTGGAGTTTCGTAAAATCCGTTCTTAGCGGATGTCTACACCCTTTAAGGAACCTACCTGCTAAATTTTAAGTTTGTAGGTATTATAGTATCTGAGATTTCGTGATTAATAAATGAGTGGTATTTCGCTTTTATATATATAGATTAGCCAAATAATAGTCGTCAGACCCTATCTAAAACTGAATCTATAGATATTGTATTGTAATACCTATCTATACTAATATTATAAAGCTGAAGAGTTTGTTTGTTTCATTGAACGCGCTAATCTCATGAACCGCTGGTCCGATTTGAAAAAATCTTTCAGTGTTGGATAGTACATTTATCGAGGAAGGCTATAGGCATCATCATGCTAAGACTAATAGGAGCGGAGCACCAATGAAAAATGTTTCAGAAACGGGGGAAAATTATCACGCTACGGGTAATAGGAGACGCAAACGAGGTTGTGTGGGGCAGCTAGTATTGAATATATTTAAACATGTTTTATTTATTTAATCCAGGTGGCGGAACGAGCCTTATATTACTGGAACAACGAGTACATAATGTCGTTAATATCTGACAACGCGACTCACATCTTACCAATAATGTTCCCGTCCTTATACCGCAACACGAAGAGCCACTGGAACAAGACCATCCACGGGCTGGTGTACAACGCGCTGAAGCTGTTCATGGAGATGAATCAGAAGCTGTTCGATGAGTGCACGCAACAGTACAAACAGGAGAAGCAGAAGTGAGTATGGAGTTGTCGTTAGTAGTAAAAAAATCATTTTCGTTTCGTATTTAATGATGTGGGGGGATTTTGGATCAGCTGATGGAAAGTGATACTAAGCGAGTTCGTATCGGTTCAGAAATACTGCAGGCGACAGTTCAGAGATTTTAGTTACTGTATGTGTTAGCGAGGTGTTATTGTAAATTGTGCCGAATTGTATGTAGTTTATGGTTTGCTTTTGACTGTTTGCTCGTTCCTTTTGGGTTAAAGGGTATTTGTGAAATGGTTTGCAGGCATTTTTCTCATATTAGTAGTAGTAATATTTATATTGTAGATAAATCGTAGTATTTAATAAAGATATGTTTTTAAAATGTTACTGCTTACAATACAGTTTCAATTAGTGAAGATTGCAACTCCAAAACTGTGTGGGCCAATCGCGAGTAGATATAAAATAAACCAAAAAGAACCAAGAACTAGAATTCTCACGAAGCGAAGATGCGACTGTTCGCGCGTTCTAATGCCGTCTACATCATGGGAGTCAGCATTCTTAAAATATTCTATAGAATCTTTCAGAACACAGACGGAACAACGAAAGATCGGTTTATGTCTGTTTACACTAAAATAATTTAATAAATAAATATTTTCGGACATCTGACACAACGCCATCTAGTCCCAAGCAAAGCAAAGCTTGTGTTATCCTACTAGACAACTGATACAAATACATATATACTTTTTTTTTTGTAAATACTTACATATTATTCATAGAAAACACCCAAACTTCGACACAAATATTTGTAGATCATACAAACATTTGGTCCGACCCGGGAATCGAACCCGAGACCTCGTGATTACCAGTCGCACACGCTAACCGCGAGACCAACGAGACAGTCAAGGGACCAAGGTTAAACTTGTCGAGGTTATATATGAAACCAACCTCGGGGCCTAAGTGGTTCTCTTAACTCGTCAAACGTCGGCTGCACACACGGGTGTGCATAAGAAATAGCGGCTCGACGTGTCGTATGAACACACGGGTGTGCATAAGCGACCCGCTCCTATTGGTCGTCGATTTTTTACGTTTCAATTCATTTATGACACAAACCAAATTCACAATGCGTTAGCCTAGTTTGTAATCTATATTCTTTAATATTTTTTATAACTCGCAATAACGGAACGAACACAAAAAAATAAAAAACATTTAGCCAATCGCCAAAGTGACAAGAAAGGCGCCATCTTTCAAAAACTGCTGTCGAGTGCTGATATGGAATTGTACAAATTATTGATTATCAGAAGGAAACGGTGAGTGTTATTTTATGATACTTATACAGAATTACTGGTAAATTAATTTATGCTGTGATATTCATTTGAGAAAGAGCATGAACATAGAATAAAATGTAAATAACTTTTATAGTGTGTTTACTTTTACGTAAGTGGGACAGATATTTTGTCACATTTGTTATATAAATCAGCTTCTCAGTGTTCTGATATGCACATAAGTTTTTAGATTATTTATCTACAAACACTTTGATAATATCAGTTTTTTGCATTATTACATTATTCAGGTGTAATCATGTTTCGTATAGCAAGACTCGCCAATTCCCCGAAACGGTGCGAACGCCATGTTTGAAGTACAGATAGGCACAATAAAAAATTTAGTGATTTCTTATAACAAGAAATTAAAATTGATTTATTTCCTTACTAATAATATATATTTTTTAAATATAATAAATGTTTATTTTAGATATCTATATTTTATTTTAGATAGTCTGAGACATCGATTCCGGGGCGACGCGTCGTGATATCAACGAAACCAGTCGTCGACGCGCGACGCGCTCTTTTGCCGCTGTCTTTTTAGGGTCTTATGTGAGAGTACTGCCCCGGTCGAGTCGGTCCGTTCGTGCTCAATTCAGCGTGGCTCTCCTACCTTGATGTACAGCGAACCCTACTTTATTGGCTCATAAACAATAAAGAAAAGAGGATGTCAAGGGAAACTAAATAAGAAATCAGCTTGTATATATAAATTGTGTATATAAATAATTATATATATATATATTGTGATGACCAATCAGTGAGCATTATTGATTTAAATTTTTTTTCTCAGTCAAAGATTTTAAAATTGTAAACTAAATTGTGTAAATGTGTATTATAACGTGTAACTAAAACTTTGAATGAATTCATTTGTAACAGACAAAAATACATAAAACAATATTGTATTCATATATATGTTGTCTGTAACGTCATAACGTAATATAGGTAATAGTTTTACTAATCATGTTTTAGCAAATAATAAACAAATGTATTAAGCACGTGTTTAATTTCTTTTGTAAAAAAATAGACGAAAATGGTTTTAGCTACGTACAAATACGTAAGTATAAGAAGTTTTGGTAAGGTACTTTTCGAACAATTGTGATTATACCTTTCGGGACAGCCTTTAGGTTTACTGACTCGTAGGTTTATGCAGTTATTGGGCCCCATAAACTACGCCATCTGGCTAATGTAACAATGCATTTGGGACAGGACAGTAAGTACTTAGGAACATTTAATTTTAACGACACGCTGTCGAGTGTTGATGCCCAAATTAGGTACATGTGCTACGCGCGCGCTAGAGAAGTCGGAGTACTCGGAGTTGGCTTCATTCAAAGTTTGCTCACATCGCGTATAGACGTTAGACGCGAGCGCATGTTCTGTTCGTAGGTCACAGTGTGTCGGTGGTAAGGCGCCCTGTCATGCCCTTATAACCAGTACATTCACAAGTAAACATTTAAGCGTAGCTGACGCTATCATATGAGTTAAGTGGCTGGGCCTATAATGATATGTATTGTATATCCTCACATCCTAATACATTTTACACACGGTTGTCTGTTCTAAAACTAGGCAAAGCCTGTATTATTATAACCAGACTGGTGATTGACATCATACTAATATTATATTATAAATGCGAAAGTTTGTAAGGATTTGTATGCGTGTGTGTGTTTCTCACTCTTTCACGCAAAAACTACTAAACGGATTTGGATGGAACTTCACAGTAATATAGCTTATACATCGTAATAACACTCTACTATTATTTGCCATGATAATCGACATACACGCGGGCGGAGCCGTGGGCAACAGCTAGTACTTATATATTTCTAAAACAAACATACATGTCAAACAAAGAAATATGATCACGTTAACCACACAAACATTTGGCCTGGATGGGAATCGAATCGTCGACCTATGGCTTAGCAGTCAGAATCACTAACCAAGAGACCAACAGGTACAATAGAATAATACATACAATAGTCTTACCCGAGATCCCGTTTATCTCTCAACAAAATTTATGAATATCGGTTCAGTAATTGATGTGTGTCACGTAACATACCGGTAGACTACTTTCACAATTACAATATTAGGTTGATCTAACTGTTACTCACAGCAGTCACAGCATCGCCAGTATGTTAATGAAGAAAATATTATTCTTTCCCCTTCCCTGCCTCCAGAAACGTATACGCCTATATATATTTATATACATATGAGAAAAAAGATAATATCACATATATTTTGACACTTAAACCTCATTTATGTTCAGTTTATGTTTTATATTGTAGTCGACTTAGTTTGACACGAGCATTCCAAAACAATAACAAAGTTTCAAGTGTTTCAAAGCCACGCGTTAAATGTCTTGATTTATGTGTTTGGGTGTCGGGTGTAGTAAAGTTTCAAGGACTATTTAAAATATAAACATCAGATAAGAATGGAGCAAAAAAATCACAATACAGTATGGTCGGGCACAGTATTTTACTTTTGACGAAATTTTGAATATAAAACACAAACAGAAAGTATTTAACGATAAATTACATAATTTCTTCATTTTGAAATTCAAGGAATTCACCTAAGTTATATTACTGTTTCATAATAATTACATTCCAAAATTTTATAGTTTTAGTAGTTTAGATTTGAAAACCTAACAGACCGATTTACGTATTTAGAATATTAGATAAGGTTTATTTATCACCACTACACATTGTAGTTCAAAATAATAAATAACAGAAAAACCTTTTCTATATTTTACAAAGTAGTTTTACTATAATCATATTTTAGATGCATACAATTGCCCACCTAGTTTATAAATAACACACTTTTGTAATTACTATTTTACGTAAAAAATTGTTAGCAATTGAGATGATTGCATAATTATCTAGTGATAAATAAATAAAAAAAAACCAATATAACAGCCAAATAATAATATAATCAGCTTGATTTCATTTATTCAAAAAAATTGTAAATAATAATTTCACCTTCGTATTTACGTTTTGTGCAAATAAATATGAACTCGACTGTACTTATAAATACTCATAAATTAGTATCGACCAATAGCAGTAATTGTAATTAATTACGTCACGCGTGCAGGTGTCGTCGCCGGCCGGTATGACGCGCGCATTCCTGCGAAATGGCGGGCTTGTTATTGTTAAATGTAAATATTTGTTTTATTGTGACAATTTTGTGTTGTGTAAGTGAATGTCTTGTGTATTGTGTCCACAAATACATATGTGAAAAGTTTATAAGTGTCAGTGTATGTGTAGAAGTTATATATTTTATAATATGAATGGAAATATGGACATCAGGTAAGTGAAAATATCATAACATACAAATATATCACATGATTTCTCCAATATGTAAGTATTTCCTGATAATTTAAATAGTTAACGACACGGCAAATTTTATAACGGTGACAATGATGTGCATATTATGTGTTATAATTACATTTTAATACGAAAAAAACTTCTTTTTCGGTGACTACTACCAAAATATTTTGCGAATCGTCTCAAGGTCGACATTAGCGCGTTTCTCCGCAAAAAATATTGGCGCCTAACGGGTTAAGCATGGTTCCCCAAACACTTGCCTTACCCCGACAAGGTAGGGTCCCCATAGAATAATAATAATATTCTCAAAAGTTACATTTTTCCTTAAAAACTTAGATGTAATAAAAAAGTAGAAATAAAGACACAGAAAAACTAAACAATTTGTACATTGCTGGTTCTCAAGTTAAGCAAGGCCTGTGTTATGAGAACCAGAGATAGTAGAATGAGCATTCGCTCGTCTGATGTAAATCGGCCTTAAGTTGATCACGTCGGTGAATGTTGGTGGTGTGTGCAGGGAACGCGAGCGCCTGCTGCAGCGCGAGGAGGTGTGGCAGGCGCTGGAGGCGCGCGCGGCCGCCAGCCCGCTCGGCCTGCGCGTGCGCAGCGCCGCGCCGCCCGCGCCCGCCCGCCTCGACGAGCCGCTGCCCACGCTCACCTACCAGCGCATCGAGCAGGAGGCGCAGGAGGTACGGCTTGCCGTTATGACTTCTTGCATATCAAATATTCTTTTAGATATCGCCCACAGTTGCCATTATACTTCTCTACTAGACATAGGTCTTTCCTCGGTAGAAAGGAAGCTTACAGTATAGTATATAGACTACGGGTCGAAAATTGATGGGTCATTTGAACCACCTGGAGACCTTTTGAGACAGGTCAAGGGGAGAACCCTCTCCCTCGAGCAACCCTCGATTTTTCTCTTTTGTCACATGATTTTTGTACGGAGTTGCGGAATAGTGGATTAAGAGGTATTAAAATTATATGGAACCGATGCCGTACAAATTTTCCCGGCGATTCTTTCGGTTAATTTTTTGTTCACTTGATTTTGTACGACATTGATTCCAATACCAATATTTAGAACTTACTTTGAATATCCTAAAAAACATTTTTATTTATAAGACAAGCCTCACTGGTACAGGACTAGCCTCGATAGTAAGTTAAAGGCGTTGTGTCTCGTTGGTGACGTGATGACGCTTTTAAAATACTATACCATATTAAAACACTTACCCAAACCATTATGTTCATTACAATACTATTTAATATATTATAAATCTTCTCTCAGCTCCGAAAGCAGGGCTACAACGCCAACAAACCGCTCCTCCGCAAGAAGTCAGAACTACCAGCCGACTCGACTACGGTCAAAGCGTTAATCGAACACAAGCGCGCCGACGCGTACCTGGCCACCCCGCCCGACGTCAACCAGTGCTAGCGGGACCTGCCCTCGCCGGGACCTAACTATACTGGTGGGACTATAGACTGACTGGACACGAACCACTGGCCTTAACCAGCTTACTAAGACCTACCACAAAATACAAGTATTCACCGGAATGATTCAGAACCCAAACAGTCTTCTGTTTAACTACTTTGAAGTGTTACGTCACAAACAGGTATCGAACAAATATTCGATTCTTGTGCCTCAACAGCCAGTCTCCGATATCGATTCCACCAAAAACTGTTTTTAACATGACTTACCTATTTAAATGGTCGATGGCCTCATGCTATTCAATAAATGTAAACTACTGCGAGTTATACGAATAATCGTGTTACTATAGTGTGGGACTAATGACTTGGTTGTCACTACGAGAGTGCGAGCGAGAGGACGCTATACGAGGGACACGAGTGACGCATTGTGGTCATATTGAATAGTTAGTACACATATATTATTAAATCAGTAGTGTTATTTTGTTGATGTTTTATATCCACTATGGTCGACAATCGTATACGAATTACGTGATCACCGGCCAATCGAAAGCTGGTTGCTTCAACACGCTGTCCCCTGATTGGTCGGATATCGCGCTATATAAATCGCTACTTCAATGTACTCGGGGCACTGCTGTTGAAATAATTGTATTATATTAATAAATTCTATTCGTAACGTTGTCGACCTATATTTTACGGAAGCAAGTTAAGAGAGTGACTGAGATACTGTTTTCTTTCTGTATTCCTTCACAGATACTTTCAAGATGGCTTACTTATGTGTTAATAAGTTCTAGTAACTTGTAATTTGATGTTGTATGATACCGTAAATTACCATGATTCTTATTGTATTAATTTTCTATTTGTTAATTAACCAAACTGCTAAAGGACAAAGATCTTCATTTCTTTCTAGCTATCACTATTGAAAAAGAAATTAATCAATAATTTGAAGTCTGGAATTTCAAATCACGGAACATATTGATTTAGAAAGGGATTAATTAAACAAGTCGCGGTAAAACATTCGTCGTTTATAAATGCCCAAGTTTAAATGTGTGGACTTGCTTGTAGATCTCATTCGCTAGAGTGTTGAAAGCCTCACGCGATCTGATTATTTCATTTTCAATATGCATCACAAAGGCCTTGCATTCGTAACGTTTACTTTGAGCCGTCTACCGCTGCTGTGCACGTTATATGTTTAGCTTTAGCAAACCACTTCTGCCATCCTTTCTGTCAATTTGACAATATAAAACGTTAGATTGATAAATCAAATTATCGATTAATTAATCGGGAGATTAATCAATCTAATGATTAAAGTATAATGTTAACTTATTTGTTGATTAAGTGGTTAAATCATGATAATGATTATTTTGAAAGAAATCGTTGAGGTTTTGCGAAAACGTTTGTGTGTAATAAAAAAAAACTAGAATTATTTAAGGTTGTATAAATATTATGTTGTGGTATATTAAAAAATAAAGTGCACTGCAGTTAACGGCATCTTTTTAAATTTATTTTTAATATTAAATAACAGGTAACATCATTCCACTACAGTACCACCTACAAAGTGTTTTTGAAACATTTTAGCCCATTGTAATAATTTAATTTAGATTGTAATCATGTTGATTTAAAAGCCATAATGTTTTAGGTAGCGAAGATATCATCAATTGCGATTGAATCGATCAATAATCGATAAGAGAGATCAAGTATGACAATTACAATTGATAATAGCTTTTTTTATTTCTGTTCAGAGAGAATGTGTTGTATGGTTGTCAATTCATAGAGAATATTGTCCTTGACCACAATCCTAGTTCTCTCTGGACAGTTTAAATATTTAATTTATTGTTTATGAAAACCAAATACATGAACACATGTTTTTATTGATATCTATTAGTTTAACATAAACTTCTTATGTCTGTCCTTGTACATATAATGGGAGTGTAATCATAATAATATCATGAAAATTAATATCTGCCCTGTAAGACCATTCTTAATTTGTCCACTTTGTGACCACACCCTTTACCAAGTCTCTTGTATGCTACAAATAAGGCTTAAGGCCAGTTTCACCAGTTCCTGATAAAGTTTCAGATAGTTATCTGCCGTATAACGCTATGTAGCATATACATTTCCGTATAAATATATGTCTCGTGACTAGACGTGTGGAACCAAAATCTGTAGTTATTTGACAGATACGTTGACATTAGTGTATCAGGGACTTTTCAGCATGCGATGAACTGGCAAACTGTTTATGTCAAACTGTAGGATATCTGTATATTTTATAGTCGATTTTTTATTAGGATGACATTACACGGTCCAATTTAAATTCATTTGGGTGATAAACCGGGAGTAGGACCGCTGCGAATGCACCACAATGGGCGAGGATTAATTACGTGCACAATACTAATAAAATGCATTTCATTTAATCGTTACTAAAATAATATAAATTATTTTTTGTCTCGCCTGTTTCTCGGCGACATATTCAGCTTATGTCTATTTGTATATATTATTTTACACAACACTACACATTTTCTGGTTTTAACAACCGAATCTCAAATCTCAAAATTTAATTGCAAATTTCATCAGTTACATAATTAAATTTAGTTAAAAAATAAATAAAATTAAGTACATACTCGAAACCTGCACTGTAGTTTTGGATTTGCGAAACAATTTTAAATTAATTTATCAAGATGTCGACGTTATTTTTGAATTTTATCGTTTTCAAGAAATAATTAATCTTGTTAATCCTTTAAATAAATTAAAAGTTTAGTAAACTTTTCGGTCCTTTAGTCTTCTCTATAAACATATTTTTTCAACTACAATATTTTTGTACCGACGTAAGCTGAACATGTCCTCGCTATTCGACTACTAGTTAGTTTATTTATATAGATTATATGCCTATCTGCCTTTAAAACTTTATTTTTACAAACTTGGGGCACCCACGGTGATGTATTTCATTATTTTTTAAGTTCTATTATTTCTTGTGTATAGAGTGCCAAAGGTGTTTGCGTTGAAGTCATTTCAAACAGTCTTTTATCTTGTATGTATGTATAAAATGTATTAGAAAGAGCTTGGGGAAGAGTGTGAAGCACCTATATATGTAGTTATTTATTTTTTTATTTCGATTTTAAGTCCCTTCTTACATGGGTTATACTTACTTTACCAGTTACATAAGCTGGTTTTTAAGCTGTTCAAATAGATTCGGAAAATCATTCCAATTAAAAGTTACGAATAAATTTTAATTTTGCAACGCTAACACGAATTAGCGCATATCGGCTCGAAGGACCATCACTGGTTTGATTGTGTATCACCCATGTAAGAAGAGTGTTACTTCTGTAATGAATGACGACTGAAAGGAAATTATCTAGTGAAGTTTTGTTAAGGTATTTGATACTGTCCACTGATGTGAAAAAACCATAAAAATAATCCAGTTATCATTAAAAATAGCTGCATATAAACCGGCAAATTACTGAATAGCTTTCATTTTTATTTGACAGATTATATGGATTGGATTTTAACGCTCCATCAATAATCGTGTTCTAATTCTTATATAAAAAAGTTGATGAGTATCAAGTACCTACTATTTAGAAGGGAAAACTTTTTTTTCAATACATCAGCAAGTGACTGTGCTAGACTATAATATAGACAATTCTAATCGTAAGATGTAAACTCTATTGTAATATTAATATGAAATATTTTGCAATACGCTTCTGGTAAGCAAGTAAGTGCAATGTTTTGATATACATATAAAATTGAACGTCTCGAACAGTTACTTGCTACATCTGTGTCTGTCTGTCTGTTAGTGTTACGCATGAACGACAAACGACCTCACATATTAGATAATTATTTGCAAAACGCTGTTCAACAAATTGATAAATTTTGTATAAATATTTATAACGATAATGTAACTGTTGAAAACAAATATTGTAACAGATGACATATTATACGGTGCTTATGATTATCGTTATAATACAAAGTTGTGCATATAACGTGAGTTTTATTTATCAGTGGCCAGTGCCAACATATATATACATCATCGAACTTGACAGTCTACTGCTGGACATAGGCCTCTCTTTAGAAAGGAGTTTTGACCTCCTATGTGACATAGAGGTATTATAGATAGAGCAGGGGAGCCAGGCCTCCAGCCGTCCCTCGGTTAGGGTCAATTTATACTGGCACAGAGACGAAGCGTTTTTCCAAAACTGAACATAACAAATTCAACCTTAACTCTATAGCGTAACGCACACATTATGAACAGAATCAGAAGTAATGTGTGCATTACGCTGTGGAGTTGAGGTTGAATTTGTTATGTTCAGTTTTGGATAGACGCTTCGACTCTTCTTCTCTTCTCTAAGTGCCATCTCCACCCCGGAGGTCGGCGACCATATGTCTGTACGTCTCCCTGTTTTCAGTCATGCGAATTAGCGCATCTGTGCTTTCCACATCCAACCAGTCTCTTATATTTCTCGTCCATGATGTTCGCCTTCTACCTCTACTGCGCTTACCCTCAATCTTCCCCTCAATTATCAGCCTTATGAAGTCATATTTATTACTTCTATATATATGCCCAAAATACGCCGCTTTTCTTTTCTTAATTGTTTCTACCACCTCTAAATCCTTATACATAATTTCTAGCACTTTTACGTTTGACACTTTGTCAGTCCACTTGATTTTCAGCATTCTGCGGTACATCCACATCTCAAAGGCCCTGAGTTTCTCAAGCAATGTTTGCTTTAGAGTCCAGCTTTCTGATCCATAAAGCAAGATTGGAAGAACATAGCATTTCACCAACCTCCATCTTAATTTCAAATTGAGTTTCCTATTAGTTAGTAATTTATTCATTTTCTGAAAGGTGTTTCTGGCTATTTCAATTCTTGCCCGGATCTCTTTTTCTGATTCCCAATCTTCATTAAGCCAAGAACCCAGGTATTTATAACTATTAACTTTTTCAATTGTAATATTTTCTAAGGATATTGGTGTTTGCGGTTCTAAATTTGGTGTTTTACTAACAATCATATATTTAGTTTTATCAATATTTATTTGAAGGGGTACTGGGATCTTCTCTCTCTTTTTAACCGTTGGCCGTTTCCGCTTACAGGCAGCCGTATGTCTTCCCTACTGTATCTATAATAGCTCTATGGTTGAAATAGGGTTTCAAGTTTTTCTTCTCTGCAGCGTTATGAGGCAGGTCATAAGAGCCGACTACCACCTGTTGCATAGGCGTGGTGAAAAGAAATATAAATACTTTTTTTTTATATACATGAGCGTGTCAACAACACTACAGCACGAATGCTGTTGTTTTAGGTTCGTCTTCTATGAGAGAGGAGCCAGCCAGCGTGGCTCCACTACCTTGTTAATGTATAGCTGTTATAAATTAAGAAAAAAGGTTTCTAAGACCTCATACTAGCTATTCAAACGTTGAAACAAACGAGAATATTATGCTGATTCTCATACTGGTGTGACTACGAGTCAGTATTGGCAGTTCGTATTTAGTGATCGTCTTTATCATGGGGAGTGTTCTGAAGAGCTCTTCCAACTAGTCCCCCTTTCTCCGTTCCTCTACAGGACAAGAAGTGAATCTATGTGTAATCAATAAAAAAAGCCTCAAAGTCGGCTCTTACGACACCCAGAGATGAATAACGGTAGTGACGGTGGTGGTGGTGATGATGAGTATCCTTAATCCGTCACCCATGGACAAGTCATACATTAGTAAAGATTTTTGATCGAATTTTACACCGTAAGATTCCTATGAAATTCCAAAACGATAAATACTCCAAATTATTTATGGATATTTTATTTCTTTTATACAATATAAGTATATACCAAAACATTTCAGAGTATCAGGGCCAATATAAACATAAGGATGGACATCTGGGCTTTATGAACTTTTTAACTACACATACCTATACACGTTAGTTTAGCCCACAATTAAAGAACGAACTTCATGAATATACAGACCAAGTTACTCGTAAACAGTTCTACATAAATTTTATACATATAATTACAAGTTTTCGTACGTTTCGCTTATATATTTATAACTTAAAAATAGGGAAATGGATCAAAACCATTTTTTCTCTGTAAGCATAATAAGCATAATCTAGAAAAAATACAACTTAAGATTACAAATCAATGCTTTTATGTAATAATTTGCTTAGTCATTACAACAAAAGAAATAAATATTTTATAGCAGTTGCAAGTTGAACTCTACAAACAAAACCTTTTTGGTTTGTCGCATAGAGCAACATGGTATAAAAATACAGGTATGGCTTTCCAAGATACATAGAGGACGAGATGACGTCATCATCACTATCGCTGACATAGAACGTTTCAGTGTTACCAGTAGTGTGAAATAATAACTCCCCAACCACCCTTTGTGAATTCGATAGAACAATAAAGTTTTACGTGATCATATATTAGAATTCAAATATTTCGTTTGATTATGTACACAAACCCACAATTTAAATGCTTTTTACATTTTTTTAAATAGAATGGTGACTGAAAATGTTTCCATCATTTCATGTTATGTTGCTATATAATGGTAACTGGATAGTGACGTCACCCTGGGTAGTTTTCGGAATGTCAAACCTGTATTGTTATACCATGGTAGTAGTAACCATACGCAGGCGTTACCCCTCTGGCAAAGTATAATCTCAAATGGGCCTACACTACGCGTTACACTGTTACGACACAGAATTTATTTAAGTGTGCGTGAAATTCTGAATCTTTTAATTGTTATGTGTGAGTTCGTACTGAGAGGCGATTGTTATTGTATGTGAGTCTAATATATGTATGTGTAAAAATTTCCACCCCGCAAAAAATTGCAGACTATTTTGTATCGGAAAATTACTCTATGGCTACTCCCCTCCATTCGCGCGCTTGTATTGCTCTATGGTTTGTCGTAACTATTCATTTTGTGAACATGAAGTGTTGTATATTACGAAACTATCACTTTTTGAAATCTGGCAACTCTAGCATAAAGAAGAAATGAACCTTGCATCCTACATAAATCTTAGATAATACATATATATATATATATATATATAGGGAGGGAGCGCTGAACGAGGGAAAGCGTGATCGGAGTAGAGAGAGAGAGAGAGAGACCGAGGCAGAGTCTATCTCTCTCAAGCAAGCTTCCCCAAGATAACCCTCAGCGCATGCGCAATGCACCAACCAATAACGGAGACTGTGTGAGAGAGATACACTCTGCCTAGACTCGGTCTCTCTCTCTCTCTCTCTACTTCGATCACGCTTTCAATTCGATCAGCGCTCCCTCTTTAAATGTATGTCTAAGACATAAAACCTTCATGATTCAAATTACTTGAATAAAATTAATATTGTTCATTAAATAATATTGATCTGTTAATTATGCATGAGTATCTCGACCTTGTGTCGCCTCTATCATGGTTTTAACGTCTTTACCGTTTTTAGTTTGGTACAAACACTGTCAACTAACATGGTATGCTTGCAGAACTTGCTTTACAGGCTGGCATCTTCTAAAACGGATTAAACAAAAGGTCTTTTGTAAAGCACTTTCAAGTTGATTCGTAACAAAACTGTTTTATTATTGTTCGTCTCCATAACGACTCTGTGGTGGAAAATCGGAATTACTAAATGGATATATTTTCAAGTATTATGAAATATGTACATAAGTAAATATTCATCTATTCATCAGATCATACATCATCAACAGTTTTAAAGCTTTTAACAGTTTTAAATTGTTTAGTGCGGTTTTAAAGTGCCAAAGATCAACATTATATGTATATTGTAAATTTTGCCGCAAGCTCCCCGAATAAAATAAAATAATAGCCCACTGCTGATGAAGATTAGTATGATTAGATTATTATGTGATCTGCATCCAACAAGACAACAACAAAATATAATCCTTACAAATTTAGCGGGTATGCATCAAATTAATTTCATTTCTATTTATTCGCCTAATCTAAACATAATATAATCGACATTAAACATGTATAATTGAATAAAATAAAATTTATATCACTAGCCAATTTTATACAATTTGTATATAAAATATAGGCCATAATACTTATAAAGGCAGTGTTAGGAATGCAAATAAACCAGAGACTAGATAAGTAACTCGAATAAAAAAGTGACATCGTTTCATTGAATACTTTAGAAAAGAGAGATCGGATTGGATACTGATTCTTATGCTCAAGTACTCACATACGGTTTTACAAGATCGAGCAAACATGTCGAGTAAAACCACAGCACGGGATTTCGTCCACACATTCAGCATTGATTGGTCGAGTGACGCATCTTTTGGCTCGCCGTTTAGTATCCACCGAACCGTTCGAGCCAAATGATGTCTGTTCAACAAAGGAGACGGTGGCTACATTTAGCAAGTCTAGCAATTCTTAATTATAAAAAGAATTAAAAAATTAAAACGAGAAACGTAAAGGAGATCGAGCCATAGAGCCGGCTCGATGCGAGCCTTGAGTTTTGCGGTCCACACGTAATTTTTTACTCGATTTGGAGTAAAACTATCGAGTAATATCGTATGTGAGTACGGACCATTACTTTTGTCAGAATATTTTACACTTTATATAAGATCATGGATGTCACCAATATTTTATACAAGTCAATATAATTACATTTTATACAATGTTATATTGTGAAAATGAAAAAAAGCGGTACCAATAAAATTATGAAGAAGCTTTACAAAAGAAATTTAAAAATTATTCAATGCTAAAGTTTTGTATTTATCTATAGATGTCCCCGCTATTATACAGAAAAATGATCTTATTAAGGAAATTGGTACAACAAACAATCAGCCCGCGCTACAGAAGGCATAAAGTATGGATTTAATAATAAATTTCATTTGGTTAACCTTTTACTTGTTCAAAATTTTACCAAAACAATCAGTTTTCTAAATTCCTACAACAAATGTGTGAATGACTAAGTCGAGGTCGTACAGAAAAAAAAATCGATATGAATGAGATTACATAACAGCAAATTTTTTTCATTCGATCGGTAATTTTAGTTTAAACTTTTTTTAAATAATTAATTAAAAAATAAACAAAAAAATATATACATTAATTTCGTGGACTGTGTACGTATTTAATTTTAATATATTTAAGGTTCATTTTAGTCTTTTTAGTAGGGTACCCTACTGCTTTTATTACCCATAGGTAGCCCTTCCTTAAGGTAAGTAAAACGACTATACATTTTGACAACTGATTAGGATGTGGTGAGTAAAAAAAAGGTGAGTAGATTCGTAGTTTATTTTTAAAATAAATAATTTATAAGAACAACAAAATATAAACAGATAAAATTGAGAGTATAGTGATTAATAAAACTTTTTAAAATGATTAGAGGTCATATACAAGCAACAAAAAGTGTATATATATATACATAAATATTTACATAATGTTCGTTACAAAGGAGTTTTATTTACTTAAAAATATATTAGGCTAACAGTGTCTTATACTTTTTTATTGCAAGTGCTTTTGAAAACTTATTGTTTCGCTAACAAATACACAATAAGGCAGTTCTTATGGATGTATTAAATCTATTTCGTAACATACCGTGAAGTTACAGTGAATACCACAGGCTACTGTTAATGACTTAATTCGTAAAGGAGTTTCTATCTCTGATAGAATTGGTGGATCTAAAATTAGGAATTAGCTTTCATTTGCGAGAGAAAGTTAACATGTGTATTTTATGTAGCTTAGAAAATTGTCAACGGCTTTAGAAGAGTGTTTTAAGAAATAGAGTAACCATTGTGTCCCACAGAATATTTTGGGACCATTCAATGGATCTGTGAAGACAGATTAATGAATGAATGAATGAACGGAATGAAATACAAGGGCCAGCATAGGGGCCAATACAAAATAGGGCTCTGGATGTTTTTTAAGGTTATATAGAAAGCTCCTCTACGATGCAATTTAACTGACGTCAGTTACCTTAGGTTGGCCAAAAAAAACTTAGACTGTATAATTTCATGCAGTTCACTATAGAAGGTCATATATCAGATTAGATTGGTTTAAACTCGTATACTATTTTAAAGAACACTTATTAACCGACTTCCAAAAGGAGGAGGTTCTCAACTTGTTTTTTTTTTAAAGATTATTTCTTGTCTAAGGGAGGGAAGTACCAGGCGTTCAGTTACAGAGAGGAGGTCTCGCGTGTGCTGCGGCTCATTTTCTCCTCGTGCTTAGTTGGTGTTTGAGCTGTTGTATGGCGTCGTGTTGCTTCGCTAGCTGATCGTTGAGACCCGCCACGTGTTCCGTGAGAACGGACATCTGTTCTTCGTAGTTGTGAGACGTTGAGTGAAGCTCTTCTTCCTGTTAAGAAATTGAGATAAAGGCTTTGGTACTGGGCAGAAAAGTATATTGTGGACTAAACCCAAACATAGTAGGCATTTTGTCAATTTTCATAAATTTTTATTTTACGCTTGCTACGTGTAGCTTCAATGTAACTAAAAAGTATAATATTAAAAAATCAAGAAAAAGATTAAAACTACAACCCGACTTCGTAAAACTTTTGATGAAGTTTATATTACGAATCTATTGACACAGTAGTGTAGGTGCTACGGTGGAACATACTGTTAGAAGCCAGGTAATTAATTAAATAAAAGTAGTCGGTTGATTACCAAAAAAATAACAATATTTATTGACAACACTTTTACAATAATAATTCACTAAACCACTCGTTAGTTGCACTAGAAAATCGCTTCTAAGTTAATCTGCTGTTTTGTGAAACAATACAGGCCCGTACGGCTAACACGCTCCGGTTTTATATGGCTATCGAAATATCTGGAATGATTCTTAGTATTCGATAAACTTTTCTGGACCAAATAGAATCTCCTAGAACCAGTTATCCATTACTTGCAGCGCCATCTAGCGTTGAAAATATCGGAATTATTAATCATAATCTCAACGGTCGTGCGCTACTTGATATTAGATGGCGCTGTCCTCCTCTCTGGAATCATCTAGATTATACGAGACCCATTTAACTCTACGGCGCAACAATACAAACATACATAGACTATCAAAACAATTACCCTTCCTTTTGGCTTTGCCGTAGTCGTGTAAAAACATAGCTCAATAGGTAATATAAGCTGACAGTTTGTTTGTCAGTTTTCGTTTTGTTTGCGTTTTAAGTCAACTTTTATAAATTACTACTACACTTAAGACAACTTCGGGAGCGTTGGTTTTCACATATTTAAATAATAATTATTAATTATTTCGATACAACTTAAGATAAATTATGATAAATGTCAACATCCACACATGTTGTAAGACTCACCAATCTACTGATAGTGTTATGTTTCTCGTGTAACGTGTGCTCGTCCATCGCCTTCTCCCGCTCCATCTCTTCAAACCTGAGACACAGCATCTCGCACTGCAACATATAAATAACACTATAATGTATTTTTAACCGACTTCATAAGATAACTCCTCTACTAGAAATATATCATGAGAAAAGATTTTTAAAGTCCCCGCACTTTACATAACTTTTTTTTATCTATACTAATATTATAAAGATAAGGAGTTTGTTTGTTTGTTTGAACGCGCTAATCTCAGGAACCGCTGGTCCGATTTGAAAAATTCTTTCAGTGTTAGATAGCCCATTTATCGAGGAAGGCTGTATATCATCTCGCTAAGACCAATGGACGCAAGCAAAAATCATAATCATTTATTCATCTAAGACACCAAGTGACACTCATGAACGTCAAATCGAAGCTATAGTTAAAAATCATAGATCGACACAAACAGACGACACAGCATGTGCTGTATTGTCGCGGTAAATTAGGCGAAAACACCAAAAATCTACTGCCTGCCTATGTCGATCCATAACTTCCAGTTTCCAAAATGCGTAGAGCCTCATAAGAAGAATACTGGCAAAAAAACTCATGGCTACTCTATGTTTTATTAAAAAGCTCCAAAATCTAACGCACAAACAAAAAAAAAACACTCAGTGATAACGTTGAAAGATTTGAGTCTATTAAACATAGAACAAAATATAAACAAGGTGCACATCCACTTACATTCAGTTGCAAAATCTACTGTTGAAAATAATTCGTGATTGGATTAAGAGGCTAGGGGTTGCAGTTGAACGAACCAAAATAACAGTATTGTCTAAAGCATCGCTGACTAGACCGACCAGTCACCCCAAGCAGCACCCGTTCACGAGTATGACGCATGGACCAGCCATCATCTCCTTCGCCATCTCAGAGGGAAGGATACGACCCGCCCCACGACGACACCGCAAGCAATGACATTTTAGTGAGCATGACAAACCATAGTCGAGATACTGATAAAAATCACTACTAATTAAATTACCATAATAATCGTCACGCATTACTTTCAACTAACAATCGTTTGTTAATATTTAGCTTTATTATAAGACAAAGAAGTTTGTGTGTATCTAAGTTCTAATGACACCTTAAGCCCATGTCGTTTAGAATTTAGATAATCAATCAGAGGATCAATGAAGAATGTTACAAAAACGAGGGAAAATTATTACGCTACGGGTAATAGGCGTAAACGACGTTGCAGCTAGTATAGGTATACGAGCTGCCAAAATGACTCTGCCTGATGCAAAGCATGAGCAGAATTCAAGAGTGGTTGTCACCATCCTCATTGCGAACCTGGGCAATGCAGCTTGTTGGTTGACCCACATTATGGTGGCCTAGTAAGTAGTAAGATACTTTTTGAGTAGTTCCTGAGATTAGCGCGTTCAAACAAACTATTCAGCTTTATATATTTATATAGATTGACACACACAGTATGACTACATAAGTGGAAGAATTCTCTGCAGCACCTAACAAAAGAACTGTCAAAAGTAAGTATACAAACCTCTTTAACATAATGTTCAGTCTTGCTTTTCAGCTCGTCTTTCTCCGCTTTCAGCTCACTAATCTTATTCCTAAAGTATGTCTTCATTCTGTCTTCTCTCGCTTCCACTTCATGATTCAACAGGAATGGAACTTCGAGGCTTCCCAGTAGACCAGTGATCCTACCCTCTGAGTCAACGGTGGTTTCTCCGAAGGTATTGAAGTCACCAGAGTCGTGGCCGTCGCTGCGACGCTTCTGCGACGCCGATACGTATTTTGCTACTTCTAATTTTAAACTCTCGTTTTCCATTCGGAGTATTTCGAATTCCATTTTTAATTTTTGGTTTTCCTGAAATTTACGAGTACTTAATAAAAAAACTAAGTCTTCAAGTAATTTGAATACCTACTTAAGATAAATATCAATTAAATTGGTATATTTCGCTTGCAAGTTTTCTTTTAGATATGTTAACATCATCTCAAACGAAAAACGTTCACTGCCAGTAAGTGTTCCCGCAAGGTTCCCGGCAATATATGTATGTACTAGTTGTTGCCCGCGGCTCCGCCCGCGTATATGTCGGTTATCGCGGCAATAAGTAGCCTATGTGTTATTCCGATGCATAAGCTATATTACTGTAAAGTTTCATACAAATCCGTTCAGTAGTTTTTGCGTGAAAGAGTAACAAACATCCATCCATCCATACTTACAAACTTTCGCGTTTATTATATTAGTATAGATATATTTTAAAGTTATAAAATAATTCTTTAGTATTTGTATGCCAAACAAAGTACTAGTAGGGCCTGTAATAGTCTATTTGCGATAAGAAAATAGTGACGCACCGAGCAAGATACCTTTGTATTCTTGTTTCAGAAATAACTTGTATTCTTTTCTATTTCTGTAAAAAATAAATGTAAGGTTACCTGATCCAATGTATGTGCTTTGATACTAAGTTGTTCCGTCACATTCAAATCATCAACAGAACTTAATGCATCCTCACTTCCAACCTGAGAAATACACATTTTATTTATTGAAATCCAAAAATGCATAATATTTTACAACTCTTAAACTGACTAAACTGAGCCAATTAGCCTAGTTAATTTCTAACATTTTGATATTTCACAAGAGCAAATAGATTTTTGGAGTTCTTAAAATTTGTCTTTTTGTGAAGTTAGTAATAAGCTCTATTAAAACCCATCCTTTTTTAATTGCACTTGTAATAAAAAGTTGTCAAAAAAGATTTCCACAAGAATTTTAGTAAAATGAATGTTACTCATTCAATCTAAGGTACAAATAACAGTTACTTTTGCAGCGGGTAGTTAGAACAGAATTTTGAATAACAAACATTGTATGGATGTAAAAAAAAAAAAGGTTTCTTACCAAACTGCCGCCTTCTGACAAGAAGTCACCATTACAACTGGCAGCTTGACTACTGCCAGCTAAATGGCCCTTGTTTGGAGTACTACCTAGCCTTTCTTTCTGAACCTCTTCTAATGTTAGCTGTAGTTCTTGATTTTTATTTTTCAATTTAGCTATTTCACATTTAAATTTACTATCACATTCGTTTATGTGTTTCTGGTAATCTTCCAGAGTTGCCCTGAGTTGGGACACTTCAAATACTTTGTCGGATAACTGAAATACAATCGTTACATTAAACGTTATTAGCCCTTTTTAACCGACTTCATAAAAAAGGAGGTTATCAATTTGACTGCATTTTTTTTATGTTTGTTACCTCATAACTTTCGACTAGGTGAACCGGTTTTGATGATTCTTTTTTTATTGTGGTGTGGACCCATTACAATTTGGTCAGGATTGAAGTCGGTTTTTTTATGTTAAAGTTTCTGATTATTACCTAACTACAGCAAATCCAATAGGAAGGGTAATAGTTTTGTCAGTCTATGTATGTTTGTGTGTTCCACCGTAGCACCTTAATTAATGAATTTATTTTAATGAATGAGGAGTTTATAGATTCGTAATAATGACCCGGGTCGAAAGTATTTTTGTAGATGGGTTATAGTTTTTCTTACGACTATACTTTGTCCATTCGTTTATTTTCTTTTTGACAGCTCATGCCTATAAATTACCGTTTTTTTCGGAATAATGTACTACAGTAATGTCATACTTTATTGACGGTGACGGTACTTTAGTGAAGTTACCTGCAGCCTAACGTAAGTTCTATACAAAACTAAAAATGTATGAAACGAGCGCTAAATTTTATGGCGAACCACAGATAATATATACTATACCAGGCCGAATATATCTTGCTCGCTCTAATATTATCTACTTCTCTGTCGCTCTAACGTGACGCCATCTTGTCTATGATAGCTCTATGTCATTCGCTAATTCCCCGCGAAAGTTGATTTTCTGCACGAATTCGTACAGGTTAATTTTCGAATAAGTTATTAAGAATATTATTATTTTAATGTGTTTAATAGTATGTTTTGTGTTTATTCGTAGTTTTTTGTGTAAATATTTAAATATGCATTACAAAATGTGCCAAATATGCGGTATAAGAGCTGGTCGTATAATGGATCAAAAACGTCCATATATGGCAAAATTTCCCTTGGATGAAGT